>OX103725.1:5192879-6392879 GCA_944470365.2 Schistosoma intercalatum
ATCAATCTCTTATTGGTATATGTGCATATTGTGAGTATTGCCTCGATAAAGCCTTAATTCACAAGCATTATATAGATGGTAGTTGGAGCCGTGACTAACCTCCTGTAGGACTGAGATGTAATCACAATTGATTGATCAATGGGTGGTGATCAATCTCATGCTTGTCTAGTCCTTATTAGTGCAGATCGAATGCTATCGATCATGTTGCAATGTGGCCACCAGTCTAGGTGACTCGACACTGCGGGCACTATGTATTGATATTTAGATGGTAATTGGAGGTAGTCAACAGGAAACCCTGGACCCGGGTTTCGTGCTATTTGGCAGTGTCGAGTCACCTAGACTGGTGGCCACATTGCAACATGATCGATAGCGTTCGATCTGCACTAAGAAGGACTAGACAAGCATGACATTGATCACCACCCAGTGATCAATCAATTGTGACAAGCATTATATACAAAAAAGGATAGTGGCTGAGATGCAGATACATCCAACTGACGAGTCCCAAGTAGGACAAAACGCTCGTCCTGGATTCCACTGTTAACCGCCAACCATCTTTGCATATAAGGCTTGTGAATCTATCTGTATGCTTTTTTTTGTATTAATATGATTGCTTAATTTTAGATGAAATGAACTGATTTTAATCAATGCTCTGGGTGAATAGTAGTTACAAGAGTGAAATACCTTTAAAGTATTCTCAGATTTGTAGTTTATATCATTTTTTTAATGAGATCAGCCATGGTTAGATCGTGAAAATATTGTGACTTGTTTTATTTTTTCAGTATCATAGTTCGATGGAATAATTTATGGGTGTGTTTTAGTATTGATCTCATTATTATTGTTTAGAGTACTCTATCGTTATTGATATTTAAGTATAACTTGGCTAAACCAAGTTAACAATACAGATCCGTTGAATTATTGTATTTAAGTAGCAGTTACACATAGTAACTAGGATACATGTTGAAAACGTTGATCAACGAGAAGATTTATTAGCTTTGGTGTTTAGAACAGTGCGTTTTTTGGTCTACTCACATAAAGGAAGATTTGTGGAGATTGTTTGATTCCAAGATAGTCTATGAGACGGAATGGTTAAAGTCAAATAATTATTGAAAACTATGGATTACCAGATAGCTATTTCGTCTTAGTGTGTGGAGCCAAATATCAGTGCACGGCAGACGATTTCTTTAAGGGCTGAACTCACGATCTTTAGGTCTTGAGAAAAGTACTTCACCTACAAATTGGTACCTATTGGTTAATATTTAAAACTTTAGTCGATTAGGGATATTGTACTACATTTGTCCATTGCTACTGACAATACAGATATGTTTTAAATCTCCTGACTGACATGAAAGATAGCTCCCAACATTCTAACGAGAACCCGTAATCTCTTAATTGAGAACGGCGAAGAGAGCTTCAATTAACGTTAACTCCAACCTGTTGAACAGATAGATTCAAAGGTTGTAAAGCTCAAAAAACCGTTTTTGACAAACGTTTAGGTTTGTCGATTCAAGTTTGAACTCTATTTTCAGAAGTTTCGTGTTCGACTCATCATTTTGTCATCGTTCCTTCGAAGGTTTTAGGACTCTGATACTTTTCATCTATAAAATATTTTCATTACGTTCTAGGCTGTTACATAATGTTTATTCGGTATACGAATTCTCGAATGATTGCATTTAATGATGCAGAACCTGTTTATTCTAGAAAAATGCTATTATGTTGAATCACTATAGATACTGTTTGACAGGTTTAATAAATGTCATCATAGGAAAGATTGTCTTTTTGGTCACATAACTTTTGGATAGTATTTATTACTTGTGAAATCCATAATGTATAAGTGATTGGAGCTCTGTCAGTTGACTTATTTGAAAAGTTGAATTATTTAACAGTACCTGACACTATCCAAACTAACACTGACAATTTAGCCTCTTATCCTTCTAAAACTGCAACTAAGAAACTTTAGTCATCCTCTTAATTGAATTCGGGCATTACTTAATCCCAACAACTACTGTTATACTTCTCAATTATGTTCAGTCTTAATTTTTCATTCTATCCTTATGTCACTTGTTATAATGATCTGATTAGTTAATTTTCTTTTCGTTTATTTTATTAATTACCTATAGTCATTTCGATATATGACACAAACTATTTACATTCAATACAATGGAAGGTGGTCGCTCAATTTCGTGGATTGGTTGAGGTTAGACTTTAAAACCATTGGATGCCGGCTCGGTGGTCTAGTTGGTTAAGCGCCTGATGAGCGACTGATAGGTCCTAGGTTCGAATCTCGTGGGGTGCGGGATCGTGGGTGTGCACTGCTAAGGAGTCTCCTACTAGGATGAGGCGGCCGTTCAGTGCTTCTAGGTTTTCCATGGTGGTCTAACATCAATTGACTCATGATTTCAATCAAAAATATTTACATTTAATTGATTAATTTCAAACTTACTCAATTCCTATTTATATTCTTACGTAAGTAGTTACGATAACTAATCGATTATGTAAGTTTATTTTAATTTTACATTCGTTAATCTACTAACTGATTATTATCTTTGGAGGAACTATTAAGATATAACGTTAGACTGATCCATCATTAATTATTTGGTATTGATTTTATAAGTAAAACTTTAAAATGTGTATACTAGTATAGAATCCAGACGAGAGACTAATTTAGAAGTGGATATCTCTTGGATCAACTTGTATTTTTAATATCTTAATGGAAATATTTAATACAAAGTGAATGCTCTTACTCTCCTTTTTAAATGATATATACTCGATGTAAGAACTCACTATTTCAATCTGTAACTGTTGTGTCTTTATGGCACGCTAGTTATCACGTAATTTATTCGCCAATCAAAATACGACTTATTCGCCTTTGTACTGTACTAAACCAATAAAGTTCGTTCGGTCTGATCAGCCTAGCGTCTTATTTGTCCGTTGCTCGCCTAGCCCATCCAGCTGAGTCCAGAATGCCAACATACAGCTTCTACTATGAGAATCATTTCCAACATATTAGGTTTATATGTCAACCAAACAGACTGCAACGTACCAGAAAATAAGAAATAACATTTATACACAATAAAGCCAAAATGTGGCTATGAGCGTGGGAGATAGTAAATAATAAACTGAGTATAACTTAAGAACAGTAAATTGTACAATAATGGTCTATGGGTAAAATGAAGCTTATAATAAGAGGAATATAACTATGCATAATCTAATTACTGAATAGGTTGACCATAGGAATATATAGATAATACTAGTCCATTAATAGGTCTCAGAAGTTACTCCTAATGTAACCTTCACTAGGATATAACAGTAACATTGTCTATTTATGCACGAAAATTATAGATGATAATTGAAGAGCGTGATAAAACTACTGTGAGGGGTTGTTTAATTCACAATTGACTGATCACTGGGTGGTGACCAATGTTATGTGTGTCAATTCCTTCTCAGTGCAGATCGAATGCTATCGACCAAGTTGCAATGTGGCCACTAGTCTCAGTGACTCGACATTGCGTGCACTATCAAGAGATTAGATAGTGGTTGGAGGTAGTCAACAGATATATAAGTAAATAATCCTGGCCCCGCGTTTTGTGCTACTTGACACTCGTCAGCAAGGTGTACCTGTAACCTTCAGGGAACTGGTGCTCCTTGACGGATTCGATCTTGAGTCACCCGGCTTCACAGTCAGATACATTACCACTGAGCTATCCGAGCGGCGACCGAACCCTGTTAAACTGAGATGTAATCCCAATTGATTGGTCTAATCTCAACATAGTGTACACAATGTCGAGTCACTGAAACTAGTGGCCACATTGTAACTTGGTCGATAGCATTCGATCTGCATTAAGAAGCAGTTGACACACATGACAATGATCACCACCCAGTGACTGATCAATTGTGATTACATCCCAGTCCTACAGGAGTCGGCCCGGATAGCTCAGTAGTAACGTCTCTGACAGTTAAACTGGGTGACATGAGATCGAATCCGTCAGGTACGCAGCAGTTCCCTCAAGATTACAGGCACATCTTGCTGACGAGTGTCATGTAGCACGAAACCCGGGGCCAGGATTTCTCACTTATATATCTCTTAATTATAAATAACTTAATAGGGATTTTCATAATGTATGTTATATAATAACTAAATGATTAGATGGAAACTTGGGCAATGTGTATTTCCGTTCTAATTTTCCAGCCTTATGTAATCTCTTCATTTAGTGCAATATCGGTTTACTAGTAATTGACTTTTAGAGGTAATTTTACAAGTCTCTGTGATAAACCGTCATTATTGGAGTCCAACTATGTCGACTATAAGACAGATAACATCAATGTCAATGTATGATAATAGCTCAAAGTCACTAATTGACTGCAGTGAGAAATGTAGACCACTGGTAGCTAACTCAGTGATCTAAAGCTCTGTAGGCCCGAATTCGACTCTTTTTGAAGGTCCACGTAGTCATATAAGACGAAAATACTCGTCCAATTGTTTCTGGTTATCAATGGTTGTATATAGTGTGTAATTGCAGAATTCCATTTTTAGCTGTAAACAATACAGGTCTGGGCCAAATAAGGAAATATGAAACTTTTAATGACTATAGATTTGTATATTTCAACAGCAGTAATTCTGTAATATTAGTCTCATACCGCACCCATATTTTTCTAATACTCATTAATTTCTTTAAATGATATCCAAACAATCATTAGTGAATAGATTCCCCTTGTCTACATTTTCCCCTATTTTATCACTCTATCTATAATTCAATCCAGCTATTCTCATAATGTATTGTATTTCTTAAGGCTTATCACAAAACCTATTAGGGGAGACTTAGGTAAATGAAACCAAAAATTAGTTTGTCGTAAGTAAACACATGAATATGTGAACAATAGAAATAGGTACAAATAATATCTGATATGCATATATAATAAATGAAATGATGAAAAAGACAACAGTGAATACTTCCAGTAAGAATATTTTATTTTAGTTTACTAGCTAATACTACTTTAATTCACGAATTTTAATGACACTAATAATAATAAGTTCATCGATAATCTTGCTGTTTACTCTCACCCTCCGTTTTTTTATAGTGGTCGACTGGATTATGAAAACCTCGACAACTGAGGGAAAACACGGCATACAATGGACAGCTCAGAACCAACTAGACTATTTGGACTCAGCAGATGACCCAACCCTCCTATCGCATACACACGAACAAATGCATACAAAGACAACTAGTGTAGCAACAGTCTCTCCATTAGTAGGCCTCAAATACAACACAGAGAACACAAACTCACTCACACTTGATGACGAAACTCTGGGAGATATGGGATTCTTCACGTACTTGGACAGCATCATCGATGAACAAGGAGGATCAGATGCAGATGTAAAGGCGAGGATTGGTAAAGCAAGGATAGCATTCCTACAATTGAAGAATATATGGCAATCAAAACAACTGTCTGTCAACCAATATCAAAATGATAATCTTCAATACGAACGTGAAGACAGTTAGTTCTATTGTACAGAGCTCAATCTTGGAGAACTACCACAACCATCATGAAAAAGATGCAAGTATTTATAAATAATTGTCTACTCAAAATACTCGACATCCATTGGTCGGATACCATCGGAAACAGTCTACTGTGGGAGAGAACAAATCAGCTTCCAACTGAAGAGAAAATCAGGAAAAAACGATGGAGGTGAATAGGACACACAGTGAGGGAATCAACAAGCTACATCAAGAGGCAAGCGCTAAATTGGAAACCTGAAGGGAAACGGAAAGGAGGAAGGCCGAAGAACACATTACGTCTCAAATAGAAGTAGATATGAAAAGGATGAATGAGAACTGGAAAGAAGTGGAAAGGTTTTCCCAGAACAGTGTTGGATGAAGAATGCTGGTGGTTGGCCTATGCTTAAGTAATTTTACACACACGCGATCAAAATCAGTTAACACTTACTACATTTAACTTTTACCTCCTCAATGGATAACACATCATAGATTATTTTACGTTAAACCAAGTATTCGATCCCAAATTTAATTAAATCATTATCTTCCTTGTTCAATTTATTTTGATTACTAAACTTCCAAAGTCAACTGATTTATTAACTTACTGAAAGCAAAATTATACTATTGATCTATTCAGAATTAAAAATCTTATTTTATCGAATTCATTTACTGGTTAATGTTAGACCACCATTGAGAACCTAGTATAGGACTACCTAGTAATGTGCATCTACGATTTCATAACAAGAGAATCGGACACAAGATATTCTGTCTCGCTCCGAAACGCTTAACCTCTAGACCACAAGGTTGGCATACAGTTATGTTAGTATCTAACTCCAAGTAATCCAGTATATTGTTCCGCTATCTTTGATTGTCTTCAGTTGGTAACTGCCTCACACCCAGCCCGGTTGAACTTCACTAGTCATGGCTTCTTATTAGAACTTCAAGAGTTTTCTTCTCGAAGCTAGTTACTAGTGAGCATCTGATAACTCTCAGTATGTTGTGGGTATTGTTGATTTATGTTATGGTTGCTGATGATACTCTGATCCCGGTCGATGAGTAAAACTGTTTTCATGCTAAATACATTTAAAAACCATCACTTTACGTACCATATGTATGTTTCAGCATACATCGTTCACGTAATACAGTACTTCTGTGATATTTATAATGTGGTTTAATAATAGGCAGTTCTGGTGAGATAGCTCTCACTGTGTCTCATTGTCATTTGACTAAAGTTAGATGAGTAGAACATCGGATCACTCTCTATTTAAGTTCTGTGATATTTTACGAATCAAGAGATTGAAAGGTTCTGTGGTTGATTATTCCTGTATCCCGTATGAATATGCTGGTATGACCCAATTATGGTCTTTTATCAAATAAACGTAGAAGGTTACTTTCATCACATAGGCATTTGAATATGCATTTTTATAAACTTCAGATTATTATCATCATAAGCACTAGTCAAACAATCCTCAGACAAGTGCACTGAGAAGACTACTATTGCTCATTATCCCGTTTAAATAATTATTCATTAGGTATATTTTACTTATCTTTTTATCCGAAATACTCATTTTAGCATATATAAAGTACCATTTCCAATGAAGTATAGTCTGTATTTGAATTATTCCAAAAGACTGTAGATTTCATTAAGTCCATTTTCAGAGCTACTGTTGTTCAGAACCACCTTTACGAGTCAGTTTACACTTAAATTCTATCGTTCTGTTCATATCAACAGTTGTATAGATCAGAAGAGTTTTTGTGGATATTATAGTAATTGCAATGGTCGGGATTATGAGTCAATTGAAACTAGACCATTAAGCACTAGACAGCCGCTTCGTCATATTGTGGGACTCCTCAGCAGTTAGAAGAGAAATGATTATGTTTTACTCACTGAATCACATATTTAGAAAGTCTCCAAAAATCTGACTTTTAGGCCAATGCAATTCGTATGCTGTACTCCAGGTACACTTGAACTGAATTACATACCAATCCATTGTATTTGAGTTCTGAGGTTAGTGTGCATCAATCCTAGTTGATCTTAATATATATAACATGGATTAGTATCATTATGTATTCAATGAAGAGTTCAGTCACCGCCAATACAGCTCAGTGATAAATTATCAGACCGTGAAGCTAAAGGACCTAGGGGTGAATCTCACAGTGAGCATCCATGTCCTTAAGATTGTATCTCCCAATTATTGGCGAGTGTTAACTATTTCCAACCACCTAACATTCAAAGATGTATACTGAAAGTACACTTGATTCTAAAAAAATATTTTGGTCAATAGATTTTTAATGATTAATTTAAATTGAAGTAAATTTTTATTTACAAATTGATTTTAACTAGAGAAGCTCTGAAAACCAGAAGTAAGGTAGATTACTGTTTTGTCTGAGTATGATACTTCTAAAAAAAGAAACATCCAGGACTTCTTCAGGTCACGACCTCAAAACTTCTAAGTCTTGCACCATCAGTGCGATATGGATGTTATCGATTAGAAATTTGATCACTTTGCTATATGGTGAAACAATTATCCAGCGTCACTGGTGAGTAACAGACTCACTATCGTCAGGACTGAACTCTACCAGTCACAAGCTTCAAGAAATCTTTTGAAAGTCAGTTACTGCTGGGGAAACGAATACGGTTACCAACTATAGAAGTTAACTTATTTTATGTCGAAAATTATGTAAATAGTATCGACTGAATACATACTTGTACTGTGTTGGGATTAAATTATAAAATTTAAAAGGAAAAATCTATACAGTAACCAACTATCGATTTATTTGTTTGTGCAAGTTATATCTCAGCATTTATTTATGTAACTAAGATTTCACTGCACCACTGTGAGCAGTGTCGCATGTACAACTATAGAATACTTACATAAACATTTGTATGAAAACAACAAACATATAAGCAAACATGTACGATACTCATCTGCCCCAGATATCGATTTTCTAGTTTCTATAAACAATCTAACCGAAATTTTTGTTTTAGATTTCTAGTGAGATAAACGAGAAACGGAAACAGATAGGGTAAATAAAAGGAGAGAGAAGCTGACAGAAAATAACAAAACGGAAATACGAGATAAGAGTGATATTAAAGCAGATACTTTAATTCTATAGAGACAAAAAGAGTCCCATACTAGAACGAAACGGTCATCCAGTGATTCCAGGTATTCAATGGTCATCTAATATTGATCGGTTCATGATCTTAATTAAAATAAAACGAACACTTAATAGTACACAACGTATACACAAATAACAAACTGATGAATTTAGTTGATTCTTATAATGATATACGTGTAATGTGAGTGAATAATTTCATCTTTGAATATATGAAATAGTCACGCTCATTCTCATCAATCGTTTGATATTCGATAGACAATAATCGATTCCTTGAAATACATGTGAATTTTGCCAAGTTAATCTTTTACAGTATCGATAGAGGTTAATACATAGATTGTTATATTTAGTATTGAGAAAATGTGATAGATATAATCACTACTCCAAACATTTTTATTTGTCTACCTTGAGAGGTAACTTAGTTGTTGAGTTATTCATATTTAAACCACTAGATGGATTATTGGAATCCCATTCTGCACATTTCAGTTTAATCAACCGAGTAATACCACTCGTCGTTACACATAATAAAGTTTTGTCTTAGAGACGAGTTCATTAATGTCGTCTTTGTAGAACAGGCAGAAAAGAAAACAATTTCATATGTCAATCCAGATCATAAACAATGTATACTTAATGGGTAGTGGATTAATTATGAGTGAATAACAGTGAATTTTAGAATATCTTGGGAATATCTATTCAGTAGCTGAATAAGTATTCATAGTGAATATCAGTTCGTCATTATTATGGATGTACCTACCAGACTAGAGTATCAATTAAAATGAGATCAAGGTCAAGTGCTATTTTATTCCAACTACTTTTAAACGATCCGCACTAAAAACTAGACAAACAAGATACAAATACAATCTGATTGATTGTTAACTATATCTGAATTCTACAGGACAGGAAATCAATCACAACATCACTAATTCATTAGTATTGTCTCTGACTATGACGTTAATTGAAACGAGTGTTATTCCCACAAGAGATATGCTTCCCTTACAGAATCCCTGATGCAGATTGATAACAAGTGTCTTTTAGCATGAAAAACAAGTCATATATGCTACCATGATGTACATAGATTCTGAAATGATTGAGGCATATGTTACACCATTCTCTATAGCCCTCATATAAAAATTTACTATACAAGTGTATTAAATCTTCAAATCAACACTTTCTTCTCATCACATATTTGATATATTGTTTTTATTAGTTTAAAGTTATTAATAAAGTCATTTATATAATTTCGTTCCACTTTTTATTTTGTCTTAGTTGCAATGTCCAAATTCTTGAGATTTGAGTTACTTTGTAGACCCCGATGATAATTTAATTGCTAGTGTTGGAATTAAAACACAATTATAGGTTAGGATAATGTACCTGTTAGGTTGAAGCTAACATGAGTTCACTTGGTCTGTGAATGAGAACAAAGACTCAGTGACCAAGACCAGTAAGCTAGCTATTTGATACGTTCCAGCCCCGCTAACTAGAGGGAGAAGTCGAAGCTTGGAATGGGAAAGTATATTCTCCAAACATCCAGAAAACAGCGATCACAACAAACACAATTCAAAACGTATATATACAGTGCAAAACCGTCATTGGGGAGAGTTACCAAATAGCATACTAAAAGATGCAACGGACCAATAGCATTTAAGATATTTCCCGGTGGGAAATACGACATAAAGGTGACAAGAGCGCCTTTGGCGCGAAAACAAAGAAATTCAAATTTTTTAGATAAAATGACAAAATTAGGTTCTTTCCCAAGTGAGTTCTGAGGATCTAACGTCCCTAACAGTACCATTCAAAATGATTATAAAATTTGATTGATAAAAAAAATATTTCAAGATATAGCATTACTAAGCTATACAGTTATTGAATTATTCAGCAAAATTTGTTCGAGGAAATCTAGAATACATCAAAGGGATACATTACTAATACACAGTAATGATTACATAACCAAGAAAACAAACTGTTTCCTTGACCTGCAAAAAAATGTAATACTAACAGTTTGTGATTAGAAAATTCTATCACTTAAAAGTAAGAAGTCAACAATTTGTACAAACTTTGTACAATCTAAATCGAAAAACATCCATTACCCAACTTTTAGGGAATATAAACCTGTTATTTATCAACAGAATGAGGAAACACTCCAAACAATGGATCATTTGAATTGATTTCAGTATCAACCAATAGAACATGAAGAAGTAAGTATAGTAGTTGCCGAAGAAAATTGATTGAGTAAAACAAAACTGTAACAAACAGTGATATACTATTTTGAGATTAGAATGTGATTGGAGGTAGTCGACGGGAAATCCTGGACCCGGGTTTCTTGCTACTTGACACTCGTCAGCAAGGTGTGCCTGTAATCTTGAGGAAATGGTGCTCCCTGACGGATTCGATCTCATGTCACCCAGCTTAACTGTCAGAGACGTTACCACTGAGCTATCCGAGCCGCTACCGACCTCCTGTAGGACTGAGATGTACTACATAATAGTATGGAAATTAATGCAACACAAAAACGTCTAAGAAAAATAAATGGTATCTATCTTCTGTAAGATTGAAGCATGAAATGAATACACAAGAACAAAAGTATCGAGGATAATAAATTTACATTTAAAAGAAGACAAATAGTTATTACCTTAATGAAAACATACAAGAGGCATTTTCCGCATCCTCACATATATACACACGCATATTACGTTAGTTTCGAATTTACAAAGAATAACAACTGAATGAATCTTTATATAAATCATACTGTTGAAAGTCAATTCATATATCTGTTATCTCCTATGACCTGTCAAAAACTTACGTGACAAAATCATGAATCAGAATACTGACGCACATGACCTTGTCCCTGTACTAAACCAATAATGTGTAAACAAACACAAGCAACTAGAGTAAACTGTGACTTCTCATTGATCCTTCGTATAATAACTTTTCAACTAAACCAGTCCATCTCGTTCAGCCCAGAACACAAATATCCGACTTCGTCATGTGAATCGTATGTTTCAGACATAGATGGTTTATATACAAACAGACCAGACCTTATCACATCATAAAATGCAAAATAATAATTGTACAAGATCGAGTTGAATGTGACTGTGAGTATGGGATACTGTAACTAATATATTGTGAATAAGTTAAGAATAGTAAATGGTATAACAGTAGCCAATAGATCGAATGAAATCTTTATTATTTATTTATTTATTTGAACACATAAATATTGGTACAAGAGAGCGCCAATATATATGCGCCACACAAAACAATGGGACTTCGAAGAGAAGTAGAAAGAGAAAAAAAACAACTAAGGAACGCAAAAGAAAAAGAGAACAATGACGAAGAGATTGGAGTAAGGTAGTGTGGTAGTAACGACGGAACGAAAAGGTACAATCAGAAGAAATCTTTCAGGTAAAGGAGACACAACCACTTTTTATGAAGAAAGTAAAAGAAGGTTACAGCAGGATCGCCACTGGCTTCTATTCTGAGCCATATCTGATAACGTCTCTAGCCACTGTGTAGCACCATCTCTCGGATCCCAACCAGGGAGTCGTGAAGGACTGACAGAAGCCAGTCCTTTGCAGCTTTCCTACATGCCACGACACCATGTCATGCACTGACATGAAATCTTATGATAAAAGGAATACGAATATATATAATCTAGTTACTCGTTGATTATGCAATAAGAATGTGTATAACAATAGTCCATAAATAATTCCTATCAGTTATCATTCATTTGGATAGAACATTATCTAAGTGAAAACTTCATTGTTCCTTATTTTTTTTATCTCTAGTGGAACATTTCAGTTTTTCATTCAACACCATTTGAGTTCTTTAACTCGTTACTTATTCGATGTATAACATAACAAAATTCTCATTAAACTTCTCTTTTATCTAGTTAAGTGGTCTGTCAGTTTTATGTTTAGTAGTTATTTTACACAAAATTAAAACGCTGAAATAACAAGTATTTTTAGTGGTCCTTTATCTGACATCAGTTTAATTGTTTCTGATTGCTAATGAAATATTTTCAGAAGGAGTTTGTGGAGATTTTACAAATTCCACAGATTGAAATCATGAATCAATTGAAGCTAGACGACCATGGAAAACCTGGAAGCACTGGTGGTCTAGCTTCAATTGACTCATGGTTTCAATCTGTGAAATTTCTAAAATCTCCACAAACTCCTTCTGATAATAATCATCTGCTCACTAATGACTGACTTCAAGAGATACTCCTGGAGTTCTAGTGAGAAGCCGTTACCAGTGGAGTACAACTAGGTCTGTTGTGAGATATCAGCTCACTGAAGACAATGGTATACGGTGGCGAAACTTCGTGGATTAGTTGAAGTTAGACATTAACATCATTGAATGCCGGCTCAGTGATCTAGTTGGTTAAGCGCCCGAGGCGAGACTGATAGGTCCTGGGTTCGGATGTCTCGGGGGGGGGGCAGGACTGTGGATGCGCACTACTGAGGAGTCCCATGGTGGGACGAAACGGCCGTCTAGTGCTTCTAGGTTTTCCATGGTGTTCTAGCTTCAATTGGCTCATGATTTCAATCTGTGAAATTGGTATATTGATATCATAAATCCTCCTATATAATTATCGACTTAATCCACCGTAGTCAATAATAGAATTAAATTAGTCAAATACGAGAATGGATTTTTGAATACATACAGTAGTTTGTAAACTTATTGATCTAGAAAGACAATCAGAGGGACAGAAGAGAGCGAAGTGAAATGACGCGTAGTGGATAAGATGTGTGAGCCAACTCCATCTATCCAAGCGTGAATCAATATTTATGGTCACACAAACATAAGTTACAGACATGTGATCATTGGAGATAAGAAATGTATACATATATGCTTATTTAAAAATAGTCAAGGTTGATAATCGAATAATTAACAAGGCCAAATTATAGCTTGAAAAGAATGGATAAATTGGTTTGTCTAGAAGCTGGATTAAACTATATGAGCTCGATATGAGAACAGTCACTACATATTTGATAAGTATCATTTACATAGTTTCTTAAAATATTTTATAACAGATAATAAATAGTACTATGTATAAGATGAAATCTGCAAAATTTTACACACATTTCTTTAATATTAAGTTGATAGATAATGAGTGGTTGAGCGCTGGCGCTCAAGACTGATAGGTCTTGGATTCGAATCTCGCAAGGCAGGATCGTGGATGCGCATTGTTGAGGAGTCCCATGGTTGGATGAAATGGCCGTTCAGTGCTTTCAGATTTTCCATGTTGGTCTAGATCCAATTGACCCATGTATTCAATTATCAAGTTTGAATTGAATTGAATTAATGGAGGTGAATATGAAGGAGGAATTTTAATACTTTATAAACCTATCAGACCATCATACATCGGTTATAACACTGAAAAAAAGTATTACATAATTACAATTATAGTTATAGATGGATATAAATGGAATATAATTGCAGATAGTAAAATTTTGTAACCTGGATAAAATAAGCTTTTTTCTGTTCTAGCATAGTTTCAAATCAGGTCAACAATATTCTTACTTATCAGTGAAATCATGTGATCCTCTCTTTTACCTTGATCACGTATGATTATGCATGTATGTGTGTGTGTGCGTTTCTGGTAGATTAGTACTTTTAGTTGACCTATAGTCTGTTATGTTTCTGACACATTTAGATTTTTTTTACAATCTAGTTCTAGTTTGTTTCAAAGTCAAATTTTGTTTTAAGAGGGGGAAAAATATTGCTTATTGATAATATATGAACTTTAGTTGATGGTGTGGTTTAATGAAGACATGACTCTTCTATCAATTGGTTGGTTTTACACTAAGATTTGAGCTAGATTGTTTTCATAATGGTTAGTGAGACTATTCACTTGTCTGAGATACAGTTGAAAATCATAACTAATTGAATAAAAGGAAAAAGTAAGATTCTCAAATACAACATAGAGAACACCAACCCAATCATACTTGAGGGCGAAACTCTGGGAGATATAGGATTCTTCACGTACTTGGACAGCATCATCGATGAACAAGGAGGATCAGATGCAGATGTAAAGGCGAGGATTGGTAAAGCAAGGATAGCATTCCTACAATTGAAGAATATATGGCAATCAAAACAACTGTCTGTCAACCAATATCAAAATGATAATCTTCAATACGAACGTGAAGACAGTTAGTTCTATTGTACAGAGCTGAAACTTGGAAAACTAATACAACCATCATGAAGAAGGTGAAA
This sequence comes from Schistosoma intercalatum, assembly GCA_944470365.2. NCBI lineage: Eukaryota > Metazoa > Platyhelminthes > Trematoda > Strigeidida > Schistosomatidae > Schistosoma > Schistosoma intercalatum. The sequence goes on from OX103725.1 coordinate 5,207,702, forward strand.
ATATTTATAAATAATTGTCTACTCAAGATACTCAACATCCATTGGTCGGATATCATCAGAAACAGTCTACTGTGGGAGAGAACAAATCAGCTTCCAACTGAAGAGAAAATTAGGAAAAGACGTTGGAAGTGAAAGGGACACGTATTGAGAAAATCACCAAACTGCATCACGAAGCAAGGCCTTACTTGAAAGAGAAAAAGAGGAAGGCCGTATAACACACTACGTCGGGAATTGGAAACAGATATGAAATGTATGAAAACCTGTTTTTATTTAAAAGCTATTTGGCGAGTTGTTAGATCCAAAAATCCATTTTGATTCTGGTTTTAATGAAGTCTTAAATTTAGAATAGTATCCTTTGAGAAAATGACGAGACTATGAGGTATGGACGACTTGTGTGAGTGAAAAAAGGTAACAGTTGATGGTATGCTGATAGGTGTATTGGTTATGATGGGGTTGTAAATAATAACTTAAGTTTCTGTTATCTTAAGAAATCTGTAAAATTCTCATCTCTTCACTGTCAGAATAAAGCTTAGCAAACGGTTGTATTTATTATTATTTTTCAGATCGTTTTTCGTCCATTTTTCACCACCCATTTTCCATACATATTTTGCTTATTGCGGAATGTTATAGAGATCACTAACCGATCTAGGTTGAAAACATAGTGGTACTGGAAATACATTTTGTTCTAATATGGTAATCCTCAGGAGTGCGCATCAGCGACCCTACAAGGGATCGAATCCGAGACATACGGTTCAATCGTAAATGCTTAATAACTCAAACCGCTGTACCAGAATCCAATGGTATACGAATTTAACTGAAATCAACGGGTGATATTGTGTGATCGTTTTTTTGTGTTTTCTGTCGATATCTTTCTCCCACTCGTCACCACTGAACTCTACTGACCAGGGCTTTTCGCTAGAGCTTTGAAAATTTACTGTTGCAGGTAGTCACGCTTGAATGACATTTATTCTGGAATAATTAATCTGTTGAAAAATGTAAGGTGGTAGCAGGTATTTTGTATGAAACTCTATTTGATCTAGGTTTCGATGATATCTGGCGTAACTGTAATCTTGAGGAATCTGATACTCTGGTGGAAAACACAACCAAAAAGAAAGAAGTAAACAATGATAAATTTAAGGTCAACAAGAACCAATCAACATCGAGGTGCACAGAACAAGCTGTGAAACACATATGGAGAAATTCGAACACTTCACTTCTATCTGAAGTTTGTGCTGATGATGTCGTTCAGAAGAACGATGAAAGCTCCACGACCAAACCATCCAGCTCAGAGAACAAAACTCCATCAAAATCATCCACCTGAGCTACAAATCTTCTCCACCATCTCAGAATCTGATACTCCCTGATGGATTCGAAATTGGATAACCCAGTTTCACAGTTTAAGGTATTACCACAGAGCTATTCGGTTAATCACTGACTACTCGTAGAATCACTGTATGGTGACTGACTTTATACTTTTCTAATCGTCTAGTGCTAATCAAATCTTATCGACTTAAGGACGAAATTCATAACATTACTTATGCTGGTTACTCCTCGTTGAGCATAGACCACCGACCAGCAATCTCCAACATACGTTGTCCTGGGTTCTCCTTTCCACTTGTTCCTAAGTTGTATTCACTATTTTTATGTTTATCTGCGATTCCCAAAACAATGTGTTCTTCGGTCTATTTCTTTTCCGTTTCCCTTCAGGATTCTAAGTTGGAGTTTACCTCAAGATACACTTTGAGGATTTTCATAATGCATATCCTATCTTCCTACAGAATCTTTTCCTAATTTCCTCTTCACCTGGAAGCTAGTTTCTTCTCTCCCACAGTAGGTTGTTGTTGACTTTGATGTTGATTGTCAGTTGTTTTGATTTCCATATTTTCTTTAATTTTAAGAATGTTGTGCTTGCTTTTCCATTCCTGACCTTTACATCTACATCAGATCCTTCTTGTTTCCCAGGTACATGAAAGATTTCACATCTTTCAGAGTTTCTTCATCAAATGTGATTAAGCTGATGTTCTCTGTGTTATTATCTTGGGATTCTAAAATTAATAGCATTGACAAATCAAATCATAATACTGTTTCCAGCTTAGGCAACAACAAAAATTCCTAATTATCAAACAAATTCTCAACTCAATTTTAATCACATTAACCACCTTTCTATTTGAAACTTGTGATTTAGATCAATGGAAACTTCTGTTTTGGATTCATTCAATCCAGCTGACATTTCAGTTATCCTGTTTTTGTTTTGCCTTTTTTCTTTTTGATAAAAAGTAAATAAAATTTTTAAAAAATTTATTTATGATTCACATGATTTACTTATTAAACAATGAAACTAGTAAATTTCTATTAAAAATTATTATTTCAATGGTGAACAAATAGAATATATCACTAGTTGCAATCATGAGTCAATTGAAGCTAGAATATCATGGAAAACCTGGAAGCACTGGACGGTCATTTCGTCCTGTTGTGGAACTTCTCAGCAATGTACATCCACAATCTCTCACCCCACTAGACTCCAACCCGGGATCTATCAGTCTCGCGCCCGAGCGCTTAACTGGGTTTGAATCTCGCAGGGAGCGGATTCGAGTATGCGCACTGCCGAGGAGTCCCATAATAGAATGTCCAGTGCTTCCAGGTTTTCCATGGTAGTCTAGCTTCAATTGGTTCATGATTTCAACCATTGAAATTAGTAAAATTTCCAAGAAACCCCTTCTGAAAATAGAATATAGATTGAATGAAAATTGAGTAACTAAGCGATAAAGTAACATTTATTTGCTAACATTTCTTTTCTTTTTTTTTCCTCGCTAAAAAGAAGAAAAAGAAGAAGAAGAAAGAAAATGAATGTGAGCCATGTTGTTCACAAAGAGGTGTGGATACTATTCACTTATTTACTGAATGTAACAATATTGAAATTGGGAATAAATGAATATTTATAGGTTTTTGTTGTTGTTGTTGTAAATTAAGATTTATGCATAAATAGATCAGGTGATATGGGTTTGTGACAACGATTGTAAACAGTGGTTCATATAGACAGATAAATAGATGCACATAGTCAGAAGAAAAATCAGTCTTATGACCTCCTAAGTCTCTTTTGCTTTTATTATGAAGAATCATAACTTTTCTGTATGAAAACTTTTCATTTCCTAGTTCAGATTCTAATAAATTTAATAAGTTTTCTCTGTGTTTAGTGTTTTTGTAAAAAGATTGTAAATTATGAGGTGAAGTTGTTAACTCTTCTCACAACCGTTCTCGATTACCTGGGTGTTATATCCCGATGAGAATAATGAATGATAACTGTTAGGATCTATTTCTGGATTATTACTATACGTATATTTTTATTGTATAATTTTAAGTAACCGGACTATTCATATTTGTGTCCCTCTCATTACAAGCTTCATTTTAACCTATGAACTATTATTATACGATTTACCATTCTTGAGTTATACCCAGTCCATCAATTACTATCTCCTACATTCACAGCCACATTTGGTTAAATCTTGTACAGATGTTATTTTATATTTTATGATACGATGTAGTCTGCTTGGTTTGTATATAAACCGAGTATGTTCGAAATAAATGATTCATATAGCGGAGGCTGAGGTGGTGTTCTGGACTTAACAAGCAGGGCTAGGCATGGAGAAGTGCCGATAAAGACTCTAGACTGCTTATATGGGTTTTGTGCGTCATTCGCCTGATCGATGATTCACTGTTCACTAATTGGCGGTATCGTCACATTATACTTGAGAGGGGCATAGGGCACAAGTTATAACACTGGGTTTGAAACTGGCTGTCACCCTATAGAGGCTTCCGGAAGAGTTATGCATATGTATACATATAATTTCACTGAATTTTTAGCTTGCCTCTTTAATAGATTATGAAAACTTAAATTTGACCTAAGAATTTGAAAATCTTATAAGTCAGGATTCATCAACATCAAGTAATGTATATCACAATCATTCGCAATTAGATTTGTGCATATAATGAAATGAGAATTTATAGATTGTTCAGTTTGAAAATGCCTTCCATTTATTTTCACTGATAAAAATTAATTTAATCCTGAATATTTCCCACAAACTTTGACATTTCATTATTGATTGTGTACTATTCAGTGATAAAGAGGTTATGCTCTAACAGTGATCTACCAAATCAGAAGTGAGACGGATATCACCGACGCTACTGAATGATAATAGCGCTACTACGTTAATTGACTGACGTTGCTTAAAGTTGTAGCGTGGCGTCGAGTTGCGTTTGACTATGATCACCACTACAAGAAGACTACATGCCAGTTAACCGATGAGATCCCCCGTAGGCCAAATATCAGAAGGCAGTTGATGGCTGTAGTCGAGATGTATTTGTTGGTGATTTCGTGGTATCGAAAGGATACCGAGATCGTGCCAAAGGAGTACAAGCGTGGTTACCGAGCGTAATCGAACCCGTGCAAGATCATAATCAATCGAAGGACAATTGAGCAGTAATATGGATGTCTTTAGTACAGTTAAACAAACAAGTACAGTAAAACAATCACTGGTACAATTGATTATAATAATGATTGTTTCCATTAAATCAATCTTGGTAAAAGTAGGTCAGTACACATCCTTAGTATTCCTATATTTGCTAGCAGTCCGTATATTGAATATAATATTTATGCCTGTAGAATCATACTTCTCCAGGTAGTTTGAAATTAATTTCGTTTTGGCATTATTATTATTATTATTATTATTATTATTATTATTATTATTATTCAGTAATTTTTACTAATTTAATCATACCTGTAAACTATCATGAATTTTTCGTATCCTTCAATCTGATTCCAATTTGATTATTTCAGATTGTTATCGAATGATTACTGTCAAAATATACACTTTACCAATTCCTCGCATATAATCATCGACTTAAATCATGTTAGTGAATAACGGGAATTAAAAGAAGTCAAATATGAGAGTGGATTTTTGAAAATGTATATTTTATACAATCGTTAATCCAGACAGAAGATCGGAGAAACGAAGAGAAGAGAAGTTCAGTGGAGAAGGTGTGTGAGACAACTCAATTTAACCAAGTGTGAATCGATATTTATATTGAGACAAAAATAAGTTACAGACATGTGGTGATTATAGTAAGAAGTGCATAAACATACGCTGACATTAATATAGTCAAGGTTGATAATCGAATGATTAAAAAGGTCAAAGTGTGACTCAATAAGAATGAATAAATTGGCCTGTCCGGAAGTTAGAATAAATTATGTGGGCTTAACATAGCAACTGACACTAAAAATTCTTTGTTAACTTTTAGAAAAATAATATTACTATTATTGATAAAAATTATGTTTATTACTTTCTATTCATATGCCAAACGCAAGATGCATCATGAGTCACAGTTGATTGATCACTGGATGGCGACCAATGTCATGCGTGTCTAGTCCTTATTAGTGCAGATCGAATGCTATCGACCAAGTTGCAATGTGGCCACCGGTCTAGGTGACTCGATATTGCGGGCACTATATATTGAGGTTAGATGGTGGTTAGAGGTAGTCGACAAGAAACCCTGAACCCGGGTTTCGTGCTACTTGACACTCGTCAGCAAGGTGTACATGTAATCTTGATGGAACTGGTGCTCTCTCGCACTAATAAGGACTAGACACGCATGACATCGATCGCCACCCAGTGATCAATCAATTGTGGTAGATACATGTACTCTGACAAATAAGTGGATATGAAACAGCAAGTAATTTGTCACGGTGTTTCATATTTTGTAAAGAGAAATTTTTTAATGTACATAAATATTATCAGATTGGGGGGTTTGTGTACATTGTGGTAATTTTCGATATTTGAATTCATGAGTCGATCTAAGCTAAACCATCATTGAAAACATGGAAGCACTGTTCGGTCATCTCATCCTATTAAGGGATTCCTCAACAGTGTTCATCCACGATCCCACAACTAAGGGACTCAAAACCAATACCTTCACTTTCGTGCTTTTCAATGATGGTCCATTTTAGATCGACTCATAAATTCAACAATCAAAAGTACTCAAATATGTAAAATTGAATGAAACACGTACTACTAATATTATTACTTATATCATTATTACTATTGTGTGTATAACATGCCAATAATATAAGAGGTTAATTTAATATTTATATAGTGAAGATATGCAAACTGATTGCGCGAAGTATGTTTACATAAATGTCCAAAATTTTCTTTGAATATTGTAACAGATGCCTAGATCGAGGTCAAAACTATGTGACGGAAACGACAACTGAAAAATAATTAAATTACCATGTAGTGTTATTGAATAAAAATGAATCACATTTACGGAAGCTTTACATTTGTATTTACAACTGTTTAATGAACATAAAAGTCTATAGTAAGACAGAAGAGATTATTATCAGAAGGGGTTTTGTGGAGATTGTAGTAATATTTGAATTCACTGATCACTTCAAAATATAATCTCTTCTAAACAGTTGAGATCATGAGTCAATTGAAGCTAGACTACCATGGAAAACCTGGAAGCACTGGTGGATGTGTCGTTCGATTTCGTGGATTAGTTGAAGTTAGACATTAACACCGTTGGATGCTGGGAACCACACCCGGAGCCTTCGACCTGAAGGTCTGATTCACAAGGCAGTGGAGCAACGTCAGAAGATGCAGTCCCATGGTAGCTGGTGACCAAAGATTGGTTCGTATATCCTTTGTTCCCTCAGGATACTGTAGTTCATGTGCACTATTGGTTCGGGATCAGGGTTTTCCACCTCCCCTAGGTGAATCCTCTATGTTCATAAACCCGGTTAAAGCGCCGGACATTCTCTTTTCGTCCACTCAATTTCGCAAACAACAGTAATGCCATGAGAAGGCAGTGAGTAGGACTTCCATGGCAGTGGTTATATGTATGTGGCCATGTGAGCGCATTTCGAGAGGGAGACCTAACTCTCCCCATTCTTGGTCGTACCAGGGCATTTGAGGGAACGACTGAAATTAGTTAATATATCACTGATTATTGGGTCATATTATGAGTTGTTCTAATTTAAAACTGTGGATCATTGAACTCTGATACAATTCTCAACAGACAATGCACTTGAGAACATACATAAGCGTGTTGGATTTCATCTCAATCAGTGTCTTGAGTGTACATAGTAGAGAAATTCGATTTTTGGTTTGAAATAGTTTTCTAGGATTCCGAGGTCTTGTAGGATACATTAATTGTTATTGATCCGTAGAAAAAAGCAACCACAAATTACATTTTTCATCAGAAATATATGAACTATATTGTTTGTTTGTCTTATTCGTTTTATTATATTCCATTGGGTTATATTCTGTTTTATATTCCAATGACAAGAGACAAATCACATTTATTTCATTTTTTCTATTTAATATACACCATTTTCGTGTTGTTTTTTTTTCTAGTTATAAATGATTACAATTACTGTCTAACTGGACTGGACTGGACTGGACTGGACTGGACTGGACTGGACTGGACTGGACTGGACTGGACTGGACTGGACTGGACTGGACTGGACTGGACTGGACTGGACTGGACTGGACTGGACTGGACTGGACTGGACTGGACTGGACTGGACTGGACTGGACTGGACTGGACTGGACTGGACTGGACTGGACTGAACTGGACTGGACTGGACTGGACTGGACTGGACTGGAATTGCCTTTCACAACACTATTGATTTTACCTTATCACAATGGTGACTTGTCAGTACTTCTATTAAGAAAATGTTGATTCGAAAACTGTACATCTAACAGCTAGCAAAAATTGATAAATTTGCATCTATCTTAATGCAACTCAATAACTTTATTGGACCGCATCATCTGAATTAATACTAACTCAATAAACTTTGTTCTTTGCTACAAATTAAACGTACGATACAATTTCTCAACTCATTGAAGGACTAGACAGTAGACAATTACTTACTTACTTACGCCTGTTACTCTCAATGAAGCATAGGTCGCTGACTGGCATTCTTCAAACCAATCTGTCCTGGGACTTCCTTTCCAGTTCTATCCAACTGTTGTTGTTCATTCTTCTCATGTCTGTTTGTCTCTATTTCTCGACGTAATGTGTTCATTGGTCTTACTCTCCTAGTTTGACCTTGAGGATTCAATATGAGGGCGTGCCTTGTGATACAGTTGGGTGATTTCCTCAATGTGTGTACTATCCACTTCCAGAGATTCTTCCTAATTTCTTCCTTCACTGGAATCTGGTTTGTTCTCTCCCATAGTAGGTTGTTGCTGATTGTGTCTGATCAACGGATCCATACCATACAGTAGAACTGTCTTGACATTTTTATTGACTTCGGTGTTGGTTGACAGATAGTTGTTCTGAGTTCCAGATGTTCTTCAAAGACAGTAGACAATTAGTTTTAGTTAATGCTGAAGGCTAAATGGTGTGTAACGCCAAGTTGTATAATTATAGGATAAATTGTTCAAAATATATATATTCTTTTTATGATGTTTATAATTCCAAAACTAACTTGATTTTGTAGTGATAGCACTTTCATAGCGTATTTATGTTTTCTACATACTACTTACTAGTGACAAGTACTATTCTGACAAGAATCATAACTACTACAATGTGTATTCCGATAATATTCCTGTAGTCTAATGTGATGTCATCGTTGATTATTTATTTTGTTTATATCCTGTCCTTCACATTATTAATATTTCGTTGACAAGTGTTTAGTCCATTTATTTTATGATATGTAATTTAATGATGTATACATCATAATGTGATTCTTGAGGTTCTTGTGAGAAATCGTAATCGATGGTGTTCGACCTCGTCAGGTGAGAGATTTTTACGCTCCAAACAATGATTAGGCAGTATCGTGAGTTGTTTGAAGTTAAAAATTTGCAACAATGAATTCTGGGTCATTGGTCTGAAGGTTAAGCGTTTTCACGTGATACCGGAGGTCGTGAGTTTGATTCACAGTGATGGAGTTATGTATATCCCCTGCTAAGCAGTTTCACATTAGGACGATACAACTATTTATTGCTTCGTGATTTTCAGTTGTTATCTAGTCAAGATCGGGTTATGAAATAAAATACTCTCTACAAAATCCCCTGTACTAGCAATTACATATCTTGCTCTCATTTATGGAATATTTTTAGATACTTCTGGAATCTCGAAGTCGCCTTAGAATACTATGTATAACCTTACTATTCATACATAAACTAACCTTCGATATAAGGTTTCTTTCACACTTCCTGTCTTTTGTTTCATGTCAGGAGTTTAAGAGTAAAAGATGTCTTGGTACCAGAAGATCGTCAGAAAGTTATCCTAGAATTATGGTATATAATGCGTGAAAAATAGTAAAATAACGATATAGTTTTGCCAATTGTCAAAATAAAAATGATGTTTGAGTATATTTCCTTGAAAAAGCTTTGACCACATTGTCAGACGAAACGTTGGATTTACTTCAAATTCATTCGTTGAAACTTTACAACTACATATTTCCTCAGAAATGAACAATATTTGCTAAATCACTCATCGGTTGAAATCATGAGTCGATTGAAGCTAGACCACCATGAAAAACCTAGGAGCACTGGACGGCCGTTTCGTCCCACCATGGGACTCCTCAGCAGTGCACATCCACGATCCCTCACAAAAGAGATTCAAACCCAACACCTATCAGTCTCGTGGAAATCATATATTTTTCTATTCTAATGTGGTTTGTCCTACTAATGTCGACAGATATAATTAGTATGTATCATTGATGGAAAGCAAACTGCCGGTCGGTAGAATGTTAAGAAGATCAAAGAAAAGTGGACGAGAACAGAAAATAATTGGTATGGGAACAAAAGAACAATGAAGTCTGAGACGACTGATTAACCTTTTACAAATGAAATATATGTAATGTATAATTCTTAGAGTTTGATAAAATATTCTATATTGTTGTATTCAAATACATTCGATTGTCCTCATTTTTGTGTTCTCATTCACTACACTAAGACCCGTGTTAGGCAAGGTTGCTTATTCTCACCCTTTCTCTTTCTCCTGGTGATCGACTGGATCATGAAGACGTTAATATCTGAGGGGAAGAATGGGATACAGTGGATAGCTAGAATGCAGCTGGACGATCTAGACTTCGCAGATGACCTGGCTCTCCTATTGCACACTCAACAACAAATGAAGGAGAAGAGAACCAGTGTAGCAGCAGTGGGTCTCAACATACACAAAGGGAAAAGCAAGATTTTCCGATACAACACAGAATGCACCAATCCAATCACAATTGACGGAGAAGATTTGGAAGATGTAAAAACCTTTACGTATTTGGGCAGCATCATTGATGAACAGGGTGGATCTGATGCAGATGTGAAGGCGCGGATCGGCAAAGCCAGAGCAGCATATTTACAACTGAGGAACATCTGGAGCTCAAAGCAACTGTCAACCATCACCAAGGTCAGGATTTTCAATACAAATGTCAAGACAGTTCTACTGTATGGGGCAGAAACCTGGAGAACTACAAAAACCATCATCCAGAAAATACAGGTGTTTATTAACAGTTGTCTACGCAAAATATTTCGGATCCGTTGACCAGACACTATGAGCAAGAACCTACTATGAGAGAGAACAGACCAGATCCCAATGGGGGAAGAAACTAGGAATAAGAGATGGAAGTGGATAGTACACTCATTGAGGAAGTCATTCAACTGAGTCACTAGGTAAGTCCTCAATCGGAATCCTCAAGGCCAAAGGAGAAGAGTAAGACCAAAGAACACATTATGTCGAGAAATGGAGTCAGACAGACATGAGAAGAATGAACAACAGTTAGATAGAACTGGAAAGGAAGGCTTAGGACAGATTGGGTTGTAGGATGTTGGTCGGCGACCTATGCTTCATTGGGAGTAACAGGCGTAAGTAAGTAAGCAAGTAAATTCACTACACTAGTCCAACTTTATTGATCATTTTCACAATATGTTTTAAATAACTAAATAATCAATCCACAGACTATGAGACCAAATTAATTAATTAAATTAAATCTCTGTAGTATAGTATGTTCAATTGAAAATGATAATAATATTCCTTGTGATTATAATGTAATCACGAGCTTAATAGCTTAATTTATAATTCCCTATACATTGTGTTCATCTGTTTAATTTTAATATCTGAACAATAGTCATCAGAAATAATACGATAATTATAATGTGAAATCATGTGTTAGTTCTTCTCTTTTCTCAACCCCTATGATAGTAACAATGATCAAAATATAAATATGAAAAGATGATAAATGAATCGTCGAGGAAAAAAAAGAAGATTCTATTTATATATCTGGATATTATATATACATTGTAGTAATTAAATATCATGACAACATTGGAAAAATATTTGTGTTAGGACTACATTTCATTCATTAATAGATATTGTTACTGTAATGTATGCTACGTATATCAATATAAGTAGTATATAAGGCTAGTGAGGAATAGAATGCTTGGCAGAAAAAGGTTATGATGATCAAGGAGAGAAGAATGGTAACAGAAAGTGATTAGTAAGGATATGCAGGAATAATCAAGTTTTAGACAATTAATGAACATTTTATTGAGTAATTCTGTAATTTGTGATAAATATGATCGGTTGTTCTCATCTGTGTTCTCCTTCACTACATTACCAGTTAGATATTCGTTTTTATTTGCATTCAGAAATGTCAATTAAGTATATATCATTGTCAGTAGTTGAGATCCTGAGTCAATTGAAGATAAAACACTATGGAAAACCTGGAAGCACTGGGTTTCTGTTTCGTCCCACCATTGGACTCCTCAGCAGTGCACATCCACGATCCCTCACAAAAGAGATTCAAACCCAACACCTATCAGTCTCGTGCGCTAACGCTTAACCACTTAACCGGCCGGCATCCAACGGTGTTAATGTCTAACTTCAACTAATCCATGAAATTGATCGACACATCCACCATTGTCATCAGTGAGTTACTATCTCACAACAGACACGGTGGAACTCCACTGGTCTCTGATTGGTGGTCTACCTTCAATCGACTCATGATCTCAACTATTTAAATTAGTACTATCTCCACAAAACAAACTTATTCTAAATCATCTCTTTATATGAATTACGTCACCTCTAAATTTCCTAGACTCTGAAATAACCTACCACAATCTATCCGTACGATAAAATCACTCTCATTATTTGTTCGCTGCATACTGCTCCTCCGAAAATACATTGAATGTTCTAGCACCTGTAAGTGTATCTCATTCCACAAGTGATATTATAGGAACTTTAAATGTTCAGCCATCTTTATTAGTGCATTCCCTAAGTAAAACCACTTACTTGCTGTCACTTCATGGTAACCCCGTCCCCAGAAAGTTTAACAGTATATCACTGTGTCACATGACACACGCATTTAGGTAGACCTGATTGGCATATTTTGGTGATCATTGCTTTGTTGTTCCATGCTCTCTGTTTTTGTTTTGATTTCTCTAGTTGTAGATAATTAACATTAATTCGATCTGGAACACGAAATGACCTTAATTACTCCGTTCATAAATTAAAGGGCTGTCCATTTAAGAAATATTAAAAATTCCCGGCTGATGCATTGGATCGCTGTACTACATGTACTACTTAAACAACTACTGAACTAGTATACTTAAAACTTTCTTCTATCATATGTTTGTTCTGTACATCTAATGTCACTATTTATATCAAATTGATCATACCTGTAAACTGGCGTGAATCCTGTAATTATTACTTTCAGAATATTAATTATTGTTCATTGTAATCTCAGTCTTTACTGTTAAAAGTTATTTATTTCTGCTGAATGTGTCATAATTGATAAAAAGATAATAATTGATCAATACTAAACTCTAAATAAACGTGATTTGGGATTCTGCGTGACTATCGTAACCAATGGTTGGAAACTCTAGGTAACATGGCTCAGAATCGATCACAATGGCGAAGGCGTAGACACTCTTTGTCTTCTATTAAACTATGTGATTAAAATTATTTAATATCTTTTTTCTACGAACCAATTCTTTCTTTCTGTACTATATCCTTACATAAAATCTTTTCTTTATACATTACACCATTGAGTTAACTGATTCTATGAATCCGATGTTCGTCTTGGTGTGCTAATGAGATGTGGCAACTTGGACCGATGCATGTATGTGCCTGATTCTACGTTGTAATTAAATGATTGACTGAAATAAACGTGACATTGGTAACTACTCACTGAAAAGCAGAGTACTTCTTTGTAAGCAAAGATGAATAGTGGCTAGCAGTGGAATCCAGGACGCGCGTTTTGTCCTATTTTGAATTCATCAGCTGGACATATCTGCATTTTAGACTTGATGTTCACTCGGTACCACTCACTTCAAAGGCCATCACACTATCCACTTAGCTATTGAATTCAGATAGCCATTAGATTGTACAATATGGTAAAGTTTAAATTCATTTTTCACTGAGAATGATTGAAAATATGATAACATTGAATAGGTATTTCATGTTAGTTTGGATTGATTCCAAAAAATGTACTCATGACATCTTCAATGACTGAACCTGAATCCATTAAGCCTTCAATAGCATTTATTACTCCAATTTCACTGATTATGTAAACAATGGTCAAAAATAATTTAACTTATAACACAGAGTGTTAATACTAGAACAATTTCATTGGTAAGTTTTTGTTTATTCTTTGAATGATTTAAGTCTATGACTAAGATTATCTTCGAATTGCATGAAATCTATCCATATGATAAGGATGACTTCTCTGATTCATTTCAGTGTGAACTTTTATACGTTCATTTCATGTATTTTGTTTAAGAAATGCAAGTTTGTGTAATTTATGCTAATAACATGTAAATTAATTGTAAAAAGTATGAATCAGCAATTGTATGAAATGAGCACTTGTCAAAGAAATGTTATTCATGTGAAGGAATAGATTATAAACAAAATACATTGTCAATGGTGACACCATATTAGGTTTTACAGGAATATACTCGGAATATACAGTGTAATGATCATCAGTCTTGTCACAGTAGTACTTATTATCAATATGCAGTATATGAAGAGCATACAATCAGTTAACAGGGAGTAGATTTAAGAAATTCAAGCATAGGATTGTGAAACAAGTTTTTATTTTAGATTATGGCGTTTTACACGGTATAAAAGTATCTAGGCCTTTTAAATCAATATTTATATTTTCAGACAGGAGTTTTGTGGAGATTGTAATAATTTAATAACTGGATTCATGAGTCGATTGAAGCTACACCACCATGGAACTCCTCGCTAGTGCGCATGCACGATCCCCCACAAAGGAGTTTCGAACCCAAGACCTGTCAGTGTCGTGCACTAACGCTTAACCACTAGACCACTTAGCCGGACGACATCCAACGGTGTTAATGTCTAACTTCAACTAATCCACGAAATTGAGCAACACATCCACCATTGTCATCAGTGAGTTACTATCTCACAACACACACGGTGGAACTCCACTGGTCACTGCTTCTCACTAGAACAATTTTTATTTTCCATAGTTTAGATCACTGTTAGGCTACTCTATCAATATAGGTATTCAGTGTGATAAAGCTTCAAATGTGACTACAACTGCATCCTAAATTTTGATTCTTGCAAATTCAGAAAACGATGCTATGCTTAGGCTTCAGTTTGCTGAATTCACTAAAACTAAAGAGAAGATCATTAAGATAAATTCAATCTTTCATGAGATGGTGAAGAAGATTTGTAGCTCAAGTGGATGATTTTGATGAAGTTTTATTCTCTGAGCTAGATGGTTTAGTCGTGAAGATTTCATTGTTCTTCTGAACGACAATCATCAGATGAAGAACAATGAAAGCTCCACGACTAAACCACTTAGTTTAGAGAACAAAACTTCATCAAAATCAATCTGTTTTCGTTATTTTGATAAACAATTACATTATTTATAAACTAATTAATGAATGAATTATTTAATGAATCAATTTTCATTGTTGTAATTCTGTTAAGATATTTACAAGTATATTTGCATCATTTTGTAAATGATTTAATTCATTATTCATTTTCAATGCAATATTACGCCAATAATCTGCTTCAAGATTTGTACAATAATTTGGATTAGTATACATTCCATTCATGTATTCTCTACATAGAAAAATTAAAAAGAAAGACTTTAAGCAATGTGCAAACATATACAAATATATATATATATATATATATATATATATATATATATATATATATACAATGAGATTAAAGACATACATTTCAGCCTCCCCAGGACTTATCATCTGACTATACAGAAATCTTAATGTTATTGTTCATATTGAGACTCGAACCCAACACTTATCTTTAAATAAAACAAACAAACAAATTGTTAATTTATTGATTGAGATCATGGATCGATTGGTGTTAGACCAACATTGAAAACCTATTGTGGGACTCCTTGGCAGTGCGCATCCACGACCCCGTCTCGCGGGATTCAACCGGGTCAGTTGTGATGTAGTAACTCACTGATGACAATGGTGGATGTGTTGATCAATTTCGTGAATTAGTTGAAGTTAGACATTAACGCCTTTGGATGCCGGCCAGCTCAGTGGTCTGGTTGGTTAAGCGCCTGAGGCGAGACTGATAGGTTCTGAGTTCGAATCCCGCGAGGCGGGGTCGTGGATGCGCACTGCTGAGGAGTCCCACAATAGGACTAAACGGCCATCCATTGCTCCCAGGTTTTTCATGTTGGTCTAGCTTCAATTGATTCATGATATTAACTGTTGAAATAACTGAGATCATTTTGAGATTGTATGACTGAGTACCATAATTAAAACTGTTAGGACTGACTTGTTTGTATTGCACCGGATAATATGTATTTAAATCTCAGGTGAAACACCAGTTTTTTTTAAAGGTATAAAATACCTATACAAGCATTCGACTATTAACATGAAAAGAGACTAGATTAGTTAAGGATATGCTATTGACTGTTTTGGAACACCTGATTTCACATAGAATACATTGAAGTGTGAAATTGATTGACATAACGATTACATTTTAAGTGTGTATTGCATTGATCACTCAACAACTGGATTTAACTTCTAAAATATTTAAAGAAAATTTGGTTTCAACGAATTGCATATGAAACTACATTTAAAGCGGAAATGATTCTTAAACGATCAAATCAATTCATACTTTCATGTTATAGTTTAACACATTTGAAATCAGAAGGGGGTTTTGGGGGATTTTGTTAATTTCAATAGTTAAGATCATGAGTCGGTTGAAACCGTTGGATGCCGGGCTCGGTGGTCTAGTTGGTTAAGCGCTCGCACGCGAGACTAATAGGTCCTGTGCTCGAATCTCGCGAGGCGAGATCGTGGATGCGCACTGCCGAGGAGTCTCAAAATAGGACGAAACGGCAATTTAGTGATTCCAGGTTTTCCATGGTGGTCTATCTTCAACTGATTAATGATTTTAACTTTTGAAATCAATGATAAAATGAGTGATTTTTTTTGTTAACAGCCAGAAAACAAAGTTTTTTATGAAAAACAATATAATTAACACGCACTCACATATTATACATCCCTAGTTTTAACTTACTCAATATAAGAATCATCTTCCATTTGTAATAATGAAGAGGGAATGTTTTCATTTGTATATTGACTTGTATTCAAATCATATTCACTTTTATCCCCGTTGTGCAAATGATGGTGAAGATGAGGATGATAATGTTTATTTCGATTAGTCATTAATCTTTTCAGTCGATTTAATTCTGTTTGTTTGGACACAATGGTATCAATTTGATTTTTAAATTGCCTCTGAAATGTAATGAATAAAACAAGAATTTGTTTTTAATATGTTAGGTGGTTGGAGGTAGTCAGTAGGAAAATCTACTTCCCTTGTAAGTTGAGACTCGTAAACATGATATTACTCGCAATCTTGAAGAAATTGATATTTACTATGAGATTCGAATTCAATTTTAAAGGGTGAGTGTGACCCTACACTACTGAGGTATTTGCATCTTGACTGCTTTACAGGATTGAGTTGATGATCAATCAGTTTGTAAATGAGTCAATTAGCTAAATGTTTTTAATTAACAGCGCAAATATTCATTTTGAAGCTTAAAACCATGATTTATCTCTTCGAACGCTAACGAATTATTCAGTAAGAAACTGAGTCTATATATTCAATAACTAGTATAGCATTTATAAAATTCTTACTGTTTACATTCAGGACTTAAATTGATCAACCTCTGTTGGCAGCTATGTATGACCACAGGATTCCTACATATTACTGTTTATTTGCAAGTTTATTTTAAGGAAGTCTTTTAAATAAACAGGAATATCAATAATCCATCGTTAAATACTGGCTGGCTTATGAGATACATTTATCGAAGTTCTGTCAAAAATCAGAAGGGGTTTGTGGAGATTTTAGAAATTTCACTGATTGAAATCATGAGTCAACTGAAGCTAGACCACCAGGTTTTCCATGGTGGTCTAGCTTCAGTTGACTCATGATTTCAATCTGTGAAATTCGATTTATGTCATATCTTTTCTGTTCGTTTGCTACTCATCTTAACAATTTAAGCTCGTCATGTTCATATATAGACCAACACGCATGGGTGTCAGAAGCTACGTTGATCATGACTGAATGAATGGCTCCGCAAAATCTGGGATAAATTTACAGAAATTCTCAGTGTGAATGACGAATTTTTTATTTCGAAATTAAATACCTCTCCGTAATGAAAAAAGCCCGTCTGTTGGAAGATCATTTTCCTTTGAAATTTTCTTCAGAAATTAAAAAGAAAGTTCCGTTATAACTTTTAGACTCATCCTTATGACTTATGGGAGAACTAACCTCATTAGACTGACAAAATGAAGTCACAGGAGAACGTTCTGAGTACTATGTATGATAGATATCTGGTTCTCTCTATGTATGTGTACACCAAAAAAGCCTAGGGTGGAGTATACCATTGAAGAGCAATTTAGTAAAAACCAAACTGAATCCAGTTGTTATCAATGTGTACCTTGAATACAAATATCATTGGTACAACAACCATGACGTTTACGTATTTTTGAACACTTACACAATTTCTACCTATGGTAATGAAAAATAACTGTCCATATTACCAAACCCTTATAAAAACCCAAGCCCGTTTGGTAAGAGTACCCACCCTATTTCTAATTGAGGTGAATTATTTAAGGTTAAGATTAGGAGTATGATACATGTAAAACTGCTCTGTAGTCATACAAACGAACGAGTTTCGTTCAAAAATATGAAAGACGCCATATGAATAGTTTATCCATAAAGCGAAGTGTCACTAAGTCAAAATTTCCATCTGAGTTACGAATTTAGGGTCAGGATTTTGGCATAGTGTCAAGTTGCCTATCATATTACAGTCTACATAGAAAGAATGTCAGTTAACACTTTAACACCGTTAGTTTTGTTCTATGTCTGCGAAAACGATTTTGGTATCATATTAAAGATTCTAAGTAGTATACAAAAATATTTCTATTGTACGTTACACATAATATATGTAGTTCGAACAAGAACTTAAAAGTCGATTTCTTGGTTCTGTTTACCTCGTCCCTAAAGAATACTTTTACCAAAAGTGTTAACTTCTTTCAAACAAATGCTCAGCCTAGTAACCTCTGTTTGTTCTATAGGGAATTCAGCAAATGTATCATAAACATATTCAACTCTCAAAAAATTTGAATGTACGATGTGTACAGTGACTGCGACAGTAGTATTATTACTATTACTTATTACTGGTTACTATTATTACTAGTTGAAGTAGTAAAAGCGGTAGATTTGAGAATTTCACGTGATCCAAACCTTTACTGGGAGATACCAGGGCTAATACGATAAGATATTTGAGGTTCTCTAAAACAAGATGACCAATTAACTGACATTGATTATAGGCAATAACAATATTAATCATAAGAATTAATGTAATATCATACCTCCCGAATTTTGATATATGAATCATCAGTTCTTTCAATGAAATCAGTGTTTGTGGACGCATCACAAGTTACTGCAGATTTCACTGATTCCTGTGATTTTTTCAGCTCAATTTCAAGTTTAGTTATACGACTCTGGAAAAAGAACATGCAAAAAAGAATAAAACATTTTTTGCACGGAAAAGTTATTTATTTTAATGCCATTCAACTGTTATTTGGTGTAAAGTAGACTCTTAAATTGATTAGTTCCGTCAGTCAATCAGCTACAGCATAGGACCAAGCACATATGTTCATCGGTCCAAGTTACCATACCTCATTAACACAACAAGATGAACACCGGATTCATATAAGTATTTAATTCAACGGTGGTAATATATAAAAGAAAGATTGCATACAAGGACCGTTGTTGCTACCTTGACGTGGTGGTCGAGCTTGCCTATCGTGATGAACCAATCGAGCTATACTGGCTGGAACAATCGTTCCTCAAGGTTTTACCATGTCAGATAGGTCGCTTGAAGAGCGGTAAGACTAAAAGCAACAAACTCAAGGTCTGAGGGCAAAGTCGTACTGCTGATTGTACAGAGGTGTGACGGCATTAAGGTGTTTCCTCCAGACAATCAGCATGACGGCGATGCTGCCTTCCCACAAAGAGGGGTGGGGTTACAAATGGTCGACCCTAAAAACACACACCTCTCCTTATCCCACGGATATCCGTCTCCGGCGGTAAGGTCTCAACAAGTACGGAGCTAACACTAAAATTACCCACTAAAAGGTCGTGTGTGACAAACTTCAAGCAGTTGTCTCTTGGGCACTGCGGTCACACTCTCAGGTCACTAAGACCACCTTTAATCCAATTTCCTTTTCATGTACCTCCAGAAAAACCTTTCTATGGTGTGGGCAACCGGGAAGTGATAATCGCCCTTATACTTCTAACAGCACTCAGTACCACTGTATTTATAATCAACCTCCCTCTAAATTGATTAGCTAAACAAAATCTTAAGTAGTGATTGAGTAGTTCGTCAGTTAAAGTAATCAATTCTAATCTACTTGATCGCATGTTTATACCTGACTCTACATATTTCGGTCTGCACAACTTTGTCATATCATTTGCCTCCAGATAATAAGCCTTCAAGTATCAAAGTCATGGTCATTGATAACAAACTAAATAGGTTGGTAGAAAAATAGGTGTAGTTATACGAATTCATGATTCCAGTCTCTAAAGTCATTGAATTTTGGTCTGAAGCATATTGGTAGGTGAAGACTATCATGGCTAGGATCTGTGTACTTGTAATATTACTAGTATGTTAAATAAATTAAGCGGATATATACATATACAACAGAAACTGACCTGTAACAAGTTTTTGAGTGCATTATGTTCTTTCAAACTAATTGATTCTTTATCGTTGATGGAAACTTCTTCATTGTTTTGCTCGGTTGAACTGATTATTTTCTGAAAGAGTCAATATCAAGAAGTAATGTAAAAGAGAATTTAAACAACGAATATTAAAATTATTCCATAAACTGTATATTCAAAAATAATGAATCGTTGATAAAATAAGCAAATGGAATATTCTAACTAAATTGCTGCACTCTGACCAATTATGATGACAAGCAGTTATTTTTATGATTAATGTAAGAATTATTTCCCGTTTACATGGTAAAGGAATGCCAGTCAGTCAGTCAGTCATACACAGTGTAGAATCTGATACACATGCATCCGTTCTAGTTGTTATACTATACAAGTACAGAGAGGTAAAATCAATCCAAGAGAAATCCCGGTATAATCAGAGTAATAAAAGTTTCAGTAGTAGCGGAAAAGATTAGATAGAGAAAAAGAAAAAAAGGTATAAGGTTTTAGGACTCAGATTCTAAAGGGAGACAATGAATTAATGTACCTACTTCATTACAAATGATTCTTGGCCATGACATTCAAAGTCTCAAATTATTGATTACAACAATCACAAGGATCACAACCAGGTGGTTTACATCTATCTGTATGGCTTAGTTCAATTGCCAATGATTTCATGAACTGATGCTATATCTTTGTTTGGTCGCCCTTAGTTTTCTTCCAGCCTACTCCGAAACCAGATAACATTGAGATCGTCAATGTAGGCGGTGGTTGGGCATAAGTTACATATATCTTGATCACATAAATTGATGAAGACTCACTGCCTTATTAGTTGAATTTCCATATTTACTTAGTACCCTATTCCTAACCTCGGTATTCGGTCGTGATAAATCTATGGGAATGAATTATTATCTAACACTGATAAGCAATTAAACACTTCAATCATTCCAATTTTACGACATGTGGTCTCATATACAAGTCATATTTGTCAACTTGAACTTGATGGAAGTATTTTACAAAAAAGACATGTTTAAGCCGTAAACATAAAACTTTACCCCTGTTCCAACATTGACAGTCTTCAATTTTTATTTTATTACTTAACTGAATGTAGAAAATACTTTTTCCGTTTTTTTAGTATCCTTGTTACAGATAACCATCATCGTGATTGTATTTGAGATCGTTTAGTGATTATTTTTACACAAATTACGACTATTAAATTTATGCGATCAGATTAAAATGTATCACAAACTTGTACATTACACATTACATGTAATTCTTGTCTTCTTCAGTCAGTCAGCCAGTCAGTAACAACGTAGAACTTCGTATGTACGTACATCAAATCGAGTTGCCATACCATATTACATTAGCACAGAGATATAATTGTCAATTCAAATCACATAGTGGTAGAGGTTGTAAAAGTATAAGTAGTAGTCGGAAACATTAGGGTTTGAAGATGTCATTCAAAGAGTATAATCCAGTGAAATAAATTTGGAAAGAGGAAAAAGGGAAATGAAGATTTCAGAAGATTAGAATTTAGGAGAACACAAAGAGTGGATGCACCTGTGCCATTACAAACGATGTTGAGCCATGTCATTCAACGTCCCTAACCATCGGTTGCTATCGTCTCGCGGATCCCAACCAGGTAGTCCACACCTACCAACATGCCTCAGTCCACTTGTGCCATGTTTTGGTCTGGCCACCCCTAGCTTTCTTCCAACTTACTCCTATACCATGAAACATCGCACGTTGGGGCAGTCTGTGGTTGGGCATACGTAACACGTGTCTCAGCCATCTCAACTGATGAAGTTTCACTACTTCATCAATTGATTTGTTTTCTTAGAACATTGTGTGGATTTATTTATGTAAAATAATTGATAACTGAAATGATGATAAGTGCTTAATGTTGTCAGTATCCATATGTCATAGTAGATGTGATGGAGAAACAGGACTTTCTTACGGGGATGTTCTATTATACATTCAATTAAGAAACTGATTTGGTAAAGAAACCATACAATTCTCAAGCAGTGAAGTACAATTGTAAACCTCACTACACTCACTTTAGTTCCACTTCCAGGATCATAAAACTAATTTTAACTTCAAACCCTAGTGTACTAGCATGAGTCAAACTAACACGACAGTGGTTACGTAGCTATCTCAAACATGTACAGAGTATTATTTCATTTGTTGAATAGGTTTTTTACAAGATAAAATAAATATTTCATCACAACAAGTGATTTCGATTAGAACGATACAATCTTACTACTTAACTGAATCATTCCATTGGACTGAAATTAACTTGCAACTAATTGAGCTCGGAATAGTGATCAATGATAAGTCGTGTAGAATGAACGCTATATACGAATCCTAAGCTATTCCCGTAACCCGCAGACTAGAACTACACAGCGACTTGAACTCCAGAGAGAAGACACAAGTATGAGAGAAAACACTTTATCCCAAGGTTTCGTTTTAGTACAGAAAATCAAGGGTATTTATAGATGTTGGCGTCTGTTAAATCAACATCATATTTCAGCCAATCCGTTAACGTCATATTATGCTACCGACCAATAGTAGCACGCCACGCTGGAATTCTCGAACGTTCCATCATACTCTGATTGGCTAGGGCCCTTCGGCTCCTTTTTGGGCATCTGGAGGCTCCGTTGAAGTTCTTCGGAAGCCGACCCAACAATCAATTTTATATTTTCAGAATGGGGGTTTATAAAGACTGTAGTAAATTTAATAGTTGAATTCATGAGTCGATCTAAGCGAGACCACTATTGAGAACCTGAAAACACTGGACAGCTGTTTTTTCTTAGATTGAAACTCATAGGCAGTGCCCAATCACGATCGCAAATGTGAGACTCCAGCCCAGTACTTTCGGTCTCGCTTGGGAACACTTAACCTCTAAAGCGCTGAGCCGGCATTGAAAGGTGTTAACGTTTAACTTTAATGAACCCATGATCTTGCGCAACCCTTCGTCCATTTTCTTGGTGCATTATTATTCGAAGGGGGGTATGTAGAGATTGTAGTAACTTTAATAGTAGAACTTTATATTTGTCCAATCGTTTAGTGCTGATTTGATTCTATCGATCATGTCACAATACGGCGACAAACCAAAGTAACTTGACATCATACTCATACATAGATACTGTTTCACATTAAAAGATTTATTTATTTATTTAAACGCATAAACGTTGGTACGAGGAGGCATCAAATACATATGCGCCACAAAGATCATTCGATTTGTGTGAGGGCTGGAATACTGTCCAGGTGCCCAGACCGAAGTAGATGGTTTTCATAGGGGGCCACCACCCGAGACTTTGACCTAAACGTCTAATGCACAAGACAGTGAAGCAGGGAGATGCAGTCCCATGGTAGCCAGTGACCAACAACCAGTTCATACATCACTTGTTCTCTCAGGATCCTGAATCCCATGTGCACAATTGGATTGAAATCAGGGTTTTCCATCTCCTCTAGATAGATTTTCTGCATCCATAAACCTGGTTAAATCGTCGGACATTCGATTTTCGTCCTCTCGATTTCATGAACAACCGCCCCAACCTTCAGAACGCAATGAATAGGACTTTCTTGACAGAGGCTGTATACGCGTGGCCATATAAGAGCATTTCGAGAGAGAGAGCTGACTCTCCCCATCTTCAACCATACCACGACATTAAAAGAATCTCCTAATCAATGGTATTATAAAATTACTGCGAACACCTGAAAGTATAACCTATCTTTTTTCTCTTCCGATAATGAGTTTATTTTAAATATTAAGTATTGAATGTTTGTGACTGATATTATATCAGTGTATTGAGTTACTCTCTCTTATGTTAGGTATACACGTAAACACTCATTTAATATTGTCATATTAGTGCTAGGAAGCAAGAGCAATATATCTACAGCTGAAAAACATCTGAAACTCAAAACAACCGTCTGTCAACCAACACCAAAGTCAGGATTTTCAATACAAATGTCAAGACAGTTCTACTGTACGAGGCAGAAACTTGGAGAACTACGAAAACCATCATCCAGAAAATACAGGTGTTTATTAACAGTTGTCTACACAAAATACTTCGGATCCGTTGACCAGACACTATCACCAACAACCTACTGTTGGAGGGAACAAACCAGATTCCAGTGCAGGAAGAAATCAGGAAGAAGCGATGGAAGTGGTTGGAACATACATTGAGGAAATCACCCAACTGTGTCACAAGTTAAGCTCTCACTTGTAATCCCCAAGGTCAAAGGAGAACAAGAGAAACATCAACGAACATATTACTTCGAGAAATGGAGGCAGACAGACATGAGTGGAATGAACAATAATTAGATAGAACTAGAAAGGAAATCCCAGGGCAGATTGAGTTGGAGAATGCTGATCGGCGACCTATACTCCATTCGAAGTAACAAACGTAAGTAAGTAAGTGCTATGAATTACCTACTACTTAAAAAACAAATAACAACCGCCCACGGAGAAGATTTATAGCTCAAGTAGATGATTTCAAAGAAATTGTATTCTTTGATCTGGATGAATTGATCATAGAGTTTTCATTGTTCTTCTTTTAATTTCATTCAGAAAAAGAACAATGAATGTTCCACAACTAAACAATTCTGTTCAAAAAAAAACAACGACTCATTTCAATAGGCAATCACAATTACTTAGATGAGAACAACTTACATTTCTTCTCATATTTATCTTATCATTAATCCTATTTATTTGTCTAGATTGAATTTCATATAAATGTGGATAATGACATTGTTTATTTTTATGTATTGAAGGCTTGAATTTATTATTGTTGTTTAAATGGTTACTATTCAATTGTGCAAAATGTTTCATTTGTTCAATTGTTTTTTGTCGTTGTTTTAATTGTATTTTTAAATTGGTTATTTGACCGCGTAAATCATCTAATAAATTTGAAAGGATTATTGATTGATTAGAATTTTTTAATTGTTTTAATGATTTTTGTAAAATTTCTGGGTTTTTTGAATCATTCAATGTTAAAATAGAATTTTTATCATTAGATAATAATAAAGGTGAATAAGTTTGATTATGAATACAATATGAGTTGATATATGATTCTAATGATTGTATACGATCTTCATACTATGGAGATATATAAGAAATAAGTGATAACATTTGTTAGAATTAAGTGATTTAATGAAATAAAACTCAAACATCAAATGCATCGTTTCACATATCATGGGACTAAAATTACTTCATATATTTTCTGTTATAATTTATGGGTTTGTGCCCTTAACAATCTATAATGTAATGATACAGTCAATTATTCAATAGTGATTTATCGACCCGACTAATCAAGCATAAAACCTATACGAAAAGTCTAGAGGGTTTATTAGTCCTTCTTCCTGTCTAGCCCTGCTTGTTAACTCCAGAATATCAATCTCAACCTCTGCAATATGAATCATGTATTTTAAACATAGTGGGTTTATATACAAACTAAACAGATCACATTGTACCATAAAATGCAAAATAAAATCTGAACAAGATTTAGCCAAATGTGGCTGTGAATATGGGAAATAGTAATTGATAGACTGGGTATAACTCAATAATGGTAAATCGTATAATAATAGTTCATAGGTTAAAATAAAGCTTATAATAAGAGGGACACAAATATGAATAGTTTAGTTACTTGACAATTATACGATAAAAATATAGGTATAGTATTGGTCCGTATAAATGGGTCTCAGAATTTATCATTCATCATTCTTATCGCGATGTAACAGTTTCAAAGGGAGAAATGTTACCTAAAAGTTATTCAGGGTCCATCTCATATTCTATAAAGTTGAGATATTTATAATAATTAGTAGTAATTATTGTTGCTGATCAAGTTATATTTATATTGGATCATTAAGAATAATTATCAAATTCCATTTTCAGTAGTTGAGATCATGAGTCAATTCAAACTAGACCACCATGGAAAAACTGGGACCACTGGACGGTTGTTTCGTCCTACTACGGGACTCTTCAGATATGCTCATCCGCGATCCCCCACGAAAGAGATTCGAACCCAAGACCTATCAGTCTCGCGCGTAAGCGTGTAACCACTAGACCACTGAGCCGGACGGCATCCAACGATGTTAATGACTAACTTCAACAAATCCATTAAATTGAGCGACACATTTACCATTGCCATCAGTGAGTTACTATCTCATAACAGACCCAGTTGATCTCCGCTGGTCAATGCTTCTCAGTAGAACTCTAGGATATCCCTCTTGGAGCTAGTTACTAGTGAGCATATGTTGATTAGTATCAGAAGGGGTTTTCTGGAGATTGTAGTAACTTAATAGTTGAGATCATGAGTCAGTTGACTTCTGATATTAAATTCCGATTTGATTAACAGAACTCAATCAGCTCTAAAGACTAGAAAACAATTATGTTATTTATTCCTGTTAGAAATTCAAATAGTTTAAAATTTATCTGTGTTATATTTAATCAAAATGACTTTGTTGTCTCGGGAACCGTTGATCAGTGTCTCATGAACTAAGTCACTACACAAAACTCTAATTCCAACTAGTTCTATTTCGTGTTGACTATTTACCCTATAAATTATTGTCGATGACTTAGCCAATTACTCGCTCGACCAGCATCATTAACACTGAACCGGCAAGAGGCTCCTTATTTTATTATTCATTTTAACACATAGATATTGGTACAAGGAGGCACCAAATACATATGCGCCACACAAATCTTATTCGATATGTGTGAGGGCTGTGATACTGCCAGGGTGCCCAAACCGAAGCGAGTGGTTTTTTTAGGGGAACACTCCCCGAGCCTTCGACCTGAAGGTCTGATCCACAAGGCAGTAGAGCATCGTAAGATGATGCAGTCCCATGGAAGCCGGTGACCAACAATTGGTTCATACGCCATTTGTTCCTTCAGGATACTGGAGCCCATGTGCACCATTGGTTTGGAGTCCGGTTAAAGCGTCGGAGATTCGCTTTTCGTCCTCCCATTTTCGTAAACAACACCCCCATCAAGAGAAGGCAGTGAGTAGGACTTCCCTGGCAGAGGTTATATACGCGTGGCTATGTGAGAGCATTTCGAGAGGGAGAGCGGACTCTTCGCACTCTCGGCTGTGCTAGGGCATTCGGGGGCTACTATTCGCTAGTTCCTCTTTACGCTCTGCCTTGAATTCAGAAGAATTATTTGCATAGTTTCCAAAATAGTTATTCGGTTAGTGGATAACATTTTTCATTATAAAACTAAATATTTAACATAATTCGATAGAATATAAATGCTCAGAATACTTTGGAAATTTTAAGTTGACTAAATATTCCTTAAAAATGTTTGAAAGACATATTTATCAAACTGTCATAAGGTGAGGTGTGACATTTAAAAAGTTGATTTTTTCTTGCCTTTTCCTTTCATTATGAAGAGATAGAATATTTATATTTGGTGTATGGGTAGTAATGGAATTTGACACTCGAGTTGAGTCTTATTTGGACTTCTCAAAACTGATATACCTGTACCCTAGTGTTGATGTTCTTAGTGTGAGTTGAACCTATTATCTTTCGCTTCAAGTGTGCTACTCATCATCCACTGAGTCTCTGAAATTTGGATAGTCATTTTTTTCTCAGGATACTGAAGCCCATATACACCATTGGTTTGAAATCAGGGTATGACAGCATTTCGAGAGAGAGAGAGAGGGAAAGAAAGATAACTAACTCTCCCCCACTCTCTGCCGTACCAGGTCATTCGGGGGCATGATACCCATTTATTCCAATATGTTTTTAAACAGTTTAATATGAAAACCATCATAAACATTTCTTATTCTGAAATCAGTATCCTGTTTTATAAAAAATTTACGGAAATATTTCTATGTTCGTTAACTTTGTTTGTTGTTGAAAAACATATTTGCTCTAATAATGATTTTATTGGAAATGAAGAAGTCAGTTCTTTTTGAACTTACGACCGTAACAAAAAATCGGGTTGAAAAATGCCAATATTAACGATTGTTTCTGTATCCAACCCTCAAATGCCCTGGTACGGCTGCGAGTACGAAGAGTACGCTCTCACATGGCCACGCGTATATAGCCTCTGCCAGGGAAGTCCTACTCACTGCCTTCTCGTGGCGGGGGTATTTTTTACGAAAATGGGAGGACGAAAAGCGAATGTTCGGCGCTTTAACCGGGTTGGTTGATATGGAGAGTCCACCTTGTAGAGTTGGAAAACCCTGATCCCAAACCAACGATGCACATGGGCTCCAGTATCCTGAGGGAACGAAGGATATATGAACCAATCGTTGGTCACCAGCTACCATGAGACTGCATCTTGTGACGTTGCTCCACTGCCTTGTGAATCAGACCTTCAGGTCGAAGGCTCCGGGTGTGGTTCCCTAGGAAAACCGCCTGCTTCGGTTTGGGCACTCGGGCAGTATCACAGCCCTCACACATATCAAATGAGATCTCTGTGGTGCATATGTATTTGGTGCTTCCTTGTACCAATATCTATGTGTTAAAATAAATAAATGAATAAATCCGATAAAATCTACTCAAATGAAACAGGCTTTATTATGTCACAAACTAAATAAGTTGACTACTACTACTTTTGATAATTGAGTAGTATGTATATTTTCAAAGACAATATTATGTGTATAAAGTGTACAAAGAGTAGAAAGTTAGTTAAAGGTCATGATTTAAAACTTTTCACTTGTAGGTTTGAGTTTCCTTATATCTATATCAGTCTAAATAATTAGTGATTGTACTTAATTAGTGTCAAAAATTCCAGTACAGGAAGTTTATAGGTTTCTGTAATGTATCTTAGTAATTCTATCGGTCTTCCAAGTTTGTTCAGCTGATTCAAATACAGAAGGTTTGGAAAACTCTTTAATGGTAACAGTTCATTGTGCTTTTCCCTTTTTTTTCCTAAAGCATAAGTTACGTATAAACAGTGATCTTAGGTGATTAGGCCGAATACTATGAATCTAGATTCTGCGTTGACTAACTGTGGTCAAAAATCTCTAAATGGATTCATGAAAATACGTTTATTCACCGTGATATTTGAAATCATACAATCAAGTGTCATAGTCAGTCATTTTACTCCTGAACTTATCAGTTTATGATTATGTTAATGCTTGATAAAAACGATTACGTTTTAGTTACCTGTCGCCTTATACACTTGAGAATTGAGGAATGATTAAATTACTCTAATAGAAACGGGTTAATTGGGGATACGATGACAGCAGCTGGGACGAAAAACCTCAAACATTCGCCGCCAATACAGATAAACATATAATGTGGGAAAAACCTGATATTTAAATAGAGCATCTTGAAATAGTATAACTCAGTATACGTAGTAACGGGGGGGACCTTAAAGTACACATTAAATTAGTGAACCAAATGTAGTGACAGCCAGTCAGAAAAGGTAAAAGACCATGTGAAGAATTTAGTTAGATGATATGTGCCCCCAATTATCATTACTATCTAAATTGACTGAAATTAGACTTGGAGACTACTGAATCCCGGCTAAGCGGTTTAGAGATAAAACGTTTGTAAGCGATATCGAAGACCCTAGGTTCGATTCTTGCTCCCGGGTTCATGGACTCGCACTACTGAGGAATCTCATGCTAGGAAAAAATAGCTGTTAGCGCTCCCAGGCTCCCAATAGTTGTCTAACTTAGACCTGTTTGTGATTTCAATGGAACACTGAGTAATCCACTGATCGCATTGACAGAATTATTTTCTGTAGCAGTGAGATTCGTACTCGACTAGTTTTCAGTGTTGAGCGAATTTTATCGATTATGTTTCAATCCAGCCTAATTCTAAGTAACTTAGAATGTTTTATTGTTAGATGCATTGTTCCTATGACTTGTAGATGTGTTATCGCAATTGGTATAATCATATGATTTAGTTCAAAAATAGTTAAAATGTTCAAAAGTTCCCTTGTTTTTCCTTGGTATAAAAGTATTTGATAATACAGACAAAAGCTGAAATATGGGACATATTAGTCATATTTGCTTCATTGCCTAGACTAATATTGTAAATGGGTATGGCTTATTAGTAACTAAGCGGATGGTTGCGCAATAATCAGCTCAAAAACCTTGTCTTATTTATTTGATGTTCACCCTTAACCTCTAATATTTAGTTGATGATCTGGAATATTACATGTTAGGGATAGTTTATAATAGTAATGCTCGAGAATCAGAAAAAAGTAATATTTTTTCGACTTGAAAGGTGAGCTCAATCGGCACTGGGTACTAAGGAAACATGGTATTTATTGACCACTACTCAGTGGTCATATAAGTGGCCAACTCACGCCTAAACAGCACAGCGACAGCGATTCAAACGGCGAACCTGAATAACTCTGATCTGAATCCCATTGAAACCATCAGTTTCCCCGAAATTCCAAGTACGTCTTGTTGATGAGTTCCATGTAGTACAAAACTTAAGTGAGGTAATTCTTCCTGCCATTGACCTTGAACTATTTAATACCATTAACTCTTGAAGATTGATTGAACGTTAAATTTTAATAAAACAAGAAAAAAACGGTGAATGACACTAATGAATTAGTTACCTGTAATTTAACTCGTTCATACTGTTGCTGAAGTGCACGAATAGCTCGTTTCTCATTTTCATGAGCTCTATCTAATTCTGATTCAAGAAATTTAATTCTTTGAAGAAGAAATGCTTGTTCACTTTCATTTGATAGATCCTTTAAATATTTAAAATAAAATTAGGAATAACGAGAAAAGATGGTAACATTGAAATAATAAGTAAATGTATAGTGACTGATTTTAGCAAGCGGATTTTCTTTGAGCTGGATGGTTTGGTCGTGATGCTTTCCTCGTTCTTCTGAACGATATCATCAGCACAAACTTCAGGTAAAATTGAAGTGTTCGAATTTCTTCACATATGGTTCACAGCTTGTCATGTAGACCACGATGTTGATTGGTTCTTGTTGACTTTAAACCTCTCATTGTTCAGAAGAACGATGAAAGCTCCACGACCAAACCATTCAGCGCAGAGAACAAAACTCCATCAAAATCATCCACCTGAGCTACAAATCTTTTCTACCATCTCAATGTAATCTTTATTATGACTCTGGTCATCATTACCGCTTCCATTGTTCAATATGTGTTGGTACAATGTTAATCAGAGTGTAATTTTCACTAAAGATTTCATTAAAACCATGATCTGATCTACGTTAGACAACCATTGAAAACACGTAGGCATTGGACGACTGCTTCGATCTAATTTGAGACTCTTCACCAGTTCACATCCACGACCACACAAGCAGTAATCGAACCCAAAATCTTCGATCTCGCGCACAGATGCCTAACCTATAGGGCATTAAGCTGATATCTAACAGTGGTAATGTCCATCTTCAATCAATCTACGAAGTTAATCGAGCGATGTCGTAGATTATTTAAAGTTGGACGTTAACGCTGTTGGATTTCAGCTAAGTGGTCTAGAATTTAGGCGTCCGTGAGCGAGATAAGTTTTGAATTCGATTACTTCTTGTGTGGTCGTGGATGTGAACTGGTGAAGAGTCTCAAATTAGATCGAAGCAGTCGTCCAATGCCTACGTGTTTTCAATGGTTGTCTAACTCAGATCAGACCATGGTTACAATGAAATCCAACATCCAACACAACCACATACTGACAGTTCATGATTTCGTTTGAAGCTATAAATTTTAGCATATCCGTGTTTCTCATTCACCATGTTAGACAGCATTACTTCGAACACATTCATAGCACACGGCTGCTGATAACTCGAGCTATTTGTCATCTATCTTAAAGTGCATTGTTTTACTCAATTGCTAGGCAGATTTCAATGGTAAAGTTAGCCACCATTTTAACAACCTCATATTTGCCAAGTGTAAGATTGTCTACTCTTTTTTGAGGCACACGTTTTGTATGAGTGCTAATGAAGCTACACGATAACCGTGACTGAAGTACCGGAAAGTGGGGTTCGAACCACTCATCCAGTGATTACATAATTAGTAC
Source organism: Schistosoma intercalatum (assembly GCA_944470365.2). NCBI lineage: Eukaryota > Metazoa > Platyhelminthes > Trematoda > Strigeidida > Schistosomatidae > Schistosoma > Schistosoma intercalatum. The sequence goes on from OX103725.1 coordinate 5,239,910, forward strand.
ATTAACCACTAATCTACCAATCCAGTTGATTTTTCATCCTTCTCTAATCGATTAATCCAAATTACAGCAGATAGCATCATTTATAATGATGATAACTTCAATAGTGTTGAACTGAAAAAATTGGGAAATGGCGTCAAACATTTAACTTTATGATCATTATTACAATATGGTAAATTTTGAATGGTGCATGAGGTCACTTCAATGGTATAATTAACTTTTAGGTAAATACAGTCAAAAGATGAAACTCTCCAAGTCTAAACTTCCAACCTATCGGCTCTCATCAATATCATCTGTAACATGTAAGTAATTGATGCCACGTCAAAGACTTTCAGTTTATCCTTACACTACTGAGGACGTTACGTAATGAATATCAGTCACACTGTAAAGTAGTGATAAGTAACTTAGCGTACAGATGAGATCATATTTTTAATTGAAGTAATTAAATGCGAAGAAAATTTATTTCTACAAAATCGGTATTTACCGCATCTAATTTCTTTATACAAAACAGCTTAGTGTATTCTGTACGGCTTGCCTTGATGTCGCCCTAATTCACAAGGAATATCGAGGCAGTGTGCAGAGGATGCACATATGCTAATGAGCGACTGATCAATTTCAGTTCTAAACATCGATGAGAAGATTAAAGTAAACAATATCAAATGAATTTAAACTTCCCCTTATTGCATAAGCAAGTGGCTATCAAGACTCAGTACCTAAGTGGATAACGCGATGGCTTTTGAAGCAAATGGTACTGAGCTCGGGTCCCGGGGTGAACATCAATTCTGGAATACTGGTACATCCAGTTGACGAGTCCCAAATGGGATGACGCTCGAGACCTGAATTCCACTGCCAGCCACCAATTATCTTGGCTTATAATTCATTCATTAGTGAAGGGGGAAATTCAATGGAATTATCGCGAAAACAATCGGAAGTAAAATAATTAACGAAGTCTAAAATATAATCTAAAGAGTGAGAACATTAACAATGGACAGAAAATCCTAGATTATCATAACACTTAATTAGAATTACGGTAAAAAGATGGTACAATATATAGTGAGACTATGATTCATGAACGACCTTTGAGTGATGCTAAAGTGACTTTAAGATCCACATACTAACTAGGATTAAATGAGGGATAGAAACCAGTGTGAGGAATTAGAATTAGAATTTACAGTTGATGGTAGCGGTTTAGAATTAGACTTAGAGTTTTCATCGCCAAGTGACATCAGCTATAATGCCAAGACGCTATTTAGCCAAATGTATGAATGAATTTCGCGCTAAAATCCAAGAGCTGTTATTTTATATATCATTGGTTCGTCCTCAAATTATAGTCTCACCGTAATATATGTATATGTTTATATTTTACAGACATACAATTCAAACTTCATAGATAAACATTGTACTGCTTTTAAGAATTGAAAACAATAATTTGAATGAATTCAATAAACAACTTTTAAATCTCTGTATGTGAGTTAACTGGATAAAAGTACAATATAGGAATGAAACAAACAGAGTTGATGATTTTGGTTATTACCCTGAAGAAGTTCAGACAAGTTTGCTGGACGAAACGTCAGAATTATCTAAATTTATCTAACTTAAATGGAACAGAAAAATCAACCTTTAACATTAAATTATTTGCTTCCTAATACAACCTTGAGATGACACATTTTCTATGATTATTATATGAACAGGCGGGATCCCGCCTGTGCACTGCCGAGGAGTCCTACAATAGGACGAGACGGCCGTCCATTGCTTCCGGGCTTTCAATGTTGGTCTAAGATTAATCGGTTCATGATCTCGATCAAAAACTTAATAATCTTCACAACTCCTAAACAAATTTATTTATTAGTGTTTTCACGTATTACAGACAGAATAACCTGTGGGAAACGTCAATAAAATAATTATGTAATATTGTAGTGAACAACACTTTAGATGAGGACAACCGATTTATTATTTAATATGAAATTATAGAATACCTTCGTAAGATATGAAAACTATACATTAATACTTCATTTTCAAATCTTCCATCAATTGTCCTTCACATTCCCTATGATTCTTCCAATACTCGATTCCTTTCTATTCTCTTTTCTGTTTTCTCCAACTCACTCTTCTTAACCATCTGCTGACATGCATTCCACTTCAGACTGGTGTTACATACTATTTAAGTATGTCGATATAAGTAGCATACAACACAACATTATTGTAATACTGTTGTTTTTCCCCCCAGAAAACTATTTGGTTACAATAATTGTTTTCATATTAGCTAACGCTAGTCTAGAATTCATCACAGTTAATTTTAAAATGTCTAAAACTCATCTTTATACCTTGCACATATTGATTAATTAGATGATTATGACCACTTAAATATTTCATGAGCAAATTCTAATCACTTTCCTAATAAACGACGTTTGAGGTGGATAAGACATGCATTTTAGATATCTTCTAAATGCATCATGAGGCAAACGCTAACTCGGATTCCTGGAGGAATACGAAAAAGAGGAAGACCAAAGAACACACCATGTTGGGAATTCAAAGCAGACATGGAAAGGATTGTCCAGGACAGAGGTCAATAGAGAATGCTGGTGGGGGGCCTATGCTTTTCCATGAGGAGTAACAGTTGTAAGTACGTTCCCCGTAAATGTATAAATTCAAATCGAATTATGTTAAGAGTATAAAACTTTCTACAGTTATACACTGACGGACATGTGTCATTTTCCTACTGTGGTGTATGCCACTGATCTAGACAGATATAAGTAGTATGTATTACCAATCGAAAGTGAAATCCCTGGCTGCAGAAGATTAAGAAGATCAAAGAAAAGAGAACGAGAACAGAGAATGATTGATGTGGAAATGAAGAAACAATAAAGCCTGAGACAATTGATTGACATTTTGCAAATAAAGTATTTACTGTATGGTTCTCAGATTTCACTAAGAGATTCTGTAATTCCTCATTCCAATACATCCAATTGTGTTCTCGTTCACTACACTACTCACTAAAACGAAACGAATCAAATTTCAAATAAATTTAACGAGTTCATAGCATGAGGTTTGATACTGATGTCTTCATAATTAAATGAAAAAGAATCAGTTACGGCGAGACTATAATTTATGGACGTCCCAATCAGGTAAAAGGTAACAGGCCTTAGATTATGATGCAAAATTCATTTATCCATTTGGCTAAATAGATTCTTGGCATTATAGCTGATGTTAGTTCGTGATGAAAACCTCGAATCTAATTCCTAACCTTGACAATCAACTGTAAAGCGTAATTTTAATTCCTCACACAGGTTTATCATCTTCATTTAGTCCTAGTTATTAAGTGGACCCACTCAAGGTCATTTTAGCATCGCTCAAAAGTTATCCATAAATTATAGTCTCATTTCAGTTACTAGTCAATAGATAAATCGTTTTTATCGACAATGAAAAGAGAGAAAAAACGACCAGAAAGTAGGAAATAAGAAATAAAGAAACAAAAATATATTTGTTCATAAATATAAACAAATAGAGAAAGAAAATTCAATATTCAATTAACTGATTTGTTGTTGTCAGGATGAAAATAAAAAGAAACAATGTCACATTCTTGTTGTTATATGATCAATTTACACTTTGAATAAACAATATTGATCGAAATAGTTAATTTAACCGTTACTATAAGATTTATTTTTTGTTATTTTTATTGGTATCAGGGATTGAAACAATCATAGTAACTAATTGAAAAGAGGGGGTGGATAGATAATAAAACACTTTGATATGGTTGAAATAATAAATAATCGATTCATTAATTCATTGTAACAAATTAACATTATAACGATACAAATGAATCTAATTGATCAGTTAGATGTAGGAAGAACTATAGGTTTCAAACGGTAATATTTATCAAGGCAAATACTTCTAATAATACTACTGTTGTGAATAGAACACGGGCTGGGACAACCGAATTGTATTTAGCACAAAATTACAGAGATACTCGGTAAAATAGAAAAACACTATAGTAAATCGTTAGTTTGCAAAATATCAATCCATCATATCAAACAGGACTGTTTCTGTTGCAATCATCAATCCATTGTCTCACATTTCATTGTTTATCTGTTTTTTTACAAATTGCATTGTGTTCCCGCTCTTTCTTTCTTGATCTTCCTCCATCTTCTGCTGCCAGACATTACGTTCTTTAACTCGCGTCATATACTACTTACATCAATAATGAGTAGCACGCATGACACTACTACAATGTATTTATGTGAATGACTAAATACAATATATTACATTTCGTTCTATGACACTATTCAATAAAGTTTCAACTCAACAACCTATTCAATTGAAAAAAACACTACATAAAATGAATGATCTTATGAACATTACGATTACCAGGTAAACTGAGATATAAAATCAATCAGATCATTTGTCTACTCAAAGATAACGTAATATATAAAAATTATATCAATTATGTATGATTGCTAATTATAATAAATGAATCAAATGAAAGTTGTGGAATTAGACCACTATTGAAAACCTGGAATCACTGAACGGCCGTTTCGTCCTATCGTGGGACTCCTCAGCAACCAACTTCCATTGTACTGAGGTAGATACCTGTCTCTACCCGACACGGATTAGCTCCACTGGTCACGGCTTCTCACTAGAACTCCGAGAATTCCCTCACGAAGCTAGTCACTAGTGAGCACATGTTAATTATCAGTATGGGGTTGTGGATTGGTTGATGTTAGACACTAACACCATTGGATGCCGGCCCAGTGGTCTAGTTGGTTAAGCTCCTGGCGCGAGACTGATAGGTCCTGGGTTCGAATCTCGCAGAGAGTGGGATCGTGGATGCGCACTGCTGAAGAGTCCCATACTAAGACGAAACGGCCGTCCAGTGCTTCCTGGTTTCCAACGGTGGTCTAACATCAATTGATTCATGATCTCAATCAAAAACCTATTAATCTCCACAACCCTATACTGGTAAAGTTGTGGAAACCGAGAATATGTCAATTTGGATTACCTCATAATTGTGATGATTACTGATTTATTGAGCCCGAGGTTGACCAAAGTATAAAGTTGGATTTAATCCCTGAAGAAGTTCCGAATCCGTACTGCTCTTCAATATTAAGACAAAATAACCCTCTAATGTTTCCTAGTTCTCAATGATTATCTAGCTAAGAGCAGTTCGTGATGCAAACTTGAAAATAGAAGAAACTGACTATAGTCCTTTTGAAAATAGAGTATTGATAACATTGTGTAAGACGTTCATTTTCTTTTACTTCAAACTGGCAATAAAGTGATAATTTTGAAAAGAACATAAACAAAGATTCTAGCAGAATAGCATGAATTCATTTTATTTCGTTTGCTTCTCGTCAGCTGTTTACAATCTGTGATATTTAAAATCATAATTACATAATGGGTTTAAATTACTTACAGGAAAGGGTTTAGTTGGAAGTTATATTGAAGACACATTAGTATAGTATATCAAGGATGTAAATAAATTTCATAGACTGAATATTGTAAATATACACCTTATGTGAAAAAGCATTCGTCAACATTGATTGCGACAACAATTCAAAGGGCCAGAAACAAGTGATTACATAATGAGCAAACGTTGATAGGAATAAAATGAGTAGAGTTCAGTTGATAAAATAAGATTATTAATTTGGAAGATAATTGAAATAAAACTCAATGATGTAATAAATGCAAGAAAGAGTTTAAAGAAAAAGAAAAAAAAAACATTTTGAGATGCAATGAAGAAATATTTATCACTAAGGCAAGGGAAGATTAATAACCATCTCCTTTTGAACACATAAGTCAGGTTTTTGACGCCTGATAGCAACGGCGTCAGAAAACTGGAGATTGACTGTTCCCTAATCACTTCGAATAATTGCAAGGTATCCACCTGATGTCCTGTATCAAGGAGATATTTAGTAATTGCACTGTTTAGAGTCCTATAATTTTAAATATCACAGGTTGTGAGCAGCTGACGAAACCCAATGAAATAAAACGAATTCATACCATTCTGCTAGAATGTTTGTTCTTGCTCGTTTCAAAATGATAAAGGGAACTATGTGTATGAAAGTGATAATTTTCCTTATGTATTATCTTATGCTGTAGAAATTTTTACATTCGAAGTTCACATCACAAATTGACTTAAGTTGGATAACCATTAAAAAGATAGAAAGTATTGAATGGCTGTTTCCTTATCCTATGAGACATTGCAGCAACGTACATAGTCATAAACCCAATAATTATACAAAAAACTGATTTCTATTCACAAATGATGGTTCATCATTTTCCCAGTATTAAAGTCAAACATTCGATTCCTTCGAAGGGACTTGGATATTCTTCCCTTTTGCTCTGAGGAAAATTAATTGTCCATACACAGAATTCTTCTGAAAGACAGATTTTTCTCAAATTCTGAGAATATGTGCTATATCATATCATTCATGATCTTATGACTTCCAATTTATTCTGTCCTATTTTATTCAAAGTCTATGCAAGAAAGTCACTTTGGTAAGTTGTACTTTAAATTCATAGTTAGAAAAAAACTGATCTGACTTACCTTACTGTTATGTGGCTGTTTTGATTCATTTGACTTGGGACCAGAAACCTGTTTACTTTTAAAATATGATAATTCTGCTTGCAATTTTTCCAATTCTCTAGCCTATACCCGAAAAAGAACAAGAGACAATTATTGAGAAGTATTGCAAGTCCAGATAATTCACTACATTTTGTTTGACCTCAAACCATTACTTAAATGGCTACAACATTTAAACTAGTGTTTAACCTCATCATATTAATTGAATTTATCGCAATATTTAAATAACGTTTAATTAAAAGTAGCAGACTACAACCTGAGGCATCCTCATAGAGCTGGTGGACAGTTGGAGCAACCTTGCTGGCCAACCAAGCCAGTCGACGGAGATCGGACTGATTATCCATTCTGTTTTATCTTTAATCAACTCAGGTTTCAATTCGAGGCCCACTCATCTGATATGTATGCTAATGGGACTCCTCAGCAGTGAGCATGCACGATCCCTCAAAAAAAAGATTAAAACCCAGGAATTATCAGTCTTGTGCGTGAGCGCTTAACCACTAGACCACTGAGCCGGCAGGCATCCAACAGTGTTATTGTCTAACTTCAGCCAATCCACGAAATTCAGCGACACATTCATCATTGTCATCAGTGAGTTACTATCTCACAACAGACCAGGTTGAACTCCACTGGTCACTGCTTCTCACTGGAATATACCTGTTGAAGCCAGTCACTAGTGAGCATATATTGATTAATATCAGAATTGGTTTTTGTGGATATTATAGTAATTTCATTTGATGAGATCATGAATCATTTGAAGCTAGGCCACCATAGAAAACCTGGAAGATTAGCATGCTATTAAAACAGGTAATTCGACCAGAAGGTCAATTTTAAAAAAATCAAGAAGAATTTCGAAATTGTTTTATCTTAATATAGAATTCCTTAGTATCGTGTACACAGGACCCCAAAACAAAGATCGGCAGATTACATAATAAATAGATCCTCTTTAGATTCCTCAATCGGCATCTAACAACTTATATTTGATTTCATTGATAACAGTTTCACATTCGACATATTGTTGAACTTCATCGATAATCAATATGATGCCTTCATTTGTCAACTGGAATTTCATTGAAGATAACTTGTTATCAAAGAATATATAGCAACTCACGTGGGATTGAGTTGGTTCACATTCGGTTAAGTCATTTTGTTAACTTATTAACGAACTAAGTTATCCATACAACAACAACTTATCTATATCATTGTATCTTTATTATTGTTGGGAATGTATGAACATGTATGCTTGAGCATTGCTTACTGGCTACAAATTTGTTCACGTTGCTAGCCTTACTATTAAGTGCTCACTTGATTTAATGATTCATTCATTTCACTATGTATATATATGTCCATGTTATTCATGTTCATTGCTCTCTCTCTCTCGCTTAATTGTACTCGCTTACTCGTACTCATATTCGCTGACTCCCTCACTCGCTCGCTCGCTTACCTGCTTGCCTTTCTGCACTACTCTTTCATGCTTGTTTGACACACCTGTAATTTTGGATATCTGTGTGTGGTCCCATAATAAACATAATCAACACTCCATATTTGCCTTCTGATTAATATACCGTTGATGTGTTATCTAGTGACGGTTATCAAGACGAACTGTATACGAAGTTTACGGATTATATTGAATACCGACCACCACAAATACTTTTCAACTCTAATCATTAACAAGTACATGATAGTTGTTCATCCAAAAAATCAATATACGATACAAATTATCTTTAAACTATTTATTCCACATAGAAATAAATTTGTTTCAATCTACTTGATTTTGTAATTTCTTTGAATCTTTAATGATTATTGATTGATTTTCAATATACCAACGTAATTTCTTTTGAAGATCTTCTATTTGACATAAATATGTTTCTTTCATATTTGTACAATCTGTTTGAGATTTTTCTTTAAAATTTTCATATTTTTCTAATAAATCATTTTTCTCACGTATATGATTATTCATCTAGAAATAAATAAAAAGGGTATATTTAGATGGTGGTTGGAGGTAGTCGACAGGAAACCCTGGACCCGGGTTTCGTGCTACTTGGCACTCGTCAGCCAGGTGTACCTGTAATCTTGAGGGAATTGGTGCTCCCTGGCGGATTCGATCTCGTGTCACCCAACTTCACAGTCAGAGACTTTAACACTGAGCTAGGCAAGCAGTGACCGACCTCCTGTAGGACTGAGATGTAATCACTATTGATTGATCACTGGATGGCGATTGATGTCATGCGTGTCTAATCCTTATTAGTGCAGACTGAATGCGATCGACCATGTTACAATTTGGCCACCAGCCTAGGTGACTCGACACTGCGTGCACTATTTTGAGATTAGATGGTAGTTGGAGGTAGTCGACAGGGTATATTTATTTATATTTATTTACTTATAAGAGCTTAAATGTAGTATGTATATGTGTGGTTTGATGGAGTTTTGTTCGTTGGGTTGGATGGTTTGATCATGGAACTTTTATTGTTCTTCTGAACAACATCGTTAACACAAACTTCAGGTAGAAGTTTATTTGATGTTTGTACTGATGATGTTGTTCAGAAGAACAATAAAAGCTCTATGATCAAACCATCCAGATCAAAGAACATAAATTCCACTAAAATGATCCACCTGAGGTATAAATCTTTTCTACCATCTCAAAAGTATATAAGTGTATATAATTTGAGGTATTAAATAGCAAGATGGCCGGTCAGAGTAGAGGATATTCGTAGGTTACTAGTGTTTCATCATAGGTGTCTTCGAAACATTGCTCGTATATCATGGGACCATCGAGTAAGTAACGCAGTTGTTAGGAAATGGGTACTAGATGAGGGTGGCAAATCAATTGATGAAGTAGCGAAACTTCATCAGTTGAGATGGATGGGACACGTGTTACGTATGCCCAACCACCGACTGCCCCAACGTGCGATGTTTCATGATTGAAAATAATTTTCATTCGAGGCTTACAGGGTAGTTATTTCGCCAGATGGTGGTAGATAACAAAAGACGTTAGAATTGAATAGGACGAAAATCATCAAACTACATCATGAGGCAAGCCCTAACTTGGAATTCTGAGAAGAAACGAAAAAGAGGAAGGTTAAAGAACACACTGAGTCGAGAATTGGTAGTAGACATGAAAAGGATGAATAACAACTCGAAAAGATTGTTCAGTACAGTATTGGATAGAGAATGCCAAGGGGTGGCCTATACTCCTCTACAAGGCGCACGTAAGTACTAATAATTAATATCAAATATCTGCCTAGAACTCACTTGGTATTGTTTTACTTGAATCTTCCTATTGATGTTTAAGACTGCAATTGATCGGTCTCTTACTGGTATATGTGCATCCTGTGCGTATTGCATCGATATTACCTTAATTCACAAGCTATTTGTAAGCAATGATGGATAGTGGCTAGCAATGGAATCCAGGACGTGCGTTTCGTCCTATTTGGGACTCGTCAGCTAGATCTGCCTAAAATTCATTAATTTTCAATAGTTAACTAGTTCATCTCAAATGGTCAGTACTCATATTCATCTACATATATCTCCACACAAACGTGCACACATGCACACACCCATACAGGCGAATAAAACTGTACGACTTTAACAGGATATTCACTTACTTTTAAATTCATGTTTGTCAACTCTAAACGTGTATCATTTAATTCTTTTGTTAACTTAGTTCTTTCATTATCCAATTGTTTATTCAGTTCTTGTAATTCATTTATTCGATTTTCTGTCATAAATATAAGACGAAAAATTAAATATATGTCTGATATGATCAATATTATCATGATTATTATTATGGTTGTTATGCTCACTATTCACAATTTACTGTATTATGATTAAATATTCCTAAAATTCCATTCTAATTATTGTGATACAGAAGTAAATTTGATACATAGTTCACATACAGAGATGATGGTAACTAACAATGGAATTTAGAACGTGAGTTTCATCCTATTTGAGATTCGTCAGCGAAATGTACCTAGACCTCAAAGTTGGTGTTCACTCTGGGACTCGAACTCTGTAACCTTTGGTTCAAACGCCTATGTGTTATATACTTAGTTACTAGATTGTGTAATGGGGTAAAATTTAATTCATTTCTTCATTGCTTGTTTAAATCATTCCATTGATGTTTAAGAAGGTAAATGATCAGTGGAAATCAACAAACTACATAACGAGAAAATCGCTAACCTGGAATCCTGAAGGGAAACAGAAAAGAAGAAGACCAAAGAACACATTAATCAGTTAAGATGGCTGGAACACGTGTTACGTATGCCCAACCACCAACCAGACCAAAACATTGCACAAATCTATGAAGTCACTGACAAGTGGACTGAGCCATGTTGGTAGATGTAGACTACCTGGTTAGGATCCGCGAGATGATAGCAACCGATCGTTAGAGACACTGAATGACATGGCTCAACATCGTTTGCAATGGCGCAGGTGCATCCACTCTTTGTGTTCTCCTAAATTCTAATCTTCTGAAATCTTCATGTTCCTTTTTTCTCTTTCCAAATTTATTTCACTGGATTATACTCTTTGAATGACATCTTCAAACCCTAATGTTTCCGACTACTACTTATACTTTTACTACCTCTACCACTATGCGATTTGAATTGACAATTATATCTCCGTGCTAATGTAATATGGTATGGCAACTCGATTTGATGTACGTACATACGAAGTTCTACGTTGTAACTGACTGACTGACTGACAGAAAGAACACATTGTGTTGAGAATTAGAAGCAGATATGAGAAGGATGAATAGGAACTGGGAAGGATTGCGCAGGACAGGGTTGGATGGAGAGTGCTGATGAGCACTCCATGCTCCTTCACGAGAGGTAACAGGTATACATATATATAGTTGTTTATTGGAAAATAGGATAGTTATTATGGATTCACAAAATTGTTAGTGAACCTGAAAGGACTATCATTTTTCATTAGGTATTTGTTTGCATTTATTCTGCCCATTTTTCAACGTATCATCAGTGCAATGTAAGTCACTAATTGAATGTAAATTATTGTACTCAACTTCGAGCTACATGTTTTGTACATTAGAAATTATTGGTAATACTCGTATATACAAACCAAAGTAGGTTCAAGAATGTTTTAACAAATTAATTGTATCTTTACTCTAATCACAATGGTATTTTATAGACTTGATTACTTATAGAGAAAAAGGAGTCAATATAAGAGAGAATTATTTACGGAAGAATTATATTTCTTCTGAAATATGAGCATCTTTGCTGAATTGAATTTATACAATTTCGGTTACAGTTTGATAATGAATCTTTTCATTGATTATAAGCAAAACTGAACTTTTAAGAGAAAATAAAAAAAGGGACTTCAACATTCAATGTATTTTCCCATAGATCATAGGGTAACTACTATTGTGGTGCGTGCTACTTATATTGATATAAGTAGTATATAACACGAGGTAAAGAACATAATGTCTGGCCACAGAAGATGGAGGAAGATCAAGAAAGGAAGAGCGAGAACACAATGGAATTTGTAAGAAACCGAACGAACAATGAAATGTGAGACAATGAATTGATGTTTGCAACGGCAACAGTCAGGTTTTATATGATGAAATGATATTTTGCAAATCAACGATTTACTATATGGTTTTTTATTTTACCAAGTAACTGTAATTTTATGCTTAATACAATACGGTTTACCTTGATTCAACCTTGAATTCCCAGATAACATGGTACATATTTGTTGACTACGCAATTTTAATTCTTTATTTAATTGTTCAACTTCAACTCTTAAAGAAAGATTTTCAGTAGTAAGACGTTTTGCTGTCTGTGAATCTTCGGTTTCAGTTTGCTTATCCTAGATTTAAAAAAAGGAAGGGATAAGAAACAAACTAATATGAAATGTATCAGGAGTTTTCTGGAGAATGTAGTAATTTCAGTAGTTGAGATCATGTGTTAATTGAAGCATAAAACCATGGAAAACCTGGAAGCAATAGACGATCATTTCGTTCTATTGTAAGACTACTCAGAAGTGCGCATCCACGATCCCCCACGGAAGAGATTCAAACCCAGGAACTATCAGTCTCGTACACGAACGCTTAACCACTAGACCACTGAGCCGGCATCTAACGGTGTTAATATCTAGCTTCAACTAATCCACGACACATCCATCGTTGTCATCAGTGAGCTACTATCTCACAACAGACTCGATTGAATTGAGGAGTCCCACTATAAGACGAAACGACCATCCAGTGCTTCCAGGATTTCCATGGTAGTCTAGCTTCAATTGACTCGTGATCTCAATTATTGTAATATGAAATGTGTTAAGATTAGATAAGAATACTAAGTCATTTAGTATACTAATTGCTTAATATAACATTTGTTTAATTTCAGTGTGATATATGATATATTTGTAATAACTTAATGTGAATTTCATTCGGTTTTGAATTACTTTAGGGTAAAATACATTTTTGTATTTCTCCAGTTTGTGATTAATCAATAAATGTGAGTAAAATCAGTGCATAAATAAGTACATATTGATTAAAGAGTTATTCTCATGTTTTTAATTTTGATGATGAGTAAAATATTTCTCCGCCATCAGTCTCCTCCTCCTCTTTGCGTTGCCCGGATCAATTGTTACTGAAAGAATCAGTACCATAGATTACTGGTTTTCCATGGTTATAACAACTGAAGATGTGTTGAACCTTCAATGAGTACTTCTTTGAACAGTTACGAGACCTAATAATATTTTTTGATTGGGATCATGGACCGTTAGACCACCACTGAAAACCTGGAAGCACTGAACGGCCGTTTCGTTGTATTGTGGGACTCTTCAATAGTGCGCATCCACGATCGCGCTCGCGGAATTTGAACACAGGGCCTCCGGTCTCGGGCGCGAGCACTTAACCTCTAGATCACTGAGTCGGCATCCGACGGTGTTAGTGTCTAATCTCAACCAATCCACGAAATTGCACAACCATCTTCCATTGAACTGAAGTAGGTACCTGTCGCTATCCAACATGGATTAGCTCCACTGGTCACGGCTTCTCACTAGAACTCCTAGAACTCCCTCAAGAAGCTGTTCACCAGTAAACACATGGTAATTATCAATATGGGGTTGTGGAGATTAATAAGTTTTCGATTGAGGTCATGAAGCGATTGGTGTTAGACCACCATCTAAAACCTGTAAGCCTTAATAAATTATCTGGATAAAGGATATAACAATAGACGACATACTTTTGACAGAAAAAACACAAACTAACTTTATGTAATTTTTTAACAGTTGCATATAACTTTTCATTTTCACGTTGATAACCTGCAATTAATAATTCTTGCTTTGCATATTCTTTTTTCAGTTCATCCATACTAGTGAAATTTTGCACAGGTTTAATACACTTGTCAGTATTCGATTCTGCATCATTATTCCTTCTAACATTCACTTCGTTAACTTCTGTATTTAGGTTGGCTAGTTTTTCATTATCATGACTTATTTTATCGTTATAATGTGAATTGCCCTATTTTGTAAAAGAAAAGTTGAACAATATTTGAAAAACATATATAGTCAGTAAAATTTCATATACAACATTGTACTACTTGTTTTTTATTAAAGTAGAATATTATTATTGTCAAAAAATATTTCAACCAAGAAGATCGATTCACACGTAATTGTACATACGATATAACCAAGATAAACGAGTGCAAAACAAATAATGTAGCTTTAAAAACCCAGATTTTATATGGGATTCAAACACCTATACACTCATTAACATAAATAACAGATAAGAATGACAACATTTCATATCCAGTCAGCAGAAGTGAAGTATATTGGAGCATTGATGTGCAAGGTAAATATTACTGGTAGTGAGCAGAATACTTAATTGATTGAATTGCAAGAATATCAACTATGACATTAAAATAGAAGTAATTATAACTAAAAGCTAAATCATTTCCAAGTGTAGGCTTGCAACAACAATTGCAGGAGAGGACGACCAGTGTAACAGCAGCCTCAACAGCAGTAGGATTCAATATACACAAAGGGAAATGCAAGATTCTCCCATACAACACAACATGCATCAATCAAATCACACTTGACGGAGAAGATATGTAAGATGTAAAAGCCTTTACATATTTGAGCAGTATCATTGATGAATAGGGTCAATTTGGTGTAGATGTGAAGGAGCGGATCGGTAGAGCAAGAACAGCATACCTACAATTGAAGAACATCTGGAACTCAAAACAACTGCATGTCAACCAGCATCAAGGTCAGAATTTTCTATACAGATTTCAAGACAGTTCTACTGTAGGCAGCGAAAAACTGGAGAACTACGAAAGCCATCATCCAGAAGATACAAGTGTTTATTAACAGTTGTCTACACAAAATACTTCGGATCCGTTGGTTGGACACTATCAACAACAACCTACTGTGGGGGGGGGGGACAAACCAGATTCCAGTGAAGGAGGAAATCAGGAAGAATCGCTGGAAGTGGATAGGACACACATTGAGGAAAGCACCCAACTGCACCACAAGGCAAGCCCTCACTTGGATCCTCAAGGTCAAAGGAGAAGAGGAATGCCAAAGAACACATCATGCCGGGAAATGGAGATAGACATGAGAAAAATGAACAAGAATTGAATGGAACTAGAAAAGAAGGTCCAGGACAGATTGGGTTGTAGAATGCTGGTCGGCGACCTATGCTCTATTAAGAGTAACGGGCGTAAGTAAGTAAGTTAATCATTTCAAGCAACCGCACGAAGGAATATACCATGATACAGCATTGACCGAAAGGGCTATATCTTTATTTAAATTGAAATAAGGAATTCAATTTACTTATAAATTCTGGTTTTAATTCAAAGAGAACTATTGAATAAGGTAGAACAGAATAAGTAGATTATGTATAAATTAACCATAAATCTGATGATATCTGTTACAAAAGTGTGTTGACTCAATATTAACCATCATTTTAGAAATGTAAGCATAAATTAAGTAGAAGATTTGAGATTGAATAAGAATGAAATAACATTAAAAGGACTGTGTATTTTAAAAGTATTAGGATTAGATGAGTATGCTTTGGTCGTTAAGAGTAGCTTTGATCTACATCAAAAAGTCTTATGATTTTTGAGAACCTAAACGACTGAAATTTATTTCTTTAGAATAGGATACTCGTAGTTGACTGACTTGCTCAACATTATGATGATCAGACCGACCGACTGGACTGTAAGATAATAAGGAACTAATTGAAGTGTACCACAAGGAGGCGTTCTTCTACCTCTTCTTTTTTCTTTTTTTTGCATGACTTGCCATCTTTCATAGAAAACACTTTTGTGAAATATGCGGATGACCTTACTGTATGTATGCTGATTTCCACCTCTTTACATCCCGTAGAAATGAGTTTTTGTCTCGTATTGAATGGTGGTCTGTTGCTAATGGTCTCATACTTAGTCCGTCTAAATGTCAAGCTGATAACTTTAGCATGAGACATGAACGGCATCCAAATACCATTTTGCGATCCCATAATGCTTGTGCCATTGGAGACTATTCGATAAACACGGTGTTGAAGGTTCATTACCTTGGTGTTACATTTTCCTCTCATCTCTCTTGGTCTTCTCATGTTTTGCTGTTACCGCAGAAAGTTTTCCGTTTGACTTACTACATAAAGAGGCTGCTTACTTTTGGGATTACTCGACATTTACGCTTACAATATGTCAATTACTGCATATTACCTATTATTCTTTACTGTTCTCCATTATTCTTTCCCAGGCTTTTGAGAAAAATGGTTATATTGCCGAGAGTTATGAAGACAGATAGCAAGATGTATGGTGAATCTTTTGAGGTCATTATTAATATGGTCGTGGATAGACATCTGAAGTCTTGAAAACTCTTAGCAGATGTTATCTTATCAGATACTAACCATCCCATTCACTCATATCTTTCTCCTTGTACATCTTCTGATAGAACGAGACGTAATTACATTAAAATCCATGCAAGCAAACAAAAGTATAAAAGTTCTATGATACCTTACCTAGCAAATATACTGTGTGACGAACAGGTGGTTAGAGTTGACCTATTCAATAAGCTGAATTTTTAAACATGTCTCTATTTGAGAAGCTGTACAGTTTCAAATCTTTATTTTCACCTTTTTTCTCCCTTTTTTGTTGCTTTTTTCGTAATAATAATAACAGTGTATATTATTTGGCGTACAGATTAGTGTAAGGTAGTGTAGTAATAATAATGGGGGAAACGAAAAGGTACAATCAGAAGAAATCTTCCAGTT
Organism: Schistosoma intercalatum; assembly: GCA_944470365.2. Taxonomy (NCBI): domain Eukaryota; kingdom Metazoa; phylum Platyhelminthes; class Trematoda; order Strigeidida; family Schistosomatidae; genus Schistosoma; species Schistosoma intercalatum. The sequence goes on from OX103725.1 coordinate 5,256,721, forward strand.
AAGGAAGAAGCAGCCACTTTTTATGAAGAAAGTGAAAGAAAGTTACAGCAGGATCGCTACTGCCTCCTATTCTGAGCCATATCTGATAAGGTATCTAGCCACTGTGTCGCACCATCTCTAAGACGCCAACCAGGGAAATGTGAAGGACCAATAGAAGCCAGCCCTTTGCAGTTTTTTTTTCATCCCGCGGCACCATGTCATACACTGACCACCTCTCCGCTTTTTTCAACCAGTCCCAGCGTCCGCAAATAATGCACGATATGGAATTCTCCGGACGACATTCGCAGAACATGCCCAAGCCACCGAAGTCGGTGTTTCAAGATGGTGACACCAATTGCCCTTGATCTATGAGATTAAAATCCCTTCATATCTTTCTTTCTATGCATTAAATATTTCTTCCTGTACTACATCCTTATGTGTGGTCTTTCTTTCATATATTAGCACCATTGAATTAACTACTTTATGGATTCGGTATACATCTTGTTGTGCTAATGAGGTATTGCAACTTGGACCGATGCACATATATGTGTCTGGTCCTACGCCGTAACTGACTGACTGACTGACATCCATTATCAGCAGTCTTATTTCATCATTGTTATAGCATAGTACAATTTACTTAGACTTAAATAGAATCAGTGTTTAGGAAAGATATACAACTAAAACAAATACCCTTTAAATACTGTATCTAATCATCATAAATAGATGAAATAGTTTGACAAAAATAGATCTCGAAAAACAATCGTTTTCGTTTTCATTTTACTTGTAAACGTGTTATCACATTTTGTAAACGAAATACTTCAGCTTCATAATTGGATCGTAGATCAGATATTTGTTTTTCATATTCAGTTTTATTCATTAATTCAACTTGTAATTTGGCATTCTAATAAGAGAAAAAAAAGAAAATTTCTTATGTGTTTATATCCGGTTTCTTGTCATGTGATTTATCCATCAATCAAAATACGACTTATACAATCTTCGCACTGTGTCAAACCAATGACGTTCGAGCGGTATGAGCAGACTAACGTCCTTATTGGTCCTATGTCAACCTAGCCCGTCCACTTGAGTCCAGAACACCAATACCAGCTTCCACAATATGAATCACTTATTTCAAACACACTCGGTTTGGATAACGCAATGGCGTTTGAAGCGAACGGTACTGAGTTCGAGTCCCAGAGTGAACATCAAATCTGAGATGCAGGTACATCCAACTGACGAGTCCCAGACAAGACGAAACTCGTGTCCTGGATTCCACTGCTAGCCACTATCCATTTTTGCTTATAATACTCGGTTTATATATATATATATATATATATATATATATATATTTATATATATATATATATATATATATATATATCAACCAGACGGACCACAACGTACCATAAAATAGAAAATAATATTTGTACAGTATTTGGCCAAATGTGGCTGTGAACGTAGGAGACAGTCGTCAACAAACTGAACATAGATTAAGAACCGTAAATCGTACAATAATAAATTATAGGTCGAAATAAAGCTTATAATAAGAGGAATATAAATATACATAATCTACTTGTTGAATAGTTATATCATAAGAATGTATAGATAATATTAGTCAATCAATAAGTCTCAGAAGTTACTCGTGATTTAGTCTTCGCTCGGATATAACACAATTTATACTTTAAAATTAATATCAGTTGGGAATTTGTGAAGCCTGTATATAACTCCAATTAGATCTTATGAATAATTCCTAATGAAAGATACATTTCACCAATCCACTTACGCATAATCATCAACTTAAATCACGTTAGTAAATAACGAAATTAAGTAAATCAAATACGAGAATGGACTTTTGAATACGTATATTTTGTACACTCATTATTCTGGACAAGCAATCAGAGGAATGAAACGAAGAGAAAGAAGCGAAATGACACGCAGTGGAGAAGGAATGTGAGCCTACTTCATTTAGTCAATATTAATAATCACAAAAAAATAAGCTACAGACATGTGATGAGTAGGATGAGATGAACACACAAATATGCTCATATAAGTCAGTCAGTCAATCAGTCATTAACAACGTAGAACTTCGTATGTACGTACATCAGTTCGAGTTGCCATACCACATTACATTAGCACAGAGATACAATTGTCAATTCAAATCCTATAGTGGTAGAGGTAGTAAAAGTATAAGCAGGAATCGGAAACATAATAAATTTGGAAAGAGGAAAAAGGGACATGAAGAATTCAGAAGATTATGCTCATATAAAAACAGTCAAGGTTGATAAGTGGATAATTAACAAGGTCAAAATGTGACTCAAGAAGAATGGATAAATTGGCCTGTACAAAAGCTAGAATAAACTATATGGGCTTAACATAGCAACCGACACTACACACTTTTATAGATCGTCTTTATTTGAAAATATAAGCTGACCTAAAATGTTCCTATAGCCATTAATTATAATGTCTGCGAGATTAGAATTTATGGACGAACCAATCAGATTTACGATAACAGGTCTTAGATTTTGGTGTGAAATTCATCCACTCAATTCGCTAAATAGAATCTTGGCATTCTAGCTGATGTCAGTTTGTGATGAAAATCCTGAATCTAATTCCTAATCCTCATCATCAACTGTAAATGATAATCCTTATTCTTTAAACTGTTTTATAATCCTCATTTAGCCCTAGTAAGTAGGTAGAAACTCTCAAGGTCACTTTGGTTTCGCTCAAATATCGTTCATATATTATATTCTCACCATTATTACTTCCAAAAAGTTCTACCGTAGAGTTTCTCAGAATCCTACCCATCTTATTATAAAAACCAATCACAGTCAATCACTTCTATTTGTTGTAATTATAGCAAAACAAAGCAGAACAAAAAAAGGAAAACGAATGCAGCATTTCAAATATATTTCGATACTAAGGATGAAACACAATGTTTAGTATGCAAGTAATTGTATTCCTGTTCGAAATTTCTGCTTATTTTAAATTATATTCTTAGTTTACATAATACTCAGTATCATTGTCTGGTGTTGACAAGTTTGCATTTCTAAGACTGAAACATTTCTTTCATAACAAATAAGTTAAGCACATCGCAACAAAAAAACAAATCAGTTTATCAATATGTTTAGATACTACTATAAATCATAAACTAGAATGAAATTAGTTTTCAAATGATTATTCGTTTGATGATGTTTTATGATATTAAACACACTTATGATGTGTAAAATCTCATGATAACCAACCCTTCCAAGTAAGTCATACAGATTATGAGATTAATGGTGACATACTAAAAGACGAATTTTTTGAACTTCTAATACCAAATTTGTAGTCATGTCAGATTTCAGGCGGTAATTTGCTAATGATACTGACTTACTTACTTACGGCTGTTAACCCTCGTCGAAGATCATAGGCCGCCCAACAGCACTCTCCATCCAACTCTATCTTGAACAATCCTTTCCAGTTGTTTCCAGTTACTATTTATCCTTTCGATATATGCTTTAAATTACCGACGCAGTGTGTTCTTCGGCCTTCATCTTTTCCGCTTCTGTTGGGGACGACATATCCCCAAAACTCATATTTTGTAATTTTGTCATATCGATTAAATGTTTAAATATTTGAATGGCAGTCAGTTGATGAACTTATCGATTGAATTTTTAAATAGCATACAATTGATGACTCATTAATTATTGTTTAAAAATTTCCTATGACAAAATCGATATATATTTGTATAAATACGCTTGACTTGTATGCTTGATCTGATCTGCCTGCCTGACTTGTTATCTGCTGTTTGTCTGTAGAATACACTTTCTACACCTTACCCAGACTTCTTGATCGAGTTAGCAGAGTTGGGGACAACGGACCAGAATAGACTATCGAGTCGCTGAATCATTGATCCGATCGATAAGTCACTGTCATATAATCGGCTGTCTCTTTGAGACATAACAGCTTCCCTTCAGGATTCCATGTAAGTGCTTGCCTCGTGATATAGTTTGATGATTTCCGTAATGTATGTCTTATCCATTTCCATTGTCTTTTACTAATTTCCTTCTCAGCTAGAGCCTGGTTTGTTCTCTCCCAGAGTAGATTTTTGTTGATAGTATCCGGCAAATCGACATTTGAGTATGCTACGTAGACAACTGTTTATAAATACTTGTACCTTCTTGATGATGGTTTCAGTGGTTCTCCAAGTTTTAACTGCATACAGTAGAACTAAATGTCTTGACGTTCGCATTGAAGATTGTGATATTGATATTGGTTGACAGTTGTTTTGAGTTCTATATTTTCTTCAACCGTAGGAGTGCGGCCCTTGCTTTACGTCTGTATCCGATCCTTCTTGTTCATCGATGAGGCTTCTCAGGTACGTGAAAGCCTCCACCTCTTCAAGAGCTTCTCCGTTAAGTGTGATTGGGTTGTTGTTCTCTTTGTTGTATTCGAGGAACTTCCCTTTTTCTTTGTGTATGTTGTTGCTAATGATAAATATGAGTAAATATTGTGTTGCTTTACAAATTGACTGAATTTGGAAAATATAGAGCGTTAGGTTTTTATCTAATAGTTTAAAAATAAAATGATCGTCATGTACCCTAGAAGTCTTAGGTCCGATTCCTTAGAGTCATAGGATTCATTGCTTAAGAGTTCCCAAGTAAAATGTGAGAACTATCTATTTCTCATTGGTTTATGATAATTCTCTGGTCAATAATAGTTTGTGATGAAAAATATCTACAGCGCTATTTAATCTCCACAAACTATTTGACCTAAGAATAAAATATATGATGTAGAAGATGATGAAAACCTTGCTGTAATCGTATATAAAATTCGATAGAACCTGGGCCCCAAATATGTAGAAGAAACTAGATGTAAACATAATATTTGAAGTAATCACGAATATTGAGATTTGAATAACTTAAACGTTTCACATGGAGAACTGGCTCGAGCTTCTTCAGCAAAATAATTAGAACCAAAATTATCAAAGATAAATAAGGTTTATAAAATGTCATCCAATCATGTTGAAATCGAGGTTTGAACAAGATTCAACGAGTTTAGTATTGACATTTTATGCTGTACTTATCTTGTTCATCACAAAATGATCTATTCACACAGAACTGTTTCCATAAAGTCTAGAGCCTTCAAAAGAATATAAATATTTAAACAACACATGTTTTACTTTTATAATGCATACTGCATACAAACTTACAGCTTTTCTCTCTTCATCCAAATGTCTTTCAAGTTTAGATAATAAATCGAAAAAGATACTTTGGTTAGATTGTGTGTCATTACATTGCTCATGTTGAAGAATACTATAATCGTCCATATTAACAGGATTCAGTATACACTCTTTTGTATTATCATCAGAATTCATATTCCTTGAACTATTCTCACTGTTACTACTAGGAATATTATCAGGTTGACAAATTTCTGAAGAGTTTTTACTAGGTGTTTCATGTCTGAATAGAAGAAAACGTTTGACATATGTTTATTAATAACAAACGTGATTAGACTACACAAATGTACATTTTAGTTTCACTTATGATCTGTTGAAGTTCCAGTTCCCTTAAATTTGGTCACTTGTGACTTATTATTATGGAATAGAGATTTTATTTATTTATTTATTTGAACACATTAATATTGATACAAAGGGGCACCGAATACATATGCACCACACTTCGTCATTCGATTTGTATGTGGGCTGTGATACTTCCCGGGTGCCTAGGACGAAGCAGGTGGTTTTCCTGAGGGGAAACTCCCGGAGCCCCCGACCTAAAGGTCTGAGGTAACGTCAGGAGATTCAGTCCCATGCTAATCGGTGACCAACAGTAAGTTCACATGCCACTTGTTCCCTCGGGATACTAGAGCCCATGTGCACCATTGGTTTGGAATCAGGGTTCCCTAACTTCCCTAGGTAGACCCCCTATGTCCACCAACCCGGCTAAAGCGCCGAACATTCGCTTTTTATCCTCTCGATTTCGTAGACAACATCCCGCCGTGAGAAGGCAGTGAGTAGGACTTCCTTGACAGTGGTTGTATACGCGTGATCATTTGAGAGCATTTCGAGAGACAGAGAGAGAGGGGGCTGACCCTCCCCACCCTCAGACGTACTAGGGCATTTGGGGGCTTTGTTGTCATTTCATTATCAACAATGAGATCAACTTATTAACAAACCTGAGACAAATATTTTTAAAATGTCCACGAAACTGTGTAGACAAAGATTGATTTAATATGTGGAACGGAATTACAAACTTCTGGTAAAGTGAAATATTCTGAATAATGCTTTAAGGGATTAGCACAAAATAATACAATGAGAACAGGGTTTGATAAAAACTGCTATCAGCCATAATTCTCCACGAAATTATAATCTTATAAACTGGTCTATATTATTTTATGAAATTCACTCTAGGAGATTGTAGCCTATTTATAGATTAGTTCTTTATGATTTTTTAAATTTTTGCTTTCTTCCTTGTTTTATTTTAGTGAAAATAATATGGTATGGCTGAGAGGAGTGAATGTTCAATTCATGCTACTTGATACAAGTCTATAGCGTGAAATTGAGCACTTGGTGCTTTGAGCAAAACCACTCAATATAAGAGGAAATCAGCACTAACTATTGCGTCAAAAGTAAATGAATTAACCGTAAACAGATGTACCATGTCAAATTAATGAAAACTAACTTTCCAGTATCCTTTTTATGACATATTTTGGATGAGAGTTTCATTCTTTCAGTCCCATACTTCTTATGACATTTAAATGGTGATGAGGGTTTAAAATGCTTACATGACACTTCATGTGTGGAACAAGGATAGGAACTATCACATACAACTGGTCCTCTTCGGATACTCTCACGCATCATGGAAATGTATGAGCCAACTGATTCAATTTCTTTGAACTTGACTTCTGTAACAATGGTGGTGTATTAAGATTTATTAAATTTTATAAAGCATTAAGGTTCTGTAAATAGAAAATAGGAAATAACTTGAAAATTTAAAAGAATTCATTTGTAGACATTATCTTTCAACAGGCAATAATCATTGAAAAATAATTCACAGAAAACGTTTATCTCTTTTGTCTTATGTTGAATTTTACACCACTAAGAGATAGCAAAATAGTAAACCAGTTCTTGTTGATAAACTGTACTACCTAACACAATTGAATCATCCCCTACACTAATGCATTTAATAAAATTTTATCAGCATGACATGTAGATAGTTGGAACAAATAATTGTTATTAAAGTGACCAAGTGCTTGGTACTCTATGAACTGCTAATAAGAATAATTCAATCACAAGATGTCAATAAAACACTAAGTAAACTTTTTATTGTGCTTATAAGTAAATTAATTGTGTTATCTGTATATTTTCTTCATCATTTTTCGCCAACAAATGAGACTCGGATGAAATGTGAATAGAATTAGTAAAATAAACACTAAAGACAACTGGGAAAAGTAATATATGATTATTTATCGAGCTATTGTAACTGTTTTCTCTTATCTTTCGTGTTGTTTTAAATTTTCATAGGCTGGCTACAAATCTTAACAATATTTCTCTTGAGATACATATTAAGAGATAATGAGTTTGCAACTAGTTATCTATTTGGAATCATATAAGCCTAAGATGCTATACAGTAGTTGAATAAACGATCTTTGTAGTTTTTGATAAAGTTAATAGTTGGCGGTTTTCTTAATTATAACTGAAAAATTCATTAAATTTACGCATCACTTAGAATGCATGATCAGTTCAACATTCCAAGCTAGTGAACTTAAGCCAGGACTTTAAAGTTGACTTCATAAACTCAAACGATGAAAAGTGTTAGATTCGACTAAAGCTACTTTCATGAGAAACTCAAACTGTAGCTCTTCTAGAGTTGATGCCTGTCCGAAGCCCACACAAAGGAGGAGGGTCGGGCATGGAATTGGCAACCCCGACGCGTATAAAAAAATCTTGATAAAAAAGCGAAGACAAGATTAATCATATTAAACTATTTAAACTCTGCTTTCCGAGTTGAAGCAGGAAATATGACTCCTCATGATGAAAGCCGAAATTCTTCGAAAGTCACGAGGCTTATGCCCCTTCTAACAACCAGGCCAACAAATTGGTTATGGGCAGTACAATGTTCCTGCACAAGCGCATGCATAAAACTACGTGGATCTCACCAGACCACACCACGGAAAACTAGACAGGACACATTTGTATCAACAAAACATTCAGAAGGACAATGAAAGAAGTAAGAACTAGGAGAGGAGCTGACATAGATACAGATCACAACCTGGTGGTTGCCAAGATAAAGCTGAAGCTGAAGAAACAAGGGACAACTAGACAAACAGCATTACAAAGGTTCAATACAGCCTTCCTTCGAGATAATAACGAACTCAGCGAATTCGAGATAGCTCTCAACAGGTTTCAAGTCTTAAAAGATCTACTAAAAGAAGAAACTACTATGAAGAATAACTGGAAGGGGATCAAAGAGGCACTAACTTCAATGTGTCAGGGAGTTCTAGGATGCAAGAAGCATCATCATAAGGGATGGATTTCTATCGAAACTTTAGACAAGATTGAACAGAGGAAGAACGAGAACACAGCAATTAACTACAGTCAAACAAGAACAGGGAACGTCAGGGCACAAACTGAATACACTGAAGCAAGCAAACGAGTAAAGAGGAGCATTAGAGCCGACAAGCAGAAGACAGTGGAAAAAGTTGGAACAAAATGAAATATGAAACAACCATATGGCACGACGAGAAAACTAGCAAGGATATGTAGCAAAACAGAGAGAAATGTCTTGAAGTTAGTAACTATTAACATCCAGGGCAAAGATTACTAAAATGACAGAGTAAAATCTTTGCCAACCAAAGGTGCTCTTCAGTTACACAGTCAAGAAACCGCTCCAGATAGTTGCATATTTAATGAAGTTACGTAATAATAACTTTTGCACTGTTTTTGTCTAGGTTTCAGTTTATTAAAAGTTCATTTCAGGAGTTCAGGATATTAGTCCTTTACATTCTAATTAACAATGACTAGGGACCATCTTCAATGTATTATATGTCAGGTTTGTATGAAGATAAGCTCGCACTATGCCTCGAATAATCGTTGAATTGAATCAACTTCCCAGAATGCGGAAAGTTTAGTGCATAACTGTATGACTGAACTACATCTTACTTTTTACGGTGTGAATGTGATTTCAGAAGACTTTTTGCTATGCTTAGTAATCCATCATTCAATTTTAAAATTTTTGTAGACTATTAGACTTGAAGACTTTTTCATATGGTAATTATTCCAGAAAAGCATTATTCCAACCTTATCAATTGCATTTCACCTTACAAATGATCACTAGAACGGAAGCCATGGTGAAGACGAACTTTTCATGCTCTACTTTTGTAGGGATTATGAAGCAATTACGTTTGCTTCTTATTTGAAACAAGCACTAACTTTCAAAGGGTTCTTTAATGAACGATTTCACAAGACTAATATTTGGATGAGGAATATTTCTTTCGATAAATTCTCTTCAGGTTCTACAATTATATAGTCAAATTAATAATCCGAAAAGTGGCCAGGTTAAGGGCAAGGTACATCGTTTAAAGCTAAAGCATGTGAACGATTTTAGATTTTTATTAACTCTCTGGGTACCGTGGATAATATAGTTCGCTGGATTTTTGATAAGATTCACTCCTATTAAATATCTAATGGACTATTGCTTTTTCATGCACGTGAGCCCACATCCATGTAGTTAAATTAAACTTAGTTTACAGAAAAATCTACAATGGATTTAGGTCGGCTCTCGATTTATTTAAATACGGAACGACAGACAGACGAACACTGTACGGGACAGATACCAGACAAATCAAGCTGCTATTTTCGTGTTAAGTTTTGTAGGTAACTCTTTTCCCCACTAGATTGTCTTTTTTAATATACATGATCACTAAAATGCATTAATACTATGATAGGGCGGTAGAAATGATGTCTAGAATCCTTGAATAAGATTGAGATGAAATTCAAAAGAAAGCAATCAGTTTATAATATTTTGCCGCAAAGGCATTAGATATAGGGTATCATTATTCTCGTGTGTGTGCACACAAAAACGTTTTGGCTTTAAGTTTAAATACACATACACACAAACTCAGCCTCTATATTTTCATATCACAAGGGTTCGCCCCATCATACAGTCTAATTACACATGTTATACTTACGAACGAAAACCTGTCATCGATTTTCTTATGTTACAGATTTCCGATAATAATCATCTATAGTTTGGCAAAACCAATAGTAATGGTTAGATTTTCTGTCTTGACATAAGAATGATTCGACGAAGCTATAATTTCTAAAGCGTCTAATTTTATAGAAAATTTGACCCATTTTAGGGAAGCCGCTATAGTCAGCTTTGGGGAAATGGCACAAAAAACAAAAACTCCCCAAAGTTGGGAGCTTGAGTTATGGACGAACCAATCAGGTATACGGTAACAGGTCCTAGATTTTGTCGCAAACTTCATTCAACAATTCGGGTAAATGAAGTTTTGGCATTATAGCTGATGTCGGTTCGTGATGAAAACCCTAAATCTAATTACTAACATTAACTACCAACTGAAAATCATAGTTGTAGTCCCTCAAAATGTTTCATAACCCCCATTCGGTTGGAGCTTCAATGAGCGATGAAAAATAACTACAAACCGTACATAATGACGAGACAAAGTAGCACGAAGTAAAATGAATGCGATTCGTGAGGAAATCTGAAGTGCCGCGGATAAACATAAACTTATTTGACCCAAACATAAATGTTAGTGATACGCTTAAACACAAAAAAAGGAACTAGTTTCATGCTTTCATTTAAGTTTGGAATACGAAATAAACATGAGGTTACTAAGGTTAAATTGTAAGTGTATTGTCTGTCTGCTAGATTTGAAATGTTCTGGGTTCTTTAAACAATTTGGAGTTTTTAAATATGTCATATTGCACCAGTTATAAGAAGTCCAACTATGTCCTCTGTCTACCCAGTTATTCCACAGAAAGTAGATGCTCATCTCACGTGAGCTTGATCACTTGCTTGCGTACATAATATTTTTATTCTAATAACAGGTAACCTTTATCTACTACAGTAGTTCCTCCCAAAATCAAAATAGGTAGGAATCCTTATTTGGTAAATTTGAAAATACGCTAGTTCAGTAACTACAGAAAATGATATATCATTGCAAGTGCTTCCGAGGCGCATTTAGTACTTGGCATTGATACATTAGTCATAAATAACAAGTAATGTTCATCTGGAAGTATTCTATACCTGACACAAACCTTCCGAATACATCATGTTCTCCCTCAGTAGTATGTTTCTTCCCTTTATGATGTGTTAGAAGTGATTTTCTGTACTTTTCGCCTATGCGACGAACAGAGCTAGTAAGGAAATAAAGCGAAGATCGAATAAGAATATCTGGGAAAATCCCACCTACTCAACACCATTTCATTGTCAGTCCAGTTATCATGGGGCATATTCATATGTTTCCTGTGACATCCTGACGTCAAGGAAAAAGGAAAAACCTGCCCCTTAAGAGACGAAAATAACTACATGCAACCAAACTCCAAGAATTACTTCATCACCCTTATAAAATAATAAATGGAGAAGAATGTAGAGCTACGTGTAACAAATGCTCTCTCTTCACACGACTGTTCGGTCTTGAAGAAACTACTGGCAATATCGAAGGAAATATCAGTTTCAGTTTCAGCTTGGGAAGGACAGGAGGCCTGATGGCCTATGTTAGTCCTGGCAATGGTGGTCTCTCAGTTGATCCAACTTTCTTTTGAAAAAGTCGACGGATGGAGCCTCAACCACGTGCTGAGGTAATGAGTTCCACTCGTTGATGATTCGATGGGAAAGTCGATAGTCAGCTGACAAGTAATTTGTTCTTCGCTTGTGAACGTTTTTGGAGTGTCCTCATAAATTCTTTGTTTTGGAAGACAAGAAAAATGAGGGCATGTCAGGTGCAAATTTATCACTAAGCAATTTGTAGACTGTAATCAAGTCGCCTCTAGTTCTGCGATATGACAACGGGGAAAGGTTCAGCTTGGCCAGTCGAGCTTCAGACGGAAGCTTTGCTATTCCGGGAATCAGCTTAGTTGCCGTTCACTGAACCTTTTCCAGAAGTTCACTGTCTTTTTGTAAGCAGGGGCTGGCCGCTTATATGAAGTACTCAAGTTTAGGACGTACGAACACTGCATACAAAGTCAAAAACGTCTTAGCGTCGACATGACTTAAAGCCCTACGTATTGACCATAACGTTCTAAAACCTTTGGCGGCTATTGCACGGCAGTGTGCAGTAGTCTTCCAGTCTTGACTAACGATAACTCCTAAGTCATTATATGTCTGGACGACAGGTAGCTCAGTGTTATTCATCGTGTATGTATCTGTGCCTTGATGACCGATATGCATCACAACACACTTGGAAGTATTTATCGGCAACTGCCAGGTTTGAGACCATTCAGATAATTTCTTCAGGTCATTTTGAAGTTCTAAGCTATCACTCCTACATCGTATCGTTCTCCATATCCGAATTTTCTTAACTTATATAACAGCCAGTTGTGCGGAACTTTGTCAAAAGCTTTACTGAAATCAATGAAGGCGACGTCTACAGGTAACTTTTGGTCCTTAAGAGCTCACCAGCTTTCACGAGCCACTAATAAGTTAGTGAGACAAGAATAACCTATTCTGAAGCCGTGCTGCTTCTCCGAGAGTATCCGGTTTTTATCGAGATACTTAAACAGCTCCTTCCGAACAATCTTTTCTAAGATTTTAACAACCACACTAGTTAGGTTAACGGGGTGGTAGTTCTCAGGTTTGTGTTTCGTACCTGTTTTGACGACAGGACTTACTATGGCGTTTTTCCAGTCTTTCGGTAAACGACCCTGTGTAACGGATAGGTTAAAGCATGTACGTAAAGGGCTTGGAACGAAGTTAGATAATTCCTTCAGTAACCTAGGATGTAATTCATCGGGCTCCGTGGATTTACCTATGTCAAGCTTATTTAGTAGACCAAAGACATCGAGTTCTTTAATGGTCATGCTATCCAGTGTATGTATGGGGGGATCTGTATACGCTGACGGGAAGGGCGCTTCTATGGTATATACGTTGCTAAAGTAGTTCGAGAACACTTGAGCCTTACCAAAGTCGTCCTCCACTAATGATGAAGCAGTACTGTCTCCCCATAGAGCAGGAAAATTTCCTTTTCTCCTTGTCCTTTGGTTTATAAAGGAATACAAGCGTTTAGGACATTCAATGGATTGCTTAACAAGTTTTCCTTCGTAAAATTTTCTATACTTACAGAGGGTCGAGGCACAAGTATTCCGAGCATTTCGATACTGAGATTTTGACTCATCAGTCCCCAGTAACCTAAATTTATCCCACATTTTCCTTTTCTTACGGAGAAGGATACGGACCTCCCTACTGAACCATGGTGGTGAGTTTTTCGGCCCCTTTGGTATGGTCCAAGGGATGTGAGGTGTGGTAACTTTTAAGTATGAATTTCGAAATGCGTCCCAGGCCGTTTCAATGGAGGACTCTGGGTCTATCGTCTAATCTATTAACGATGCTGAGTGCATGATGTCTGGTATGTTTGCTTTCCAGACGTTGGGTTTCGACTGGACTGACGCGTGCTCGTGATCGGCAGTTATATGGAAGTCGAAAGTTAAAACTTCGTGGTCACTTTTACCTAGGGGTGGCATATGATGGAGGTTCGCAACATCATCCTCATAGTGAGTCAGTATAAGATCTTTTTAACCTTTAAGGAGGGAGGGTGGCGTTACTGACCAGCAAACATGATGGTGGGGGAGATAAATTCAATCCACCCATGTATGTAGGGCAGAACATTTTGTTTAATTACGGCTCCTTATGGTTTAGTGGGATGTCACGGACTTATGGTATTGAAGCTGATTTATCACGCAAAATACCTCTTTAAATCGTGTTACGAACGTTGAATTGGTTTCACTTCCTACCCAGTAATCCTATTACAAGCAAACTAGACAATTCGCTAATATACGAAGCCCACTCAAGACCCTATAAAACCTGAAAAAAAATAATACAGAAAAACGAGAGGGGCTCTAATAGCTTCGATAATAAAAGGAAGACAGCCAGTTGTATATCACAATACTGTTTCTAGCACTGAATATAACCAAATCACAGGATATATGGCTTATCCTTTCCTATTATTCATTGTTTATTAATCATGATTTCATGCCCCTAACCCTAGCTTTCAGTCCCCAAATCTCTACAGGCTAAATGTACATTATTCTTCCTAAAAGTCATGCTTTTTTTTTCTACTGCAAGTAGACAGATAGCTCAATCTTATGGATGCTGATCTACTAAGGCCGATCATTCAAAGCTCAAAATTTGGCCACAAAGTCTTGTGAGTTTCTCAATGTTTTATTTTTCTCACCCTAAAATCTTTTTCTTTTTTTTTCTACAATTTTATACCCTCTCATATCTTTTGATTTACTATTAATCCTTACTTCTTTAAACCATTAGTTATTTTCATAGCAGTGTGATATACTATATGGACATCTAACCCATAAAACAGAATTTTTAAATATCTGATTTGCTTGTAACATGGACCTAGTAGAGACAGTGTATTCCAACTATGTGCTTTGATTAAAGCATTAATCATACTTACCACAAACGTAAGAGAGCCTAACATCACAAAAGGAGGGAGGGTGGCGTTACTGACCAGCAAACATGAAGGTGGGGAGATAAATTCAATCCACCCATGTCTGTAGGGCAGAACATTTTGTTTAATTACGGCTCCTTATGGTTTAGTGGGATGTCACGGACTTATGGTATTGAAGCTGATTTATCACGCAAAATACCTCTTTAAATCGTGTTACGAACGTTGAATTGGTTTCACTTCCTACCCAGTAATCCTATTACAAGCAAACTAGACAATTCGCTAATATACGAAGCCCACTCAAGACCCTATAAAACCTGAAAAAAAATAATACAGAAAAACGAGAGGGGCTCTAATAGCTTCGATAATAAAAGGAAGACAGCCAGTTGTATATCACAATACTGTTTCTAGCACTGAATATAACCAAATCACAGGATATATGGCTTATCCT
Source organism: Schistosoma intercalatum (assembly GCA_944470365.2). Taxonomy (NCBI): domain Eukaryota; kingdom Metazoa; phylum Platyhelminthes; class Trematoda; order Strigeidida; family Schistosomatidae; genus Schistosoma; species Schistosoma intercalatum. Next base: position 5,271,767 of record OX103725.1, read on the forward strand.
TTCCTATTATTCATTGTTTATTAATCATGATTTCATGCCCCTAACCCTAGCTTTCAGTCCCCAAATCTCTACAGGCTAAATGTACATTATTCTTCCTAAAAGTCATGCTTTTTTTTTCTACTGCAAGTAGACAGATAGCTCAATCTTATGGATGCTGATCTACTAAGGCCGATCATTCAAAGCTCAAAATTTGGCCACAAAGTCTTGTGAGTTTCTCAATGTTTTATTTTTCTCACCCTAAAATCTTTTTCTTTTTTTTTCTACAATTTTATACCCTCTCATATCTTTTGATTTACTATTAATCCTTACTTCTTTAAACCATTAGTTATTTTCATAGCAGTGTGATATACTATATGGACATCTAACCCATAAAACAGAATTTTTAAATATCTGATTTGCTTGTAACATGGACCTAGTAGAGACAGTGTATTCCAACTATGTGCTTTGATTAAAGCATTAATCATACTTACCACAAACGTAAGAGAGCCTAACATCACAAAAGGAGGGAGGGTGGCGTTACTGACCAGCAAACATGAAGGTGGGGAGATAAATTCAATCCACCCATGTCTGTAGGGCAGAACATTTTGTTTAATTACGGCTCCTTATGGTTTAGTGGGATGTCACGGACTTATGGTATTGAAGCTGATTTATCACGCAAAATACCTCTTTAAATCGTGTTACGAACGTTGAATTGGTTTCACTTCCTACCCAGTAATCCTATTACAAGCAAACTAGACAATTCGCTAATATACGAAGCCCACTCAAGACCCTATAAAACCTGAAAAAAAATAATACAGAAAAACGAGAGGGGCTCTAATAGCTTCGATAATAAAAGGAAGACAGCCAGTTGTATATCACAATACTGTTTCTAGCACTGAATATAACCAAATCACAGGATATATGGCTTATCCTTTCCTATTATTCATTGTTTATTAATCATGATTTCATGCCCCTAACCCTAGCTTTCAGTCCCCAAATCTCTACAGGCTAAATGTACATTATTCTTCCTAAAAGTCATGCTTTTTTTTTCTACTGCAAGTAGACAGATAGCTCAATCTTATGGATGCTGATCTACTAAGGCCGATCATTCAAAGCTCAAAATTTGGCCACAAAGTCTTGTGAGTTTCTCAATGTTTTATTTTTCTCACCCTAAAATCTTTTTCTTTTTTTTTCTACAATTTTATACCCTCTCATATCTTTTGATTTACTATTAATCCTTACTTCTTTAAACCATTAGTTATTTTCATAGCAGTGTGATATACTATATGGACATCTAACCCATAAAACAGAATTTTTAAATATCTGATTTGCTTGTAACATGGACCTAGTAGAGACAGTGTATTCCAACTATGTGCTTTGATTAAAGCATTAATCATACTTACCACAAACGTAAGAGAGCCTAACATCACAAAAGGAGGGAGGGTGGCGTTACTGACCAGCAAACATGAAGGTGGGGAGATAAATTCAATCCACCCATGTCTGTAGGGCAGAACATTTTGTTTAATTACGGCTCCTTATGGTTTAGTGGGATGTCACGGACTTATGGTATTGAAGCTGATTTATCACGCAAAATACCTCTTTAAATCGTGTTACGAACGTTGAATTGGTTTCACTTCCTACCCAGTAATCCTATTACAAGCAAACTAGACAATTCGCTAATATACGAAGCCCACTCAAGACCCTATAAAACCTGAAAAAAAATAATACAGAAAAACGAGAGGGGCTCTAATAGCTTCGATAATAAAAGGAAGACAGCCAGTTGTATATCACAATACTGTTTCTAGCACTGAATATAACCAAATCACAGGATATATGGCTTATCCTTTCCTATTATTCATTGTTTATTAATCATGATTTCATGCCCCTAACCCTAGCTTTCAGTCCCCAAATCTCTACAGGCTAAATGTACATTATTCTTCCTAAAAGTCATGCTTTTTTTTTCTACTGCAAGTAGACAGATAGCTCAATCTTATGGATGCTGATCTACTAAGGCCGATCATTCAAAGCTCAAAATTTGGCCACAAAGTCTTGTGAGTTTCTCAATGTTTTATTTTTCTCACCCTAAAATCTTTTTCTTTTTTTTTCTACAATTTTATACCCTCTCATATCTTTTGATTTACTATTAATCCTTACTTCTTTAAACCATTAGTTATTTTCATAGCAGTGTGATATACTATATGGACATCTAACCCATAAAACAGAATTTTTAAATATCTGATTTGCTTGTAACATGGACCTAGTAGAGACAGTGTATTCCAACTATGTGCTTTGATTAAAGCATTAATCATACTTACCACAAACGTAAGAGAGCCTAACATCACAAAAGGAGGGAGGGTGGCGTTACTGACCAGCAAACATGAAGGTGGGGAGATAAATTCAATCCACCCATGTCTGTAGGGCAGAACATTTTGTTTAATTACGGCTCCTTATGGTTTAGTGGGATGTCACGGACTTATGGTATTGAAGCTGATTTATCACGCAAAATACCTCTTTAAATCGTGTTACGAACGTTGAATTGGTTTCACTTCCTACCCAGTAATCCTATTACAAGCAAACTAGACAATTCGCTAATATACGAAGCCCACTCAAGACCCTATAAAACCTGAAAAAAAATAATACAGAAAAACGAGAGGGGCTCTAATAGCTTCGATAATAAAAGGAAGACAGCCAGTTGTATATCACAATACTGTTTCTAGCACTGAATATAACCAAATCACAGGATATATGGCTTATCCTTTCCTATTATTCATTGTTTATTAATCATGATTTCATGCCCCTAACCCTAGCTTTCAGTCCCCAAATCTCTACAGGCTAAATGTACATTATTCTTCCTAAAAGTCATGCTTTTTTTTTCTACTGCAAGTAGACAGATAGCTCAATCTTATGGATGCTGATCTACTAAGGCCGATCATTCAAAGCTCAAAATTTGGCCACAAAGTCTTGTGAGTTTCTCAATGTTTTATTTTTCTCACCCTAAAATCTTTTTCTTTTTTTTTCTACAATTTTATACCCTCTCATATCTTTTGATTTACTATTAATCCTTACTTCTTTAAACCATTAGTTATTTTCATAGCAGTGTGATATACTATATGGACATCTAACCCATAAAACAGAATTTTTAAATATCTGATTTGCTTGTAACATGGACCTAGTAGAGACAGTGTATTCCAACTATGTGCTTTGATTAAAGCATTAATCATACTTACCACAAACGTAAGAGAGCCTAACATCACAAAAGGAGGGAGGGTGGCGTTACTGACCAGCAAACATGAAGGTGGGGAGATAAATTCAATCCACCCATGTCTGTAGGGCAGAACATTTTGTTTAATTACGGCTCCTTATGGTTTAGTGGGATGTCACGGACTTATGGTATTGAAGCTGATTTATCACGCAAAATACCTCTTTAAATCGTGTTACGAACGTTGAATTGGTTTCACTTCCTACCCAGTAATCCTATTACAAGCAAACTAGACAATTCGCTAATATACGAAGCCCACTCAAGACCCTATAAAACCTGAAAAAAATAATACAGAAAAACGAGAGGGGCTCTAATAGCTTCGATAATAAAAGGAAGACAGCCAGTTGTATATCACAATACTGTTTCTAGCACTGAATATAACCAAATCACAGGATATATGGCTTATCCTTTCCTATTATTCATTGTTTATTAATCATGATTTCATGCCCCTAACCCTAGCTTTCAGTCCCCAAATCTCTACAGGCTAAATGTACATTATTCTTCCTAAAAGTCATGCTTTTTTTTTCTACTGCAAGTAGACAGATAGCTCAATCTTATGGATGCTGATCTACTAAGGCCGATCATTCAAAGCTCAAAATTTGGCCACAAAGTCTTGTGAGTTTCTCAATGTTTTATTTTTCTCACCCTAAAATCTTTTTCTTTTTTTTTCTACAATTTTATACCCTCTCATATCTTTTGATTTACTATTAATCCTTACTTCTTTAAACCATTAGTTATTTTCATAGCAGTGTGATATACTATTGTAGCGGTAAATAAATCCCTAAAATAAATAGCTCTGTAAGTTTTCGACATTGGATGCTGACCATATGTTTTAGTGGACTCATCTAGCTGAAGGCGCTCGGTCAGGCATCTGCACCAGATCACGTGTGGTAACGCCGTGCTCAACATCAACCGCAATCGCTAGCCAGATTAGATCAAAGAATTCCGATATATTGGTCATCGCCAAATATACTCTTCCGATCTCCTCGACTCTGTCTTTTGATTTCTCTGGGCGGGAACGAAATATATTAGAAGGTGTTACTGGTAGAAGCGTTGTCAAACACTGAATACCTGTGACATCATCATTGGTGAGACCGTCGTGATCTGGTACACCTTATTGCAACTGTGAGTCTGTTCCGTTTTGGGATTTATATATATCATTGCCTTATTTTTTATTTTTAAACATTGTGATTTTTTTTTTTCGTAATTTTTCTTGGATATATATATAATCGCCCCTCGTTCATTATCGTACTTTATACTTTATCATGACTGAACAGACACCTAAAGTACTCAAACTTAAGACTCTGTCCCCGCCTTCGTTTCAACTGACGCCTTTCTGGCCCGACAACATCGAAGCCTGGTTCTGCTACGCAGAAGCCGACTTCCACGAGCACGGCGTGATCGACACACGTGCACAATTCCTCGCAGTAGTCAAGGCACTACCGCGCGAATTTAACAGGTACGTAACACCTAGTATGTTTACTAGTGATGTTTCCGATCCTTACGAAATCTTAAAACGCTCGATTCTTAAACGAGGAGACTTAACCGATCGACAAAGGTTAGATGAACTCTTCAATAACATCGACCTGCAACACGGTTCTGCGACAGACATGTTGCAACGGATGAGAGAGACTATAGGCCCAAGAACTTTCGATGAAGGTCTATTCAAACAACTCTTCTTGTCAAAACTTCCCCAACAGGTGCAAGCAGTTCTGGTCTCGTTCCAGAACAACGCCTTAGACGAGCTAGCTGCATCTGCCGACCGAATTCTAGAAATTACGAAACCTTCTACTACCGAGGTATTTTCAGTCAAAGAAAAGCCTCACACGACTCAGAATGACATAACCGACTTATGTCACACACTCACGCGTTATCTTAGTCTTAGTACCGACCGTAAGAGATCGCGCACACCACGTAGAAGCATTTCCCGTAAGCGATCTGTCTCTAGACCACGAGAGACAGATAACCCCGACTGGTGCTGGTATCATAACCAGTATGGAAAGTTTTCCAGAAATTGCAGAAAACCCTGCAATTTTCCCAACACGAAACCGACTGATTCGAAAAACAAATCGGGAAACTTCCAAGCCGGCACGCGTTAACGGCAACCGTAGCCGGCGAACATAGCCGTCTGTTATACGTCACGGATGTGACAACGAGAGTTCGCTACCTCGTCGATACTGGCGCAGAAGTTAGCGTTCTCCCAGCGAATCCCAACGATCGGCTTCAAGATTCGGCTCTAAACTTACAGGCGGCAAACGGAAAACCGATCGCTACGTATGGCAAAAGGTACGTTTACCTTAACGTGGGTTTACGCAAACCCATTCACTGGATCTTCGTTGTGGCAGATGTTTCTATGCCAATCATTGGTATGGACCTTCTACAACACCACAATCTGATCATCGACACTCGCAAACGGAGGCTGGTAGACGGAAACACTAATATGTCCGTTTGCGTAACTTCTTTTACTGGTTGCAGAGTATCCCCAGTCACAGTTAAGCATATGATAGACCCACTCTATCAGCCACTGCTCGATAGGTACCCTGGGATACAACAAACTCAACCGAAACTACCGTGTGTAACCAGCAATGTTACACATCACATCACGACTACAGGACCACCTGTATTCTCTAAAGCACGACGACTAGCTCCTGAAAAGCTAAGGTTAGCGAAAAACGAATTCGATCACATGATGGACTTAGGAATCATACGACCGTCAAGTAGCCCATATGCATCTCCGTTGCACATGGTCCCTAAAAAGGACAGCAACGATTGGCGTCCAACTGGTGACTATCGGCGATTGAATGTGAAAACCATTCCCGATCGTTACCCGTTGCCTCACATTCACGATTTGACAGCCACCTTGAAAGGTACAACTGTCTTTTCGAAAATCGACTTGGTTAAAGCGTATAACCAAATCCCTATGGCTACTGACGACATACCGAAAACGGCTATCATAACTCCCTTCGGACTCTATGAATTTTTGCGAATGCCTTTCGGTCTAAGGAATGCTGCTCAAACATTCCAAAGATTCATAGACGACGTTTTTCGAGGCCTCAACTTCGTACACGCGTATGTTGATGACTGTCTAATCGCAAGTCCGGACAGAGAAACACATCTCAAGCATCTGGATCTTGTTTTCGAACGACTTCAAAAACATGGCATAACTGTAAACGTTCAGAAATGCCAATTCGGAACCGACTCGTTAGACTTCCTAGGACACACTATCGATGCTCAAGGCATTCGACCTCTTAGGACCAAAGTGGCGGCCATTCTGGATTACCCAGAACCGACCACCGTCAAGCAATTGCGCACGTTTAACGGCCTGGTAAGTTTCTATAGACGTTTCATACCCAAATGCGCATTACTTATGAAACCTCTGACCGACCAACTTCGTGGAAATGCGAAATCCATTAATTTGGACGACACCGCACGAAAAGCATTCTCCACAGTTAAGGAACTGATTGCTAAAGCAACAATGCTCGCACATCAGGACACCCGAGCACCCATTAGCATCTCAGTAGACGCATCCGACTCAGCAATCGGAGGAGTCTTACAACAATGGGTTAACAACTCCTGGCAACCCTTGGCATTTTTCTCTAGAAGGTTGCTAGACACCGAATCGAGGTACAGCACATTCGGTAGGGAACTCCTAGCTATGTATTGTGCTGTACGGCATTTCCAACACTACATCGAAGGTCGTGAATTCACTCTTTTCACGGATCATAAACCGCTTACTTTCTCGTTAAGCTCTCCTTCTGACAAGTACTCTCCCCGTGAGTCTCGACAACTGGACTACATTTCGCAGTTTACTTCAGATATTCAACACGTCTCTGGAGCAAACAATGTAGTTGCAGACGCTTTATCTCGTATAACTTCCTTAAACAGTTTCCAAGGAATCGACCTTCTTAAACTCGCCGAGCTTCAAAAAGAAGACAGTGATCTTCAGCACGAGTTATCGTCCACAACACTTAAACTACGCATCAAACAGATGGGAACAGGTAAGGAAACCTTACTTTGTGACACATCTACAGGTAGGGATCGCCCAATCGTGCCGAAACATTATCGACGCAATGTCTTCAACACATTGCACAAACTTTCGCATCCAGGTGTTCGTGCAACCATCAAGCTTATAGCAGAAAGGTTTTGCTGGCCTGGAATGAATAAAGACGTGAGGGAGTGGGCACGCTCCTGTGTAAGCTGCCAAAAATCTAAGGTTATAAGACACAATAAATGTCCCTTAGGCTCGTTTAAAACTCCCGATGCTCGTTTCGACCATGTTCATTTGGATTTGGTAGGACCTTTACCAGATTCAAATGGATACTCTTATCTCTTAACCTGCGTAGACCGTTTCACTCGATGGCCAGTAGCAGTACCTATCAAGGACATCACTGCTGAAACAGTGGCCCGCACCTTCGTCGAACGATGGGTAGCAAACTTCGGCTGCCCGTCAACCATCACTACAGACCGCGGACGTCAATTTGAATCTGATCTTTTCCGTCGTCTGACCACTCTTTTAGGAAGCACTCGCTTCCGAACGACCGCCTACCATCCACAAGCAAACGGGTTGGTAGAACGTTTTCACCGACAACTGAAAGCTTCGCTATCAGCTGCAAACGTTTCACAGTGGACCGACGCTCTTCCACTCGTCTTACTAGGTATCCGCAATGCAGTGAAAGCTGACATTGGATACACTGCGTCTCAACTCGTTTATGGTACGACACTTCGACTTCCAGGAGAATTCGTGGATCCTTCATCCTCTTCAATGAACATGGATCTAACCTCCTACACGAACAGGCTTACAAACGCAATGCGTTCAGTTAAACCTGCTTCCACTCGACCACAATCAACTGATGTTTTCGTTCAACCTGACTTACGATATAGTACACACGTTTTCGTTCGTCGAGACTCGCATCGACGACCATTCGAATCAGCATACGAAGGACCCTTCAAAGTTCTTCAACGTGAATCTAAGTACTATATAGTCGATAAGAACGGAACCAACGATAGCATCAGCATCGATCGCTTAAAAGCAGCGTATTTAGAAGGAAATCCTATCTACGTGGATTTTCCTTCGGTACAATCGAACGACACGACTCCGACACTTATAATACCTCATTCGACAACCAACACACACGATGATACTTCGACAGTATCCGAAAATAAACTTAAAACGACGCGTTCTGGAAGAAGGGTGAGATTTCCAGAACATTTAAACGACTATTGCACGTAAGGTACTTCTCGACATTTTATATTATTTTAAAAAAAAAAAAACAATTTTAATATGCTTATATATTTTTATTTCTATCTAAAAAAAAACAAAACCAAAAAAAATCAATTTTTTTTAAACGCTATTACGTGTTCATGAGTTTATTTTCCATTTTTTATCCGCCGACATTGTGTTTTTACGCACATACGAGTGTATTTCGACATGCACTTACATTTTCTTTTTTCTTTTCCAGGACGGCTGGAAAAGAACGATGACGTTTATGAGGATCCGAACTTTTCATTGTACATTTTCTTTCTTTACTATGTTGTACCTCCGTCTCATATAGTAAGGAAAGACGACCAGACGCTGCTAAATTTAGTAAGCTATCAGAAGAGTGTTTACCAACGACAAACTCGTTGGGTTTAAACTTCTGGCTGGCCACGTCTTAGGGTCGTCACTGCCCCACTAGGGGGGGAGTGATCTGTAGCGGTAAATAAATCCCTAAAATAAATAGCTCTGTAAGTTTTCGACATTGGATGCTGACCATATGTTTTAGTGGACTCATCTAGCTGAAGGCGCTCGGTCAGGCATCTGCACCAGATCACGTGTGGTAACGCCGTGCTCAACATCAACCGCAATCGCTAGCCAGATTAGATCAAAGAATTCCGATATATTGGTCATCGCCAAATATACTCTTCCGATCTCCTCGACTCTGTCTTTTGATTTCTCTGGGCGGGAACGAAATATATTAGAAGGTGTTACTGGTAGAAGCGTTGTCAAACACTGAATACCTGTGACATCATCACTATATGGACATCTAACCCATAAAACAGAATTTTTAAATATCTGATTTGCTTGTAACATGGACCTAGTAGAGACAGTGTATTCCAACTATGTGCTTTGATTAAAGCATTAATCATACTTACCACAAACGTAAGAGAGCCTAACATCACAAAAGGAGGGAGGGTGGCGTTACTGACCAGCAAACATGAAGGTGGGGAGATAAATTCAATCCACCCATGTCTGTAGGGCAGAACATTTTGTTTAATTACGGCTCCTTATGGTTTAGTGGGATGTCACGGACTTATGGTATTGAAGCTGATTTATCACGCAAAATACCTCTTTAAATCGTGTTACGAACGTTGAATTGGTTTCACTTCCTACCCAGTAATCCTATTACAAGCAAACTAGACAATTCGCTAATATACGAAGCCCACTCAAGACCCTATAAAACCTGAAAAAAAATAATACAGAAAAACGAGAGGGGCTCTAATAGCTTCGATAATAAAAGGAAGACAGCCAGTTGTATATCACAATACTGTTTCTAGCACTGAATATAACCAAATCACAGGATATATGGCTTATCCTTTCCTATTATTCATTGTTTATTAATCATGATTTCATGCCCCTAACCCTAGCTTTCAGTCCCCAAATCTCTACAGGCTAAATGTACATTATTCTTCCTAAAAGTCATGCTTTTTTTTTCTACTGCAAGTAGACAGATAGCTCAATCTTATGGATGCTGATCTACTAAGGCCGATCATTCAAAGCTCAAAATTTGGCCACAAAGTCTTGTGAGTTTCTCAATGTTTTATTTTTCTCACCCTAAAATCTTTTTCTTTTTTTTTCTACAATTTTATACCCTCTCATATCTTTTGATTTACTATTAATCCTTACTTCTTTAAACCATTAGTTATTTTCATAGCAGTGTGATATACTATATGGACATCTAACCCATAAAACAGAATTTTTAAATATCTGATTTGCTTGTAACATGGACCTAGTAGAGACAGTGTATTCCAACTATGTGCTTTGATTAAAGCATTAATCATACTTACCACAAACGTAAGAGAGCCTAACATCACAAAAGGAGGGAGGGTGGCGTTACTGACCAGCAAACATGAAGGTGGGGAGATAAATTCAATCCACCCATGTCTGTAGGGCAGAACATTTTGTTTAATTACGGCTCCTTATGGTTTAGTGGGATGTCACGGACTTATGGTATTGAAGCTGATTTATCACGCAAAATACCTCTTTAAATCGTGTTACGAACGTTGAATTGGTTTCACTTCCTACCCAGTAATCCTATTACAAGCAAACTAGACAATTCGCTAATATACGAAGCCCACTCAAGACCCTATAAAACCTGAAAAAAAATAATACAGAAAAACGAGAGGGGCTCTAATAGCTTCGATAATAAAAGGAAGACAGCCAGTTGTATATCACAATACTGTTTCTAGCACTGAATATAACCAAATCACAGGATATATGGCTTATCCTTTCCTATTATTCATTGTTTATTAATCATGATTTCATGCCCCTAACCCTAGCTTTCAGTCCCCAAATCTCTACAGGCTAAATGTACATTATTCTTCCTAAAAGTCATGCTTTTTTTTTCTACTGCAAGTAGACAGATAGCTCAATCTTATGGATGCTGATCTACTAAGGCCGATCATTCAAAGCTCAAAATTTGGCCACAAAGTCTTGTGAGTTTCTCAATGTTTTATTTTTCTCACCCTAAAATCTTTTTCTTTTTTTTTCTACAATTTTATACCCTCTCATATCTTTTGATTTACTATTAATCCTTACTTCTTTAAACCATTAGTTATTTTCATAGCAGTGTGATATACTATATGGACATCTAACCCATAAAACAGAATTTTTAAATATCTGATTTGCTTGTAACATGGACCTAGTAGAGACAGTGTATTCCAACTATGTGCTTTGATTAAAGCATTAATCATACTTACCACAAACGTAAGAGAGCCTAACATCACAAAAGGAGGGAGGGTGGCGTTACTGACCAGCAAACATGAAGGTGGGGAGATAAATTCAATCCACCCATGTCTGTAGGGCAGAACATTTTGTTTAATTACGGCTCCTTATGGTTTAGTGGGATGTCACGGACTTATGGTATTGAAGCTGATTTATCACGCAAAATACCTCTTTAAATCGTGTTACGAACGTTGAATTGGTTTCACTTCCTACCCAGTAATCCTATTACAAGCAAACTAGACAATTCGCTAATATACGAAGCCCACTCAAGACCCTATAAAACCTGAAAAAAAATAATACAGAAAAACGAGAGGGGCTCTAATAGCTTCGATAATAAAAGGAAGACAGCCAGTTGTATATCACAATACTGTTTCTAGCACTGAATATAACCAAATCACAGGATATATGGCTTATCCTTTCCTATTATTCATTGTTTATTAATCATGATTTCATGCCCCTAACCCTAGCTTTCAGTCCCCAAATCTCTACAGGCTAAATGTACATTATTCTTCCTAAAAGTCATGCTTTTTTTTTCTACTGCAAGTAGACAGATAGCTCAATCTTATGGATGCTGATCTACTAAGGCCGATCATTCAAAGCTCAAAATTTGGCCACAAAGTCTTGTGAGTTTCTCAATGTTTTATTTTTCTCACCCTAAAATCTTTTTCTTTTTTTTTCTACAATTTTATACCCTCTCATATCTTTTGATTTACTATTAATCCTTACTTCTTTAAACCATTAGTTATTTTCATAGCAGTGTGATATACTATATGGACATCTAACCCATAAAACAGAATTTTTAAATATCTGATTTGCTTGTAACATGGACCTAGTAGAGACAGTGTATTCCAACTATGTGCTTTGATTAAAGCATTAATCATACTTACCACAAACGTAAGAGAGCCTAACATCACAAAAGGAGGGAGGGTGGCGTTACTGACCAGCAAACATGAAGGTGGGGAGATAAATTCAATCCACCCATGTCTGTAGGGCAGAACATTTTGTTTAATTACGGCTCCTTATGGTTTAGTGGGATGTCACGGACTTATGGTATTGAAGCTGATTTATCACGCAAAATACCTCTTTAAATCGTGTTACGAACGTTGAATTGGTTTCACTTCCTACCCAGTAATCCTATTACAAGCAAACTAGACAATTCGCTAATATACGAAGCCCACTCAAGACCCTATAAAACCTGAAAAAAAATAATACAGAAAAACGAGAGGGGCTCTAATAGCTTCGATAATAAAAGGAAGACAGCCAGTTGTATATCACAATACTGTTTCTAGCACTGAATATAACCAAATCACAGGATATATGGCTTATCCTTTCCTATTATTCATTGTTTATTAATCATGATTTCATGCCCCTAACCCTAGCTTTCAGTCCCCAAATCTCTACAGGCTAAATGTACATTATTCTTCCTAAAAGTCATGCTTTTTTTTTCTACTGCAAGTAGACAGATAGCTCAATCTTATGGATGCTGATCTACTAAGGCCGATCATTCAAAGCTCAAAATTTGGCCACAAAGTCTTGTGAGTTTCTCAATGTTTTATTTTTCTCACCCTAAAATCTTTTTCTTTTTTTTTCTACAATTTTATACCCTCTCATATCTTTTGATTTACTATTAATCCTTACTTCTTTAAACCATTAGTTATTTTCATAGCAGTGTGATATACTATATGGACATCTAACCCATAAAACAGAATTTTTAAATATCTGATTTGCTTGTAACATGGACCTAGTAGAGACAGTGTATTCCAACTATGTGCTTTGATTAAAGCATTAATCATACTTACCACAAACGTAAGAGAGCCTAACATCACAAAAGGAGGGAGGGTGGCGTTACTGACCAGCAAACATGAAGGTGGGGAGATAAATTCAATCCACCCATGTCTGTAGGGCAGAACATTTTGTTTAATTACGGCTCCTTATGGTTTAGTGGGATGTCACGGACTTATGGTATTGAAGCTGATTTATCACGCAAAATACCTCTTTAAATCGTGTTACGAACGTTGAATTGGTTTCACTTCCTACCCAGTAATCCTATTACAAGCAAACTAGACAATTCGCTAATATACGAAGCCCACTCAAGACCCTATAAAACCTGAAAAAAAATAATACAGAAAAACGAGAGGGGCTCTAATAGCTTCGATAATAAAAGGAAGACAGCCAGTTGTATATCACAATACTGTTTCTAGCACTGAATATAACCAAATCACAGGATATATGGCTTATCCTTTCCTATTATTCATTGTTTATTAATCATGATTTCATGCCCCTAACCCTAGCTTTCAGTCCCCAAATCTCTACAGGCTAAATGTACATTATTCTTCCTAAAAGTCATGCTTTTTTTTTCTACTGCAAGTAGACAGATAGCTCAATCTTATGGATGCTGATCTACTAAGGCCGATCATTCAAAGCTCAAAATTTGGCCACAAAGTCTTGTGAGTTTCTCAATGTTTTATTTTTCTCACCCTAAAATCTTTTTCTTTTTTTTTCTACAATTTTATACCCTCTCATATCTTTTGATTTACTATTAATCCTTACTTCTTTAAACCATTAGTTATTTTCATAGCAGTGTGATATACTATATGGACATCTAACCCATAAAACAGAATTTTTAAATATCTGATTTGCTTGTAACATGGACCTAGTAGAGACAGTGTATTCCAACTATGTGCTTTGATTAAAGCATTAATCATACTTACCACAAACGTAAGAGAGCCTAACATCACAAAAGGAGGGAGGGTGGCGTTACTGACCAGCAAACATGAAGGTGGGGAGATAAATTCAATCCACCCATGTCTGTAGGGCAGAACATTTTGTTTAATTACGGCTCCTTATGGTTTAGTGGGATGTCACGGACTTATGGTATTGAAGCTGATTTATCACGCAAAATACCTCTTTAAATCGTGTTACGAACGTTGAATTGGTTTCACTTCCTACCCAGTAATCCTATTACAAGCAAACTAGACAATTCGCTAATATACGAAGCCTACTCAAGACCCTATAAAACCTGAAAAAAAATAATACAGAAAAACGAGAGGGGCTCTAATAGCTTCGATAATAAAAGGAAGACAGCCAATTGTATATCACAATACTGTTTCTAGCACTATATTTTGTTTTGTAATCACACATAATCCCATACTCTCAGCTCCTTTCTGAATCCCCTCCATTTGTCAGTTGTATGTCCACTCACACCTTGTTAACACTTATTTACTTTAACCTATTAAAATGCTCTTTCTTAACAAATACTTTAATAAAAGAAAATTAGACTGAGTAATCATACCTTAAACATTCCTTCATGAATATTGGCTACTCTGCCTCTCGTCCTTTCTTTTACTTGCTCCCTCTTTCAGCCCCCTTGAGGTATGGAACAGGTTACTTCATCCTGCACCATCCTTAAGGCCCTGGATATTCCAAAGGGACATAAGGTTGCGGTTTCTAGAAGCTCATACCTTCAATTGACCTATTCGCGATCTTCATGAGGCGCGCCAACGGTAATACTGACTAAAACCATCTACATTCATATCTTTGAAATTATCAACCCAGCTGAGTAATTTACTACAGTGGGTATTGTATCATTTGTATCAGTTTGATCTTGCCTGCAAACTGACATGCCTCATGTAACAAACTGTTATTTGAGAATAAATTATTATTATTATTATTATTAAGGATGATTCAGTGTCCGGATCGTACCTTGTCGCTTCTTTCACATGTTGCACTAGAGCACATGTGATAACCCCATCAACTAGTTCCTGCTCCAAAGAATTCTCCGACGATTTAGTTCGCAGATTTTCCCAGTCTACCATAGGTGCATTGAAGTCCCCTAGGATTAGACATCGACCACTTTGGGACCAAGTATTGAGACTGTTTAACAGGATCTCATTTGCCTCACAGCTTGGACTGCGATAGACCAAACCAATCAGCAGCTCTTGTCCCTTGCATTTCAAGAGGCAACTAACTAATTCACACGTCCCACTCTCATGGGACACACTACCGATAATGGCAAATGGGATAGCATTCCTAATGAATAGAGCTACTCACCCCCCTTTGCGCTTTTGTGTTCTGTCTGGCTCTTACTAACGTCAAACCCTCGAAATCAAGTTCCATACTATCTATAGTCTGTGTCAGCCAGGTTTCTGTAAGTGCGATTATGTCTGTCTTTGTAGAGTCAGTCTGTACACCTAGTTTTGATCGCATATTAAGTAAGCTCCGGGCATCGGTGATACAGATCCGAAGCCTGTTTAAGTGCCTTCGTGCTTCACCCAGAGTCGCTTCGGCATCATTCTCTGTAGTCCTTTTTCGGCTTCCCGTCTTTTAACACGGTCTACCAACGGTAAATCCTTTTGGATAAAGACTCCTGAACCCTTTAATTTGTGTACAATCTGTAAAATTAGGTCACGTTCGTTCGAAGAGCCGAATACTACTTTAAGCAGTCTCGAATGATTTGGTTTTGAGTCCGCTAGACTCCCCAGTCTGTACACCTTTGTCAAGGTGACCCCGGTCATATTTTGAGGCATGAGTTGATGAAGAAGCTGCCTAATTAGTACAATGTCATGCTCAAAATCAGCTTTAGGTTCAGAGCTCTCGCTCTCCTTGATTTTATGAAAAATAGCCGATCTGTCGCTATGATCAGCTTTCGATTTTTCAACCACTTTTACGGGGGCAGGGTTCCGTTTTATATCAATACTTTTCTTCCTTACAACCAGTACCCATTCGTCAACGGTGCTGGGAGAAGCAAAAACAGTTGCGTCAAACCTAGTGTTGGATTTTGGGGGGTTGTCGACGACATGAGAGGTGGGGTTATGTTTACCGCTTGAAACCGATCGAGCCTTGCGATTGCGGCTCCTAGGTGTTTCCTGTTGGATCCCATCTGGGAGACGAGGAACAGAAGACCCTACTTTTCTTGAGCTTTTGTTTAAGGCAGGCTCCTTTGGAGACTGCTTTTCCTTCTTTGACGGGCGTGAGTCATCTATCATCGACCTAACCTTAGTTTCCTTCACGTTGATCTGCGTGTCCACAGATCGAGTGCTGTTTGACGCGTTCCGACTATGCTTGCTAAAACACTTCTTTGCAGCATCAACCAGTGAGATGGCCTCGGTTAAAAAGCTGTTTGCATCCGAGCAGCACTGTTGACAAAGCCATACACAACCCTTCTTACTGAAGCGTTTGAAAGTAGCAGGCGTTAAGTTCGTGCAAACGTTGTGGTACCAGTCTTTGCACTCCTCGCATTGCATGCCGCTTTCAACAGGATAACGACAACCCGGACGTTGGCGACTGCTTTTTGTACACTGTCCGGTCATTTAGGAGGGGTTCTTTTTCAAGATGCGATGATACTCAGAAACAAAAAATAATCAATGACCAAAAAAGTGAAGAGCTGTAGATTGCTAGGACCAAAAGTACTAACAGATACAGTTGAAAAAGAGGTACTCAAGAGTACCAACGAAAAAACTGATTGAGAGAACAGTAAAAACGATACTCTAGTCGAATACTTTAACTGAAATAAATTTAATTAAAGTGAAAACAGTAGTCTTGATACGTAAAAACGATCAAAACAAACAAATTTACTCAGCGAGGAAAAATACCACTGTCCTTTTTAAATAGCGCGCAAGGTAGATATTATGGGAATAAGCATGTGCCAAAGGATTGAGCTACATGGAAGTAATATCATTCTAAGCTCTTCATAGGTTAGATTAATTGCTTGACGCCATCATATCTGTGACCTTGAGGCCGTGTGATGATATTCACTGACCAGGAATATCCCAACTGATTTTGCGCCAATGAACCGTAAAATGTCAAGTATACAGACATTGTTAACCATTGATCATTCATATTATAAAGCTTAGATTTTGAATCACTGTACATGATTGTTGTGAGTCAGAACAACTCATTTCTCCTGTTATAAGGTTCAAGCATCCACCTGGAAGCCGAGTGACTTACGTGGTGAAACTAATTTCAAGGCATAAAAATATATGCATTCCGCGTTGTATATTCTGACATCAAGAGGCACACAAGGGCAACGTTGGGCAGCAGACCTTCTACCATTTCATTAGACTTTGCTTTCAAAACATACATTTTTACCATAGAATCAAATAAACTCTTTAAAAGTGGTGAATTCATCCGAGCACTGTAAAATAACCACCTTTCTTGCGTGATATTGATCCGTATATGATAGTGCAGAGTACCCATTCCGACCAAGTTATTTTCTATATGACAGGTATCTGTGACTCGTCCGCTAAAACGTTATAATCAATACAAGTTACCAAACGTGACTGTCAGTTTACTTACAGAAGAATATGGCCAGTAAAACAGTTTGTAGTTCTGTCGTGTTCCAGATTTAAAAAGCAATAATTTCAGTGATATATATATTCATTCACGAAGCGCGGCCACATGTGGCATTCTCTGGTTCCGAGTGGCGTAACGACAGGAACTAATGTAGATATGTGTACGTTTCGCCAGAACAATATAAAAAGAGGAAAGACATACTTTTAAAGCAAATCCTCAACTGGCTTTACTTGAACCTACAATAATATTTATATGCATATATGAAGCTAATAAGTCAATCATGGCAGTTTATTAGTCACTGATAGAAGTGAAATAAATCAGTCGATAAAATTTTAAGAAAAAGTACAAATTGACAGTGTGATGACAGATGTACTAGTTAAGATTAGAATAATAAAGGCTTGAATAACGTTTCATAATAGGTAGTCGGTCAGTGAATTGAAGAATATAAACTCTGAAGTAACATGCATTCAAACTTACAAGACTGCGCAATAAGAAGTGTTTGGATTATTTGACGGTAAGGCGTGTGTCGGAAAAACTTACTTACTTACACCTGTTACTCCTCGTGAAGGAGCATAGGTCGCTCACCAGCATTCTCCATCCAATCCTGTCGGAAAAAAGGGGTGGAATAATAATATTAGCGAGGATGGAAAATAACAAAAAAACAAGATATTTTGTTGAGGCAGATTCGGCAAAAGGAGAGGTGGAGGTCTAGCAAAATTTTTATGAATACGAAAACGTGAGTTGTTAGTTCTAGTCCCACTGGCTTCTGCTATATGCAAGAGACGAGATTAGGTCTCAAAAAATCTCGTAGATGCACGGTAAATCACCTCAGATGGTTTCTTCTATCTACTTGTCAAACGCTGCCCTGGAGAAAGCTATATTGGGTGCATAATTAGACAAGTGAGCCAATTAGTTGGTGAACATTTCCATTCGTGAAATTAATATACAGCTCTGCCTATCACAATCGATCGAAAGCATTTATGTAATAAATAAAATTCGGCCATTTGAGGCAATTTACAGTACACCAACCAGTTTTCTTAAATTTTTATATTTTGCCGGTTATTTGGTCTCTGCAAACTATCACACTGTTAACACTCACTGATAAAATGCCTTGAGTAGTTTAACAATTTCAAACGTGAATATAAATATTATTGTATATTGGAGTGAAAGATGATGAAGATTGTACATTTATCCATGTTGTTCTATTTAAGGAAGTCATTTTTTAAACCAGTGTATCTTCTGGACCAAGTATACTCGACTTTCCATTCATATACTAGACAAAGCGTTAACTACAATATGATTGCGAAGACACGCTTTTTAGATTTCAGCTTGCGCTTCAAAATAGTTCTGTCAATAATCCCAAACATCACTCAGCAATCTGAATACTAATAACAATAATATTAATATTAATAAAAACAATTATTATTATTATTACTATTCACAAACATCTTATGGGTACATAAGTGTTGTGAAGAAACCATTTCGGGTTTCTTCAAAAAATGCAATAATACACAATTTTCAATAATGTTATCACTATACTTGCCATTTAAAAAAATTAGAGCAATAATAGTAGAATATTAATAATAATAAATCAGTTCTGTGTAATTGAGAAGAATATTGAATTGAGTTTGAAGAAGGAAATGGAGAAAATAAGGGAATAGAAATAAAGGAGACGTTAAATACGCAAACATCTTAATTGGCGTGTTTATGAACATAAAACAAGAACAAACGACTATGTATATATCGTCAAATTAGTAACAAAAAATAATTAAGAAAAAACAACTTATTATTGTAGTAAGATATGACGCCAGAATAAATGTTTGTGCAGTCATAGTTTGGGGTGATGCGATGAAAGTCTCAATTGAGTGAAAAGGATAATGAAATATCAATATGCATGAGTCATATATGCATAGTGAAGATAAAACGGGTCTGAGAAGTTAATTTAAGTGTAACACAAGCAATTAAATGGATGATGCACCTTGTTTGTATAAATCATTGTTGAATACATTGATATTCAATAGGTGAAATAATCCACTTTCGGAAAGTAAATCATCAAGGAGACTTTTGAACCGGGTTGTAGTTTCACTGCAACGGAGGTTCACTAGCAGTCTGTTCCACATAGTTGAGTAGCGAATAATGAAAAAATTCTGACGTAATTTTGTGTGGGTTCTTGGAATCACTAGAATATTCTCCTCATTGAGTAGATTGTGGGATGATATCATAAGGTATGAAGTAGTGGATACGTAGGAGTAGGAAATACCGTTAATAAGCTGGTAGATAAAGACAAGATTTAATTTGCTACGTCTGATCCAAAGAGGTTCTAAGTTGAGTTGTTGATATCTTTGGTGATAGTCTTTGTTATCGGAATACCCCAGAACAGCTTTGGTGAACTTGCTTTGAACACCTTCAATTTTAATCAGGTCATTATGTTTGCAATTACTGTAAACTAAAATACCATATTCAAGAATGGGTAAGATACATTTTCTGTATAGTAACAATCTCGATTCGATATTATTAAAGTTTATCATTATCAATCCGATCAGCTTTCTAGCTTTGGATACTTGAGATATAGTGTCCTCAGAAAAGTTCAGACTGTTGCTATATCTTAAACCCAGGTCACGAACAGTGTTGAGAGGTTTGAGTGTATGTGTGTGTACAGTCAGATTTAAGTTAAGGCAGCGACCAATGTGAATAAATCCACTTTTGTCAACATTAAGTGCCGATTTCCACGAAACAGTCCATTCGTACAACTTGTTTATTTCCTCTCGGATTACCGCTGAAATATAGCTTTCTTTCGTGGGACAAGAGAATGAATGAACTACTTTCAGGTCATCGGCAAAAAGGAAAGGTTTACCATACTGAAAGAGGGAACACACGTCATTGATAAAAAGGAGAAAGAGTAATGAACCAAACACACTTCCATGTATAACCCCACTGGTTACATTCACAAGTTTAGAGTAGCAAGATCCAAAGCGAACGATTTGGATACGTTCTTCTAAAAAAGAGTGGAGCCAAGATAAAAAGGGATTCTGTATACCAAATGAAGAGAGTTTTAAAAGAAGAAGTTTGTATGAGTCACTGTCGAAAGCCTTACTAAAGTCGAAGTAAAGAATTATCACTGGCTGACCAACATCTCTTCTCTGAGTAATTTGATCAAAAAACTCCAGGTGCGATGTGAAACATGAGTGTTTAGTCATAAACCCGTGTTTGGATGGGCTGATCAGACCAGCCGAAAGTAAAAATCATAATAATAGCCGTTTGCGGATGATTTTTTCCATGGTTCTTGAGAGCACGGATGTCAAATTAATTGGCCTATAGTTAATAATATCACTACGTGGTCCTGTTTTGAATGTAGGGATGATAAGGGATGTTTTCCATACAGATGGATAGGTCCCATATTCCATAGATGGATTGAGAAGTTTCAAACAAAATAGTGGAAATTCTCTATTTCCATATTTCACAAATGATGAAGGTATCCCGTCAGGCGCACCATCATAAGACTTTTTCAGGGCATCTATGGCTTGCTTGATGTTGGAGGGTGTAAAATCAATTTTCGACGGATGTCTGGATGTCAGCATTGGAAATGTAATGATGGAGTTTTCAGTTCCATTTTTAATAATAATAATAATAATTTATTCTCAAATAAAAGTTTGTTACATGAGGCATGTCAGTTTACAGGCAAGATCAAATTGATACAAATGATACAATATTCACTGTATTAAATTACATAGCTGGGTTGAAAATTTATAAGACATGAATGTAGATTGTTTTAATCAGTACTACAGTTGGCGCGCTCCACGAGAGTTGCGTTGCGAATGTGCGTCTGATGGTCAAGAATAGGTCCATTGAAGGTATGAGCTTCTAGAAACCGCAACCTTATGTCCCTTTGGAATATCCAGGGCCTTAAGGATGGTGCAGGATGAAGTAACCTGTTCCATACCTCAAGGGGGCTGAAAGAGGGAGCAAGTAAAAGAAAGGACGAGAGGCAGAGTAGCCAATATTCATGAAGGAATGTTTAAGGTATGATTACTCAGTCTAATTTTCTTTTATTAAAGTATTTGTTAAGAAAGAGCATTTTAATAGGTTAAAGTAAATAAGTGTTAACAAGGTGTGAGTGGACATACAACTGACAAATGGAGGGGATTCAGAAAGGAGCTGAGAGTATGGGATTATGTGTGATTACAAAACAAAATATAGTGCTAGAAACAGTATTGTGATATACAATTGGCTGTCTTCCTTTTATTATCGAAGCTATTAGAGCCCCTCTCGTTTTTCTGTATTATTTTTTTTCAGGTTTTATAGGGTCTTGAGTAGGCTTCGTATATTAGCGAATTGTCTAGTTTGCTTGTAATAGGATTACTGGGTAGGAAGTGAAACCAATTCAACGTTCGTAACACGATTTAAAGAGGTATTTTGCGTGATAAATCAGCTTCAATACCATAAGTCCGTGACATCCCACTAAACCATAAGGAGCCGTAATTAAACAAAATGTTGTAGCACTGCGAGAAGTGCTTGCTGAATTGTTAGCATATAGTATTCGGGTCGTTAACAATTCTTCCGTTAACTATGAAGAATTTAGTCGTGCCAAGGGAATTGACTTTACACGTGTTTGAAAAAGCCGAAGTATTGATAATTCTGGTCTTTTACTACGTAACACTTTATTTTCTATATTCATAAAATACTTACGTTTAGATGAAGCATTTCTGTCGATTAATTTAAGTATACTCTGAAGTGCATACACATCATTCTGCTCGTAGTAGCGGCATTTTAATTTCCCCAGCTTTCTTTTAAAAGTATTTTGGCCCCTATTAGCATTATAAGCCACACGGCCAATAACTGGAGCAGTGCGGTCAAGGCAATATATCAGGTTGTGGTATAGATTGAAAAGCGCAATGTCAACATTATTTGTGGTAAAATAAGTTTCCCATGGTAAACATTGAATGAAAGTTTGTAGAATTATGGTCTACTATGATATTAGTACTGCTCTAATAATAGACCTAATCCTAATACTGTAGATTTGTTATGATATAACTGCCTAATCTATAAGATCTTACGTAGAAGTCACACCATCGACTACACCAACTCACTGTATCGTATCAATTACCAATACATGATGTAGAACAAGGTTAGGCTAGAGAAGGAACAATATATTTAATATGAATAGAAGATATAAGGTAACATTCGGCAGAGAACACGCCTGCATGGCCGAGCCATGCCACTCAATCAACTCCAGTCCATTCAGTTCCTTGCCCGCCCCTTCTCCATCGTTAGGCATTTCTCCGCGTTAAATATTGAATATCTATTTTCTGAGTAGTCTCGTGTTCACAGCTTTGTGGATTGTGTGGCTATTGTCCAATGCCACTACAAGTTCCAGTCCGTTTCCATGTTTGTTGATCAAAATGTCTGCTCTGGTACATCATTGAAGCTTTGGAGTTCAACTGTATGGCGTTTAAAGAGCCAATAATACTCATTACAACTATATAGTCACTCATAAAAAACTCATGACTGGTATGCACTGAGATAGAGTCTATGTTGATTGTTGCAATACAACTAGATCTATGATGCTTATGCCACCCGAAAAGCTAGTTTACATTACGTTACCATTCAGAGGCGATACAAATATTCTCATATTGAAACGGAGACTTAAATTAGCGATCAACCAGACATTTTATGCAGCCAAACTTGACATTATCAAAAAAAAAGCTCTGTGTTTCATCAAAAGCCCAAACAGCATTAAAGCGATTGTATCACAACCTGTTGTGTCTACCAATTTTCATAGATGTGCGGAAACACGTACATACGGAGGAGCAGCCGTGATTTGCAATTAAGGGTGGGTGAACACATATCGAAATATATTCCAGTAGTCAGATAAAATCACAGGATGAACAGAAATTGTCCTTAATTTGATTGAGACTGGTCATAACGTTGACATCAAGCATCTCACTAAGTCAGCCTTTGTAATACAAAAGCTTTCAAGGACGTATACTAAGGTTTATTGAAACCTCGGCTATACGGAAATTGAAACCTGTTTATGTGTTTAAAAACAATCTTTCCTCACATTTACCCTACCCTGTTAATACTGATTTATTATCTAGAGTGGTTTTCACATTTGTTTTTGTGTGCTTTAATATTATTATTTCTCTATTATGGCTCACCTCTAAAATGTCTAGTTGACCTTTTAATTTTCATATGAAAATGTCTTGACGAGTATACGTATGGTCAGATTTCTTGAAATGTATTGCTCAAATATATCACATATTTCTGACAAACTTCGTCTTTTCATTGCATTATCGAAATTTATCAAAGGAACTAATTGTTTTAAATAATATATTTGTAATATCCCATTGGGTGGAAAAGTTATATTTTCTGACGATTCGTGACTTAGTGCAATCCACTTCTTCGAGGAATAAATAACCGAATTAAAATCAATCCACGTTAATAATTCTCTGAAGAAGTGGCTCACACTAAGTCATGAAACGTCAGTAAATCTGCTTTCTCAGCTCATTGGGATATTACAAATATATTATTTATTTAAATTTCTGATAGCAACATGTTGCGTTCTAAAATGAATGTAAAATTATTTGGAATTGGCACCTCTGTATCAAACATCATATGTACACCACATATTATTCTGCCTGACTCACCCAGAGCTTAAGCTTACTCCTAAAATTTTACTATAAATAGCTCAAAAAATTATGTTAAGCGAAGTTTCTTCCATAAGAAATCCAAGATCAAAGTCATTTTAAGTATATTTTCATCACTGTCATTTTTGAAAATTTCAGACAATAATGTCAAAACACTAGTGGGTTAGAGTAATGTTTTTCTCTTTCCTTCGCAAAAACCTTTAATTTTTGTGGTTATTGTATTCAATTACTTTATAAACTATGTTACATATGTGATTTACCACAAAGTATCCTAACAATCTAATAGGGACCACAAGAAAAAGCTACCGCATTAGGATGAGGGAAAGTCAACAGAATAATGTGAAATCTTTTGCTAAAACGAATGATAAGTGCAGACTACGACTGCCGAACCAATAAATTTTCTGAACTTTCACCAATATTAGTAAAACGTAGGACAACCAGGTGGAAGTATGAAGAAAAAGAAAGCAGATCACATAATAACAAAGACAAAACACGTGAGATAGTAACGAACGTAAAATTGGTTCATCCGGTTGCAGGTAGTTATATTACAGTACAAAAATTCATAATTAGATACTCCGTAGCACGGAGTGATATCCCAAGAAGAACATTGTGTGTTCTTGTTAATCAGAACATACTCTGTTCATATTATGGATACTAAAATAAATAAGAACATATAAAAGCGAAATCATGTGCCGGATAAGCACAAACCTAAAACCACAGCAAAATTACATCAGAACTTCAGCGAATCCTTCCTTCATGTTTTTTTAAATGCAAACAACAATGAGAAGACAAAATGTCGTTTTATACATTATTCTTATTCTACAGAACATAACGTCACTGGGCGTACTACATCTTTAATCCAAAGGAAAATCTGACACTCATCACACAATAGACAATATGTTGATGGGGGATGTTCCGAAGTACACACGCTATGTCTGAGCACAGCAGTTAAGTTCAGCTCAAAACTGATGACATATAAAACCATGAAGCAAATGTTAGAAATTTTCTTTTAAAAAAGATGTTTCTTATTACTTCTAATGCTAAAATAGACTTCCTTTCAAGAAACTTATGGAAGCCATGTTATGAAGAGCACAGTGTAATAATGGTAGGTGCCAAGTTATGCACCCATGTCCTTAGATGTTTCATCTCATGGAACTGCAAAAAATGTCTGGATATTAAGTAAAGTGAGTAGAGCCTTTATTTGTCCTAACAAACAACAAACTACAGAAAACAACTGTCCATAATTTTATGTTTATTCATCATACAGGATAGTTTTCGGACACAGAGTTTTCTTATATATTGTTGAAGCAGAAAATCGATCAAAGGGTGATTACACTTGATATTTTAAATAAAAAATATTTCGGTTTTGGAGCTCAATCGGAAACGTAATTGAGAGGATGAAATTAAAGTTGACTCCCACAACAAATTTTAAGCAGTTATTTCTCGCATAATCTCTTATTTCAGTGTTCTTAACACCTGCACTTTTAGAACCTGTGTTTATACAGTTAAAATGCATATAGAATAAATGCACATCCAGCTTTATCTTCCCTATCATTAAATTTTAAGACCTGTAATACACTGGTTTAAAAATTGACTTCCTTAAATAGAACAACATGGATAAATGTACAATCTTCATCATCTTTCACTCCAATATACAATAATATTTATATTCACGTTTGAAATTGTTAAACTACTCAAGGCATTTTATCAGTGAGTGTTAACAGTGTGATAGTTTGCAGAGACCAAATAACCGGCAAAATATAAAAATTTAAGAAAACTGGTTGGTGTACTGTAAATTGCCTCAAATGGCCGAATTTTATTTATTACATAAATGCTTTCGATCGATTGTGATAGGCAGAGCTGTATATTAATTTCACGAATGGAAATGTTCACCAACTAATTGGCTCACTTGTCTAATTATGCACCCAATATAGCTTTCTCCAGGGCAGCGTTTGACAAGTAGATAGAAGAAACCATCTGAGGTGATTTACCGTGCATCTACGAGATTTTTTGAGACCTAATCTCGTCTCTTGCATATAGCAGAAGCCAGTGGGACTAGAACTAACAACTCACGTTTTCGTATTCATAAAAATTTTGCTAGACCTCCACCTCTCCTTTTGCCGAATCTGCCTCAACAAAATATCTTGTTTTTTTGTTATTTTCCATCCTCGCTAATATTATTATTCCACCCCTTTTTTCCGACAGGATTGGATGGAGAATGCTGGTGAGCGACCTATGCTCCTTCACGAGGAGTAACAGGTGTAAGTAAGTAAGTTTTTCCGACACACGCCTTACCGTCAAATAATCCAAACACTTCTTATTGCGCAGTCTTGTAAGTTTGAATGCATGTTACTTCAGAGTTTATATTCTTCAATTCACTGACCGACTACCTATTATGAAACGTTATTCAAGCCTTTATTATTCTAATCTTAACTAGTACATCTGTCATCACACTGTCAATTTGTACTTTTTCTTAAAATTTTATCGACTGATTTATTTCACTTCTATCAGTGACTAATAAACTGCCATGATTGACTTATTAGCTTCATATATGCATATAAATATTATTGTAGGTTCAAGTAAAGCCAGTTGAGGATTTGCTTTAAAAGTATGTCTTTCCTCTTTTTATATTGTTCTGGCGAAACGTACACATATCCACATTGGTTCCTACCGGGGGAGTGTATATCAAATATAAAGGAATTATCAAAATGTTCCTTCACATTTCATCGATGAAGGTCGAGTGGCTTTTCTTGAAAACATTGACGGTATCGCGTTTCTCTTTTCAAACGATCGAACGATATTGATGTTAATAAATTTGCTGAAATTGCCACAGTTTTTCGGAGTTTGACAACGCTTCAACCAGTAACATCGTCTACTGTGAATCATTCATCAAGTAAAATCAAAAGAGAGAAATAGGCAGTTTCGAAGATATATTTGGTAAAATATAAATACATCGAGGATCGTCTGATTTAATGTGGTTAGCGGTTGCAGGGGATGTTGAGCATGACGTTCCCACTCGTACTCTGCTGCGGATGCATGACCGAGCGCCTTCAGCTAGGTGAGTCCATTAAAACCAATGTGGTCAGCATCCAACGTTGAAAACTTACAGAGCTATTTATTCTGGAAATTTATTTACCGCTATAATGCGTTATAATTCTTTCTACTGAATCTGGTGATAATAATATGGATATGAAAAGCCAGCTCCCTCTTTGTAACCTTGACTGTTCCTGCATTAGCGTATATGTGTGTGCTCAATCCATCAAAAGGCTGACTAATTTTTCCGTCTGGCTTTAAACAGGGAGTTACGCTTCGCCCGCTAGCCTTCTGCGCTTCGCTTAGCATCTATCATTATTTGTGAGGGTAAACGAACTTCTAAAACATTTGTCGATAATAACCCGAAAAGCATGAATTAACCGAGGTCAAAAAAGCGAGAGTAATTCGAATTGGCGTGATATATTAGTAGACACTACAAAACCTAAACCAAGCATTGATCAATCCAAGTGTGCAACAGCAAACACAAATGGGGAATCGGTTTTGAAACCTCAAAACTAGTCCTAATGCTTCAAATTTTCGAGTGATGTATCGTAAGTGATCCAAAAGGGGAATCTTTCTTAAAAATCTATCTACAATACAAGCTGATGTAAAGTGGTGTAAGGGTTTTTATCATGATTGCACAAACAAATAACCTTAATTTACTTATTTCAACCAGACCAAAAATGCTGTAGAGTTTTATAATTCGTAACGAATTTCGAAGAACTATGGCAATGTGACTGAGCTGGTAATAATCGCTTGTCAATTGAAATTCCTATAACGTTTACATAAACAGTACATCCTGTCATTTTGAAGAACAAAAGTTGAATGCTGTGAAGCGAAATGAATTCGATAACACATTTAAAGGCGAATTTATACTGAAGGTAAAAACCCTAAAAGTAATTTTTTGTTGGGTTGACGTTTGTTTTAATGCACCATTTGTCTGTTGTTTAGTGTAAACTATGTAGTGCATATTTAATCCTACTTCCAGTGACAGGTATCTGGAAGTCTGTTATATTCAGTGGTGATACTTTTTAAGTCGTGATTTGCGCTAGATTTTTAACAAAACGTTTTGAGTTGCGTATTTTTATTTAGTTACGCTGAAAGGTGGAGAGAATACAACCGAAATTGGTCCATTTTGTTCCAAAGTTAGTAGCATGCTTGTTTTTATGGGGTTTCTGTTTTTGATAAGCTTCTACAGCTAAAACAGCTAATAAATACTTTAATACTTCCACAAGTTTCATATCTCGCACGTGGTAGTCAATAAAACTATGGACGACCTTGCCTTTTAAAACATGTGGGCGATGGTAGTGACTTTGAGAAAACCTACCTGACCACCAGAGTCGAATGGAATTAACGAATAAGTATAGGGACTTGGGATCAGTACTTACATTCAGAATTCAAGGTTACGAATTAAAGTAAGTTTTTCATCACGAATTGATATCAAACATGCGCTTTAACTATATGGGTGAGTATATTTCAAGACAAAGTAGAAGATTGGCCATCTTTACTTACATTGGTTCGTCCACAAGTCATGATCTTGCTGATTTTAGGGGATACAAAAAACGCTTGTAATAATCTACCGAGTTACGGTCATTTTATGCAATCACTGTAATTCGTAGCAACAGTACATGATAGCACAGTTTCTCAAAGACATTGAGTGGTGGATTTAGTCTCATCTCTACGAGTTGGTTGTTTAGTCCACTGACCAGGTATTAGAGAAAGGATCTTAATCTGAGTTCAACAAATAATAAATAAATTTATTATTAATGGTTTACACTGATCAAAATATTCCAGATGCATCTGTGGTTTATCTTTCTATAAACCTGATCTTATTGTGTATGCTTTTTTTCCTCTCCTCTATGACCTTTATCACATTTTCGCTTTGCTACATTAAGCTACTTGGACTGATATGTTGTCATGTGAAGCTTATTGTAGAACTTATTTCTCAGTTTTAGTTTATACTTCCTTAATTTTATATTACCTCTATGGTGATTAGATAAAATAGTGTTATCTAAATCGTTATGTAGTACATTGTTGTCGATAAATCTAAGCCTCTCTACATCAACGCGATATTATAATTTTAGGATTAGTTTCAGTTTGGGAAGGACAGGAGGCCTGATGGCCTATGTTAGTCCTGGCAATGGTGATCCCTCAGTTGATCCAACTTTCTTTTGAAAAAGTCGACGGATGGAGCCTCAACCACGTGCTGAGGTAATGAGTTCCACTCGTTGATGATTCGATGGGAAAGTCGATAGTCAGCTGACAAGTAATTTGTTCTTCGCTTGTGAACGTTTTTGGAGTGTCCTCATAAATTCTTTGTTTTGGAAGACAAGAAAAATGAGGGCATGTCAGGTGCAAATTTATCACTAAGCAATTTGTAGACTGTAATCAAGTCGCCTCTAGTTCTGCGATATGACAACGGGGAAAGGTTCAGCTTGGCCAGTCGAGCTTCAGACGGAAGCTTTGCTATTCCGGGA
Source organism: Schistosoma intercalatum (assembly GCA_944470365.2). Taxonomy (NCBI): domain Eukaryota; kingdom Metazoa; phylum Platyhelminthes; class Trematoda; order Strigeidida; family Schistosomatidae; genus Schistosoma; species Schistosoma intercalatum. The sequence continues at coordinate 5,301,431 of OX103725.1, forward strand.
ATCAGCTTAGTTGCCGTTCACTGAACCTTTTCCAGAAGTTCACTGTCTTTTTGTAAGCAGGGGCTGGCCGCTTATATGAAGTACTCAAGTTTAGGACGTACGAACACTGCATACAAAGTCAAAAACGTCTTAGCGTCGACATGACTTAAAGCCCTACGTATTGACCATAACGTTCTAAAACCTTTGGCGGCTATTGCACGGCAGTGTGCAGTAGTCTTCCAGTCTTGACTAACGATAACTCCTAAGTCATTATATGTCTGGACGACAGGTAGCTCAGTGTTATTCATCGTGTATGTATCTGTGCCTTGATGACCGATATGCATCACAACACACTTGGAAGTATTTATCGGCAACTGCCAGGTTTGAGACCATTCAGATAATCGTCCTGTGTTTTAGGCATTGTTGGGTTAAGTTTCTTGAGAAATAACAATGCTATTTAGGATAGAAGCGACATTTAACCGTCACACAATTATTTTACTTTATACCTGTTCAAACAAGTATAAGCTTGTGTGAACGTGTTTTATGAACTCGTGGTATAAATTTAAAATTGCTTAGCTAGATGAAATGAAGCTGCCACAATCTGTGGATTTACCAAACTATATTATCTAAGTATATGACAGTTTAAAGCTTTTCTTATCTGTTTTGTTTACTACAAGTAAAACTTAAGTAAATTTTGACTTCCCAGGAACCTGGAAATTTCACAAATAAACGAATGTTAACAAAGAAGCTTCAGACTGTAAGATCATTTCCATCGGAAGTGAAGTAATATCAATTTTCTTAGAGTGCATCTTTACGAAATGATAGCAAGGATCATGGGTAATAATTTTGCAAAGCTGTCAATAACTTTATTTAGTTGTAGATTTTCACGTTCAAACGCTCAATGCACCATTCAAGAAGAATGTGATCGTGTTTCATTGACTCGTACGACTAGTGTTAGATCCACGGTAGAGTTTCCTCCGAATATAGACGACAAAGATCTAGAAATATTAGGTGAAATTGGAAGTGGAGCATATGGTAGAGCTATAAAAGTAAGTTGGGCATTCGAATATTAACTGATTTCCATTACTAAGAAGATAGTTTGTGATTCTTGAAAGTAGCAAATTATCACTAATCGTTTTTGATATCTTAAAATAGCATTTTGCTGCATTATTATTATTATCATTGTTATTATTATAACCATGTTTTCAATTATTGTTGATCAAATACATTTGGCGCTACTACATGAAAATGTCAGTGCAAGATGTCAAACAAAGAATATTTTCGTGCATGTGTAGAGTCTAAAGAGAAATAGTTTACATCATTGCAGAAGTTTACTTACAACTTCAAATACCATATGTTAATTTGAGAGTCCTCATAAAGAGACATTGTATTACCTTACTAGATTGGACTTATTTAGTGACGATTTGCTTATTAACGGCCTAAGGATTTTACCTATAACTAATTTGATTGTGGGTCGGAGTATTCACTGTTTTGAAGATGTCACTAAATATTGTCATTTACTTTCACATGATAATTTACCACACAAACTGACATATAATTGCATAGTTTAACACGTGAGAGTTAAAAAAGTGAGACCTTGTGGTCATAAGAAGGCCTTAAACTGATGTGAATTTTGAGCGAGATGAATTTGTATACATGCATCTTATCATTCATTCAGCTTAGTTTGTGTTTTTTCGTTAGATGTGCTCTTGTCTTGTCTTTCCGGTTGCCGAACTTTTGAAACAAGTTTTGAGGAAGCAACCTTGACACCATTTTATTGCATCTTCAAACACTACAACAGAGAAGTTAATTCAAATAGTCTGTTTTATTTAACTTATTTCAACTATTCATAAAAGATTGCGTTTAATACGTTATCGTTATTTATGCTAATAATGTAATCTGCCGCTCTCTTAGAAGAGCATATTGGTGAAACTTCTCAATTTTCATTAGCTTGTACTTGCAGGATTTCCCTATTTAAGATAAAAGCTCTTCCTCATAGACGCAAAGTCCTTCCAGTTTATTACAAAGTACTTCTTTTCTGTCTGACGTAGTAATGTATATCCAAATAATTTTTTGAAGAATGCAAAGCTAAGTGAACATTGAACCGAAAATTCATAACGAGTAAGTCAATTCGAAAGTGAGATTGTACTAGCCTGGACACTATAGTTTGAGTTCATTCATATCATAAGCCATAGGTGTACAATCCCGGAAAGTCGCAAACTTGAACAAACAACTTGTCTATCCTTCCATTCTTTTCGGTACTCCTCTAAATGATGCTAGTGTTGTGATAATAATAGGTTTAAATGTTTGACTGCGACAATCTACTGGCCGATAATTGTTTATACAGTAGGTAATAAAAATGACATATTATTCGAAGATTATCATAAAAACATGTCTCCTACTATTCTAAAAAACCTCATGATTGTGTGTTTGTATTTATTTATACATGTGTTAACCGTGTTAATTTGCTTTTTCACCTCGTTCCTTTTCAGGTAAAACACCGACAATCTAATTGTTTGTTGGTTCTTAAAGAGGTTATTGAACAAAACAAAGCAATCGAGGCAACTATTATACGCGAAGTAAGGAACATAATTCTATTTTTAAAAGTACGCGAAGGGATGAATTGTTTTTTCTGTTTGGCGTTTTTTAGCGAGTTAGTTTTCTACGGGATGAGGTCACTAACCCCATATCCAACGCTCTTTTATCTCGGCTTGGGACCGTAGTTAGCCTCAGAGGGGTTACAGGTTGAGTTACGCGAAGGGACATAGTCTGTAATACATAAAAAATTGTTAGTTTATGATTGCTTTAAATTATCTATTTGGATCATTTGTTTATTTTTCAGCAATCTCTCAGCTTATCATACCATTTTCCATTTAAGTTTATGTTTGGATTATTAGTTTTGAGGGTTTTACAAAAATGTTTGTATATTTTGAAGATGATTCCCATTGAGAACTGATGCCATTTGAAGAGCAATTAAAACTCACAGATCACTAGTCTAATATTTCGTTCCATTGCGGGACGTCTTAGTGATGTAAACTCACGAACCAACACGGAAGAGGGTCCAACACAGTAATTTTCGACCATTGAGTAGAAATGGAGTGGTTCATAGTTTAAACTTTAGCTACGTTGTTTTGTGGTGTTATCCTTATCCGCTATCGTTGGTAAGGTACTGTCTCACTTTCAACCTAATTCACTCATCAGATCACGTCATCCTAATAGAATTTCAGAGGACCCATCCTAATACTAGTTAGTAACTGTGGTTATTATTGAGTTTGTGGGCTTTGAGGAGAGTTTTTATAATCTCAAAGTGACCCTTAGCACAAACGTACTTCATTATGTTTTATTTATTCTTGCCAACTGCTCAGTTGCTATGCGTCCAGTTTACAATCAACATCAGACGTATTATGTGGGCTCTATCTAATTTGTCATACGGAAAGTATTCATAAAGTAATCTGTTATTGGAAATATTTACCAGTTTAAGCATTTCTTGTTTTTACCGCTGATTCTTGAAAATTCTTGTCATCCTTGCCAAACTTTTATGCATATTGTACGTTTGAAGCAATCGTTAGGAAATCATAAACCCAAACCTTTGTGTTCTAGTATTTTAGGCGATTCTCATTGTTTAGAATTTAGACCTGTTTCGTAAATTCTGGATCTTTATTTTGTGGGTGAGTTGCACAAACAAAGTCCCTACTTGTAACATTGGAAACATGCAACCCTAAATTAGGGTTCGTGAATAGCAAACTCACATAAACCTGGGTGGCTTCAAATCTGGATATCAAAGTGTCGATCAAATATTGACCGTTTGTCAGGTTTCAGAGCTAAGGCATACCTACTGATGTCCGACAGTAGTAATATTGCCTGAATTGAAGTTAGCATTCGACTTCGTAGACCAAAAGGCTTTATGACAGTGTTTATCGTTAGGTGTACAAAGAAAATACAAAGGCTTTGTGTAGGCTTATGGCAAACTATCTTTAAAACTGTCAGCCTCAAGCGCTCTTTGTCAGAACTGCTCAGTGTCACCATTTCTATTTAGCTTCTCTGTAAGCATAGATACGGGTTCTTCATCTGACTTTTAAGGGACTGACATCTGGTCAGATGATTTATTTAGTGACTTAGAGTATGACTTTTACCTAGTCCATTTAGTGAAGGCACTTATTAGATACAGTCCCTTAAGCGTCCTAAGCTGCAGTCCAAGCATATTTGGAGTTTCTCAGTCTTTAAATCCCAAGTTTCTCAAGACTGCCCCGTGTCAACGCCTGAATTGGGGTTGTCTAAGTGAGTGAATCACTCAACTTATCGTAGAAGTTTCATCAGTCCCGTTTGGATGGATCTGATGTAATCTCGACCCACGTCCAGAAAGCTCGGTTGACATTGTTTAATTGTGCTAGCTGCGCCGTAGGCAAGATGTCTGCCAACCAAAGAACCAGTATCCTACTCAACCATGCACTATTTTTTGCTATATGCTTGTGAAACATAACCTTTAGAAGAAGAGAGCGTGGACTGGTTGCTAGTATCAAATCGTAGATATCTTCAGAGCATTACTCGCATGTGTTGGGAACATAGAGTGAGCTTTATCTAGGTTAGACAGGTGGTACTAAACGAAAATGATTAATCTATTAATAAGTTTATGAATTTTCACCAAATAAGGACCCACTACACGTTTGACCAACTACAACCTACCTCAACACTTGATACTCGCTGGAGTAGAAGTATATTGTATATTGTTTGAGATTGATTGACTGACTGGTAGTAGAATGAAACATACAAATCAGTTATAGAGCAGTGATTGAATGTATCTTTCTATATGATAACTTGCTAAATGAATTGCAAATATATGTGACGTTTTAGTATTCACACGTTAAACTATTTATATAATGAAAGTTCACACTTTGAAGCATTTTACACAATCTCTGTAACTTCAATTGTTTTCCAATGATAATATGAATGATACAGAATTAGTTATTGAATAGTATATACGGGTTGAAAACTCTTACTTCTTTGATAAATGTAACTTTGTAAGTTTCTCAATATTTTCAAGTTAACAGTATTTTCCATATGTAACATTTTTAGTCACATGCAATTAGATTATGTAGTAATTTATATTTCTATAGGTATGTATGCTAATTATTGTTAGAATGATAATAGAAACTACTAATTAAATAAAACTCGATAATGCAACTTAGTCAATCAATCTTAGTGATCTTTATGATATTTTAAAGTCAATGTAGATATTATGCATTTCAGTATGAATACAATCCCCGGCAAAACATCACATATATGTATATATGAGTTTTGACCATGTATTCTGCTCATTTATGTTTCTAAATTATTCTGTCTTATTATTTTGGTTGGTTTAACACTAGTCGTTAACACAAAATAATACTAATAATAAGTATAATTGATGTATAGAAATCTAAACTAAAACTATAGTAAATCTACGTCGGTCAAAACAATCACCTAGTGTCGTTAGTCATTTCTACTAAAACTATAGCTGAAATTTGAGTATACTAATTTGTATTTGGCGAGAATTTCAATAGAATCAACTACATTCTAATATAATCTTATTTTATGATGTTTTGTTTTAAACTGATACATAACTTCATCAATGATTATTGTCCCTAACAATTCGTGAAGTTATATAACTGTATCAGAACCCTTTGAAATAAAATCATTGCTTTAAATCATTTCATTGTATAGATTGATACGCATCTAAAATGAATCATGGTAATGTATGTAGTGATATAGAAATTCTCAGATCAGTCTGAAACGTACTCTAATAATAGATCAGTGGCTGAAGACAAGAAAAAGACTGTGAACAAACGTAAACGTATTGTGTTATAATTTTAAAAAAATAACAAAACGTTTACTTATATATTAAGCGTTTATCAGTTGATGCAAAGATTACAGTATCATACGGAAACAGTTGTGTTCAATTCTAAAGTCTTAATATTGTCTCATAATTTTTATTCTTCAGTTTCACTGTCTGTTTTTATTTGCGAAATATTTGCTCTTTACGCATTTTATTATTATTATTATTATTTGAACACATAAATATTGGTACAAGAGTGCGCCAAATGTATATGCGCCACACAAAACAATGAGAATTTAAAGAGAAGGAAAAAGAAAAAAAGGTAAGGAGCATAAAAAAAAGAGAACAATAACGAACAAATTGGTGTAAGGTAGTGTAATAATAATAATAGTAATAATGGGGGAACGGAAAGGTACAACCAGAAGAAATCTTTCAGTTAAGGAAGATACAACCACTTTTTACGAAGAAAGTGAAAGAAGGTTACATCGGGATCGCCACTGGCTTCTATTCTCAGCCATATCTGATAACGTCTCTAGCCACTGTGTAGCACCATCTCTCGGACTTATACAGCAGCTCGTCTATGGTGGAAATTCGACTCTGTCTAAACGTTCTTTACGTATAGTTTTTATCCATCATTCATACGACCATAATATCAACTCTTGACTTTCACCTTAGTAATTTTCTCCACTCACACTCTATTGACATATGAACTAAATCAATATAAACTAATTTAATTTAGTACTAGTCCTTCCATATTGTTACCAAGATATTTAGCAATTTCAAACAACATAATATCTATCATTATTTTATTGATTCATCTTATTATCATATTTTTACTCACTTACTTACTCTAGTTACTCCTAGTGGAGCATAGGCCGCCGACCAGCATTCTCCAACCCACTCTGTCCTGGGCCTCCTTTTCTAGTAACAGTAAGGAAGGACTAGTATCATATTTTTACCCTTCATTTAAACAATTATCTTTTTTTATATTTTGTTACAGGTTTCATTACTTCAAAATTTAAAACATACAAATATTTTAACAATTGTCGGTGTGGTTATTCGAAATAGACAATTTTGTCTTATTACTGAATACATTGAAAAAGGAAGTTTACATTCATTATGCTTGGATAAAATTAAATATCCATTTGATTGGATTAAAATAATAACATTTGGTCGTGATATTGCATCAGGGATGGTAAGTTTAATTGTTCTGTTTTTTTTTCTTTCAAAATATTTTTTGTTTTATTTAGAAAGCTCTTTTGGCTTTTGCCAACGTACGTCACGTACGAAGGCAAGATATCCGTCTATCAATTAAGAGACGAGTATACTTTACGGCACTTCGCTCTGTTCTACTTTACAGTTGCAAATGTGGCCATTAAGAGTAGAAAATACTCGTAAGCTACTATTATTTTACCATAGATGCCTTAGAACTATTGCTCACATCTGCTGGGATCACCAGGTAAGTAATAGTGAAGTTAGACGCAGGGTATTAGGAAATGATGGTAAATCAGTTGATGAAGTTGTAGATCTTTATTGGCTGAGATGGTTGGGCCACGTGTTATGTATGCCTGAACACCGATTACCCCGACGCATAATGCTGACGAGTGTTGTGGATGGTTGGAAGAAATAAGGGGCGGCAAAACCAAAACGTGGCATCAGTGCTTGGAGTCACTAACTTCTAGTCTTAGCCGTGTTGGTAGATGCAGACTACTTGGTTGGGGTCCGCCTAGCTATATCGTAATCAATGGTTGGAGACTCTTGGTGACATGGCTCAGAATCGATCAAAATGGCGTCGGTGTATACACTCTCTGTCTTTCCTTAAACTGAGATTAAAATTGCTTTCTATCTTTCTTTCTATCAACTAATTCTTTCTTCCTGTACTATATTCTTATATGCAATCTTTCTTTTGTATACTACTACGATTGAATTAACTACTTCTATGAATTCGGTATTCATCTTGTTGTGATATTGAGGTATGACAACTTAGACCGATACATATATGTGCTTGGTCCTACGTTGTAGCTTATTATTGTTATTAAGGTGTAATTATTGTGATTAAAATAAATAAACAGACTATTTGATAAATCTAGATAATGCGTTAAGAAGACGAACTTTATTAGAACTATGTGATATATCAGAGTAGTATATTTCAAACAGTCTGGTCATATATTTGTTTGTTAATTAATTTATAAATGACGCCTTATTTTGTTTGAATAATAAGACTTATTGTGTATCGTATACAGAGGCTAACGTAATGTTTTTTACATGTGTTTAGGCAACTAGAAATATGTGAACCGGTTACCCTGTCTACGGTTATTAATTAGATTAAATTATCAATAACCTGTCGAAACTAATATCTAGGTCATTAAAATCCTTGCTTACAATTCATAAATGGATCTAAGGAAAATTCCGTTCTGTTTCTATCGTGATAAATCTGCCAGAGACATGAAAAACAAATATGCGATGTTCTTAAATGATTGGTTCCGTTTATAATAAATAATCAGTATAATGTTGACAGTTTAAAAGATTTTTCCAAGGTCATTATCATCATAAAGAAAATATACTGTAGAACATTATTTTATTGCAAGTAAATATTTTGTAATATACCATGTTTCTGAACCTGTGGAACAATCAATGGAATGAAATTCATCGCTCTATATCAACATTGACTACGAGAAAGCGTTTGATAGCGTGGACAGGACAACATTATGGAAGCTTCTTCGACACTACAGCGTTTCTCAGAAGATAGTTAATATCATACGGAATTCCTGTGGTGAATTAAACCGTAAAATCATGCACGGAGGACAACTGACAGACTCGTTCGAGGTAAAGACCGGTGTAAGGCAAGGTTGCTTACTCAACCTTCCTCTTCCTTCTGGTGATCGACTGGATCATGAAGACGTCAACATCTGAGGGAAAGCATGGGATACAGTGGACAGCTAGGATGCAGCTGGACGATCTAGACTTCGCATATAATCTGGCACACTCAACAACAAATGAAGAAGAGAACCAGTGTAGCAGCAGCCTCAGCAGCAGTAGGTCTCAACATACACAAAGGGAAAAGCAAGATTTTCCGATACAACACAGCATGCATCAATCCAATCACAATTGACGGAGAAAATTCGGAAGATGTAAAAACCTTTACATATCTGAACACTATCATTGATAAACACGGTGGATCTGACGCAGATGTGAAAGCGCGGTCAGCAAAGCAAAAGCGGCATATTTACAACTGAAGAACATCTGGAACTCAAAACAACTGTCTGTCAACCAACATCAAAGTCAGAATTTTCAATACAAATGTCAAAACAGTTCTACTGTATGGGGTGGAAACTTGGAGAACTACGAAAGCCATCATCCAGAAGATACAGGTGTTTATTAACAGTTGTCTATGCAAGATACTTTGGATACGTTGGCCAGACACTATAAGCAACAACCTACTGTGGGAGAGAACAAACCAGATCCCGGCGGAGGAAGAAATCAGGAAGAATCGCTGGAAGTGGATAGGACACACATTGAGGAAAGCACTCAACTGCATCAAAATGCAAGCCTTCACTTGGAATCGTCAAGGCCAAAGGAGAAAGAGTAAGACCAAAAAACACATTACGTCGAGAAATGGAGATAGTCATGAGAAAAAATTGAACAAAAATAGGATAGAACTAGAAAAAAGTTCCATGACAGGTTGAGTTGGAGAATGCTGGTCGGCGAGTAATGTTTCTGAACCATGAAAATATTAAATAATGCAACAGTTTACATTACTTGGAAATAAAATACCAAAAAATTATTTATTCTTTGTGAATTAACACGATTTGTATTTTTATTATTGCGACTTTTAGGCTTATTTACATAAACATGACCTTATACATCGGGATTTAACAACTCTTAACTGTCTTGTACGACAAGTAAGCTAATTAAACATTATTTATAAACATCATTCATTGTGTTAACGATTTGAAACGTTATTAGTATTCTTCAAATTTCTTTTCTTAAAAGAAACAATTGTTTCAACAACAAAAATATAATTGAAACCAAACAAGATTGAAGTAGATAACATCAAGCTGTTTTAATCGAATCATTTAGTAGTGTGGGTTCAAATAAATGTTAGTTTGAAAAGTTTAATTCCAAACTAGTAGGAATGTACGTAAGTTTTGGAATCATAATGAAATAAATGGCTGATGAACCTAATTTATACTACATTTTTTGGCGTTGCTACGGTACTCTTAGATTAAATTGCATGGTCAGTAAAACTACTAACTTTGTTTTGATGTTAAGTGGCTGAAATTAGTCGGCTGAGGACTACGAACTTGGATTTCGTGCCATCTGGCGCTTATAAACAACCCGTACCTCTAACTTCTAGGTAGGTAACTGTCCCTGTGGGATTCGAGGCTGCTCATGGAGAAAATATAGTTGTTCTCGAGAACATTCGAGGCTGCATCAACCAGCATCATAGTTTAAAACGGTATCGTTCAGCTATTCGAGTGGTGACTGACCTGTAGAATTAAAATATTTGCAGTGATTAATCACAGTAGTGACTGAAGTCACGATGACCACATTGCAACTTGATCAGTATGATTTGACCAGCACTCAGGGCTAGATAGCCATGAGATATGTTACTACTCAGTGGTTCATCAATATATTAGTTTCGTTTTGAGCATCTGTGCAGCTTCAAAACCTTCATATAAATCATGAATATTACAATGGAAAAAAATGTATGAACCGTTATCTTCACAAGTAAACATCCACAAAATATTGCAGCTTTAATAACTATTTAAGCCCAAGTACTTTGTACCAGCTGAAATCTCTGCGTTTTATATTGCTACGTGATCTATACTCCATAACTAATTTTCAACTTATGTGTAGTCGATTGTTATTGTTAAATTTTCTGTCCTTTACCTTATAAGAGGGATTTTAAAACTTACGTGTACCATTGGAGCATACCACTTTGATGCTGTAAATAAGAGTACAGTAAATTTTAATGAGATCTCCCACAATGAGAAGTGGAAGCCGCTAAAACCGATGCACCGTATAACATTTCGCATTTATGGCCACCGTGCACTCAGAAATTACTTGGATACCACTTCCTTAGAATATCAGGATTGGAATCCAGGACTTTCTTCTCGTCCTACATAGGACCCATCATCTAGATATACCTCCATCCCATTGTTTGATGTTCTTCACAATGGGACTCGGACCCAGTACTTTTTACTTCATACCTCAACGAGTTATCTGCTGACAGCTATTCTGTTCAGTTAGCCACCAACTCGTTCAACAGGCACGTTGTCTTATGCTATTGGTAAAAGTCTTGTTTCATTGTTGATGATCATGGCTGAATTTTGATCAGTCTTTGTTGGTATATATGTACCCTGAAAGGATTACATTGGTCTAACCATTTTTTTATGGCAACCGTATAATATAATCCCTTAATAGTTATAATATAAAACAATTGTCACTTTATTTAAACCAATTATCGAGGTTTTTCCCACACAAAAAAACATAACCAAAATCCTTTGTTCATGTGTCACCTACTAAAGTCTGCAATAAGTTGGTCCCGAAAGTTTTATTTATCATAATATCATTCATTTAATGTTTTTCTGACTAATTAGTCTTATGAATTGATTGTTTTTTTAACTAAATTGATTGTTGAAAAGAATTAAAATAGTGTTCTAGAAAGTTTTCTTATTTTCTTTTCATTAGGATGACTCTGTAGTTGTGTCTGACTTCGGATTGTCAAAATTAGTTCAGTCAATTCCGTCTTGTAGACAGAAAACAGAAGAAAAATGCTACGATCACACAACAACAAATGACTCTACATCAATAATTCAAGATTCTTCTTCTGATACTTCAAATAACACCGATGTTCAGCCTAATCATACTCCTCGTCTTAGACGTCATCATGCATACAATCATCCAAGAAGACATACTGTAGTAAGTGAAATGATTGTTAAGCATTAAAAATTCAGTATCTGTTGGTTCCAAGTAATTTCACTCAACCAAATGAAATAATCTAGGTTATCCTAGGGTATTCTTTGACGTTACTTAATATGTGTGTTTCATTAGATGGTGGTTGGAGGTAGTCGTCAGGACACCCTGGACCCGGGTTTCGTGCTACTTGGCTGGTAGTCACATTGCAATATAGTCGATAGCATTCGATCTGCACTAATAAGGACTAGATACGCATGACATTGATCGCCACCCAGTGATCAATCAATTGTGATGTGTGTTTCATACCATAAACTGTTTCTTATCCCTTAGTCAAAGCAGTTTTAAAGCTTAAACCAGTTGTATCCTATATCATGTACAATTTGGAAAACCAAAACTAAAGTTTACACAACGCAAACAAAAATGATAATCACTGATGATAGATAATAATTTTATATCACCCTCCAAAACACACAGCGACTAAACATACTCATTTATACATAGACTTCACTGGAAAACAATGATTAGTCAATAATGAATATCCATATACAACTGAAGATAATGGAATTATGTATTAATAAGTAGATTTTACTCTGACTCAAAAACAAAATGAATTCTGGATATTATATTGAACAAATATCACACTAAATCTAATATAAAACTATTTTATATTGAATAAATATTACACTGAAATAAAACAAATATGGCAAGACTATAATTTTTGGACGAGCCAATCAGATTTAAAATGTCAGGTCTCGGACTTGTGCGCGAAATCCATTCACCTATATGGCAAAATAGGACTCAGTTCGTCTGTGTGTCGTGGTCAGTAATTACGGTTATTATGTCGTTTACTCAGTTACTCAATTGTGGATATGTTGGGGTAATTTATATTTTAGGATAAATTGGCGATATGGTTTTTACTATGTTGTAATTTTTCTTCCATCATGACTTCAGTGCACTACACTTGACACGTCCGTAGCACTATAGAGTAGTATTTTCGTCGTAGAAAACTTTATATTTTTGATGTAAGCGACCAACAACGACAGAGAAAGAAACATACCCTCCATCTTGGTTGACGATAGTGCAGATAATGATTACCACTTCATTTTGGTTGGTTGCCAGGTGCACGGTCAAAATTACGAACTAAAGTGGAGTCTATCCTAACGTTTTAGCACTATGTCTGATATCATTTCGTGATGATAACTTCAATTCCTAACTCTAAATCCCGATCCTAATTTCTCACACGAATTTATGGCCTTTTTCGGATCGTAGTAGGTAGGTGGATTTTCTCGAGGTCACTTTAATATCTTTCCAGGGTCGTCCATAAATCAAAGTCTCACCATAAATATAGTGGACAAAAATATACCATTTTAAATATCATACTGAATTACGATATGATCTCGAATTTTATACCATTTTAACAATAACTTCATGACACAGTGTGTTTCTGATGTGTGGTCGAGAATGATAATGATTGGTTGTCTGCTTAGTCAGACATGTAGATAGTCTGATAGGTGTCAGACGAGTTATATATTCCCCTATCCTTATTATCACTACTCACTTATTATTGATTGTTCATTGTTGTTGGATTGTGTCGGGTTTTTGGTGTGGAAATATATTTACGTCGTGGTCAGGCTAATCACGTGTTCTTGATCTGAGTCATGTTGATGTCCTTTAGAATAGACACTGGGAGGGAATATAATATAGATATTCGTCTAAGGTAATTTACGTCCCATTCGTGTAAAAGTGGAAACCCAACCGTTATAACATTAGACAAAGTAAAACCGGGCTTTACAACAGTTTCTAGTAAATAGAATAGGCCCATTGAGACATAAAATAAGAAAGATTAGTCCAATGGAGAGTTCTGTTTTCGGCAAATATATACGTACTTCTACAGTATGATAATAATTACAATAATATTGGCAATAAAATTTTGTTGAATATAGTGAACAAGTACACGAGTGGGAACAGTTTAGTGTATTTGATACGAAATTACAGAGCATCTCAATAAAATCTGAGAATCATATAGTAGATAGTTTGTGGGGCCCGTTATTTTTGTCGTCATTTAGATCGGACGATGTTGTCGAAAGGGCTCTCCACTTTAGTGGCTCGAGATCTGACTACAATTAGATCGTATGAATGTTTGTTATCGTCTATCCTCGTATATAGTCATCGACTTAAATTGTGTTAATCAATAACGGAATTAAATAAGTCGAATAGCGAGAATGGACTTGTGAATACTTATATTTTGTATATAAAGCGAATGGAATAGAGAGAAGAGAAACGATGCAGAGTGGAGATGGCTGGTAAGCCAACTCCCATTTAACCAAACGTCAATCAATATTTATAGCTAAACAAAAGTAGGTTACAGACATGTGATGAGTAATGGGATAAGAAATGTACACACACCTGCGCGCTCATATAAAAACAGTGAAGATTGATAAGCGAATAAATAACAAGGTCAGAATGTGACTCAAGCAGAATGAATGAAATGGTCTGTCCGAAATGTAGAATAAGGTATATGGGCTTAACATAATAACCGACACTATAAGTTAATTTGCAAAATATCAATCCATCGTCTCAAACGTGACTGTTCCTTTTGTAAATATCAGTCCATTATCTCAGATTTCACTGTTCATGCATTTTCATACCAATTGCGTTCCGTTCCCGTTCTTTCCTTATCAATCTTCTACTGAAATACATTCTATGCCTGACCACCGTTACATACCACTTATGTGGATATAAGTAACCCAAACCACAGTAACAGTAAGGTAGAATAAACAAAGGCATTAAAACACTTTTTTTCAGGGAAACTAATAATAGTCTGTTTCACTGTTTCTAGAATCATTTTTATTTGCTATAAGATCATTCAATTCTACAGATACACTACACTTATACAAAAGTCCATTTTTAATGAACTTGTTTCAACTAATCCAATATTAGTTAAATATTATAATTTATTTTTACCAAATATTTCATATGCTCAGCTGCAAATCACGCTATATGTGAAGAATATTAATATTACTGTGGTGTATATTACTTATGTCTGTCGACATAAGTAGTACGTAACACCGAAAGTGGAAAACCTGGTAGTTGAAGGCTAAAAAGATCGAGTTGAAGAGAATAAAAGGAAAATTGAAAGGAATTGTGAACTGAAAGAATTATACGGAATGTGAAAGACAAATGATGGGAATTCTCAAATGAAGTATTCAGTGTACGATTCTGATATTTCAGCAAGATACTTTGTAATTTGGTTGTCCTCAACTAAATTCTTGTTCACCACACCATTATCACATCTGCCTAAACCCACTTAGGTTCAGACCAACGACATAACCTTGGATAGTTTTGTCCCTAAACCCATAATTTATACTGGTCTTAAATAAAAAATGTCTGAGTTTAAATGCAGAGTACTAGGTAAAGATAGTCAACCAATCGATGAGTAGCAAACATTCAACGATTAAAGTGATTAGGATATGTATTGCGTATACCCAACCACTGTCTACCTTCACGAACAATATTATAGGAGTCGTTGGAAGAAAGCTAAAAGCAACCAAACCAAAATATAGCATCAGTTCATAAAGTTATTGACTACTGGACCGAGCTGTTTAAATAGATGTAGGCCCCCTTGTTAGGATCCACGCAATTATCGTAACCACTGATTAGATACCTTGAGTGACATTAACCAAAACCAGTCATATTGACCTATATATTCCACTCTTTCTTAAAATATCCATAATTTTTACTGGTCAATTTTATTCTTTCTTCTCTAATCATATTGGCTATATCTGAAAATTTTCCGCTATAGCTATTTCTACTAGTTCGATAATCTGATCTTCCTGTGTTGATATGGTATGTGAATTTGAACCGATACATATATGTGCCAGCCTGTATAACTCACTGAAATAATAAAGTTCTTGTATTTTAAATATCCTTTTCTGTATATAACTCTCTTGTTTCCCTCTTCCTTACGATTAATTATAAAAAGGTTGGTAGTCCATACTGGATGGCTCCAGAAATGATAGCTGGTCAACCATATGATAATTCAGTAGATGTATATTCATTTGGTACAATTATGTGTCAATTAATTCTACGTACAAATGCTGATCCAGATAACTTAATACGTGATGCAAAAACTTTGTGTATAGAAATGGATGAATTAATGAAACTAGAAAATTTTCCTATCAATACACCACCAATATTATTAAACATGACAAGTCAATGCATTTCATTGGATCCAAGAAATAGGTAGGACTTTTGCTTCAAATTTATTCATAATTTCATTTATATATTAAATAAAGATGATCAGTTATGTGGATCAAGTTTACATCAAGAAAAACAGTTTTCTAAAATACACAAATGATTCCTCATATCAACATAGCACATACTTAACTTACTTGCCATGTTCAACTTAATGTCCTCGACCTTAAGCCACATCAGTTGATGTGATGTTTAGCCACACTGGTGAATTTGAAGTAATTGGCTTACATGTAGTGAATGGCCACATGTCAAGCCCACATACGTTATTCTCATTTCTGTGCACAGACCAATTTACTCATTTTTCTCAAGCTACATTTTGGCCTTGTAACTTATCAACCTTGACTGTTTTTATGTGAGCGCATATATATGCACCACTTATCCTAATCATCACATTTCTGTAGCTTATTTTTGTGTGACTATAAATATCGATTAAGGCTTGGTTACACCATTTCGGCTCACATTCCTCGCTGCATATCATGTTGTTTTATTTCACTTTCCGACTGATGATGAGTACTTTTACGTCGTCATATGTTACCACTTCACTTTCACATATTTACTGATTGGTAATTTTTGACGAGACTATAATTTATGGACGAACTAATCACGTATAAAATAACAGGTCTCCAATTTTGGCGCGAAATTCACTCATCCATTTGGATAAATGGAGTTTTGGCATTATAGCTGACGTTAGATCCTAAAATACAATAACCAAGCGCACTTCAAAACAAATTTATGCCCGTTGAACAAGTTAGTAGTTTAATGGACTCAGTAGCTCAATGGATAGTGCGTTGGGATCTGAAGCGAATTCGCATTCGGGTCTCAGTGTGAAAAACACCAATACAGCAATGCAGGTACATCTAGCTAACGAGTCGTCAATAGGACAAAATATGAGTCTTCGATTCCGCTGCTACCCATAACCAAACTTTAATTAATACTCTTGTTTAAATTGAAGATCATCCAGGATGCACTTATGTAACAATCCAACTTGACGAAAACAATTAACTTTGTGTATTAATAATGGAAGTAATTTTCTTCTATATTTCAGACCTTGTTTCGATTCATGTGTTGGACTACTGGAACAATGTTTATTATATTTATTATCTGGACATCAATCACAAAAGGTTATATTTCGAAACTCTGCTAAAGACATTCCCACAGTTAATGACAACAATACAGAAAGTGGAGATTCTGATCATCAGGATCTTGATGTTGTTAAATATTGATCAATAGTACATATATATCCTTGTATGCATATTTGTAATGATCATTTTATATGATAATAATTTCTTAAACAAGAGAGATATTTGTAAATTTTCTTTTTAGTTAACTGATCATAACTATAAATTTCACTCGAATGAAATGATGTCTTATGCGTACCCTACTGTTGTATGAATTTTCATTATCCGAATATCATATTTCTATGTTATTACACGAAGAAATAAATCTCTATTTTAATGTGAAATTAAGTTTTGTATCCTGTTTCCCTGTTACTAATCCATTCCTTATTTTTTTATCGGTTATGACTTATATTGAATTGATAAATAAAATGAGATTACAACTCTTCAACCACTTAAATGTAATCATTATACTTTTCTGTATTGGTGTTTGGAGCCATTTGATAAAGAAATAGGATTGATTATTTGATTTTGATTTTATTGAATTCTCTAAGCTTAATGGTTGAATTGTAAAGTTTTCGTTGTTCTTCTGGACATCATGTTCAGTGTCATGTTGACGTAGAAATGCCTTGTTTAATTACTATTCTACAAGCGTTTAATCAGTCTATGTTGACGAATTTGTCTGTGACTCTTTGTCTTCGTAGTTTTGTTAACTTTTGGTTTGTATTTTTATTTGATTTGTCGCTTTCCACGTAACTGGTTGTCTGTTTCCGTATAGATTTGTAGATTAAGTCTATATAAATAGTTATTGGTTATTTTTTGGCATGATTTCAGACATTTTCTATCATTCTTTGAATTTCCATGTTTCAGAATTAGTTTCTGCATTAATCTATTCAGCTCTTCATTTATCAAGTATTTCATAATTTAAAAATAATACCTCGCTTTTACATTATGAATAGCTTTGTAGAGGATACTTTTCTTTTGAAGTTAAACCGCTGAGGATTTATATTAAAAACTACCTGTTCTCCTGATAGTAATATTCAGAACTTGAAGCATCCAGTGTATTTTACCATTGAACTGGAGATCTACCATAATTATCTCGATCCACAAAATAGGATCCAAGCGACACAAATCGATTCGTTGACCATTTTGTTGTAAAAACGTTGATAAGAATTATTAAGACCATTATCTTTTTGTAATCTAACTTCTTGTTGATCAATACACAATCAACTCTCCACCATCAAGAGAGAGCTGGGAGCAGTCTTTAGATAAAAGGAAGCCAGGGAGTTTAACTTACATTGACTTTATTAAGTCATTTGACAATCTCACATTTTTGGCTTTTATTGAAATTCTGAAGACGGAGATTTACCTAAGATTCCCTTATTGGTCAGGAAAGTAGAGTAAAAATTTTCCAGTTTCCCCTTGGAATCCGGCATTCAGGCGCATGTTAAAAGCAGCAGTAAAATGTCTACTGCTCTTTATGGTGATATATCGAACGGGTGTTGGGTTACTGGTTGCTCTGTAACATTTTTCGCCAAGCCAACGAAATTAGTTAAATATTTTGTAAGATGACAGCTTCTATTCACCAGTTGTATCAGGTCATGTGAAGACCAGTGTATTGGTCTTTTAGTTTGGATTTATATATTGATTTCCTGATCTAAATTACCAATTTGATCACCTCAGTCACCTGATTAATTTTGTTAACCGTTTTTGGTAAGTAAAGGGTTGGTGGAGTGTTTAATCTCATATCTAACATCACGAAATAACCGTTGAGAACTAAGCACTGGACAGTAATTTCGTCCTCATGTGGGACTTCTCGGCATTGCGTATCTACAAACGTACTGGGGATCGAACCCCAGATCTCCAAATCTCGTAACGAGCAATTACACCAGATGAGACAGCGTCTTATGGTTTGGACTTCTAACTTCATTAAATTTACAATATTATATGGCCATCATCCATCTTCAGTGGTTATGGCTTCTCATTAGAACACCGGAAAGCACCCCTTAAGATTAAAGACTAGTGAGTGCAGCTACTCAGTGGTTATTGATTTTCAGTGGCTGTATAAGTAAGGTCACTTCATGATGTAATGATATAATAGCCATTGAAATAAATCCATAGTCCGAACTAGGGACTCTTCCGAACTACTTTTCAAGTCATAGGTCATCGATTCTTTAGATATCTAGCCAATACTGCGCAACGTTACAATTTTGTGTCTTGTATTTAGTCTAATCATTCAGCCACTGTTCAGATTTACTTCTAGTTTACTAATGTTACTCAAACTATAGATACCGTATAATTTGTGGTATTGATTTTTCCTACACTAATCAACTTACACCAAGTATCAGCATTTCTTTAATATGTTGATTTTATTCTATTTATATATGCAATGACTCGGAACAAATTGACGTAAATTGGCAGAGTGGAATATATATATATATATATATATATATATATATATATATATATATATTGTAGCCTTGCACATTCCATTCTACCATAGTTCACATCAATTTGTTCCGAGTCATTGTTTTATACTTAAATTGTAACCATGTGACTCATTCATGTACTATTAGTACTGTATATTAAAAGCCTGAATAAAACAGCATGTAGTTGTCTTGATGGCGTAGAGAAGGAAAGCCATATGACGTGAACATTGTTTATTGGTGTAATTCTCAATACATAACGACTGTGAATCAATTGTATAGGTTTAACTATAGCTGCCACCTTGACGTAGTGATCGAGGTTGCGTATTATGACAACTTAGTCGACCTACATTAGCTATAACAGTTGTTTTCCTAGGTTTTACAATAACAGATAGGTCGGCTGGAGGACAGTAAGACTAAAATCAGCAACTTAAGGTACGAAGGTGAAGTCATACTGCTCAATGTACAAGGGGTTCGGAAACAGACGACTGATTCCATACATCTAACAGTATCCGGGATCACTCTGTTTATAATCTACTAAGTGTATAGAATGTTGAATCATAGCTGGGTAGTTTGCTATACAATTGACTGTTTGAAATAATATAGGGTTATTTAATGAGAAACAACTGTTAAAGTTAGTTTGGAAAATTGTATCAATCACAAATTATTTATTTATTTGGATACATTTGACGTTAATGTATAGGCTGGTGAATAATATTCTGACGTTGGTATTAAACAATAAGGGTTTGGGGTTCTAGTATGGAACATAAATTTTCGAGTTGAGGTGCATTCAGTTGGTAAATTTCATATAAGAAAAAGTAGATTTTGTAGAATCCATTGCTAATTATTGTCAAAACTACAAGCAACACAGTATAAATTGTCGCCTTTAGAGTTAGAAAAATGAAGTTCTTTCTTAAAACCAATCTGTCTTTGCCCTGATTGACTTTATTGATGGTTAATTTTGTTAATTAGGTGTACAAACTTCGATAGTGTTCGAGAATTAACAGACTTTATTGTAATGATATAAGATTAAATCACAAATTATAAATTCTATAAGTTCTCTCTTACACAGTAAAATAATTCATCAAAAATGTACTGAAAAGATGGATGGTGGCTAGTAGTGGAATTCAGGACGCGCGTTTCGTCCTATTTGGGACTTGTCAGCCGGATGCACCTGCACCCGAGAATTGGTGTTCACTCCAAGAATCGAACCCAATACCGTTCGCTTCAAGCGCCATCGCGTTACCCACTTGACTACTGAGTCCTGATAGCCACTGGCTTGTGCAATGAAGTGAAGTTTGAATGCATTTTTATTGTTTGTTTGAATCTTCCCATTGATGTTTAGGACTGCAATTGATCAGTGTCGAGTTACTGAGTGAACGATTCTGGGATGCAGGTACATCCAGCTGACGAGTCTCAAATAGGACAAAACGCACCTGCTGGATTCTACTGCCAGCCACCATCCACCTTTGCTTATAACGCTCGTGACTTAAGTCAATATCGAAGCAATCTGTATAGGATTCACATAGGCCAATAAGAGACTGATCAATTGCAGTCTTAAACATCAATAAGAAGATTCAAACAAACGATACAAAATAAATTTAAATGCACTGAAATATGTGATAAAGCAATATTTGAATAAATTAATTTATTAAACAGTAATCGAACAACGTGGTAAACATTTATTGCACAAAAATGGCCGTGCAATAAATGTTTACCGAGTTTGTTCTCATTTAACTCAGTTAAGCCCTTTAGTTAACTTATTTAGCGGACAAAGTCATCCGTACTATAACAGCTTATTGTACCTTTATTATTATTGTGCTTGTATGAAATATGTATGTTTGAACATTGCTTACCGCCTACGCATATATTCATTCTGCTAGCTTTATTGATTCGACGATCCATTCATATATATATATATATATATATATATATATATATATATATATATATATATATATATATATATATATTTAACACTACACTCTCGGTTCGTTGACTCACTCATTCGCCTCACTGCTTTGTGATCTGAGTTATCTGCCAATAAAACTGTAGTTGCTGCTTCTCTTTGCCTTCTGATTTCAAACACCGTTGAGGATTAGATTATAACGGTTACGAAGGTGATTGGTCAACGAAGCACAGCCACTACAAGACATATCGATGATTTAAGACTGCATTTTTTTCTTATTAACAATTTTATAATCAGTCTACCTCATCAAACTTATCAGTTCTATTTTGATCAATGTTTTCATTAAAGAAACTCGCTTCTGCTTATAGTCAATTGTTTTTACGTAGATATTCTTAATGAGACGACGAAATGAGTGTTGAGTATCTTGAAACTATACGTGTGATCAGATCGTTAGGAATTTATTGTGCCAATATATCACGTAGTTCTGATAATCATCTCTTTATTACACTATCCAAATATACCAAAAGTCAGTAGTCAATCTTACACAACGTAGAATTCTAACGAAATAGAAAACACCAACAGTATTTCAACTGCCCATTTAACTGTCATATACCTTTTTATTTATTTTTTATCACTATTTAAATAGATAGTTATATAGTCTAAGTGAATAACGTGAGTTAACATAAGGATTCAAGATTAGAAGGATGTAGGATTGTGGGATCAAAAATAAAGGGGAAGAAGTATAAAATAAACGTAGCAATTATACTTGAATTGATTGCCGTCATTTTCCGCAAGCTGTTCTTCTGTCCTTCAATAAGTTTCATGGATAATGGAAGACAATATGGTAAGTCATGATTAACATTTTTAATCAAATATGATATCTCTATGAGAAAACCTGTGAATGGTTTGTTCTGGTTGGCGCAACATTAAGACGTATGGTAATACTACAATATGCCGGCGGTCTTGAAAAGCCAATCAAAATTGGGATAGTCGATGCATACTCAATGCACGGTTGCTTTGGTGCACGCTGATTGGTTAATTCTTATTCAATCAGCACTAGTCGATACTTGGAGAATACTCTAGAATCTTCTCATGTAAGTAATATAAATATACTAACGTTTTCCCTAATGTGCTTCTTGCCTCCATCTAACCTTGTTATTTGGAATATAATCTTTTTCCTGTTCAACCGTGTTCTGATTTCGGGAATTGTCGAGTGATTTAGTGTCCAGGAATAGCTGGATCGTAACCGTAAGAGAGAAATATAACACTTATTTTGGAAGTCTGATCAGCCCTAATGAGTTGGTGTCTGACGAAATCTCAGCACGAATTCGAAAAGGTCGTTTGGCTTTTGCCAACGTACGTCACCTATGGCGAAGGCGAGATATCCGTATCTCAATTAAGGGACGAGTATACTGTGCAGTAGTTCGCTATGTTCTATATTACGGCTGAGAAACGTGGCCATTAAGAGTAGAAAATACTCGTAAGCTACTAGTATTTTACCACAGATGCCTTAGAAATATTGCTCTCATCTGCTGGGATCACCGGATAAGTAATAGTGAGGTTAGACGCGCAGGGTATTAGGGAATAATGGCATATCTGTTGATGAGGTTGTAAATCTTCACTGGCTAAGATGGTTGGGACACGTGTTACGTATGCCTGAACACCGATTACGACGCACAATGTTGACGAGTGTTGTGGATGATTGGAAGAAAGTTTGGGGTGGCCAAACTAAAATTTGGCATCAGTGCTTGAAGTCACTAACTTCTAGTCTTAGCCATGTTGGTAGATGCAGACTACTTGGTTGGGGTCCGCGTAGCTATCGTAATCAATGGTTGGAGACTCTGGGTGACATCGTTTAGGTCTATACACTCTGTCTTTCCTTAAACTATGAGATTAAAATTACTTTATATTTTCCTTTCTACGAACTAATTCTTTCGTCCTGCGCTATGTCCTGATATGCAATCTTTCTTTTATATATTATTACCATTAAAGTAACTACTATGAATTTGGTGTTTATCTTGTTGTGCTAATGAGGTGTGGCAACTTGGACCGATGCACATATATGTACCTGGTCATACGCTGTAACTGACTGACTGATATATGGTACGCATGAATATTTCAAATGATAGAGAACAAACCAAACAAACATGGAGAAAAACTAATATACCCACAAATATTTATAACTGTTTCATTGCCTCTTCTATTGCACCATGCAAGTCTGGTACATTCTCATTTATAACCCAACTGGGTAAAGGTGCAGAATAGCACCAATCAGATCCACTATAACGATAAGCGTGCAGTCGTAGTATTAAGTTATTCATTTCTGGATCCTTGAAAGTAAGCTTGCAATCAGGGCATAAGGGATCTTTACACAATTGCAGACGCTCTAATACATTTGGATCAAGAGAACTTTCCAACTTTTCATCGGTCTGAAGAAAAAACCAAAGATAAATCACCTTTAAGAGTGATACGATGCGACATAAATGACAAAGTAGTGATAATTGACAATCTCAAATATAAGTAGTTAGTTGCGTACTCTGGTGGGCCATTGGCTTAGTGATTAAGGAGTTAGGATTTCAACCATTAGGTTACAGTGTGCCAAGTCCCTCTCCGCTTTTTTGAGTATGCGTACCACTTACACATAAGGTTTGACTAAAAGCCGAGTACACAAATTTGTACTTGGTAAATGAGCTACATTACAACAAACTAGTGATTTTTACTGAGCCATTTAGTTTTAGACTAAGACAAATAAGCAAACAAATAGTATGATCAATTTACAAAGCACATGTTTATATATTCAGCTTCGAATTACAATGTTTACGTATGGCTTATTGATGCCAACTGACTGATCACGTATAAGTAGGTTTGACAAAGTTGCATGTGTACACGAAGAGTTCATAGTGAGAAAAAACAAATAATAATTTTTCATTGCATCATGGTATACTACTATAAACAAAAGCCTGTTGCATCAATTAACTCGACAGGATATGTAGGACTGATGAAAAGATTTTCTTTCTAGATTCAAGTTGTTGAGATAATCCTGATCATATAAACACATCCATATGATATTCTTATTTTTATCTGCGACTGTTTAAATAATGCAATTTTAACCCTATCTCGATGGAATTAGGGATCGGAATAATCTAAACAAAATATATATTGTAAAACAAGAGCTAAGCTGAGGTGCATATAACAGATATGATATTCTTTGAGTCAATTCAGTGTGAAACTCGTAGCTTGGGTTTTTGAAGTAATTCTGTGTATATCTCCCGTGTGATAAATACGAACCAATCATTAAGTGTGAGTAAAATCAGTATAGAAATGTGTATTCATGAATAATTTCAATTTGTTTGAGGTCAAATAAACCTTCATAACCAGTCTTTGTATTGTGATTAAGCATAGTTGGATTTTGGGTTTTGGTACCAAGCAAGTTACTCTGAGTCAGTCAATCGGCAATTTACTCTGAGAACTATCGTAGCTATCACTAAAGAAGTATAGGTACTTAAAAACAATTGTCCACGCAAGATACGCCATATCCATCGGCCGGATACTATCAGAAACAATCTACCGTGGCAGAGAGCAAACCAGCTTGCAACTGAAGGGCAATTTGAATTGAATTTGGAACAGACGTGGAATCCAAACTTTAAAGGATTACTGAAAACATTTTAATAATCCAGTTTGAAAGTTTTGCACTGAGTACCTACTTACCTGGACGCTGAAACATATATACTTTGAATTAATTAGATGAAATGTTTGCTTTGAAGAGTAAAGAAATCTAGATTACGTTCAAACTAGTGAAGTAACTATAAATAAAAATAATTATATATTTGTAATATCCCAATAAGTAGAAAATTAGATTTTCTGACGTTTCGTGACTTAGTGTAAGTCACTTCTTCAGAGAATAAATAACCAAATTAAAATTGATCCAAGCTTAATTTGGTTATTTATTCTCTGAAGAAGTGACTTACACTAAGTCACGAAACGTCATAAAATCTAATTTTCTACTCATTGGGATATAACAAATATATTATTATTTTTACTTATAACAATCAACCCGATGCTCAATTTATTCGAAATTATCAAATCAAACCTTGGTAATCATACCTAGGGAAGTAACTGGTTCCGGTTACTGTTATTCCAAGTAGTATTTAAATGTTACCATGTCCAAAGAATTTTAAGTGCAACCATTCATGAATAAATTATGCGGATTTGTTTGTAAAGAGAAAGTTTCAAAAACGATAGAGAAACCACAATTCAGAACAAGTGGTAGCAATGAAATCACGAAAAACTAGCATAATATGAAATTCAAGAAGAGTCCTACCTCTTGGATTCTGTATTTTTCCCTGTTACGAGAATCACTCAATCTTTGGACAACTTCTTCCAGAGTCATTCCATAATTAGCACCTTTCCCTTTTAATTCACCCCAATCAGCTGAATTGTATAGGGGATCATCAACAATCGGATAACCTAAACAGAAATAACACGGGGATAACAGTCATTACAAGCAGGAACGAAGTCATTTTTACCCAAACAAGACATTAACACAGAACGAATTGTAGTGTCGGTTACTATGTTATGCCCACACAACTTA
The DNA here is from genome assembly GCA_944470365.2 of Schistosoma intercalatum. Lineage (NCBI taxonomy): Eukaryota > Metazoa > Platyhelminthes > Trematoda > Strigeidida > Schistosomatidae > Schistosoma > Schistosoma intercalatum. The sequence continues at coordinate 5,327,439 of OX103725.1, forward strand.
TTCTAGCTTCTGGATAGGCCAATTTATCCATTCTTCTTGAGTTACATTTTGAAATTGTCAATTATTCGCTTATCAACCTTGACTGTTTTTATATGAACATATGTGTATGTGAACTTTTTATCCTACTCGTCACACGTCTGTAGCTTATTTTTGTGTGACTATAAATATTGATTAACGCTTGGTTAAATTGATTTGGCTCAGATGTTTTTTTCCACCACGCATCATTTCGTTTCGTTCCTTTGATCGTCTGCCTGAATCAATAGTACAAAATATACGTATTCGAAATCCTTTCTCGTATTTGACTTATTTTAATTCCGTTACTTACTAACGCGAGTTAAGTCAATAATTATATACATAGATAGCTAGGATGTATATTTTGACAACAATCATTCATATGATCTAATTGGAGTCAGATATAGGGCCACTAAAGAATATTGGAGAAGTTGGGATCTTCAGCCATATTTTCCGGACTATTAATAATTACATCGTTACTGTATAATTAATCGATAACTTTATTACTGCATTTTTACATCGCCCTAACTGTAAACTTTCAGCAGATTGTCACTAATACCCTTTACGTTTCTGTAATTAATGTTAGTTAATTATGTACTGCTTGTTTCGACCCTCTACCACTTATGGTATGATTGTGCTTAAAGTGTAATTTGTTGTTTGGCGTGCTATGTGGTTAGGCATTTTCAGAATATTATTGTATAGGTTTTTGTCATGATCGAATCGGAGACAACAGTTAGTCTGCCTTCGGTCATCATCTTCTGATTGGCCACTGGGTTAGAAGGGGTGCGAGCACCGATAAGCGGTAAGGTCTAGATTGTGTAAACTCGTGAAATAGTTCACCGGTTCGGCTGACAATATAGTACGTAGTGTCGATTATAATCTTCAGAGTTAACTCAGCGCAAACAACAGTAAAAAACCAAAAGGAATAGAAAATTAAAAAAAGACGAATGAAATTAAGATGATAGTTATGGAATTAAAGTAATAATGAGTGGGTTAATGCCACTGACTACGAGTAATACCATCTGAAGTTTCCAACATTGATTAGAAGGTGGTTAATAACAAGGTTATTGTGTTTTCGTTGCTCATTCTAAGTAAAGACTATTCTTAAGAAATAATTCAACATTGCGTACATTTACAAAGATTTATAACTGTACCAAAAATGTACGGATACAAGTTATATGATGTATTGTATTACCTAAGTACTGCACATGTACTCGGATTTGATGTGTACGCCCAGTGAATAGACGACATATGACTAGACTTGTATTCGTGACAGGATTGTAGTTTAAGCGTAAGAAATGTGTCCGAGCGAACTTCCCACCAGCTGATTCTGGTACAACGCCATGTACACCCATTCTACGACTGATAGGTCCGACAGGTTGGCTACAAACCACTACTCCATTGTTTATCTCAAAGCCAGTACATTGATTGATTGGTTCGGTTGGGAAACAGCCTTCGACGTGACATATATAATACTTATAAAGTGAAAACAAAACAAGGAAGTAGCTTTAATACATCGTTATTACAGACTATTTTTATTGCATAGCTAATTAAGAATACGTCTTAGTTCGGAATAATTTGTAGATGAAATTTCATGGTAAAATCTAGTGTTAACTGCATGGTGATATTCACGCTTTAATTGTAATATTTTCAAATTTCACGCCCTCGATAATGGGTTAGGGTTGAAATATGTATAAGGTCGTGTACAAAAATAACACCAAAACCATGGAAACTCCAAAATGTTTTAGATTAACTTACACTACACACTTTATTGACTAAGTACACAATGATGTAAACTATTAGCTTACTGAGCAAAAGTAACATGTTCAAAAACAGACATGTGAACTAACAGACTAGTCTTGCTACGTTGAAGAAAGGGGATAGGTACACCTAGCTAATGCACTTGATATTCCTTACTGAAATGTTAAGATAGATTAAATTAGGAGCCAAATCTTAACCAACAAGACGTCTGACAATTATTAAAAGAGGATATTTATAACATTATTACAGAAAATAAGGAAAATTAGGAAAAAATGTCTATCGATGTCATTTACTAAAGCGGTACATTCATACAGTTATGTATAATACAATTTACAACAAAACAAAGGCATTGAAACACCATAGTTATTTTATCCAATGTTGACTTATTAGATAAAACGAAGTAAGAACTATCTTAACCTTTTCGTGGATAAGTGAGAACAACTCGAACAGAGGACTACAGAAATCCCGTCTCCAAGACACCTGTATATGAATCTGGAATTCAGAATCCACTAGACTTCCGGTTTACTTGAGAACTCTTTGTCTGTAGCAATTAAGAGGATGTTCCGTGCAAAAAGCAGGAGACTATTTTCTGTATCCCTAAAGGATAAGCTTCCCTGTCTGACAGCCTGTATATGGATCTATTATTATACCTACTTCAAATGGAGGAAAGTACATTGACCAGAGCCAGTGTTCGCCTCTACCACAAATACGAGCACATACTCTAGCTTGGTTTTACAGGGACAAGAGGAAATCGGTCAAAATTACTATTCATAAACAGTTGATTGACTGCAACTACTCAAATGACTGAGTTGTTAAGCATAAGGTTATTAGAATCCGTTTAAATCCTTATATCTAATTCTTCGAAAAAGTGGAAACAGCAAGTCTTGTACTATTTTTATAAATTTTTTTATGCTGGAGTGACTTTACTGTAAATTGTGTTATAAATAACTTTGATCTCATTACTTTGCTTCATTCAACATATAGCACTTAGTAGCTTAGTGGGAAATGTCCCATTGGAATATTTTGAACTAGGTGTCAATAACTGAGCACTTCATGCACGACTATCAGACTTTAAATTTTATAGCATTGGAATGTTTATATGGGGTTTTAACCAGTCAGTCTGGTGAAACCTAGAAAACTCTAATTTACTACCTGGTGTGAATATCGTCAGGTGAGTGCTGACATCAAATGTTGAGATGGAAATTTATGGGTTATGGATTGAAAAGCTAGTTAGTGAATTAATAATATCGATGATTTTTCCAAATAAATAGAAGATCATAGACGAAGGCATGGACATATACTGAGTTATAAAGTTCATTATTTCGTTTTGAAGACTGATGGGAAGAACTGTAATTTATGCAATATAATGATAAATATACATATAGTCTCTTCAGTTATAGGTCAATATTACTGAACAGCCACATCGTAGATGCCCAGTTACAGTCAAAAATGTTGAAGCATGAGAATACTGAATCGAACTAGTGAAGATATCAAAATCAAGCTTGTAATCCAACTTCAAATCAAGAAATGATACTATCTATATGAATGCGTTAGGTTAGATATAGAAAGAAATGATAAATATGATAAACAAGACGTACTTTTGCAACCTCCTTACTACTAATTTGTGATTGCAGACGTACAGATGTGTCGTAGTCCTTGGCGATTAAAAGTAATCCAGAAGTCATTCTATCATTTTTTAAAAACCATAAGCGAAAATAAAGTGTAAATACCATGTGTTAAATGCTAGGACAAATTAAAATCACCGTTAAACTTCATGCAACACAGAAACATAAATAATAAAATAAAGTTCGTAGAACATCGGAAGTGAAATAATATGGAAGTATTTGGAATTTCGTAAAAATTTAATTACCAAACAATAACCTGAGCAATTTGACAAATTTCTTTTGAATTCTAATCAGCTACCCCCTACATGATTGAGCATAAGACATAATAACGGGTTTTCCACAAACAACATTTTACAGTGACTACGAATCTAAGTTGCAACAAGTCACATTACTATAAGTTAGAGACTCACCAAGAAATTAAAAATAGTAACAAGATGATTTTGGAAACAGCACGAAAAAAATGGGCTTGCAAGTGTCCACATTTTGACAAAAGTCAGTCAGTCAGTCAGCTACAACGCAGGAGCAGGCACATATATGCATCGGTCCAAGTTGCCATACCTCATTAACACAACAAGATGGACACCGGATTCATAAAAGTAGTTAATTCTGAGGTGGTAATATATAAAAGAAAGATTGCAATAAGGATATAATACAGGAAGAAAGAATGAGTTCATAGAAAGAATCTCTTAGTTTAAGGGAATTATTATTATTATTTCAACACATAAGTATCGGTACAAGATGGCACCAAATATATATGTGCCACACCATATTTGTGTGTGTGTGGGCTGTGAAACTGCCCGGGTGTCCAGACCGAAGCAGGTGGTTTTCTTAGGGGGCCACACTCCGAGCCTTTGACCTGAAGGTTTGATCCACAAGGCAGTGGAGCATCGTGAGGAGATGCATCCCCATGGTAGCCGGTGACCAACCGTTTGGTTCATACGCCATTTGTTCCCGCAGGATACTGGAGCCCATGTGCACCACTGGTTTGGGATCCGGTTAAAGCGCCGGACATTCGCTTTCGTCCTCTCATTTTCGTAAACAACACCCCCGCCAGGAGAAGGCAATGAGTAGTACTTTCCTGGCAGAGGCTGTATACGCGTGGCCGTGAGAGAGAGTGTATACACCGATGTCATTGTGGTCGATTCTGAGCCATGTCACCAAGAGTCCCCAACCATCGGTTACGATAGTCACGCGGACCCCAACCAAGTAGTCTGCATCTACTACCATGGCTCAGACAATTTTGACAAAAATTCAAACTAGGATCTGATATCTATTTTAAATTGTCCTATTGTCACTATCTCCTGTGTTGTTATTATTAAACTGACGGTCTCGACTTAATAGGCTCACAGTACTACGATCTCTGAGCTTCACCTGTCCCGACCTTAATATCGATCTGTAAACTGGTTAAAAAAAAACCTTAGGAATGTTGCAAGTCAAGGTTTACAAATATACCACTTGTTCTAATAGATATTTACCACATAAGGAAGTTAGTCATGCTTTAGGCATATAATCGTTTGTCTCTACTTTTCGGTGCCTAGGTGGCCTGTTTTTTTAAGACAACTGATTATCCCCCACTAACGACTAAAAATATTTATTTCTTGGGACGAATAATGAAAAAGAAGCTTCCTCTATAAAGACAAGTACAGGTGAAAGAATAATGATCCCTCATCTGTACATATGAGAAATAATCACTGAAAAACTTGAGTAAAAACATGATGAATACACAAATTAAGAACTATCAAGCATGAAATCATTAAAGTTTTGCCCAGTAAACCAGCTAGCTCACAAAGAACTAAAACTGAACGACTGACATAAGCGCTGCAACAAGTTATAAACGAACATCTGGAGACTCTCAGTGCTTAACCAATGTATTTTCACACAAGAATGCTATTCAGTCTGCTCTTTCACATGCAAATCAAACTAAAAATTGCTAGCATCATGAGCTGATACCACAGCTATGATCGTTTTGAAGAGCTAGTCAACAATGAATTGGGTGGGAGATGTCTAAGCTAATGAATTGTAGGTGTAAGTAGTCAATCTTTTAGGAGTTCCATATACAAAAAAAGAGCGTCAACCATAAGCGAACGGCTAAGTGTAGAGCTATACCAAGTTATTTTTTCATGTCTTAAACATTTGATTTCTCTTGGGTATTCAAGTAATAGTATTGAGGATTTACTGCCTTAAAGCCTGATGGAGAGACAACCTTAGCGATACTAAAGTGTACTAGAAGAGGGTGAAACATCTACTGCGGTCGAAATAAGGCCTTAAACAAATGAGAGCGATTGAGAGAAGTTAAGATTGTGAATTAGGACTTGGCTTTTCACCACGTTTTAACATATAATTAGCCATAAGGACGAACAAATTGTGCTCCAAAATCCCAGATCCGCAATCTCAGATCTGGCTGGTATATTTATAAACTAGTCTCGCGAGCCTATCAAAGCAAATGTGGGTCACGTTTATGTAAAATCTAAAGCACAATCACCTCCACATACTTTTGTTAGGTGAACCGTTACCTATAGTGAATGAACATACCTATCAAGGCGGTGGGTAAATCGTAGAGGACGAAGACCATAATCCTTGGCCAAAATGTGTGTGATGCTGTTAAGCGTGTACTGGCCACAAGGATGAATAGGTATGGAGGGAGGTTTATTGACCACTAAAATATCGTCTGAGTCGTGTACAAACTCGATGGGAAGATCTTGGAGGCAAAGTGAACTAAAACATGAACATACTTAGTACAGGACACTCATGGCGATGAACCTTTTGAGAAAGGAGATCACTGTCATTTATAACATAGTCAGGGTCAACTTTCGCATTATTTACCAGGATTTCACCTGATTCACATTTCTGTGCCTAACAATCTTCTTTTCAGTAACACAAGGTATTCCTTACGATTACTTCATCAGAATTATTATTAAATTCAGACTGCAGGACATCACGAAGCTTACGATTAATCCACCTGTCCTTTGCATAAGCTTTGAAGACGAAATGATAGGGGAAGACCTATCAGGATGAGTACGGAAATATTTGCAAACCTTTCTGAATATCCCATCAATGTAGTAGTCACTGATGCTAGAATTTTCGTAATGCACAAAGTCCGTCGCTAATCGTTTCTTCTCTTGTCGTTTCTTAGTCAATATAACTTTAGCTGCAGCCTTTTTAGCATTCTTTCTTTCGCGTTTATTCATGTTTTTCAGAACGCAGGCTAAACTTGTACATAGGCTTCGAGCATAAAGCATGAATACAGTTTACACTCAAATCCCCCTATTGACATTGCGACCTTGATAATTGGACAAACATTTGAACCAATAATTCAAAACTCTCGAACCTTGTTGGGTACAAATAAAGAACTGATTATCTCTGAGATCTGAATCAAGGTTGCTGGATGTGGCGGTGAATAAAGCACCTCGGTCGCTCATCCGCACCAGATCTCACGCGAGAACGTCGTGATGCACATCTACAACCTCTAGTCAAATGGTTCAAATGGTTGTGGACGGAATAGAAGCTTTCACTTAACAGGCTTCCGTGTCTAGTAGCAGGGGATCATCAAATCCTCCAGGCATAAACCTAGGTATGTTAACAATAAAAGAGGAAAAGAAATTGGTAAATCATGGTGTGATGCTGTCCTCGGTCGTTAAGAATAGGTCAAGTTGCCTCTTGAAGGACTCCTGAGGAGTCGCCTGGACTAGCTCGGCCGGCAGCGAATTCCAGCTTTCGACAACTCTTAAGGAGTAGAAGTTATGTCTTAGGTTAATCACTTCCCAATATATCGATAGCTTGTAAAATATATCCTTGAACCTCTTAGCTTCTGACTTGACTGGGTTGCCATACTTTGATTATAAAAATGTTACCAGCTAAGGCGTTGTCGAACTCCGAACACTTGTCGAGTTCTTGTGAGAAAGGATCATTCATCGGCATGTTTTAAACTTCATAAGTAAGGACTGGAGTTAAGTGATCTACGCTTAAGTTGGAGATTTGTAGCATTTAGAGAATCAATCTCTCTTTTCATTCACTGTGTAGTTATGCAGATCGTCGTAACTACTGGGGTTCATTATTAAACACTTTCCATAACTTGGTTCTAATGAGTATCGATCTGTCCACTCAACCACTGGATTCAACTTATGGCGGTAAATAAATCCCCAAAACAAATTGCTCTGTAAGTCTTCGACATCTAATGCTGAATACATTAGTTTTGATGAACTCCACTAGCTGAAGTTGCTCGGTCACGCATCCACACCAGAACACGAGTGCGAACGCCATGCTCAACTTCTCCTGCTGTCGCCGACCAGCTTAGATCAGCCGCTTCTCGGTATATTGGTAACATATCAAATATATCTCCCAACCTTCTCGCTTCTGACTTTTGATTTCACTTGGTGAGCACGATTCAATTATAGAAGCTGTTACTGGTTAAAGTGTTGTCAAACTACAAATACTTGTGGCATCTTCAAAGTCCTCTTTATCAGTCATGTTTACGGGTCTCCACTTCCCAATGTCATCGGTAAAACTTCCAACAAAGACTCTGCGAGTCTTGTTAGACCATTCATATAAAGTAAAAAAGAAAGAAGACCTAGTAATGTTGCTTGAGGAACTCTACTTTCCACATATCTTCATGGTAACGGGAGCTGTTTGCTTCCACTCACGTAAAGAAAAATAAACCGTAAACGTAAGCAATTCTCTAAGTCTTCGATATTAGTGCTGACCTTATTAATTTTACTAAACACACCCTAGCTAAATGTTCTGTGTCAAGCATCTTCAGCAGAACACCGTCGGGTATGCTGTGTTACGCGTCTCGCACAATCGCTGGTCAGCTTACATCAAACACTTTTTGGGATATCGCGTACCCTCCAGATATATCTTCGGACTCCTTCGTTCTTTCTTTCTGGTTTGAACGGTTTTGGGTAATCGATTACAAAGTTGTATTGGAAAAAATTGTTTTCAAAACCTAAATGTCCGTGGCGCTTTTAGTGCTGAACCTTATGTGATCTGGTGTATTAAATGATAAACTGAGTCTATCCCTTGGTCTTTAGTTGTCAGTATTCAGTAATAAGGCAGTTTGTAACACTGTCGAGGTTCAATCTTGTTTTGAATATATCAACACATTATTTTATCCATATTAAATTTATTGTTTTATATCCAGTCTAAATGTGTTCTTCATCATATATTGAGGACTGTCACAATACGAATGAGTCAGGGTAGATAATGACATGACATCCACCTGTGATCTTAAAGATTAGGCAGTTACATCATAACAAATCTACAATTTTAGGATTAGGTCATGTAGCGTGGCGTCGAGTTGAGATTAACTATGAACAACGCTACCAAGAAACACGTGCCAGGTAAATCAGAAGGCGGAGGTTGAACGTAAACAGATTTATTTGGTTGGCGATCTCGTGGTATTGAACGAATACCGAGGTCGTGCTAAGGAATGGTACAAGTGGAAGCAGAAGACAGGAGTACGTGCGAACAGTACCAAAAACCGCGGAACAAAGATGGAAGGTAATGGAAGCACAGAATGGCTATAATTAGCACAGTTAAACAAAAGCACATTAAAACAAACACTGGTACAGTTGGTTATAATAATAATTGTTTCTATTAAACCAGTCGTGTTCTCGTGATAAATGTGAGTCATTACAGTCTATTATGAGAGCAGTACTATTATCATAGTAGACCATAATTCTAGAACCACGAGCGCTAAAATTAGATCACGTTGCTTCTTCGACCTCAGGATTAGCTTAAGGAGTTTATATGGTTGGGTTTTAACAATGTCGTTGGTTCTCTTAACCATTGTAATCAGTGTTTTGACCTGACATCCCATAGAGTTATCTGGTTAGATGCAATCTCGTGCTATCGAAAGAATACCGAGATCGTGCCAAAGAAGTACGGGCGTGGTTATTGAGCGCAACCGACTTCTCGCAAGGTCACAATCAACAGAAGAAAGTATGTGTTCTGGTACAGTTAAACAAATGAGTGCAGCAAAACAGTCCCTCGTACAATTGGTTATAATAATAATTGTTTCCATTAAACCAATCACGTTCTCTTGATAACAGTAGATCACTACACCTTCAAGATCACTGACTACCTTATTCATAACCTTCTGAAATATGTCTGGAGAACAACCTAGACGAAATGTATGTAAACAGATCAAAAGGAGTGTTAATTGTCGTCAAAACATTGGAAGATTGATGTAAAAGGATTTGGAGACAAACATATTTCAAATCAACTTTCGAGAACATTTTCGAACCATGAGATCGATTTACAGTATCTCCGGCCGCTACCGTCGTTCACGTTTGCTTTAACGAACGGGAGTTCACTATTAATCTATATTCATCACATATTATGGTGGTCTTACCATCCGACTTTCATGGCATAACAATAGGAGTACTCCATGCTGAAGACTGAACAGGTTCAGTCATGCCTTTTGGACACAAGTCTTTCAATGTCCTATGTACTACTTCTCGAGGATCACAAAGAATTATTCGTCTTTTAAAAATGAATGGATCACTCTATTCTTGAAGTTTTATAGCCTGAATTTTCACACGTCTACTGCACTCAGCACACGCAGCTATCAAATCTTTAAGTAAAGCATCTAAAAATTCTCTAGAAACTAGTAGAGGCAACTTGACTTTAAGCCCTTTCAAATTTTTTTGAAACCCAGTATTGACAGTCCTGTTTCACTGACTAATTTACCACGTTTGAAACATTTAGCGTTACCAAATGCACATGAACTACGAGAATGAGATTTACCACAAGAAAAACATTTACCAAACTTGCTTTCACCTTTGTGATGTGCTTTGCAGTTTTTTGTTGAATCACTTTCCATATTTCCACGAAAATGGGAATCACTTTCAAACAAACGCGTGTTCGATCGACCGTGATAGTGTATTTAATCGTGACGACTAAGGAAGTATCAGAACTTTTCTCCGGCTGGTTATCAAGTCCAATCGCTGCTTTGTAGTTAATACACGCATTTATAGCACCTTGAAAGGAACAGTTCGGTATTTTTAAGAACTCTCTTTTCAGACCTGGTATGTCAATTCCTGCCATTAATTGATCCTTCTGCTGCACATGAGGTTGATCACCAAAAGTGCATTTGCAACTGGTTTTCTTAATTCAAAAATTGGTCCCCTAACCTTTTCGTTATTCTGACGATTCGACTTATGAAAGTTTTCTCTCTCACGACATTCAAAACTGGTGCACTTAACATGATTGAATAGTAGTTCCCTACGAGCTGAATAAAGAAATTAGACGGACATTTCTGAATATGCCAAAGTTTATAATAAATTGCAGGCTTCTTTACCGATTAATGTAAGGAAATGTGCCACAATTTTATCGTTCTTAACATCTTTCTCGGTCATGCCCTAGATTCTAAATCTTTCTAAATAATGCTCGAAAGCTTCAGAAGTTGAGTGAATGTTCAACTATTTCATCACAGGCTCCATCGCGACGTCAATGTGATAATTAAGAGTATTTGAATTATAGTACGAACTAAGGATATCAGAAATAACGCGATTTAAGCATAAACTATATGAGCACGAACGAACGTATTGTATTGAGAATCAGAAATCAAACATTTATCAAGTACAAAGGAATCATTAGTTTGTAGTGACCTGCTTTTATCAAGAGAATGCGATTAGTGTCATGGAAACAGTTATTCTTATGACCAATTGTACCAGTGATTGTTTTACTGTACTTGTTTGTTTAACTGTACTAAAAGGCATACATTATTCAGTTGATTGTGACCTTGCACGCACTCGGTTACGCACAGTAGTTCTACTTGTACTCTTTGGCACGATCTCAGTATTCTTTCGATACCACGAGATTGCCAACAAATATAGCATATTACGCCCGCCAACTACCTTCTGGTTTTTAGCTTACAAAGGGATCTAACCGGTTAACTGGCACGCACTTTTCCTGTAGTGGTGATCATAGTTAACCGCGACTCGACGTCACACTACAAGTTCATAAAACACTACAGCTGGACATTCGTATTTATGATTGTATGGAAAATACTTCTCCAGAAGGATGGAAAAGACAGTATCATAAAGTGATTAGAGACTCAAAATATCAATTATCTTTCATAATTCTGACCTGCAAATTAACTTTGTTTTGTTACGTTTTCCTTAAAATCATGGATATTTCATAGGCTTCAATTTTATACAAGAAATAGTTCCACTGAAGTCATCATTCAAACCATACTTTGTTTTCAGTACCTTTAAGGTAGTGTATTAAAGATTCACAGAAAATAAGGTTGAAGATGTTGGGATATTCAGGAAAATATCCCAAAAATTATTCTATTAAGTCTAATGCTATTCTTGGACTTGGAGATGGTATTATTCTCTTATTGGTCAGTGCTTATTTCACGTGTCATTTTCCTACTGGTCAATATTGTACAATGTTATTTTCTATTTTATGGTAGGATGTGGTCTGCTTGATTAGTATATAAACAGAGTGTGTTTGAAATATAATGATTCATATCTCCGTGGCTGTGACTTGTGTTCTGGACCCAACTGGCTGGGCTAGACAGGGAAGCGGGACCAATCAGAACCCTAGGTCGTTCCACGTGTTTGCGCGTCTTTGGTCCGATCAATAATTCGCTACCCCCTTAATCAGCAGCATTTTTCACAGTTATAACAGAAGAACAGGCAACATATTTGCAAAGTTTTTCATAAAAACATACAGATTAAAAGGCATCATTTGGAAAAATATCACCGTACCATTCTCTCATCCAACTTCCTATAATGCGTGATGTTTAAGTAATGTTAAAGATAATGAAATATAGCATAAACATATATTAAGAACATTTTTATTGAGTCTGAAACCAGTTTTCTTAACAAACAATGAGTTTAACATATAAGTGAAATTCTAAGAATAAACATTAGGAGCTGATATACAAGTATTTTAGTTTATGTTACTTGAAGTTCATTTTGTGGTGTGTATTGCTTTTACGAGAATGAACAATGAAATTTGTAATGGAAAATTGAAGGAAATGAAAAAATAATGTGTTTAATGTGATGTTTTCATATTTTACAAATACAATGAGTGATTTTGGTTTATCAGCCAAGTCTTCGTCATTCGAGTATTTAGTGGCCCGTTGATCTGACTCCATTTAGAGCAAACACATATACGCTCATATAGAAGCAATCAAGACTGACAGGCGAATGATTGACAAGGTCAACATATGACTCAAGTAGAATGAATAGATTGGTTTGTCCAAAAACTAGAATAAGATATATGGGCTTAAAATAATGACTGACACTACAAGTATTATCTACAAGTCATCAATTGCTGCTTTTTTGAACAACAACTTTAGTCATTTATTGTTACGTTGGCGTATTCTAGCCGATCAGCGATTCTCAGGTAAGTTATCTGAGTTAGTTTCTTTGATACTGGTCTACAAATGCAACCGCTGCTGTAGACATAACTATTTTGTGCGTACCACCAAACAAACGAATGGATAAACATCTTCCTGAGGTATCCATTCGGAAGTGCGCGGATGAAGGGAAGACTATAAAAAATTCGGGTGAAAAGGTGTGCTGTCAAAGAAGATGGTCTTCAGAAAGACTCATATTAATAAGGGTGCGCACTGAAAAGGAAAGTAACATTTCTAATGATGCCAAATATGTTTGATTATCTGTCTGAAGTCAAATGACCAGGTTTTATTTAATATTAATTAAATAACTAAGTGAACCTCATGCTTTGTTAATATCACTAACATAGGAGTATTAAGTATGTTTAAATCAGACTATAATTTATTGAAGTTAAAACCATGTTCAGACAGTCAAAGCAAATAGACAGTTTTTTGAATTCCTTAGCTTGAATCACAGATCTGACTACATTTCAACAATATCTCTGAAATGGTTTCGCTTCACCGGCGATAGCTATTCATCATTTCAGATGTGAGCTATGTGTGCAAAAGCTTTGGGCCAAGCTATCATAATATCGCGACTCGAATACCAAATTTCTCCAACTCAATCAATCGTTTATTGACAATTTATCTGAATGTTTTTAATCTTTAATCATTTGTTATTACCTTCTTCATGCTTTTAATTCGTCATTTATCTTTCTCATTCTCCTTATGTGGATAATCATCTTTCAAACATTTGGTTTTATCCTATTATTTTTCTTCTAATTATCGATCGTTACGCTACCGAATGTCGGTAACTGAAGTCGCTTACTACTCTCTATATTATTTGAAAGACTAAGTAGGGTAATGTAAGGACCCGAGTTATACCTAGTAGATTAATTATTGTTTGATATGAGGGAAAGAAAAGTCAATTTTCGATTGATTTACTCATTATGAGTTTGATTCAACACTGACATCCGTTTTGATTCAACGTGACGATCATTCAGTGAAGTATTTGATTGTTTTTCCAGTATGATATATTCTTCTGTATAATATACGATATTCTTGCATTCACTTGACATGAAATATGCTCAGTAAGTGATTTGTTATAACTGAGTATGTGATCTAATCCTAATTATTAATCAAAATGGGTGTACAATCAAAATATAAACCAGTTTATTTTAGACCATATTTGATTCGTCTTTGTCATAGAGTTTGGGCTAATAAATCTTCACTTATACCAGTCTTGTGTTCTTACTTCGCAACATGGGAATTGTAGGTGTCCCTTGTTCTGAGTGTAAGTGATCAGCGTTTTTTTTTGGGACAGCAATCTGCGACGAACACATATAACAGGTAATAAGTATAAGTAAGTGAGTAAGAGACAAAGACATTTAAAATCCGGACTCAGACTCCCTGACATGTTCGTTACTCCTGAGCCTAGAAGGGTGATTTATTTCCACTACAAAATAATCCTGACAGTATATTAAATAATTGGATATAGTAAATCAATAGGAGCCAATATCAATCTTATATGGATATAAATGTGACATGCATACTAAAATTTTTGTAACGTAGTTCCACATCTTTAGAGATGTATATTCAATTTATTTGGGTTCCACGTAGATAATCAAGTGTCAGTGAGTTTTCGTAATCTTCTACGACTAGTTTGATACATACTGCTACCGCCCTATACTTTCTTCTTAGGTGCTATTTCTGGACTCCGGACTGTTCGGTTTTCAGTCAATTAAAACTCTGGTCCTTTTTCAGGGCATCAATAGATTTCCATATATTTAGAAGAGTGACATCAGTAAGTTGGCTAAATCCTTACTACCACTCCTTTATCATCTTTTGGTGACCCAGTGAATTCCTCAAAAACGGCCAAAAGGGGACTTCAGAACGCTGAGAAACACTTTATTTAATAAGCATTGAATATAAATTACGCAGAAACATCTGGAAAGTGGAGAGTCACACGTAGAATTTCTGACTGCATTATTACATACGCTGATACTATGTTTAATAGGGTTCCAAAACTTCCCAGAGGTCCAAGGCTGTTCCAGTTGCCACAAGTGACTTCAAATTTCTGTACATAAACTGACTTTATAGTAAGGCGTTCCTCACGTATTTCGCGCCTTTTCTCTGGTGTTCAACTTGTCGTGTAGAGTTAGTTTTGGTTTATTGGAAGAGCTTAGAAAACCGACTCAAGAGTGTGATCAGAAGATTTATCACATCAACTTATTAGTTTGAGGAAGGCTTTCCACAACAGAGGGTAAATACATCGTATTTCACATCAATAACAATGATTACTCTTAATAGTAATATGAACCATTTTGATAGTTTTCAACTGAACCATTATCAGTATCAAACTCTCATTGTGTGGTTTAGGAAATGATAGATGAAGATAATACTTAGCTTCATCTTGGTACACCTGGTTGACAGTGGAAATTTTGATTTATCCATCGTATATCTTCATTGTTTGATCCTGTCTCTTACATATAGCAGAAGCTATAAGGATCTCAATCTATAATTGTAGTTGATATGTTCAAAAGAAATTGATGCCACTTTTTTTTCTTCCCTGACCAGATACAACGTAAAAAATGATTTTTCCAATTTTTCTCACATCCTGTTTTCTTTGTCATTCATCATCTCTTTCCGTTCATATTCTTCACTATCCAATTGTTTATATAATGCTTATTACGTAATTTCAATGGTTCGTAGTGATTATTTTAATTTTTGATTGAGGTCATGAACCGACTGATGTTAGATTACCATTGAAAACCTGGAAGCACTGGACGGTTGTTTCGTCCTGTTGTGGGATTCCTTAGCAGTGCAAGTCCACGATCCCGGTCGTGGGATTCAAACCCAGAGCCTTCAGTATCGCACGCGAACGCTTAACCTCTAGACCACTGAGTCGGCATTCATCAGTGTTAATGTCTAACCTCAACCAATTCACGAAATTACGCGACTATCTTCCAGGTAGATACCTGTCACTACCCGATACGGATTAGCTTCACTAGTTTCTTATATCCGGACATTTCAGGTGTCCAGAGTTTATATTGAAGATGCCAAAGGTATTCAGAGTTTGACAACGCTTTAACCAGTAACACCGTCTACTATGAATCGTACCCACCAAGTGAAATCAAAAGACAGAAACGAGGAGGTTCAAAGATATATTTGATAAGCTATAAATATATCAGGGGTTGTTTGATCTAATCTGACTAGCGATTGCAGTAGATGTTGAGCATGGCGTTTACACTCGTGATCTGGTATGGATGCATGACCGAAACGCCTTCAGCTAGGTGAGTCCATTAAAACTAATGTGGTCAGCATCCAGTGTTGAAAACTTACAGAACTATTTATTTTGGGGAATAATTTACCGCCACAATATCAATAGACAGTAGGGAATTAATTTACGCTTTAGAAACTACTTCACTGGTAACAAGATGGTTAGTAGATTGAGATAATCACTTAATAGATTTTATTTCGGTTACACTTTTATTTTACATGAGAATCAACTGAACTCTACTCATTTTAGTCCTATCAACGTTTACTCATTATGTAATCACTTGTTACTGGCCATTTGAACTGTTGTCATAATCAATGTTGTAGAATGTTCTTTTACAATATTCAGTCTATTGAATTTATTTACACCCTTGCTATACTATACTAATGTGTCTTCAATATAACTTCCAACCAAACCCTCTCGTGTAAGTAATTTAAACCCATTATGTAATTATGAGTTTTTTGAATATCGCAGGTTGTAAACAGCTGATGAGAAGCAAACGAAATAAAATGAATTCATGCTATTCTGTTAGAATGTTTGTTCTTGTCCTTATCAAAATGATAAAGGCAACTTTGTGTATGAAAAGAATAAAGTTTAATAGATAAAACTATACCATCAGTATCATGGTATTAACTTTTAGTCTTTTCAAAATGTAATGATGATTGTCATTCATCTGATGAAAAATTATCATTATATGGTAGTTAAAACGGTTAAGATAAATTTGGAAAACACCACGTTTTATTGTGTGAGTTAATTACTCTAAAAGCAGAAAACACGCGACATTTACACTTCTTCTGGCAGAAACAAATGAATTCCAATGATCAAATAAGGTCACAAGGTGAACAGACATATCTCTCTATTGCAAAATATTTGGTTGAGACTGGTCATCAGGTCGATATCAGGTCAGCCTTTTTAGTGTTGTACAAAAGTCTTCAAGAACGTATATTAAGGTTGATTAAAGCCTTGGCTATACGGAAACTGCCTTCATGTGTTTAAAAACTATTAAAACCCTAACCTACTCAGGTGATATTGATTTATTATTTAGAGTAGTTATCACATTGTTTTTGTTTACTTTATTTTTCTTTGGTATGGCTTACCTTCAATCTGTTTGAATGATCTTTTAGTTTGCATATACAAATATCTTAACAAGTCCATTATGTGTGATCAGATTGTTCGAAATGTATTGCGCAAACATATATCGCATAATTCTGATAACCTTCGTCTTCTTATTGCATTATCGAAATCTATCTAAGGGACTTATTAGTTTAATTCCAATGTGTAAATAATTAAGAATGACGAGTCTTATCATTTGTTAGAAGTAAATTCGTAGACAAGCTAACCTGTTTGTTGATGAAGTGGTAAGGATATTTATATATTTAGAAGACAGATAGCTGTTTCATAATTATATTTAATCGTTGAATTCATGAGTCAGTTGAAGCTGGACCACTATGGAAAATCTGGAAACACTGGATGGCCGTTTCATTGTGTTATGGAATTCCGAACCCAGAACCTATCGGTTTCGCGCACGAGCGCCAAACCTCTAGAGCACCGAGCTGGAATCCAACAGTGTTGGTGTCTAACTGCAACCAATCAACGAAGTTGCTTCATCGTCCACCAGTTTCTTCAGTTAGTTACTACCTCACAACAGACCCGGTTGAAATCCACTTGTCACGGCTTCTCACAAGAACTCCAGGAAATACCTCTTAGAAAGCATTACTCATGAGCGTATGATGATTACAATCAGAGTATTTACAGGTTTTCCATGGTAGTCTAGCTTCAGTTATTATTAAATTACCATAATTTCCAAAAAAACTCCTCTCTGATTATAATTATATTTGTTTATTTTTCAAATGATTTATTCGTACACAAAAGTTATGGAATCCGTTGAAAAAAGAGTGAATTACAATATTAATAGTAAGATTATAAATGTTCCAAAAGAAAATTGACTTACACTCGGGTAGATATGTTTCTATGATGAACGTTTTCTCAATTTATGATTGGAAAAGTGATTTAAAACCTGGAAAAATTTAGAAACCATGTGTTTCAGTTAGTTAGGTAGATTGATGTTTAACTGATTTTTTCAGCAATAGTTTCTAGTTTTGAAATACTTATCCATCTATTGAATCTCAAGATGTATACACATGTCATCATCTGAAGCGCTCGAGGTGACCTTTATATTGTGCTTATTTCAATTGAAGAATATTTTCTAACACATACTTACGGTTGCGTTAAGGAGTCAATTCGGGGATGAAGATTCTAAATACTTTTAAATGTGCGGAATCAATCTGAAGATATTTAAATGTAGGGTTTTTAATAGTTTTTAAACACATGAAGGCAGTTTCCGTATAGCCAAGGCTTTAATCAACCTTAATATACGTTCTTGAAGACTTTTTGTACAACACTAAAAAGGCTGACCTGATATCGACCTGATGACCAGTCTCAACCAAATATTTTGCAATAGAGAGATATGTCTGTTCACCTTGTGACCTTATTTGATCATTGGAATTCATTTGTTTCTGCCAGAAGAAGTGTAAATGTCGCGTGTTTTCTGCTTTTAGAGTAATTAACTCACACAATAAAACGTGATGTTTTCCAAATTTATCTTAAACGTTTTAACTACCATATAATGATAATTTTTCATCAGATGAATGACAATCATCATTACATTTTGAAAAGACTAAAAGTTAATACCATGATACTGATGGTATAGTTTTATCTATGTTTTCGACACTGTGGTCTGATAAAATGTACAATAACTTCACTCAAATTACGTTTAGTTTTTTTCGATGATTAAATGTTTTTTTATTAAACACATATATTTTGATCGCTTCACAAGTTATCGAACAGAGTATAGCAGTCAGATACGTTGACTATCACCAAAAATTGTTGAGTAGATCGAAGTGAGACGTTTTATTAAAAGACCAAACAATGACGTGAGATTCAAAGTTTGTGAACAATATTTTGCTGATAATTTTTTCGACAATAGGAGTAAATATATGAAAGTACGGACAACAGTAAAACAAACTGCCGATGCTCTAAAAACGCAAATTACTAGTCATGAGGAAAACAGACATGTGGGGAGCTTCTCCTTACATTCACAGAGGCAAGCTGAAATGTATTTTACATGTATATCTGTTTTCCCCACCAAATGTCAGACGCTGATACCTTCCGGTAATTAGGAATCATGACACGTTAATAGGAGAGCCGGTTGGTTTTCATCAATTGACTGAGATAGAATTGACTGAGTTGTCGATGCTCAATTGCTGATTTGTCTGTTAGATAAGATAAATTTTAGTTCATTTGTATAGTTCCGGTGTCGTGATGACAAGCTGAAATTCGCACAGCTGAATTTAAATAAGGCAGTATATTTTTTTAACGAAGATTTTCAGATCGTCCATTTGAACATTACCAACACATGCTCTATGACGATACTTTAAACTAATTGTGAATGCATATTTTTAAGTTAAATATATGTGGTTATCAGGTCAGTCTCAAACAATGAAAAATTCTCCGAATAGTTGTAGAGCTTCAGTAGTGTTCAATTGTTTGTTTATAAGTACAGCTAATAACGTTATTCTCATAACTCATTTCATGAGGTGACCAACCAAGAGAGTCCTCTTTCGATCAATTCGTAAATGTGAAGGTGAACAGACAAAAATTACAGATAAGAGCAATGCACACTAAGCTTGGAAGTCATAACTGTAAAGAAATGTTCAGGTGATACAACATAAACGAATGTTGATCGATTAGATTGCCAGGAGAACAAAAATCAAATAACAAATGAGATATACGTTTACATATCTCAACTAACAACGTAGCCTGATTACAAGTCGTAAGTCAGTAATGACTGATATGTATTAGTAGAAATTAAAAATGAAGAAAGAATCGAATAAGACGGAAATCATGGTAAATAGATAGGGCAGAATTATTACTGAATGCTTACTAGTTTTCCACAACCAAGATTGATACCAATTTTACGACTTGTATTCTACATTGACACAGTGCTAATTGGAATTTAAAAAACATAAATAGATGATTAATGTATCGCGCAGAAATATTTGTAAAGTTGAAACTTTTATAACACAATTTAATAATGTAGCACGGAGAAATATTTCTAAAAGTTCACAATTTCATGACACGATATGCATTGTTTTGAAACAATGTGACCTGATAGACATTTTACCATTCATTAAGTCCTTTTTCTATTCATTTATATTTTATGTAGTTGTTATTATTGGATAAATGTTTACATATGTTTTCATGTTAATTTTGTATATAAGCAGCTTATATTGATAGGCTCAGTTGGCATTTTTCATACAACTGGAGTAATATGTTGCTTTCACTATTATCCAAACGGCAGAAAATTGTTGTTCTTGTAATTAGTGTAGCTTGTGTAGCGGTTGTTGGAATGGCACTGCTCGTACATTTCTCAAAGAGAAATTCTTATGGTATGTTTACACACATATTCATTAAAGTTATCTGATTATGTTCTTAATTTTGGTAGCTATTCTATGGCATGACATTTTATATGAGAATAATTTTGATTGTGTCGTTAGGCATTAGTTTATTATGGGGATATTTGCTTCCTCTTAATGCATGTTTCTTGTATATTCGAAGATCTAGCTAACAGAGTTTGTTGAACTAAGTTGAACCACCTTGATTACATTGTCACTTTTTATTAGGAAGTGCTATAATATTCGTTTGTGAAGTTATCTTTTGGTTCACATGGTCCATGAATTTATGAGTAATCAGTACTTACACGAATGTTCGAGTTTAGATTTTAGAAAACTATGATTCTCCGTTTTGACTGACGAAGCGGAAATCAAAGAAGACATGCGCTTCAACATGCTTACAACATGTGTCCATTTGTTAGAATACGTTTCAAACTCAATGATGGTGGCCAGTAAAGAAAGAACTTTCATTTGGGAATTTTCACCGATTATTTAGAACTAAGTAGTGACAGCTACACCGTAAACGTATGCTGAACAACAGATTAATAGAAATGAAAGAAATCGTTATATTCACGTCGTTTAGTACTGGAAATCGGAAGACGAATAACCGTGAGGTGAATTAAGATCTTCGAAACTGTTACAATTGGGAATATATCAACTATGAAACACGAAAACTATAGACAACGTTACACTCATTACATATTCATATATTGTACACAAATTTTTTTGAGACAAAATGTTTAAATACGATTCGATAGAATTCATATAATGAGTAAGAATGAGATTGAAGGAAGTTGTTTGGCACATATTTGTCAGTGCGAAACTATCTTAACTAAAACTGGATCAGTCTTGTAATATGCGTTTATTTCCATAAAACAGTGTATTCATGGCTTGGTAAATATCCATTACCACAGCGAAATATCGCCTAATTGTAATTTCCAAGTCACTAACAGTAAGGCGGCAACAGAAAAAGAAAAATATTGACAATAATGAGATTAAAAAACACCAATAGATGATGAACGATCACAAGAAAAGTGGAAAATTGACCCAGTATTAAAGTGACATCTAGTAATGTAAGGTTAAGAGAGAATAATATTGTGAAATACCAAATGAAAAATTTTAATGTCGGTTTCGACTTAACAAATCAACGAACATGGATGTGTAAATAATAAAAGCAAGTAGAAATGAAACAACTCCGCCTGTAGCTCTTCTAGAGTTACTGCCGGTCCCAAGCCCGGGTAAAGGAGGAGGGTTGGGCATGGGGTTAGCGTCCCCATCCCGTAGAAAACTAACTCGCTAAAAAAACGCTTACCAGAAACAATAATTCAAACCATTTTAACTCTGCCCTGAGAGTTAGAAGGTCTTCATTTAGAAGAATTATGACGCTTCATGGTGAAAGCCGAGTTCCTTCGGAAGCCACGAGGCCGATGCCCCTTCTAACAACCAGAGCAAAAATTTTTATAGGTACATGGAACGTCCGAACAATGTGGGAAACCGGGAAGACCAGTCAAATAGCAATGGAAATGAGGAGATACAACTTAGCAGTACTGGGGATCAGCGAAACTCACTGGACCCAAGCTGGACAGAAAAGACTAGCTACGGGAGAGATGCTGCTATACTCCGGTCACGAAGAGGAAAATGCTCCACACACTCAGGGAGTTGCTCTAATGCTGTCCAAAGTAGCACGAAATGCACTTGTAGGATGGGAATCCCACGGATCCAGAATCATCAAAGCATCATTCAAAACAAAGAAGGAGGGGATCTTAATGAATATTATCCAATGTTATGCACCCACCAATGATAGCAACGACGACATTAAAGATCAGTTCTACGAGCGGCTGCAGTCAGTCATTGAGAAATGCCCAAGAAAGGACCTCACCATTCTAATGGGAGATCTAAATGCCAAAGTCGGAATAGACAACATCGGATATGAAGATATTATGGGGCAACATGGACTGGGAGAGAGGAACGAAAATGGAGAAAGATTTGCAAATTTGTGTGCATTCAACAAATTAGTCATAGGAGGCACAATATTTCCACACAAACGTATACACAAGGCTACATGGATCTCACCGGACCACACTACAGAGAACCAGATAGACCATATTTGCATCAACAAAAAATTCCGAAGGACAATGGAAGATGTGAGAACCAGGAGAGGAGCTGACGTAGCTTCAGATCACCACCTAGTTGTAGCCAATTTAAAACTGAAGCTAAAAAAGAACTGGACAAGTGGACAAACAGCACGACAAAGGTTCAATACAGCTTTCCTTCGAGATACTAACAAAACCAATGAATTCAAGATAGCTCACAACAACAGGTTCCAAACCTTACAAGATCTACTGAAGGAAGAGGAAACTACTATGGAGGGCAACTGGAAAGGTATCAAAGAAGCACTAAATTCAACGTGTCAAGAGGTTCTGGGCCTAAAGAACCACCATCATAAGGAATGGATCTCTATAGAAACACTGGACAAGATCAAAGAAAGGAAGAACAAAAAGGCAGCAATTAACAATAGCCGAACACGAGCAGAAAAAATCCAAGCACAAGCTGAATACATAGAAGCAAACAAACAAGTGAAGAGGAGCATTAGAGCTGACAAGAAGAAATACGTGGAAGAATTAGCAACGACGGCAGAAGAAGCTGCTAGAGAAGGAAATATGAGACAACTTTACGATACAACGAAGAAACTAGCAGGGAAATACAGTAAACCAGAGAGGCCGGTCAAAGACAAAGAAGGAAAGCCAATCACTGAAATTCAACAACAGCGTAACAGATGGGTAGAATACTTTGAGGAACTCCTGAATAGACCGGCTCCTATGAATCCACCGAACATCGAAGCAGCACACACAGATCTTCCTATAGATGTCAACCCACCGACGACGGAAGAAATTAGAGCGGCCGTCAGACAAATCAAGAACGGGAAAGCAGCAGGACCCGACAACATACCAGCTGAAGCACTGAAATCAGACGTCGAAGTAACCACAAGCATGCTTTACCCTCTATTCAAAAAGATTTGGGAGGAGGAACAAGTGCCAATGGACTGGAAAGAAGGGCACCTCGTCAAGATTCCAAAGAAAGGAGATCTGAGCAAATGTGAAAACTACAGAGGCATTACACTACTGTCAATACCAGGGAAGGTCTTCAACAGAGTGTTGCTGAACCGGATGAAGGATGCAGTAGACGCCCGACTTCGAGATCAACAAGCTGGATTCCGTAAGGATCGGTCGTGCACAGACCAAATCGCAACACTACGGATCATCGTCGAACAATCGGTTGAGTGGAACTTGTCACTATACATCAACTTCATTGATTATGAAAAGGCATTTGACAGTGTAGATAGGAGGACATTATGGAAACTTCTTCGACACTACGGAGTTCCTGAGCAGATTGTCAATATTATCCGGAACTCATACGACGGACTACAGTGCAAGGTCGTGCATGGAGGACAGCTGACAGATGCATTCCAAGTAAGGACCGGGGTCAGACAAGGCTGTTTACTCTCTCCCTTCCTCTTTCTTCTGGTGGTCGACTGGATTATGAAGACCTCGACATCTGAAGGAAAACACGGAATACAATGGACAGCTCAGAACCAATTAGACGATCTGGACTTCGCAGATGACCTAGCTCTTATATCACGTACACGCGAACAGATGCAGATAAAGACAGCCAGTGTAGCAGCAGTCTCTGCATCAGTAGGCCTCAGTATACACAAAGGGAAAACCAAGGTCCTCACATTCAAAGCGGAAAACAGCAATCCAATCACCCTTGATGGCGAAACTCTGGAAGATGTAGAATCCTTCACATATCTGGGAAGCATCGTCGATAGACAAGGAGGTTCAGATGCAGACGTAAAGGCGAGGATTGGCAAAGCAAGGGCCGCATTCCTACAATTGAAGAACATATGGAACTCAAAACAACTTTCAACCAATATCAAAGTGAGAATCTTCAATACGAACGTCAAGGCAGTTCTACTGTATGGAGCTGAAACTTGGAGAACTACAACAACCACAATCAAGAAAGTACAAGTATTTATAAATAGCTGTCTACACAAGATACTCAACATCCATTGGCCAGATACCATCAGCAATAGCCTTCTGTGGGAGAGAACAAACCAACTTCCAGCTGAAGAGGAAATTATGAAAAGACGATGGAAATGGATAGGACATACATTACGCAAATCGTCAAACTGTATCACGAGACAAGCCCTAACTTGGAATCCTGAAAGGAAGCGGAAAAGAGGAAGGTCAAAGAACACATTACGTCGGATAATAGAAGCAGATATGAAAACGATGAATTACAACTGGAAGGAGCTGGAAAGGATTGCCCAGGACAGGGTTGGATGGAGAATGCTGGTGGTTGGCCTATGCTCCTTCACGAGGAGTAACAGGCGTAAGTAAGTAAGTAAGTAAAAAATGAAACAAAACTAGAAAGTAAAAAAAGACAAATTCAAATGAAAAATTTTAAATCAAAAAAGGCACTCCGAATAGGATAAGCAAATAAAACTGAAGCACAATATCATGCATGATGATGAGGGTTGGAACAAAGTGTCTGTGTCACCTCTCTGTAAATGGACTCATTATTTGTTTATACCTCATTCACATTTCCCTCACAGAAGAAGCCTCGTCGCCACTCATCAGTGAAACTTCATCTGGAGTTGAACGAGCAACGGAAACAGGTAAGCGTGTGAAATGGATTTTTGAGAGCTTTACCCTTAATATTTACACTTTGATTATCCGAGTGGATGACAAATGATTGGATACACGCCGACATATCTGTTATCGTGATGTTCCCGTCTAACTATGTGTGGTTTATTGACATTAGTTCCCGTCAACTATGATGGTTTGGTGGTGGTTGTATGTGAATTGATCGACTTCACAATATTATGGTCTATTCGACTGCACCTCTCGATGACATGTAACTCTCATGTTGTCAATGAAAGCGATGTTGATTGTTCGTGTGTTTCGGAGAGTGTAGAATTCAATTTATTGCGTGTGACTGTGATGTACCTTAGTAAGTACTGACGGTCTTCTCTAATATCTTTATTGACACTTGTGGTGAATCAGCCTTTGTGTTTTGTCCATGAGATTCACATGTGAACTGTGTCACAGATATCTTCCAGTTGCTCCTCTCACTCTCAAATGCTCAAGCATTGTTCGAAAAGATATCATTGTCAGATATGTTGCCACTACTTTCTTCCATTACTACACATGAAACAGCGAAATGTTGATGTACTTCACATCAACACTGTCACTATGTTTTCTCCCAGTCTACTGAACCAGTCGTGAAGTGGCACATTGGTTTCTGATGTTGGTAGAGTGAACTATGTTATGCGGCACGGCACTCGCTTCACTCGTGTTTTCAATTTAGCATTATCAAACTTGTTGAACAGAAGTGAAGAAGAGCTGATGATTCAACTGAACTGTTGATATCAGTAATTAACAGTTGTTGATTAGTCTAATTTGAGGTGTTCCTTCAAACGCTCAGAGATGCCGGTATTTTCAATGCTCGCACTGTTCACGTTTAACTCGCTAAACATAAACTGGCATGAATTGCATAGGATCCAACGAAATATTTATCAATGTTGCTTTGTTCATGGTATGTTTTGATGCTTGTCAACTTGCACTGTTTCTGTAAGCGTGCTTCAAGTGACTAGGTTCACTCGATTTCCAACAAACCTCACTCTTCAATTATATTCGTAATTGGCTTCACATGGTTGTGCTTGTTAGTGATTGACAGAAAACATAACTGACGCACAACTTCATGCATGATGATGAGGGTTGGAACAAAGTGTCTGTGTCACCTCTCTGTAAATGGACTCATTATTTGTTTATACCTCATTCACATTTCCCTCACAGAAGAAGCCTCGTCGCCACTCATCAGTGAAACTTCATCTGGAGTTGAACGAGCAACGGAAACAGGTAAGCGTGTGAAATGGATTTTTGAGAGCTTTACCCTTAATATTTACACTTTGATTATCCGAGTGGATGACAAATGATTGGATACACGCCGACATGTCTGTTATCGTGATGTTCCCGTCTAACTATGTGTGGTTTATTGACATTAGTTCCCGTCAACTATGATGGTTTGGTGGTGGTTGTATGTGAATTGATCGACTTCACAATATTATGGTCTATTCGACTGCACCTCTCGATGACATGTAACTCTCATGTTGTCAATGAAAGCGATGTTGATTGTTCGTGTGTTTCGGAGAGTGTAGAATTCAATTTATTGCGTGTGACTGTGATGTACCTTAGTAAGTACTGACGGTCTTCTCTAATATCTTTATTGACACTTGTGGTGAATCAGCCTTTGTGTTTTGTCCATGAGATTCACATGTGAACTGTGTCACAGATATCTTCCAGTTGCTCCTCTCACTCTCAAATGCTCAAGCATTGTTCGAAAAGATATCATTGTCAGATATGTTGCCACTACTTTCTTCCATTACTACACATGAAACAGCGAAATGTTGATGTACTTCACATCAACACTGCCACTATGTTTTCTCCCAGTCTACTGAACCAGTCGTGAAGTGGCACATTGGTTTCTGGTGTTGGTAGAGTGAACTATGTTATGCGGCACGGCACTCGCTTCACTCGTGTTTTCAATTTAGCATTATCAAACTTGTTGAACAGAAGTGAAGAAGAGCTGATGATTCAACTGAACTGTTGATATCAGTAATTAACAGTTGTTGATTAGTCTAATTTGAGGTGTTCCTTCAAACGCTCAGAGATGCCGGTATTTTCAATGCTCGCACTGTTCACGTTTAACTCGCTAAACATAAACTGGCATGAATTGCATAGGATCCAACGAAATATTTATCAATGTTGCTTTGTTCATGGTATGTTTTGATGCTTGTCAACTTGCACTGTTTCTGTAAGCGTGCTTCAAGTGACTAGGTTCACTCGATTTCCAACAAACCTCACTCTTCAATTATATTCGTAATTGGCTTCACATGGTTGTGCTTGTTAGTGATTGACAGAAAACATAACTGACGCACAACTTCATGCATGATGATGAGGGTTGGAACGAAGTGTCTGTGTCACCTCTCTGTAAATGGACTCATTATTTGTTTATACCTCATTCACATTTCCTTCACAGAAGAAGCCTTGTCGCCACTCATCAGTGAAACTTCATCTGGAGTTGAACGAGCAACGGAAACAGGTAAGCGTGTGGAATGGATTTTTGAGAGCTTTACCCTTAATATTTACACTTTGATTATCCGAGTGGATGACAAATGATTGGATACACGCCGACATGTCTGTTATCGTGATGTTCCCGTCTAACTATGTGTGGTTTATTGACATCAGTTCCCGTCAACTATGATGGTTTGGTGGTGGTTGTATGTGAATTGATCGACTTCACAATATTATGTTGATTGTTCGTGTGTTTCGGAGAGTGTGGAATTCAATTTATTGCGTGTGACTGTGATGTACCTTAGTAAGTACTGACGGTCTTCTCTAATATCTGTATTGACACTTGTGGTGAATCAGCCTTTGTGTTTTGTCCATGAGATTCACATGTGAACTGTGTCACAGATATCTTCCAGTTGCTCCTCTCACTCTCAAATGCTCAAGCATTGTTCGAAAAGATATCATTGTCAGATATGTTGCCACTACTTTCTTCCATTACTACACATGAAACAGCGAAATGTTGATGTACTTCACATCAACACTGCCACTATGTTTTCTCCCAGTCTACTGAACCAGTCGTGAAGTGGCACATTGGTTTCTGGTGTTGGTAGAGTGAACTATGTTATGCGGCACGGCACTCGCTTCACTCGTGTTTTCAATTTAGCATTATCAAACTTGTTGAACAGAAGTGAAGAAGAGCTGATGATTCAACTGAACTGTTGATATCAGTAATTTGCAGTTGTTGATTAGTCTAATTTGAGGTGTTCTTTCAAACGCTCAGAGATGCCGGTATTTTCAATGCTCGAACTGTTCACGTTTAACTCGCTAAACATAAACTGGCATGAATTGCATAGGATCCAACGAAATATTTATCAATGTTGCTTTGTTCATGGTATGTTTTGATGCTTGTCAACTTGCACTGTTTCTGTAAGCGTGCTTCAAGTGACTAGGTTCACTCGATTTCCAACAAACCTCACTCTTCAATTATATTCGTAATTGGCTTCACATGGTTGTGCTTGTTAGTGACTGACAGAAAACATAACTGACGCACAACTTCATGCATGATGATGAGGGTTGGAACAAAGTGTCTGTGTCACCTCTCTGTAAATGGACTCATTATTTGTTTATACCTCATTCACATTTCCCTCACAGAAGAAGCCTCGTCGCCACTCATCAGTGAAACTTCATCTGGAGTTGAACGAGCAACGGAAACAGGTAAGCGTGTGAAATGGATTTTTGAGAGCTTTACCCTTAATATTTACACTTTGATTATCCGAGTGGATGACAAATGATTGGATACACGCCGACATGTCTGTTATCGTGATGTTCCCGTCTAACTATGTGTGGTTTATTGACATTAGTTCCCGTCAACTATGATGGTTTGGTGGTGGTTGTATGTGAATTGATCGACTTCACAATATTATGGTCTATTCGACTGCACCTCTCGATGACATGTAACTCTCATGTTGTCAATGAAAGCGATGTTGATTGTTCGTGTGTTTCGGAGAGTGTAGAATTCAATTTATTGCGTGTGACTGTGATGTACCTTAGTAAGTACTGACGGTCTTCTCTAATATCTTTATTGACACTTGTGGTGAATCAGCCTTTGTGTTTTGTCCATGAGATTCACATGTGAACTGTGTCACAGATATCTTCCAGTTGCTCCTCTCACTCTCAAATGCTCAAGCATTGTTCGAAAAGATATCATTGTCAGATATGTTGCCACTACTTTCTTCCATTACTACACATGAAACAGCGAAATGTTGATGTACTTCACATCAACACTGCCACTATGTTTTCTCCCAGTCTACTGAACCAGTCGTGAAGTGGCACATTGGTTTCTGGTGTTGGTAGAGTGAACTATGTTATGCGGCACGGCACTCGCTTCACTCGTGTTTTCAATTTAGCATTATCAAACTTGTTGAACAGAAGTGAAGAAGAGCTGATGATTCAACTGAACTGTTGATATCAGTAATTTGCAGTTGTTGATTAGTCTAATTTGAGGTGTTCTTTCAAACGCTCAGAGATGCCGGTATTTTCAATGCTCGAACTGTTCACGTTTAACTCGCTAAACATAAACTGGCATGAATTGCATAGGATCCAACGAAATATTTATCAATGTTGCTTTGTTCATGGTATGTTTTGATGCTTGTCAACTTGCACTGTTTCTGTAAGCGTGCTTCAAGTGACTAGGTTCACTCGATTTCCAACAAACCTCACTCTTCAATTATATTCGTAATTGGCTTCACATGGTTGTGCTTGTTAGTGACTGACAGAAAACATAACTGACGCACAACTTCATGCATGATGATGAGGGTTGGAACAAAGTGTCTGTGTCACCTCTCTGTAAATGGACTCATTATTTGTTTATACCTCATTCACATTTCCCTCACAGAAGAAGCCTCGTCGCCACTCATCAGTGAAACTTCATCTGGAGTTGAACGAGCAACGGAAACAGGTAAGCGTGTGAAATGGATTTTTGAGAGCTTTACCCTTAATATTTACACTTTGATTATCCGAGTGGATGACAAATGATTGGATACACGCCGACATGTCTGTTATCGTGATGTTCCCGTCTAACTATGTGTGGTTTATTGACATTAGTTCCCGTCAACTATGATGGTTTGGTGGTGGTTGTATGTGAATTGATCGACTTCACAATATTATGGTCTATTCGACTGCACCTCTCGATGACATGTAACTCTCATGTTGTCAATGAAAGCGATGTTGATTGTTCGTGTGTTTCGGAGAGTGTAGAATTCAATTTATTGCGTGTGACTGTGATGTACCTTAGTAAGTACTGACGGTCTTCTCTAATATCTTTATTGACACTTGTGGTGAATCAGCCTTTGTGTTTTGTCCATGAGATTCACATGTGAACTGTGTCACAGATATCTTCCAGTTGCTCCTCTCACTCTCAAATGCTCAAGCATTGTTCGAAAAGATATCATTGTCAGATATGTTGCCACTACTTTCTTCCATTACTACACATGAAACAGCGAAATGTTGATGTACTTCACATCAACACTGCCACTATGTTTTCTC
The DNA here is from genome assembly GCA_944470365.2 of Schistosoma intercalatum. Classification (NCBI taxonomy): domain Eukaryota; kingdom Metazoa; phylum Platyhelminthes; class Trematoda; order Strigeidida; family Schistosomatidae; genus Schistosoma; species Schistosoma intercalatum. Next base: position 5,358,089 of record OX103725.1, read on the forward strand.
CCAGTCTACTGAACCAGTCGTGAAGTGGCACATTGGTTTCTGGTGTTGGTAGAGTGAACTATGTTATGCGGCACGGCACTCGCTTCACTCGTGTTTTCAATTTAGCATTATCAAACTTGTTGAACAGAAGTGAAGAAGAGCTGATGATTCAACTGAACTGTTGATATCAGTAATTTGCAGTTGTTGATTAGTCTAATTTGAGGTGTTCTTTCAAACGCTCAGAGATGCCGGTATTTTCAATGCTCGAACTGTTCACGTTTAACTCGCTAAACATAAACTGGCATGAATTGCATAGGATCCAACGAAATATTTATCAATGTTGCTTTGTTCATGGTATGTTTTGATGCTTGTCAACTTGCACTGTTTCTGTAAGCGTGCTTCAAGTGACTAGGTTCACTCGATTTCCAACAAACCTCACTCTTCAATTATATTCGTAATTGGCTTCACATGGTTGTGCTTGTTAGTGATTGACAGAAAACATAACTGACGCACAACTTCATGCATGATGATGAGGGTTGGAACGAAGTGTCTGTGTCACCTCTCTGTAAATGGACTCATTATTTGTTTATACCTCATTCACATTTCCTTCACAGAAGAAGCCTCGTCGCCACTCATCAGTGAAACTTCATCTGGAGTTGAACGAGCAACGGAAACAGGTAAGCGTGTGGAATGGATTTTTGAGAGCTTTACCCTTAATATTTACACTTTGATTATCCGAGTGGATGACAAATGATTGGATACACGCCGACATGTCTGTTATCGTGATGTTCCCGTCTAACTATGTGTGGTTTATTGACATCAGTTCCCGTCAACTATGATGGTTTGGTGGTGGTTGTATGTGAATTGATCGACTTCACAATGTTATGTTCTATTCGACTGCACCTTTCGATGACATGTAACTCTCATGTTGTCAATGAAAGTGATGTTTATTGTTCGTGTGTTTCGGAGAGTGTGGAATTCAATTTATTGCGTGTGACTGTGATGTACCTTAGTAAGTACTGACGGTCTTCTCTAATATCTGTATTGACACTTGTGGTGAATCAGCCTTTGTGTTTTGTCCATGAGATTCACATGTGAACTGTGTCACAGATATCTTCCAGTTGCTCCTCTCACTCTCAAATGCTCAAGCATTGTTCGAAAAGATATCATTGTCAGATATGTTGCCACTACTTTCTTCCATTACTACACATGAAACAGCGAAATGTTGATGTACTTCACATCAACACTGTCACTATGTTTTCTCCCAGTCTACTGAACCAGTCGTGAAGTGGCACATTGGTTTCTGATGTTGGTAGAGTGAACTATGTTATGCGGCACGGCACTCGCTTCACTCGTGTTTTCAATTTAGCATTATCAAACTTGTTGAACAGAAGTGAAGAAGAGCTGATGATTCAACTGAACTGTTGATATCAGTAATTTGCAGTTGTTGATTAGTCTAATTTGAGGTGTTCTTTCAAACGCTCAGAGATGCCGGTATTTTCAATGCTCGAACTGTTCACGTTTAACTCGCTAAACATAAACTGGCATGAATTGCATAGGATCCAACGAAATATTTATCAATGTTGCTTTGTTCATGGTATGTTTTGATGCTTGTCAACTTGCACTGTTTCTGTAAGCGTGCTTCAAGTGACTAGGTTCACTCGATTTCCAACAAACCTCACTCTTCAATTATATTCGTAATTGGCTTCACATGGTTGTGCTTGTTAGTGACTGACAGAAAACATAACTGACGCACAACTTCATGCATGATGATGAGGGTTGGAACGAAGTGTCTGTGTCACCTCTCTGTAAATGGACTCATTATTTGTTTATACCTCATTCACATTTCCCTCACAGAAGAAGCCTCGTCGCCACTCATCAGTGAAACTTCATCTGGAGTTGAACGAGCAACGGAAACAGGTAAGCGTGTGAAATGGATTTTTGAGAGCTTTACCCTTAATATTTACACTTTGATTATCCGAGTGGATGACAAATGATTGGATACACGCCGACATGTCTGTTATCGTGATGTTCCCGTCTAACTATGTGTGGTTTATTGACATTAGTTCCCGTCAACTATGATGGTTTGGTGGTGGTTGTATGTGAATTGATCGACTTCACAATATTATGGTCTATTCGACTGCACCTCTCGATGACATGTAACTCTCATGTTGTCAATGAAAGCGATGTTGATTGTTCGTGTGTTTCGGAGAGTGTAGAATTCAATTTATTGCGTGTGACTGTGATGTACCTTAGTAAGTACTGACGGTCTTCTCTAATATCTTTATTGACACTTGTGGTGAATCAGCCTTTGTGTTTTGTCCATGAGATTCACATGTGAACTGTGTCACAGATATCTTCCAGTTGCTCCTCTCACTCTCAAATGCTCAAGCATTGTTCGAAAAGATATCATTGTCAGATATGTTGCCACTACTTTCTTCCATTACTACACATGAAACAGCGAAATGTTGATGTACTTCACATCAACACTGTCACTATGTTTTCTCCCAGTCTACTGAACCAGTCGTGAAGTGGCACATTGGTTTCTGGTGTTGGTAGAGTGAACTATGTTATGCGGCACGGCACTCGCTTCACTCGTGTTTTCAATTTAGCATTATCAAACTTGTTGAACAGAAGTGAAGAAGAGCTGATGATTCAACTGAACTGTTGATATCAGTAATTAACAGTTGTTGATTAGTCTAATTTGAGGTGTTCCTTCAAACGCTCAGAGATGCCGGTATTTTCAATGCTCGCACTGTTCACGTTTAACTCGCTAAACATAAACTGGCATGAATTGCATAGGATCCAACGAAATATTTATCAATGTTGCTTTGTTCATGGTATGTTTTGATGCTTGTCAACTTGCACTGTTTCTGTAAGCGTGCTTCAAGTGACTAGGTTCACTCGATTTCCAACAAACCTCACTCTTCAATTATATTCGTAATTGGCTTCACATGGTTGTGCTTGTTAGTGATTGACAGAAAACATAACTGACGCACAACTTCATGCATGATGATGAGGGTTGGAACAAAGTGTCTGTGTCACCTCTCTGTAAATGGACTCATTATTTGTTTATACCTCATTCACATTTCCCTCACAGAAGAAGCCTCGTCGCCACTCATCAGTGAAACTTCATCTGGAGTTGAACGAGCAACGGAAACAGGTAAGCGTGTGAAATGGATTTTTGAGAGCTTTACCCTTAATATTTACACTTTGATTATCCGAGTGGATGACAAATGATTGGATACACGCCGACATGTCTGTTATCGTGATGTTCCCGTCTAACTATGTGTGGTTTATTGACATTAGTTCCCGTCAACTATGATGGTTTGGTGGTGGTTGTATGTGAATTGATCGACTTCACAATATTATGGTCTATTCGACTGCACCTCTCGATGACATGTAACTCTCATGTTGTCAATGAAAGCGATGTTGATTGTTCGTGTGTTTCGGAGAGTGTAGAATTCAATTTATTGCGTGTGACTGTGATGTACCTTAGTAAGTACTGACGGTCTTCTCTAATATCTTTATTGACACTTGTGGTGAATCAGCCTTTGTGTTTTGTCCATGAGATTCACATGTGAACTGTGTCACAGATATCTTCCAGTTGCTCCTCTCACTCTCAAATGCTCAAGCATTGTTCGAAAAGATATCATTGTCAGATATGTTGCCACTACTTTCTTCCATTACTACACATGAAACAGCGAAATGTTGATGTACTTCACATCAACACTGCCACTATGTTTTCTCCCAGTCTACTGAACCAGTCGTGAAGTGGCACATTGGTTTCTGGTGTTGGTAGAGTGAACTATGTTATGCGGCACGGCACTCGCTTCACTCGTGTTTTCAATTTAGCATTATCAAACTTGTTGAACAGAAGTGAAGAAGAGCTGATGATTCAACTGAACTGTTGATATCAGTAATTTGCAGTTGTTGATTAGTCTAATTTGAGGTGTTCTTTCAAACGCTCAGAGATGCCGGTATTTTCAATGCTCGAACTGTTCACGTTTAACTCGCTAAACATAAACTGGCATGAATTGCATAGGATCCAACGAAATATTTATCAATGTTGCTTTGTTCATGGTATGTTTTGATGCTTGTCAACTTGCACTGTTTCTGTAAGCGTGCTTCAAGTGACTAGGTTCACTCGATTTCCAACAAACCTCACTCTTCAATTATATTCGTAATTGGCTTCACATGGTTGTGCTTGTTAGTGACTGACAGAAAACATAACTGACGCACAACTTCATGCATGATGATGAGGGTTGGAACAAAGTGTCTGTGTCACCTCTCTGTAAATGGACTCATTATTTGTTTATACCTCATTCACATTTCCCTCACAGAAGAAGCCTCGTCGCCACTCATCAGTGAAACTTCATCTGGAGTTGAACGAGCAACGGAAACAGGTAAGCGTGTGAAATGGATTTTTGAGAGCTTTACCCTTAATATTTACACTTTGATTATCCGAGTGGATGACAAATGATTGGATACACGCCGACATGTCACATTATTCTTGTCGTTTTTCTTGTCCAAGTCTTCGTGTTAGTAATCCTGGGCATTTGTGCAACTAAGATTAAATCTAACGGAACTTTTGGCCGGTACTTCATGTCAGTACCGTTTTTCTGTCCTTAAGGATTTGATTTGTGTGTCATATACATGTCTCAAAAGCTCCTTGAATGATTCTGTAGTGAATTGTGAGCCATTGACGGTCACCAAAGTCTCCAGAACTCCAATACAGCTAAACAGGTCAGATAACTTGCTGCTCGTTTCACTGGCTGTGAAATTCACCATGGCGTAGATTTGTGGCCATTTTGTGAGCGTGTCTACTATGACTAGATACATTCTTCCTCGTATTGGACCGGCGAAGTCTGCATGCAGCCTCTCCCAAGGACTATTCGGCTTTTCCAATTGTTGAGGTTCACACTTACTTGGACTTTTGGCTGCTTGTAGGCACGATGGACAATTGCAGCATCTGGTTTCGATATCTTGATCCATCGTAGGCCAGTATGCGTAGCTTCGAGCCAGCGCTTTCATTTTATTGATACCAGGATGACCGCTGTGGAATTGTCTCAGAACCTTGTGGCGTAGTACTTTTGGAACAATAATTCTGTCACCAAGCATAATACATGAGTCGACGATCATGAGAGTCCCGTCGGCGAAAATATTGTAGCACTTCCCCTTGAAAACGACGGTTCGGCCACTTGGTGAGAAGATAACTACTAACTTCTCTTAAAGACTTGTCACTTTCCATGGCTTCTTTGATGGCCTTGAAAGTAACTGGTAAAACATCAACTGCGTCTTCCGATACTCGACGTACTTCTGTTTCCGTCTCGATTGTTGCCACCAAAGTGTCTTCTTCCTGTTTTACTTGTGAGTCAATCAGTCTAGATAAAGCGTCAGCTTGTCCAAAATCAGTAGTGGGCTGGTACTTGATCTTGAAGTCGTAACCCAAGAGTGTAGTTCCCCAACGTTGCAGTCCATTTGCCGTGTATACAGGTATACCTTTCTTTGACCCAAAAACTGCAAGCAGTGGCTTGTGGTCTGTTAATATGGTAAACGTCGACCACATTTCATCTTGTGGAACTTTTTCATTGCAAAAATAATTGATAGAGCTTCTTTCTCTGTCTGACTATAGTTCCTTTCAGTCGTTGTCAAAGATCTGGCGGTGTGTGAGATAGCTTTTTCAGATCCATCAGGAAAAATGTGAGAGATAACTGCGCCCACACCATTGTTAGAAGCATCTGAAGCAACGACTATGGGCAGCGAAGGATTATAATGCGTCAATAGGAGATTGGAAATCAGGAGTTGCTTGATTTTCTCGAAAGACGCTTGGCAGTCTGCAGACCAATTCCATCTTGTGTTCTTTTGTAGTAGGTTGTTTAGTGGGGCACGTAGACGATGGAGATCGGGGATGAGGGTACCATAATGGCTGACCAATCCCAAGAACGATCGTATGGTAGTAAAGTCGCTGGGTCTAGGCATTGTTTTCACTGCTTCAATGTTCTCTGAATCTGGTCGTCTTCCGTCTTTATCTATTATGAACCCAAGGTACCGTACTTGCTGCATATAGGAGTCACACTTTTCCGCTCGGAGGCGAAAACCATAATCGGCTATGCGTTCTAGTACCTGGTCCAGTTTCTTCTGCGGGTCCATTTTGTCTACTGCCATAATTATGATGTCGTCTAAGTAAGCTGCTGCCCATGGAATACCTTGTAACATGGTATCCATAATTTGCTGGAAAATAGAGGGCGCTGTCTTCACCCCAAAACGTAGTCGGTTATACCGAAACAGACCTTTGTGCGTGTTGGTCGTTAAGAGATCTTTGCTTTCATCAGATACAGGGATTTGTAGGTATGCGTCTGATAAGTCCAATTTCGCAAAATATCTGCCACCATTCAGCTTAGCGAAAAGATATTCCGGTAAGGGCAACGGATACTGGTGGGACTCTAGAGCTTGATTTAATCCCGTGGAGTAGTCTGCACATAGACGGACACTTCCATTCCACTTCTTGACCACCACTATTGGTGCAGCTCAATTCGAGAAGTTTACAGGCTCGATAACACCCATTTGCTGAAGTTGTTGTAATTCCTGTTCAACTATTGGTAGAGCAGCATAGGGTACAAGTCTTTTAGGTCGAAAAACGGGAGTAACTGCAGGTTTTAGGGTTATCACTGCTTTGGCCTTCGTAAATTCCCCCAATCCTTCTTTACACACGTTTTGGTGTCTTTGTAGCATGGCATTTTTCTGGCTCCACTCTGAGGTGTTGTCAGTACTAACACGTCTGCAGATACTGTTGATAGAATAGTCTGCTAGTTTAAGTGTTTCTATAATATCTAACCCCGTTAAGTCGAGTGCTGGCTTGTTTGTAAGATATACTGTTGCATTTGTTGTTACAGTACCTTTAGAAACAGTGCACGGCACTTCTCCAACAATATTTAACTTCCCCCCAGATGCACTGTGTGCCAGTCGTGTTGTTGAGAAAACTGTGAGTCTTCCAATGTTCTTCCATGTTTCTGGGCTGATTAGAGTAATATCAGAAGTTGTATCAGGCTAAAGGCGAGTACGTTGTTTATTAATATTCAAGGTTACGTACTTTCTTTGGTGGCAACTTCGTGCTTTGTTATATGATACCAATATTCTGTTGGTTGAAGCACTATATCTGTATTTCTTTGAGTAAGGTTTCAAAGGAATGTTGTTTATGGTTTCTTCTCCTGCAGAGGTTTTCTTTATGCCCCTTCCGATGACATTTGCTACAACGATGTTTTTTTATATGGGCAGAACCTTTTGTAGTGCCAACGGCGAGACTCTAATTTAAGGACGACCTTTGAACGAATCTTAAGTGACCTTGACAATTATTAGCCAATCAGAAGAAAGTTAGTATAAAGTGAAAATGTATTATATGAAAGTAATGAATTACAGTGGATATTCTTCTTTTACATGATTTAAAAACTTGTTAAGGTTTGATTAAGGTTCAGAGGTTCTGAATTCACAATGCATATGGAATAGAAACTCGTCTATTGGGTTAGAGTTAGGTTTACGGGTAAGGTTAGGGTTAGGGTTAATTGAGGGTTAAGGTTTAGGGCTAGGTGAGGGTTTAGAGTTAAGGGTTAGTTGAGGGTTTAGGGTTAAGGTTAGAGTTTAGGGTTAGTTGAGGGTTTAGGTCAGGGTTTAGGGTCAGGGTTAGTTAGGGTTGGGGTTAGGTGAGGGTTTAGGGTTAGTTGAGGGTTAAGGTTTAGGGTTAGGTGGGGGTTTAGGGTTAGTTGAGGGTTAAGGTTTAGGGTTAGGATTAGGTGAAGGTTAAGGGTTAGGGTTAGGATGCTAACATACGAAATTTTAAATCATGTCAAAGAAGAATATTCACTGTAATTTATTACTTTCTTTTAGTTTATTTTTACTTTATGCCGTCTTCTGATTGACTAATAATTGAAATTACTCAAACGCTTCTGATTGGCTCGTCCCTAAATTAGAGTCTCGCCGTTCTATCTGTTGTAACCTCTCATTAATCACCTACTCTCTAAAATCCGCTGTGAACCGATCGTATGTTAGCAGCGCGTGTTGAACTTGGCTCCGTGACCTTGAAATTGCTCAGACGCTTCTGATTGGCTCGTCCCTAAATTAGAGTCTCGCCGTGCCAACCTCCACATGCCCAGCATGGAGATGATGGTTTGTCGCTGTTATTACGATAATTATGTGTGCTGGAAACTTGATAGACTTTTTTCTTGACTGCATTAACGTTGTGGAAACAGTTACCGTTTCCTAACATTGAGATATCATGCTTCAAGTTTACTAACCTTTGACACTGTAGTCACTCCCTGCAGGGTCATGTTAGGGCAGTGTTCGATTTTGCTTGGGATTCTGGTTCGGATATCGGCATCCTCGGGTTAACGCAGGCTACAGATAAATACTAAGCATTTAAACTGATCTGCAGACATGGACGAGAATCTGAACCTCTCACATTCTCGGTTCACAGTTCTTGCATGCTTCACCCAGTCATCTCCTTATTCTTTCGTTAACTTTAAGCACTGGTAACGGATGTTGAATAGAGATGATTCATCTCCGAAGATTTGAGACAGTGTTTTGACTGTATCATCAAAACTAAAATCTCGTGGATTCTTCGGAAGAATGAAGTTGCTATAGCGTTCATGTTCCATAGTCCCAAGTTTTCTCAGAAGTATTCTGACTTTTGAAGCATCATCCGGTTTGCATAGATCAATATAAAACAGATCTTCATACATCTTAAACCATGACTCGAAAGTTACACCTTCTACACCATCAAAATTAAATTCATGGATGGCGTTAATGACTGAATCAGTATGTGATGCTTGAGATTCACTAGAAGTAGGGTTTCTTTGGGACAGGCAGAATTGTTGCATCAGAGTTCCCATGATTCTAATTTGGGACTCTTCAAACCTTTTTTCTTGGCGCACCATATAGGCTTCTAATTGCTTTGTAGCGTGGCGTCGAATCGAGATTAACTGTGAACACCGCTACCAAGAAACACGTGCCAGATAAATCGGAAGGCGTAAGAAGCTCGCTCCAAACGACTCCATAAAATCCCCGAGAAGCCGAATACCAGAAGGCAATTAATGGACCAAGTCGATGTTTATTTGCTGGCGATCTCGTGGCATCGAAAGGATACCGAGATCGTGCCAGGATACAACCTTGGTTACAGAAGGTAACCGAATTCGCGCGAAGTTACAATCAAAATGTAAGTAAGTACAAGAATGGAAGCACAAAATAGCTGTCATTAGCACAGTCAAACAAAAGCACATTAAAACAAACACTGGTACAGTTGGTTATAATAATAATTGTTTTTATTAAACCAGTCGTGTTCTCGTGATAAACGTGAGTCACTACAGCTTCAAGGAAATATTCATTGTAGTTTTCCCGTCGCCACTGATAAGTCTTGTCGAACGAACGCTTTATTCGTTTTATTAAATTATTTTATACGCGCTGTCTAGAACCAGTGAGCTTCTTGAACACCAGAGGTAATACAGAAATTTGAGAGCAAATACTTTATCCGAAGTTTCATTTTTGTACAGGTAATCATAAATATTTATTGTTGTTGGCATCTGTTAAATCAACTTCATACTTCAGTCAATCCGTTAACGACATGTTATGCTACCGACCAATGGTAGCACGCCACGTTGGAGTTCTAGAACTCTCCATCATACTGTGATTGGCTAGGACCCTTCGGCTATTTTTGGGCTTCTGGAGGCTCCGCTGAGGTTCTCCGGAAGCCGACTCAACAATTAACATGTGAACTGTGTCACAGATATCTTCCAGTTGCTCCTCTCACTCTCAAATGCTCAAGCATTGTTCGAAAAGATATCATTGTCAGATATGTTGCCACTACTTTCTTCCATTACTACACATGAAACAGCGAAATGTTGATGTACTTAACATGAATTCTCTCACTGTATTCTCTTCATGGCTACGGAACTCGTTGTGGTCTCCCTCGTTTCTAACCCTTCTCATTTGTTTAAAATTTATTTTCTTGTGTTTTTTGTTGAATCAGACGATATTTTGTTCCTGAATATAACTTCGTTTTCTCGTTTTTCTGCAATGTTATTCAATTTACCTCATATGGCTGAACGGTACTTTTTTTCTTGAATTTCAATTATTTGTTTGTGACTTAACTTCTTTTCACTAGCGTTGAAATCATGTCATCACGATTTATTTAGCCGAATAAAATTTTTTTTGTTTTCTTATCTTTAGGGATATTGTGCACCTATTACAATTGTCCAACCAATACTAGTAACGATAATATCAACGCAATCTGTGATGATTACGAGAAATACACCTGTGACAAACACTTTAAAACTGATCGTCCTGATAATCTAACAGTTACGGTAGACGATATCATCATGAAAATGTGTGGGTTTCGTGTTTTTGTCTAGTGGTTACATTTGTTGAAACTTCATACAGTTATAAGCTGTCGATTTCGATGTAAAAAATCGTCATTTCATAAGCAAAATATGCTTGAAATTACACATCCCGGTACCTTTACTTATATTTAAAAATGAACGCTATTTCTGATTCTTACTCCACCGTGAAGGGTTGTGTTGAGTTCAACGAATTGGAGAATTGAGGCCGAAGCAACTAGTTTTCATGAGTAAAAAACTGGATGTCATACTCGCCTTTTGTCTTGCTGATTTTCAACTCTTGTACTGAACTCATGGTAGAAGGAATTTATGAAAACTGGATCCCAACATTATTGAACAAGTTTGTTGAAATGAGACGGTACGCTTGAATGAATATAATGACCAGAAAGTTAATGCTAACATGAGGGACATAATTTATAGTTTTAATAGCATGATGCACTGCAATGAATAAATGTGGGTTACCACCGTTCAACTCGTTAAATATCTAACATTTCACTTAAGGTTTCATGTACTATTAACGTTTTATGCACAATTGCAATCAAAATCAAGCCCAGCAGTTCAAACAAATACGTCATTGTTTTCGTTCTGTTTTTTTCGTTATTGTGAATATTGTTATTTTGTTGAAAAACGAGGTAGTTGGAAGTCTTTCTTATTGTGAGCAAACCATTATCTATGAGGTATATAGTGATCTCCGAAATAAATACACTTTTTTCTGTCTAAAAAACATGATACATCTTAAACATCGAATCGGGTAATAGCAAACGAATAGTACTGGTCAACATAATAAAATTACAATAATGAACTGTTCAGATTTGTATGACTGGATCTCACCAACTGAATCCAGCGTTCTCCTTCGCATGTATAAACTAGATGACTGATATATGAAATAGAACCAGATAATCATTGGAATCGAATGTCTTAGACACGTTTGTATGGAGCAGTTTACAACAGACCATCATGTAATACCATCAATGTAAATGTGTAGTAAATAGACAACCGCCACTAAAACCCATATGACATTCTCAATTAATGAATTTCTTTCGCTTTTAGTAGAAATAACGGAGTACCAAGATGTACCGAATATCAAAGCAGCTGAAATGTTCTACAAAACATGCACCAAAGCCCTCTCGGTGAAAAACGAGTTCATTACTACAAAAGTTATTGATCTAATAGAACTACTTTTCAGTGGATGGCTGATGTCATCAGATGACACACAGCAGCACAATCTCACAGAAAAATTTCTTAGAAGTCGGAAATTCAATCTGACCGCTTCAATTTTACCATTGATATTTCAAAGTGGAAGAACCACTTTGTTTTCCTTGAACCTAATCGAAGACTATTCTCAAGAGGATAATTCAATGATTTATGTAAGATTTCAAACACCACATGTTTTTGATTATTTTCATGCACTATGTACTTCCAAATACATAGTTTAGATGCTCTGTTCAGCTTAGAATGCTAGTGAACTGAAATTCGTCCGGAAACCCCTAAAATCACTGAACAGGTTATCGCGTATGTCGATAGACATTGAATAGAATTTGAGCGATCAAGAAATTTCCCTGAGCAACGTCTCATGTAGTCAGTTGGCGAGTTTGGCTACAGACTGTCATATAGTCATAAACCACAGTACATTGTTCTAATGGTTTGTCCTGCAGTCCAATTTGGCAGATTTGCCCACTGTTCTATAGCTCAGCAAAATTTATTTTTTTAAAGAAGGAGTTTGACTTCATTCTGTCGGTTGTTTCTATCAGTTTATGCAGCTTGTGTCGCTAGACACAGTTGAGATTCAGATAACTCGTGATGAACGAAATCAGTACAAATAACTGTCACTGATTTGTTTACCTCCAATTACTTCGTTCAATTTCTTATTTTCACTTACTTGAATGAGACGGCCACATGGACATGTGCAGTTACAAAACGAAATTTGTTTGCTGATATTTAAAATTGGTTCATCTTTGTTCGATAATGAAGCACCATTTTATTGTGCAACTGACGTCATCTAATTAAGCAAATCAGATATGTTTATTCTCTTCCTAACGTGCGAATAGAGCTGTCATACAAGTGCATAGCACACATTGAATGAAATATTTTGTAAATGAGGACTTGATGGTTTCTGACACTAACTTGTGTTTATGAGAATTTTCATTTTCACTCCTTCTAAACGTGAATGTAAATTTGTCCTTCTAGATTGGACCAGGATCGCTCGATGCATTTGACAGGGAGAAATTAAACATGGTACGATGAAACAAACATTTCGATATAATCATTTTTATTGCAGTGATTTGGAAAATTCTATTATTCGTTTAATTCGAATATTTCAATGGTTGAAGTCGCGAGTCAATCGAAGCTAGACCACTATTGTAAAGTTGGAAGCAGTGGACGGCTGTTTTTCTCTAGAATGGGACTGCTCAGTAACGCGCGTCCCCGTGATTCGAACACAAGATCTACCGGTCTTGGAATCAACTACTAAATTACCATAATATCCACAAAACCCTTACTTGATATCAATTTTTATGTTTCTAGTTGCGATAAGCATCACATAAGACGGTCTATTAAGCTTATTTGAACAAATAATGGGAAATGCGAGAGAGTACACACACGAGTAAACAGAATGAGAAAAATCGAACTTAACAAGTATGTAGATCATTGCGACGATTAAATACATTCACCAGTTGAGATTCGTAAATCGAACAAGAAAAAAATTCAGTAAACATTGTTATGGGTCTATGAAAGCAGATTTGACTAAGAAAGTTTATAGCTTTGAATGTCAGTAAAGGTGCGTTTGGTAAATCGAGTGATCGTTATTTGATATAGGTCACAAACTGAAGATATTCAGTCAAATTTCTACTTTGATGTTGGTTCGGGTGATACCGAGTGTTGATATGTGTATGTAATTTGCTATAGTTGATGAATTTTGGTCTGTTATTTTTCATTTTGCTTTGGCGACTTTCAGTTGAGTGTCCTATAATGTCTTTTATGTATGTTTTCTTAATTTTCTAATCAACTGATCAATTGTCTATTGTCTATCAGGGTAGGTGATCTGTGATAATTTACGGTCAATGGGTTCGGAGTATCTTGAATAGACCGTTATTTATTTATATACATACACACTTTTGCTTATAGCCTCGACAGTTATCCGAGTTTCTGATCTGCATAATCAAATCATTGTGAAATTAATGTTGAAATTTCCATTTTTGGTCACGAGTAACAGTTCCTTTCAGTTTCAGGTCAACCTCAATTCCAGGAACCTTCTCCTTGTCCTGTTTGTTCGTCCCTCGTTGGTGCAAGTATTTCATCTCGTACACAGCTTCTTCATAAATTGTGTGTTTCATTTCACGATCTCACTTTCTCACTTTTGAAAGTTGAAGTCAACTCCTTGATAGCCATCTGTGTGTTGGTTTCTCACTGTGCATGTGATATGAGAATTGATTCACCTTCGTCGATCCGAATCATCAAACTGCATATCGTGTGATGTGTAAGCCTCAACAATCCAAAGAACAGCTAGCCGAAAGAGAATATATGAGATTCGTGAGTCTTTCCTGGAACTGTTCTTCAATTAACATGGATCTGTGGAGTGTTGTCAATACATAATTTCATGACCAAGTCTGTTGATCGCGTTTCCTGTGATAGTGATAATCTTCTCTTGACCTCCATAGTGCCTAAGAAGATTTCATCAGGTTTCCATGTGCATGCTATCGAATGCTTTCTCGTAATCATTAATGGATGTACTGAACGTTTGATGTATCACCTGTACAACTTTCCAGTGATTTTTCATGACCATATTTTGTATGACCACAACCAGGCGATGATTTGAAGATGTAAAGGCTCCCATTTGTCTTCTGACGTCTTTCAAGAACGTTTCAGCCTTCTATTTACCCTAATATGTCTGTTCTGACTTCACGTCCATTTGATGGGTGAGACCCTCATAGTTTGTATGTAAACTTATAAGAGAGAAGGCTACCACCTGTAACTCAGTTTTCAGTAAAACATGCAGACAATAATCCTTGGTCATTAACGTTATCTTACACTGGTCCACGTTATGTTATGAAGCATTCATACGTGGTGTTCTTCATCACACTCATGGTGTTTTATCTCGGCATCATGATGGTTATGTGTCGAGTTGAACATGTGCACATGATATACTGAAACATCTTAATCTATTTTCCATAGTCTCTGTTACTAACAAGACAAGAACATACAGCTAAATCCATCCTACTATCACTGCAGGAAGCGTTATACTTAGAGTCATTCGTTAAACTATCTTCGTTTTTATTCGATTGAGTAACTTTGAAATTGATTCTTTTAATTTGAACCACAAATCACGAACTTTTATGTGAATGTAGTATATGATGATAAAATATTTGTGTCTTGCGCTTTTCATTGCAAACAGTCAGATCGAATGGACAGTGAAGTCAAAGAAAAAATCTTCAAATATTTAGAAAACGTAGGAGCTCTACAAACTAATAAAAATATGATGGACGGTGTTTTTGAAATTTACTCGAATATAAAAGATGTGAGTACACAGAGAATGATATGATGTGGTTTATTCACATTTGTATCATAAACTATTTACAGTACCTGGTAGAAGGTGAAATCAGTCGTTATTTACAAGAACATATATTCAGTTGGTGGAAAACCGTGGCATTCGGCCAGTGAAATAGAGGCAATTATCAGTAATCATCAGATGGAACTAATGACACAGAATTTCCATGAATACGTGAGCACACGAACACTCAATATCCTACTTTGCAACGACACAGTTATGTTGCTTGCTGATAACAAAACAGTAATCGATTTGGACATCGGAAATATAACCATGAAACTGTTGCCTTCTATTCACAAACGATCATAAATTTCAGATAGTTAAGTAGATTTGGCCAACACTGGTAATGTTGTAAGCACGAGGCTGTCTGAGAAATTGATAACACTGATCACGGTCGTATAAGGTCGACTGCATAATTAGATCAATAAAATTAATTGGAATATTGACTGCAGGTCTGTGGACCAGTCCAAACTAAAGAACTCCGAGCATTAGTGTTTACCTAGTTTTGAAACCATTCACAATTCTTAACCGTGATGTTTAATTTTCTTCTAATGTCATGCATCAAACAGCTGATACTTTTTATCGTGTGGACATATTGTATTAGGTGCAGGAGGAAACCGCGATTGATGGAGATGCACGTGTCAGTATTAATGATCTGAAGGAAATCTGTTCAATTGTAAGTTGTGAATGAGGTCTATTTTGCAGTAGTTTGCTAACTTATTGTCGTCAGGAATAACTTGAAGAATTCAATGTACATCACTACACTTTGCAAGTGTGTGAATATAAAGATTGTACGATATTTTCAAGTGTTTGAGGTAACGATCGATTGAAGGCTAGATCGAACTAAGATATTTGTGTGTAATACTACCAGTGATTAATCTATTCTATTAAAAGTAACTTCAATCGCACGAGATGCCTCTTTGAATTTGTAAATAAATTTCAAATTATTTATTTTGACCAGATCGATTGGGATGTTTTATTTGAAAATGCATTCGCGCATGAATCGTATAAAAATTTGGAAGTTTATATTCAACGTAAAGAAGCTTTGAGGAAGACTTGCAAATTTCTCTTTTCGAAAATTATAACAGAAAAAGGAAGAAAGTAATTTGCTCAAAGTCGAGTTTAATGATTTCTGAAACAAGTCGGTTTCATAAGTACCATGTTTTCACATCCTGTTTGCATTCGGTTGTTCTCATTCGTGTACACGACTTTCAAAGTAATTTACTATAAAACGTGCTCAATGCATGGGAATCTCAGACATTTGTCTGTGTTAATTATAACAAATACTGTTTCATGTAGATATTCCCAATAACAGAATGATTCATTCACATTATTCACTTAAATCAAGATTATAACCGGTGGAATTCGAGTATTTACATATATCTTAAGCGTGAAACGGAACGACGATATTATTTTCATCAGAAAACATGATCACAATCTGACATGTATTTCATTATGCACCAATCATTTTGTTCGTATCCAACCTTCATGTGGATTGAAGGCGAACGATCATCCACAAAATCCTCTCAATCTTTAATCACAGTTGGTTTCATAGCGTCTAGGATGAATGAAATTAGTTGAAAATGATAAGGTTGTTGAATGAGCTGGATGAAATCACTTTGATCAATGTATACGTAGAGTGTATAAAAATGTCTATTATGTTAGTTTATTTCTCATCGAAGCGTGTGCATTCCTTACCTCGTCTGTTTGTTAAAGTTAGATGTTGAAATTAATCGACATCGACTTTCACGAACGACAAATACTGTCGATTTTAAATTGAATGCTATTTGTATAAGACTGAAGTACGTGGTGTTTGTAATGTTTCTTGCAGAGATATACACAATATGCTAGTGATAGATTTTCTGTACAAAATGCGACGTTACTTGAAGAAATATGTCGAAGACTTTTATCCTTCAGATATTGGTGAGTACCATTACTGGTTAAATAAACATAATTATTTATTGACTTATTGTAAGCTGATTTTAAAACAAATGGAAGACGAATAAACATAATCGAATATATTTCAGATAGATGACGTTTTGTTAATTAATGATGCATCCAATAATGCATGTGTTGACTTTATTTGAATGAAAGCCGGAAAACGAATCTGGACAAAGTAATCGGGAGAAATGGTCAAGCCGCCTGTAAACTAACTTGCAAATAAACTAGCCTTATATATCCAAACATGTTGCATGGTAAAATTTGTTAAAGCACCAAGTCTTTCGCTTCAGTCAGATTGTTCGTCGTTTCACATGTTTATTTGGTTTTCCATATGAGTTGAAGGTCATGACATTGTGTTATCATTTCAAGCGGTACCGTTTATGGAAAATATCCAAATACAGTAGACGAATTATGAACACCATGAACCATATGATCTGAGAATGAAGTGGGTCATGTTACTTTCAATTGGTTGCGATTAATGTTGTTGAAGGTTGTCTGTTTATAACTTGAAGTATATGTAACAAGATGTTGATGTATTTCAACAAACATTTCAGATGAAAAGTCACCAACTTGCATTCAGGAATTGAAGGAGAATTTCTGGTGGACAATAAACAAGCAACACGAATATTCTAGTATAAGTAAGAGTACAAAAGATGAAGTGAGTTCCGATTTCAATAATTTATCAATTACCTATTGTTCATAATTGAAAATATGACAGGTTATTACAGGGACACGATTTACATATTGTGTTGAAGAAACAAGCACATAGTGTAAGGCGTAGTTTGAAAATTTAACTTTCTCTGTGAACATAAATCGGATTGTATGGTTTAACTCAGTCTATGTTAATCTACAGCTGGAACAATTATGAGATATGCTGAATAATAGGAAAGAGTGTAAATCAATTCTCCCGTTATTCATTATTTTCCTAACTACTTTACAGTTATGTAATAAAATTCGAACAATCCATGATAAGGTTTATTCTTTTACTTGGGCACTTTGATCGTTATATCTGTTTATACTAAATAGGTGACTCAGATGTTTGACGAAATGAAGCACAAATTGACTGAATTATTGTCTCAAGGCTCATGGAGCAGTGAAGATGACAAACAAGAAGCTATTTCAACGGTTTGTTTAGTTTTGATATTGTGAATAATAACCGATTGTATTATTCAGGTTTCCAATATCAAAGTATTAATACTGGATTCAGAATCTTTGAGTGAGGGATATGAAGGCCGAGATAAAATACTCGAAGTACGTTCCTCAAGTGCAACACTAAACATTTTATTATTCCTTAACTTAATGATCAATGACTCAGCTAGATAGGTAACTCAGTGTTTATGATTGAGAAAATATTAGATTTGCTATCAATCTGTTCATCATGCAGCTCATGTAATTATTTTCAACTTGTCGAAAGAACAGCATAAACATATATAGCTATATATCACCATAATTTGAAGTGTTGCGTCTGTCGAGCTAGATGGTTCATTTGCGAAGCTTTATTGACTCATTCTGAGTAGCGTCTTCATTGTCCATTTCATCTAGACGTCTTAGTGTTTGTTTTAAAGTTTTCAATTGCTAAAGTTTCTTTTTTACGTGCTACACCTATTTCACTTAGAAAGAGTCTATTTCGTTCTTTAATGTAAGCTGTATTGCAAACAATCGTATTTTCCAGCCTTAAGTAAGAAAAGTTGGAACAAAGACTATTGAAAGACTAGAAGAGTATATAAATGTGTCATCGTACATGTTATCAAACTGTCTTGAACCGAAACTGAAGTATCCAGCTATGATGTGTTAAGGTCATTTGGAAACAATCACAGACATTCATGAACGCCTATGAGTAAACGGATAAATTTCAATAATTACTTGTACATGGTGGAGTTTATCGAGGTGATGTAAATTTGTAAAGACAAAACTTCAATTTCAAATGCGTTGTATTTTAGATATTTGTTCTTCTTATGGAGGTACTGATCGAGTTCTCAGTTTTGCGTATTCATCTTTAATGACAAGTCTTCGAGTGATTTTGTTCACAATTCACTTTCGATGGCATTATTAAAAAACTGATTGACAAATACTTCCAAACATATGTGAAAAGATTTAAGAAAAAACTAGTATGAGTTTCCCAACAGTTAATGTTGCTGAGCATTAAGATTACAAAACCTGAAATGTGATTTAGTTCAGTATTGATACTTTCAAACTTTGGTTTGTGTACTGATCATTCATTCAATTCTTGTTGTTCCATATAACTTATGTTACACTGCGTGTTCACTGTCGTAATTTATTATCTATTACGTCTGTGAATTACATTTTGATTTGAGACTTTTTAAAAGAAAGAAATATAGAGAGTAAAAGAAACTTCACTTGTTCTCACACATTATTCTACAGAGGTGCCATCATTCAGAGGAATTATTTCAATGTGTCCTGGGTGACCTTAACAGTTACCATTATTTAAGTAACTGAATTAAGCCAGTTGTACAACAATAAGCCATTAAGCTATTCCACTTAATATACCTCAAATCTCCGAACATATGTAGATCAATCTTCAAAAGATTGAATTGTTTATGGTTTACACAGTTGCTTGCTTCATGTTTGTCCAGTGTATGTTATTACTGTCATCAACAGAATGTACATTATTGTGAAAATATAAAAAATGCACTAACCGTTTTGAAATGGACTATTATTTAGTATCGTTTTTCATATACTTCACATCCGATGCCAGTATTGTTTTAATTGATCTTCTAAGAAAAATTGATCCACTATATCAGTCAGTTGGTCGTCGTTAATTTATGAACCTACCATGGAATTTCAATGAAATGAATTCTGCATCTAAAGAAATGAAAGTTGATATGTTGAAACATCTGTACTACTAAGGTTTCCTTCATTTAATAAATCAGTAACTTTGAAAATAATGAAAAAATCATTTTAATTCTGTTTCAGAATAAACTTTCTGCAAATAACTATCTTATAAATGCATACTACTCGATGAAAGCTAAATTTCTAACATCATTGAAGGCCACTTCGCACGGATACGAATTGTGAGTTGTATTTTGTTACTATGGCTTTTTAATCACTACCCACTCTCATGTAAAATAAACTCTTTGTTCATAGAACAAACACCATTTATAGCATCATAATTCACAACTAGTTATGTTTCAAATAGTGATTTTATGAATAGTGGTAAAATGGATGACATCATTCCATTTATTTGACAGTCAACATTGAAATCCTCTTTTGGTTAGAATATTGTCGTAACACTAGAATAAAACGGAACGTGTTTGCCAGTATTTCAGTGTAATGTAATTGCACAGCAATTAGGGACAAAACTTCCGACGGTATAATTTATTTGATTTAATGTAATCAAATAAGGCAAATTTACAACTAATCAATAAAAGTGTAAACACATTTAATTAGGCGATCAAATATGATCACGGACGTTTATTGATATAATTAGATGGGATTCAATATCTTGCTATTTTAAAATAACTTTAGATACATCCATCATCAGGAGGACAGTTGATCTCAAATAGTTGCATGGTATGATGCTTAAATGGTTCAAATTTCCTAAATTCGGTAACCCTACTTGAACTCTATTCTATAGAACAGGATATTCACTGTATATAGCAACATACGATATATCATCAATGAAGAGATATAAAACCAAATTAGTTTAATGACAGGTTTACTCGTCCACTCAATTCTCATGATTTAAAAATAAATGTATCATTCTGAGTAAGCAAATGTTCCTTGTATATTTACAAACTTTTAGACCTGATTTATTCACTTTCCAACCGTCTATAATTGACGGAGGTGGTACAGTGGTTATGACTTCTGGGTTATTACATCCACCATTTCTGAATACACCACACTCGACATCAGAAAAGTATGGAACTATCGGATGGCTTCTTGGCCGACAGATTATATCTGCAGGTATGTTTTAAGTTATCCGTTCCTCCCCTCTCTGATTCACAATGTTATCGCACTCAGGTACTGGGAATCGGTCACGAACAATTGAGAAATATGTGTGTATGTGAACTGTTTCTGTGATCCTACTAGATCTAGGAAGACTGATTCCTCTGCAGGTCAGAAGTTTATATTCTGAATATTTCAAATATTGATGGTGAAATATTCTCTTCTGAATGTGACGAGTAGAATTTATGTGTAGCTATAGTGATTTGATATGTCAGTGTGTGCATCTGCAATGTGATAGACAGTAAGATATTGATGTAAATATTCAATATCAATGGGTATAGATATACGATTGTAGTCCATCAAATGTTGACTTGTTGAGAGTAATGTTTTTCATTGAAGTGTTGTCTTATTAGCTAATAATATAAGGGACGCTGTTCACACATGATATTGATTACACTCAAATCAATTTTGAACTTTACAGTAATCATCCTACTTGAAATTCACGTTATATTAATTCTCGAAAACTCAGGATATTTTCATTACAGCTTTCAGAGATAATCAGCTAATAGAACAAACGCAATATCAGCCGGAGTGTGGATCAACTGCTTCTACACCGTTCCGAAGTCAACTGTGTTGTTTATCAGCACAAATCAACTCTGGTAGACTTCAGAAAGAAGTAAGACAAATTCAAATGTTATTTTAATCCACGAATTTTCGAATCTTCACACAGTCTTCGGCATTTCAATTTTGAAGTTAGATGCCGAAAAATGGCTGGTAAACGAAAGGTGTTATTCATTCAAAGTTTAATGAATAATATGGCAATCAAATGCAGAGATATAATGCATTTGTCATCTGTACATATTTTATGATTGATGTATCAATCAGTCTTTCATCGAAATAGAAAAATGTTTGAAGCCAGAAGTGAATAATATTATCAATAACTTGCTAAAAATACCAATTTAAAGAATAAATATGAAATTTTGTTCAGTCGATGCGTGAGTTCAGTTGAAATTCAGACCGAAATGAAAACACTTGACGCTTTGCCGCGTCTATTTTCTCACAGTTGTCGTTGTCAATTTTTGTGGGATTAGTGCCGTTAATATTAAAAGCTTGAATTGAGAAAACGCTTTACAGTGTGTTTTCTACACAATAGGAATTTATGTGGACCTAGTACAGTGTCATGTAGTTAGTTCAGGAATGGCAGGTGCTACTAGTTAATCTCATGTCAGGATCCACGAAACGTGATAACCTTTGACTCGCTTGATGTTTTAAGCTGACATTGTCACAATCAATTAACTTTTCTGTGTTTAACAATTCCAACAAATGCAGTGGATCACATATATGAGCGGTTGTTTGCGAAGAAGTGATCTGACAATTAGTTGTCCAATACTGCTCTAAGATACTCAATATCTCCTCCAAAATGAAAATAGAATGACGAAGGTAATTAATTAAAATCTTTGGATAGTACCACAACCATAAACAACTTGTCAATCTCATGAGTAACCATCTTGTATTTCAATCTACGAATAGCACTTAAAGCTTCAAAATGCTTTGAGTGTTTTTTCTGCTTAATCGTTAGATCTCGCTTGTCAAACAAATTATATAAGCTGAAACTGAAAGCGTGATACATATGTCACAGACGTTATAGAAATTTCATGTAATCTCAACTATTTTCTTGCCAACTAGAATTTGGAAAAATTGTCAGCTGGTATAAATGGTCTTATGTTATCTTTCGAAGTAAGTAAACTTAAATAACACAGTATTCACTTGATTCCTTAATCGCTAACATTCACAATTGACACATGCATTCTATGTGTTCTCTAGGTTCGAATTGGGCAATCTCATTGTTTGAATTTGAATTTTGCTGAATAATTGACGAATGCGATTTATATTTGATCACGCTTGTATTTCACATCAGGGTGATGAATCAATCAATCAGTATACCTCTTGCTGGTGTTTGAGTTATTGTGTAACACTACGAAATGATTATATATTTTTGATATCCCAGAGAGAAGAACATGAAATATTTTACCTTCCGTGATTAGTTTTGGGTGGTTCTTCAGTGTAGGTAAGCACTGAAGTGCTTATTCCGGGTGATTTATAGATGACGTAGATAGGATCTATCATGGACGCATTGAAGGAATGGGGGAACCGGCGGATGTCGGAAAAATGAAGGCAAAGGTGAAGGTCATGGGGGAATTACTGATCAGCAAGTCAAGAATGACTCTTCATGGGGTCATTTCTATGAACGTGGAAGGCGTTTTGGGATGTCCTTGATACGAATAAGCATGAAATGTAGTGTCAGATTCTTTGAGTGCAGAAGTGTTGGACAATACGGAGAGCGGAAACAAAACTCATTTAAACGTTGTATCATGCCTCTTGTTATTTGAAATGCACTTGTGATTGTCGGATTAACCATTAGTTGTTCACTGTATACGAGAATGTGAGTTAGTGAGAAAAATTTCAGTCTGCATAGTGGCAATAAACGAAAAAGAATGTGATGGAATCAGAACCCTCACGTTGAAATTCAGAAAACAAGAAGCACGAGTGTGGCAGAACACTTGAAAACAAGACTGAAAGAAAGTTCTGATTGCAGGAGGCACGGGAAGATTCAAATGGATGAAAGAAGACTATTTATAGTTATTAAATAAACATTGTTGTATTTCAATCTACACACAGCACCTAAAGCTTCAACATGCTTTGAGTGCCTTATCCGCTTATTCGTTAGATCTCGCTTGCGAAAGAAATTATATAATTTGAAAATGAAAACCTGTTATATGTGTTACAGATGTTATAAAAAACCTCTCTCACCTACATTTATCTTCGCACTGCTTTGTTCAACAGCTGGATGATTTCCAATATAAATTGCTCTATATTGTTCATTTACTCACATTTCTTGCAGATATACAAGGAAAATTTAAGTGGAAATACTGAAAGCTTAAATGAAAGGAAGATGTTTTTTTCAGCATTCGCCAGAGTAAGTTGTGCAGACCGCTCAAATTTAGTTTGATCGGAAACTCAATTCACAATGATTCTTGTTAAACTTTGTGAGCTATAGTTATTATTGAGAAGAATATCAACACAACTACATTTCAATCATCTCGTGAGTAGAAATGTTATGCACATAAGAGGCTTACTATAGAAATACGTTTGAGTAAACAGAGTATACGACTTGAGAAATGAACCGTAGTAGATCGGTAATGTTTGAATGATGAGGTTTGCTGATAAATCATAACATTTTTGCATATACGAAATCATTTTCAATTGAATAGAGTCACTGTGCGAACACAGATGCATTATTTTAAATAGTTCTCATTATACTAACAAGATTTTGTTGACCGAATAATACGGAATAATCTATAGGTGTCCCATGAGAATTTCTATCTGGAACAGAGATTGTTGAGCAGGTGAACAGAAAAGTTGAAACTTTCAATCGTCACCAAGGTTCCGTTATCTCGCTTTTCAACCTAAATTGTCTCTTCTGATGGCTGAATCCAGCTACAAGAATACAAATAAAATTCCCAAAGCAGACAGACGTACCGAGAATTCATGATTTCAGTATTTTGGTGTTGATTTTCAAGCAGTCGGTGATAACAGGCTGAACTAGGTCAATCTGTTTCACTTTTAGCGTTTAATATATCAATCATAATGAATATTTTCATCCGTTGACAGCCCCGGTCCAAGATCTTCACCCCTATTTCAGACAAACAAGTTGGTGAAACCTATTAGGCCCTTCTGGAGAGAAACAGGCCACATCGAAGCACGACACACCCACCGGGGTCAGAATACTTGTTTCTGCAATCCTTTGGAGTATACCAGATGACGAGCAACTCCATATGATACATACACCACTTTCGAAAAATTTTTGTCATTTTCCATTCCAAATGTAATTGTGCTATATTTCTCTGTGGGTTTGGTAATCGATTGGTGGGTGTCGGTAAGAGTGAGTGATTAGCTCGAACTCCACCACCAGGGTTACCGCTCACGTTAGTACATGAGTCATTAGTCCCACTATCCAGGAGGCACGACGCGGACGTGTGAGTCGGATTTTGCCTCCCGTCCAAGATCTAATAACACTATAAAAAAAACAGTGGTTCACTATAATACAACAAGCATATCACATCTTACAGAACCAAAAATGAATAAGATGATTTTGGCGTAGGCTAATTTGTTTAAGTAAATAATAGATCACAAAGTGTTTCAGTGCGTCTTTTATCTTCATTTGTAGGAAAACACGGTTCAAAGCTTCTTTCTAGTTTTCTCGAAATAACTTTCGTGTCTCATGACGTATTGAAATGATTGTTAGTTATCTTCAATGAATTATAACTACAATGTAGTAATACACATTATTCATTATTTTCTTTTTTTGCATATTCCTAATAACTGAAGATGTTGTGTGGCGGCTTGTTATCACATATTATTGATCGCAAATCACAGTCGTCTATCCAAGACTACGAATACATGTAATTCCTGTGTATTTTCATAATATGACGTTTAAAATATTGTCAGTCAGTTTCCGTCTGTCAAATCTATCATGTAATCCATAATTTTTACCCGATTACTTAATACAGCCAAGACTAATACTACAAACATTCAATTATTTAAACTGTGGCTTAAACAGTGCATATATGGTTGTGTGCGTCAACGTATGCAAATGATTAGCTTACAATCGTTCACATGAAATGCATTTCAACAAATACTGTGTAGTGTGTTCATGAATGAATTACCACAATAGCACACTAAGTTTTCCATTGATAGTTCCACATATTTCATTCCAATTTTTCTCGTTTTCAGTGTGAACGATGTTGTGAAACACAGTCAAGGATTTTCAGAAACATACCAATGTGAAAGTGGTACGGTAATGAATCCTGTGCGCAAATGTATTCTTTAGAAGAAAATATTATTAGTGTGTGTGCAAAAGTATTCGTTTGTCTGTTTAGTGAATTCCGTAATTAAAACTATTGTAATGTATCACTTCAGTTCTTCAAAAAATAAACCTTTTAGTACTGTAAATGGAGTCCAGTATTTGATTGGTGCAGTCGGATCAATCGATTCTGACGGGTCAAATAACGAGAACAATATGGTTTTAATCCAGTGGAAGAATTATTCCGAAATTTCGTTTCTACAATATCCATATAAATGTGAGGATCAAATAAGTCGTTTGTGTGTTGAAATTTCAGACGACGGCGTTCCTGATATATGTTTTTGGAAACGTGGTACGGGAGGCAGGAACATCATCAACCCTGTGACTTGTAAGAAGAATTGTCGCTTCACGAAAACGAAACGCTTACCACATATTTGCATATAGGTAGAATGTGATTTAAAGCACAATTAAATAGATTTCTGAAGTTTAACAATTGCCAAATTACCTGACTGGAATTTATGCAAATCATAGATACACAATGCCACTGAAGAGTATCATGATGATTTGTGGTGGACCAGTCTTAAAATGTACTTTTCACTCAAACAGGCGCACGTTTAATGCTGCTAAGTAATTTCGTTTCTGCATCGAGGAAAACCGTGAAACCAGTTATGGACATTTCGTAAGAAGATCTTGTGGCACTGAAGAGGTTCTCAAGAAATCATAGAAGATTCGCAAAATATTTCTCTGGGAACACACTTCTTGTAAACGCTACAACTAGAAGCACACTGCGTTAGAATATTACGTCAGTAGGTAAACAAAAATCAGTCATTTTCGCCATCTTACAAAACATGTTGAAGTTCTTCTTTACATAAGAATCAATGATGAATGACGAAGGAGAAGACCAGTCAAGAATCTCCTAATTATGAAAAGAGAAATGCAGGTCACTTACTGTCCTTCAATTCGCTTCACCAAAATAATCTCTCAGCATAGTTTCAATATCTAAAAATTATGATAACTGATTTGTTGTGTAAGAATATGTAATACTTTATCCGTACATAGCCTATGAACATACACCAAGATAATATTAGCAGTTAGTGATTTTTGTGTTTTTGTGATAAGTGAACGGAATTTCCTTTTACTACCGATACAAGCCCCTTGATTGTGAAGACCACTTGTTCTATTTGGTAACTTGCTGTCATGAGTCCTGGAGAGATGTAATAAGGTTCACTGCCAAGCAATAGACATTATTATTCCCACCGCTTGATTGTAACAATTCTGTTGGGAACACACAAAACTAAATAAATTCTGTCCCTAAACTAGTTAGATGTTCGTATGATTTGTTTGTTCCGTATATACTCTTATAAACATATTGCATCTTTTAGTAGGTAACCAATAGATTTACTGTTCAGTTAAAGATTTATGTTCTTTATAAACCCGTTGCAATAAAGCAATACGATTTCATACATTCTCATCAGAGTTTAACCTTAACTGCCACGTGTAACCGCAACAAAATATATCCGAAATGAGAACCATAGTGCACGTGTTAAAAAGTGCTCAGTGTAAAACCGGTTGCCTACATGAACGCAATTGATAAAAACAACAAACCAATGTACAAAGTTTTCACGATTTTGTCATATTTCCTTTCACCAAGATATATTTCCCACTATTTGTATATTCACTCCTATTACTTGCTGACCTTTATGACGTCATGAGCATGACTTTCAGGTACATATTTGAAACGGTTCCTCAAATGTCATGTAGATATTACACAAACACATAATACGTACTGTTCCAAAGTGTTGTGACCTTTTTGTAGCTACGCGAGTCAAAATCGCAACGCGAGACTAAATTTGAAAGTGACAGCTACCGAAGGCAGAACACATATTTGTTACAAATGATTTAACTTCAATTGATATTGTCATCAGCATTTAGATTTGTTCTGATTGTAGGATGGTAATGATTTCAAAACATGCTTAGCCACGATCAGAAGATTAGCGTGTTATTAACGAAAGTATCCAGCAGAACCATGAAGTACCTGTACAGTAAAGAGATTTCCCTTGTACGTTTACAGGAAGCAGTTCGCTACGGTGTCTCGACAATTATGAACTCGATCTGGTTACGTCCACGGTATTATGAAATGAAAATAGAAAACCAAAATGAGAATCAACGTTTTCAACAAATATTTTATGTATATTACACAAGAACATATTATGTACAAATTATGACTAGCATGATGTAGATTGAAAGTTAAGTTTGGTTCACTGAGACAACGATAGCCTTTAGGAGACGATATAATTTACAACTGTCTCACCAACAATGAACAGAATAAACATTGATTGTTGTTTGTTCGACATTCCTACTGAAAGCGAAATTCAATCACATTCTGTCAAGATTAGAAATAACATGAGCCACTTTCAGAAGCACATTTATCGAGGACGTTAGGAAGATTGAGCATGATGAAGTTTGTCCACACTTCATGTATTTAACATAATTTCACAGTTACGTTTCTAACAGCTTCCGAACTTATGGTGTAGGTCATTTTTATTTGTTGTGTGGTTTCATAAAATAATCAAACCAATTGTATTTTCTGCACTTATTATTGTAATGACTTTCTTTTAACTCTCGTAAAACTCTCCAGTTATTTTATCTCTCATGACCTTAATTTAAACACTGCGGTTTACCTGTTCGTCCGCATTTGATTTCCCATTCTTTAACAGATAGCAGTACGTGTTCATAACTTCGGTTCATCTGACTCTAGTTTCATTTATCAGTTCTGGGGCCTGTGCTATTGTTGATTGTTGTATTTCTCTTTCAGCATTGAACTTACGTAGAGCGTTTGCACCTGCTGAGCAGTCGAATCGTTTTTCTTCTCGTTCTCTCGTCTAACTTTGTTCATGTACGTCACAACGTGTGACTCTGATGCACTGAATAGCTAGTTATATGCGAACCGCCACAATGATGTAACACATTCCGAACCTGTACATCTTAAACTTCTGTTTTCACTACCGGATAGTCTTAATCTCAAGTATGCGTGATTTCTGATGGTCATGTATAATGTTTCGAATTGTTTGAATTACAGTGTGAACTAGGAATCACAGAAATAACGTAATCGGATCAAGAAATAGTAGATAAGCACAAACGAATGTACTGTATTTACAATTCGAAATCAAGCATTCAACAAGTACAAAAGAATCATTAGTTAATTCAAACACCACATCCGCCACGGCTTAAATTGCAATGTAACTGTCTGTAATAAGTTGTACGTCTTCTTCTCAAGTTCACTCTGAGTCTGTCCGACAATGTATTGGATAAAAACTCTGGATTATCTAGAATACACTCATTAGTATTAGAATTAACAACTGAAATCGGAACAGATTCTCCTGGGTCCTGAAATTGTATACAATCAGCATGTTGATTTTGTAATGAAATCGTTAATATCTAGAATTCGAACCATAGATTTTTCAACACTATCCTTCATCAGGAAATAATATTTGGGATATTTATTTCTCACATTGATTAGAGTGTACATTGGAAGTGAATTTGTGATAAGGATGAACAGCAGTTGATATGAAATCATCTGAATTGTAATCAGAATCGAGCTCATTTAATACTCGTGGTTCGCATTGCACAAGTTTCCCACAAGAAACAAATGAATCATGGGGACAAATAATATTTGATAAGACATCAAGATTTGATTTTTCTGAATAGTTTCCTCAAATTTATTAAGAATGTCATTGCAGAGCAAAAGATCATTAGAAAAACCAGCATCCATCAAAACTACATAAGGTTTTCGATCATGATTTGAGTCGCTCAACATATTTTCTACAAATTTGCAAGGAATTTCATCAGAAATATGTGACTCATTAAGAAAAGCCATAGCTTGCACAATAACATGAGAATTCTGACGAATTTATTGATCAGAAACCGTTGTCTTACAAGGATTCTGAGTTTCATTTAACTCCGAACTGCTATAGGACTCTACACATCTTAAGCTTCTGTTTTCACTACCGGATAGTCTTAATCTCAAGTATGCGTGATTTCTGATGGTCATGTATAATGTTTCGAATTGTTTGAATTACAGTGTGAACTAGGAATCACAGAAATAACGTAATCAGATCAAGAAATAGTAGATAAGCACAAACGAATGTACTGTATTTACAATTCGAAATCAAGCATTCAACAAGTACAAAAGAATCAATAATTAATTCAGACATCACATCATGGTAATACAATCGATCATTTGAAAATTAACTGTTTTCATACGCCGATTTCACGTGTATCAAAATTGAGTGATTAGACGTTACTGTGAAATTATCAAATGTATTCTGAAGATCAATACAAAATATATCGCAGTTTACACTAGATTGATACTGTTCAATCCCACTTTTAATTACGGTAGAATACGATGCTTAACTAACGGCACTCGAATGTGCTGAACACAAGAGTCGTAAGTGAGAAAACAGGAGAAGCAGGCAAAGTGATTGTGGTGTAAAATCAAAAACGTACAGAAAAACATAGTGTTGGCTACAACATCTTTGTAATTCAGCCAGTCCTCAAGCATGCAAGTTGCGTTATCGTCCAACCGTAGTGTACGACGTCGGTATTCTGGAAAACTCGGTATCGATATAAGAAAACATGACTGTCATGTAAAATCAATGTGAGCACTTTATTTAAGTTAGATTGAAACAAAAATTCGGCGCTGAATGCAATGGATTGTTCACAATCCATGCTTTAACTAGGCCCAAAGAGCACGAATTCGAAGGTAACAAACAGACCGATATTATATATGGAAGCCCTGGGTTTATGGTGTGAATATATAATATAGTGTGGTTTGATGTGAGAAATAGTATACACATGCCATATCTGTTACATGAGACAGTCTAAGTACTAAAACTGTCATTTTGATTATTGACCTAAAATTTCAAAACCATGGTGTTCGTTCAGGAATGATATTAGTTGAAGAATGCACTTATGTATTCTCTTCAATGGACAAAACTCAGTGTAACCATATAGAAACAAATCTCTTTCTCTTATTGGAACATAGATTGGATTAAAGCTTGTTCCATCCACGATTGCGCTGATGAACGTTGATTGGCTAATTATTACGAAATCAGAGCTAGTCGATACTTGGAGAACACTCCAAAACCTTCTCATACAAAATCTATAAATATTCTAACGTTTATGTGATTGTGCTTCACACTCCCATCTACTCTTTTTATTTGGAATACAGTTTCCTTCCTATTCAACCGTGTTCTGACTTGGGGACTTCTCGAGAGATTTAGCGTTCAAGAATACTAAGCGATAGAAAAAGCTGTAATCTAATAAGACAGAATTATAACAGTTTCCGACAACGCGGCCCGATTCAATTCACTAGACCTTTCCTTCGAGTACGGTTACGTCTTTCAATGATTGTATTTTCTAATATTATACACAAACATTTTATTCAGCTTACAAGTTGTCAAACAAAGTATGGCAGTCCAGAATGTCGACACTCATCAAAAATTGTCGAATAGAACAATGAAAATGTTTATTGAAAGACTAAATAATTTGGAGGAATCAGGTAGGATTCAAGGATTGTGAACGATACTTTACTGGTAATTTCTTCGAAAATTTAGGTAAATATATAAAAGTAAGTACAAAAGTAAAGAGAACTGATCACGCTCTGGAAACGCTAGTGACCAGTCCTAAGGGAAACAGATATGGAGGACGCTTTGCAGAATTATGTTCTTCTGTGATATTGGTACTGCTATAATAATAGACCTAATCCTAAAATTGTAGATTTGTCATGACGTAACTGTCTAATCTATAAGATCTTATGTGGAGGTCACATTATTATCTACACCAACTCACCACGTCGTAACAATGATCAATATATGATGAAGAACATAGTCAGACTAGAGATAAAACGATATATTTAATATGAATAAAAGATATAAGGTAAGATTCAGCAGGGGCCACACCTGCAAGGCAGAACCATGACATCCGATCAACTTGAATTAACTCGATTCATTGTTTTCGCGCGCCGGTTACCAAAATAATAAGGTTCCTCCGGGTTTTCATAAGTTGGAAGATAAACCAAAAAGAAGGCAGCAGCAACTGATCGTGAAATACATGTAATAACTTCAAAATATATGTTTTTATACTTAACACGCTTCTCTATATTTACACAGAGCTACGGCGAAATGCATCTTATATGTAAATCTGTTTCCACCGTCCAAATATCAGACTCTGAAACTTTCCGGTAATTAGGAATCATGACACGTTAATAGAAGAGCCGTTTGGTTTTCATCAATTGACTGCTATAGAATGGACTGAGTTGTTGATGCTTACTTTCTGATCAATCTATGAGATAAGATAATTTGTAGCTCATTTGTATAGTTCCGGCGTACACCAACCGAGCGAGTTTTCCTTCTATCAATTCGTAAATGTAAGGGTGAACAGACAGTAATTCCAGAAAAGTATGATTCATACTAATTTTGAGGTCATAACTGTAAAGTAATGTTCGGGCGATGCACAACACACTAATATTGGTCTATCAGATTGTCAGGAGAGCAAAACTCGAATAACAAATGAAATATACAGCACAAATATTTTTCAATACTTGTACATATCTCAACTAACAATGGAATCTCGTAAGTCAGTAATGACTAATAAGTGTTGGTAAGTAGTAAAGAAGAAGAAAAGATCGAATGAGACAGAAATCAAGTTGAACAGATTAAGCAGAATTGTCACTGAATGCTTTCAAGTTTGTTACAACCACGATCAATACCAATTCAATGACATTTATTCTTCTTTATACGGGAAAGTTTACTTTCCAGCGTGCATTTAAAAACATCTGTGGCAACCAGCAGAGTCACACACATTAGTTGATCGATAGGGTGAAGAAATAAGAACAAATTATCGACGTTAAATTTAGATGGGTGTGCAAAAAGTTATTATAATCTTCTTTGATAACTAATAGAATCCTTCGTATATAGAAGACATACATAGTTTAATGATGGACCGTGCTGAAATATTTATAAAATTTGATAATCACGGGTGATAATATTCTATGATACAATTTTGGTGGAGTTTTGTTCATCCAGCTCAGAGAACAAAACTCCACCAAAATCATCCACCTGAGCTACAAATCTTCTCGACCATCTCTACGATACAATGTACATTGTTTTGAGACAATGTGACTTGATAAACATTTTACCATTCTCATTACATTCATTTATATTTTATGTAGTTAGTATTGTTAGATATATTATTGTATGCATTTTGATGTATGTTTCCATGTTAATTCGTTATATAAACAGCTTATATGAGAAGGTTCAGTCAATATTCATCACACTACTAGTAGAAGCTTATATCGAATGTTTATACATATTTCATTGTAGTTATTAAATTATGTTCTTGCATTGGTTAGTTATGTGATGACATAACATTTTGCACAAGATGTTAGAGGAGATTACTAGTTCACCTAATCTAAGCTTGGAACGAATACTCTATGACGTAAAACTAATAAGCTAGCTATTCTGATGCGTACCAGTCCCTCTAACTAGACAGAGAAGTTCAAGTTCTCAAGTGGTAACTATATTCCACAAGCAGACAGAAGCACGAACAACCACGACGACAAGTCTAGTTAATAATACACTCATTTATATATTGATTCATACACCTATTTTTGAATAATAATCAGAATAAAGTTACTTATATGAAAAATACTTAGGGTTATAACATATCATGTGCTGAGTATAGTTCATGTTAACTTAATACAAGTATATTGTATGTTATACAGAATAAAATATCACTCTGGGAAACAGAAACAAATACTATTGAAGATGCCACAGGTATTCGGAGTTTGACAACGCTTTAACCAGTAACACCTAATATGAATCGTACCCACCAAGTGAAGTCAAAAGACAGAAGCGAAGAGGTTCGAAGATATATTTAATGGGCTATCAACATATATCGAGGATCGTCTGATCTAATCTGGATAGCGATTGCAGGGATTGTTGAGCACGGCGTTCCCACTCGTGATCTGACACGGATGCATGACAGAGCGCCTTCAGCTAGATGAGTCCATTAAAACTAATGTGGTCAGCATCCAACGTCGAAGACTCATAGAACTATTTATTTACCGCTACACTATACTGAATAACCATCACATTAAGTCAAAACGGAATTAATGTCGAACAAAAATCATAATGAGTAAATCATCAATCCAGTTTTGACTTTTTATTTCGTCATATCAGAATTTAAAAAAATAAGGCATTTACAAAATGGGTTCTGGGGATCTAATATACAGAATAAATTTTGAATGTGTTGCTAGTTATTAGTTTATTGAGAGGACATTTACTTCTTTTTAATGCGTGTTTCTTGTAAATTTGAAAATCTAGTTAATAGAGTTTATTGAATTTAGTCAAACCACGAATTACTATAAAATTCGATTGTGAAGTTATTTTTTGCTTCATATGGTTCATGAACTTAAGAGTGTTCAGTACATACACGTATTGTTGAAATCAAGTTTTACAACACTATGATTCTCCGTTTTTATTAACGAAACGGAAATCATAAACACATGCCCTTCGTCTTGGAAATATATATACAACACGTATTCGTTTGTTAGAAAATGATTTCATATAACGTGATGATATATAGTAAGGCAAGGACTTTCATTTAATAATTCTCACAGATTATGTAGAACCTAATAATGACAAGTACACTATGTTATTGTACTGAATAACAAATTGATTGAATCAAAGGAAATCATATATTAGCGTCGGTTAATATTCGTCCTACTTGGATTTTGACTTGCTGTTTTTCAACTCCTCTCCTGAAGTCATACTACAAAACGTTTAGGAAAACTAGGTCCGATTATTTTTGAACACGTTTGTTGAAATGGAACAGTGCGCTTGAATGAATATAACGACTAGAGATGTAATATTAACCTTTGGGATATAAGTTATGGTTTTAATAACATGGTGTGCTGCAACGAATCAATGTCGGTTATCTCCGTTCAAATTATGATGTATCTAATATTTCACTTGCAATTTCATGTACAATTAACACTTCATGCACAAATGCAATCAGAATCAAGCCTAACGATTCACCTAAGCACGTCATTGTCTTTGTTCTGTTTGTTATTCATAATATGGTTAATTTCATCATAAAACGTAGCAGTTAGAATTCTTTTCGCTAATGTGACTAAAAACAGAGAGTAAAGACCAGTTGTCTGCACATTCATTAAAGGCAAAATATTGAAGACCATAAAAATTGCTGAAATGTAATAGATAAGTCGATGCTACCTTCTGATGTTATACATCGTTATGTTAACTTGGAGATTCTAAGAACTGTGTATTCTGCTTTGTCTTGTTAGTCTGATTAGACCACGGGAAAAGTCGTATCACAGCTGGTTTACAAAGCACTTTGATAATAGAGTATCTATTCGTGAAAACGTGTGTTCAATTACGTGAACAGTTTCAATGCACTCATTATCTATGTGATATTTCTTGATTCGAAACTTCGAAATGAGTGTTCGACAACGACAAGTACTGATCAACATAACAACGTTAAAATAATGAAGTGCTCAGGTTTGTATAACTAGATCTCACCAACTGAAATCGGTATGTTCTTTTGCATGCATAAACTAGATGACTAATTTGTCAAATAGAAATAGATTAATAGTCTAATCGAATGCATTAGGCATGTAATACAATCAGTCTAATAACTGTCTCTGAAACCCACTTGATATTAATAATTTATGGATTTCTTTCACCTTTACTAGAAAGTACAGAATTTGAACATGTACCAAGTAACAACAAAGTAAATGTCTTACAAAAAACTTGCACGATCTGCTCCTCAATAAAATGTCCGCTGATAAAGACGAAAGTCAGTAATCTAACAGAAGTACTTTTCAATGGATGGTTGATATCATGAAATCGCACACAGTACTTCGATATCACAGAAACTATTCTTAGTACTGAAAAGTTCAATCTGTTTGTTCTGTTGAATTTCAGTACAAAATAAATCAATCTACACTACCAAACGATACGAAAAATATTGGAAAATGAGCAAATCTGTTGAAACTTTGAATATGACAAGTGAAGTTTATATATTTTTCCAGCACAAAATGAAATTTTCTGCTTTTTGTTATCGTTGTGTTTTTGTCACATAGAAAGTAACAAAAGGGTAAATTTTCGAAAAATGACGAAACAAAAGAGTGAAAGAGTGAGGGAGTAGGAAAAATTATTCATCAAATAGAATTCTCTTTTTTTCCAAAAACGAAACAATTTTAATCGTATTCATTATTTACCCACTCACCCCCCCCGCCTCCACAACCACCCACTTCAATAATTACAGTGAAATTAATAATAATAATAATAGAGTAAGTACTAGTCACCTAGAATAATAATGTTCAATGTGTCAGGCATTCAGTTCGAATTTATGAATAAAACTATATTACTTCTCGGTGTTGTTGTTGTTGTTCTCTCCTTATGCGTGAAAGTACAATTATCTTCGTTATTTCACCCATTCTCCATCTTCCCCCCACTCTCTCCCTATCTTTAACTCTCTCTTTGAAGATTGAAATTTGTATATTGTTAACTAAATTTCTAGAAATGATAGAAGAGATCATAAATGAAACTGTGAAATTCCATTTTGACTAGTAGAAAAACAAGCAAACAACAGTACTACTAATTTTTTTTTATATAAGCTGTCTAGAAAATTTTGAATACCTTTTTTCATTTATGACATTCAATAGTATCTATGTGATTTCAAATTCAATGATACATATATACAACATGAAATTGTGAGTTGTTCAAAAGAAATTAAGCGATGTTAGTCGTTTCTATTTTAGCTCAGTTTATATCGAATTCTCATCATGATCATGAATACTATTAACATGATTATCATTGACAACATTATAACTATGACTGCAATTACTATCGCTATTACTAATACTACTACTGTGGTATACGGTATTTATGTTGACAAACAAAAGTAGTATGTTTCACAAGTCAGAAGTGGAATGTTTGGCTGAAGAAGATTGAAATGATCGAAATTGACGAGAACACGAATGTAAACAAATAGTACTTGTAATAATAACAGGAATGAATGAATGAATGAATGAATGATGAAGTTTCTAAAATAAAATTAATAGAACATATTCAAATAAAGTAATAAATTTATGGTTTTTATATTTGACAAAGACATGGATCCTTTCTAGCTCAATGTTCATTCACTACACTACTACTGTAATGAACAAGAACACAGGTGGAGACAATCGAATGTATTTAACACAAAATTACAGGACTGTGTTAATAAAATCTAACAATCATACAGTAAATGCTTAATTTGCGAAATGTTCATCGATTGTCTCAAAATGACTTAGACTTCATTGTTCTTACATTTTCATACAAATTGTATTCTGTTTCCATTCTTCACTGTTCGATCCTCTTGTCTCTCTGCCACGACTAACATCATATACTACCCATGTCAAAATAAGTAGCACACACCACACTACCACTACTACTACAACTAGTTTAGCAATACTAATGTTATCTATTTTAGGATTGAAAGAAGAAAATTTATTCCAAACTGCTACTAAAGATATGAACGTATTGGCTATTCGTTTAAAAAGGCATTATATAATTTTCAGATTATTACAAATGTTACACTTAAATGTGATAATAAATAAGGGTCTATTATGGCGTTAGTGTTTACAACATGTGAGGAAAGAAAGCTTAATCAAGAATTGATGAAAGCACTTCTCATTTCACCTTTTTACTACTTTAAGTATTATTATTCATTATTGATTGAACTATTAAGTACTGTGTTATACTATTTGATTATATTGATGAATTCATATTGGCGAAATGTATTATGTGAGAACAACACAGATATAAACAAACAATATTGTATTTATCAGTACGGGGTTGTGAAGATTAATAAATTTATGGTTGGGACCATGAATCGAATAATGTCAAACCACTATTGAGAACCTGAAAGCACTGAACGGTCGTTTCGTCCTATTATGGGACTCCTCATCATCTCACTCGAGGGATTCGAACCCAGGGCCTTCGGTCTCGTGCGTGAACTCTTAACCTCTAGACATAGATAGATGAAAATATTGAACATGGCAAGGCAAATTATAAGTCAACACTAGATGGTATAATTACAGATAATTACTTACTTACTTACTTACGCCTGTTACTCCCAATGGAGCATAGGTCGCTGACCAGCATTCTCCAACCCACTCTGTCCCTGGCCTTCTTTTCTAGTTCCATCCAATTCTTGTTCATTTTTCTCATGTCCATCTCCAGTTCTCGACGTAATGTGTTCTTTGGTCTTCCTCTTTTCCTTTGCATAGCCTTGAGGATTCCATGTGAGGGCTTGTCTTGTGACGCAGTTCGGTGCTTTCCTCAATGTGTGTCCTATCCACTTCCAGCGCTTCTTCCTGATTTCTTCCTCCACTGCGATCTGGTTTGTTCTCTCCCACAGTACGTTGTTGCTAATAGTGTCCGGTCAATGGATTTGAAATATTTTGCGTAGACAACTGTTATTAAACACCTGTATTTTCTGGATGATGGCTTTTGTAGTTCTCCAGGTTTCTGCCCCATACAGTAGAACTGTCTTGACATTTGTATTGAAAATCCTGACCTTGGTGTTGGTTGACAGTTGCTTTGAGCTCCAGATGTTCTTCAGTTGTAAATATGCTGCTCTTGCTTTGCCGATCCGCGCCTTCACATCTGCATCAGATCCACTCTGTTCATCAATGATGCTGCCCAAATATGTAAAGGTTTTAACATCTTCCAAATCTTCTCCGTCAATTGTGATTGGATTGGTGCATGCTGTGTTGTATTGGAGAATCCTGCTTTTCCCTTTGTGTATGTTGAGACCTACTGCTGCTGAGGCTGCTGCCACACTGTTTGTCTTCTCATGCATCTGTTGTTGCGTGTGGGATAGAAGGGCCAGATCGTCTGCAAAGTCTAGATCATCTAACTGCATCTTGGATGTCCATTGTATCCCGCGCTTCCCTTCAGACGTTGACGTCTTCATGATCCAGTCGATCACCAGGAGAAAGAGAAACGGTGAGAGTAAGCAACCTTGCCTGACACCGGTCTTCACTTCGAACGACTTTGTCAACTGTCCTCCATGCACAATTTTGCAGTGTAATCCATCATATGAGTTCTGTATGATATTGACTATCTTCTGAGGCACACCGTAGTGTCGAAGAAGTTTCCATAGTGTTGTTCTGTCCACGCTGTCAAATGCCTTTTCGTAGTCAATGAAGTTGATGTAGAGTGATGAATTCCATTTAATTGATTGTTCCACAATGATCCGTAGAGTTGCGATTTGGTCTGTACACTATCTATCCTTACGGAATCCTGCCTGTTGGTCTCGAAGTTGGGCGTCTACATAGTCCTTCATCCTGTTTAACAATACCCTGTTGAAGACTTTTCCCGGTATTGAGAGAAGAGTGATGCCTCTGTAGTTATCACACTTGCTGAGATCGCCTTTCTTCGGTATTTTGATTAGAAGTCCTTCTTTCCAGTCTGTTGGTACTTGTTCCTCATCCCAAATCTTATTGAAGAGAATGTGGAGTATCCTTGCAGTTGCCGTTACGTCTGCTTTTAGTGCCTCTGCTGGGATGTTGTCCGGTCATGCTGCTTTGCCACTCTTGATTTGTCTGATGGCCATGCTGATTTCTTCAATTGTTGGTGGGTCAACATTGATTGGGAGGTCCGTGGGTGCTGCATCGATGTTGGGTGGGTTCAGTGGCGCTGGTCGATTCAAGAGTTCTTTGAAGTGTTCTATCCACCTGTTTTGTTGCTCTTCAATGTTGGTGATTACCTTACCTTCCTTGCTTTTCACTGGTCGTTCTGGTTTGCGGCGATTTCCAGAGAGTTTCTTTGTCGTGTCATACAATTGTTTCATGTTTCCTTCTCTTGTAGCCTTTTCCGCCGTCGTTGCTAAATCTTCCACATATTTACGTCTGTCGGTTCTGATGCTCCTCTTCACTTGTTTGTTTATTTCCGTGTATTCAGCTTGTGCCTTAGCTTTTTCTGCTCTTGTTCGACTGGTATTGATTGCTGCCTTTTTGTTCCTCCTTTCTTGAATCTTATCCAATGTATCAACAGTGATCCATTCCTTGTGGTGGTGCTTCTTGTGACCCAGGACCTCATGACATGTTGAAGTGATTGCCTCTTTGATCCCCTTCCAGTTGCTCTCCACAGTAGTTTCTTCTCCATTGAGTAGATCATGAAAGGCCTGAACCTTGTTGCTGAGGCCTATCTTGAATTTGTTGAGTTTGTTAGTATCCTGGAGAAATGCTGTATTGAACTTTTGTGATACTGTCTGCCCCGTTGTCCAGTGCTTCTTGAGTTTCAATTTCATCTTGGCGACCAGTAAGTGATGATCTGATGCTATATCAGCTCCTCTCTTGGTTCTCACGTCCTCTATAGTCCTCCTGAACGTTTTGTTGATGCAAACATGGTCGATTTGGTTTTGTGTAGAGTGATCCGGTGAAGTCCATGTGGTTTTGTGTATGCGTTTATGTGGGAATATGGTGCCGCCTATGACCAGCACATAGATTTGCAAATCTCTCACCATTTTCGTTTCTTTCTCCCAGTCCGTGTCGTCCCATGATGTCTTCATATCCAGTGTTGTCCGTTCCAACCTTGGCGTTGAAATCTCCCATCAGAATGGTCAGGTCCTTTGTTGGGCACTTCTCGACGATTGACTGCAGCCTATTGTAGAATTGATCTTTAGCGTCTTCATTGTAGTCGTTGGTAGGCGCATAGCATTGGATGATGTTCATTGAAATGCCCTCTTTCTTTGTTTTGAACGAGGCTTTGATGATCCTTGGTCCATGAGATTCCCATCCTATAAGTGCATTTTGCGCTTGTTTGGACAGCATCAATGCAACTCCTTGTGTATGTGGTGCATTTTCTTCTTCATGGCCGGAGTATAACAGGAGCTCTCCTGTAGTTAGTCGTTGTTGTCCAACTTGTGTCCAATGTGTTTCACTGATCCCAAGTACCTCTAGGTTGTATCTTCTCATTTCTGCAGCAATTCAGAAGGCTCTTCCGGTGCCCCACATTGTACGAACATTCCATGTACCTAAATAAATGGTTGCTCTGGTTGTCAGAAGGGGCATCGGCCTCGTAACTTCCGAAGGAATTCGGCTTTCATCATGAGGCGTCATAATTCTTCTAAATGAAGACCTTGTGACTCCCAGGGCAGAGTTTAAAAGGTTTGAATAATTTTTTCTGGTTAGCGTTTTTTTAGCGAGTTAGTTTTCTACGGGATGGGGACGCTAACCCCATGCCCAACCCTCCTCCTTTATCCGGGCTTGGGACCGGCAGTAGCCCCCGGAGGGACTCCAGGCGGAGTTTAGAGATAATAGATAAAGAGTATAAATAGATTGTAAGTAGACAAGTAAACTAGTAGTGATAAGAATAATTAACGTTTTAGCCAACAGTTCAATAGAGAAAGTAGACTAAATTTGTATAAATATACACTAAAAAAAAGTTCAATAAAAATCAATAATATTACGTAATGAGTAGTGTGTGTGTTATCACATAGTGTAGAATATACGGGTAAAGAGATAAAGAAAAACAAACGAACAAAATCAAGAAAACCACATGCCAAGTTATATCTGGTCAAGGGAAGAACAACAGTGTCAACAATTTTTTCTGTACACAAAAACTACGGTTATAGATTCGGATCCTTAAAGTTTCTGTTACATGTAACAGACAGGGTTGAATCCCAGTGGGAAATGATTTGATTTTACCTACTATACAACCATTGTTAACTAGGTGTTCTAATTTCAACTGCGTATTGTCATTGTCTATCACTTTCTAAATAACACAGTGAAATACTCACTTATTCTTTTGTTAAGGTGTCCGATAGTATGCCTAATATATCTATATCCACTGGAGTAGTTGAATCAATAGATGTACACCAAAGAGGCAAACTCATATAAAATGTATTCTTTGTTGGAGTAAGTATCATTGGTCGATTGAAAAATTACAATGGACTTTTACTATTTTTGTCACTATTAGTACACCTATCTATTTAACCATTATGTGTAGTTATACAATTTATTTCCAGGTGATTATTGGTTCATCTTATGCTTAAT
The DNA here is from genome assembly GCA_944470365.2 of Schistosoma intercalatum. Lineage (NCBI taxonomy): Eukaryota > Metazoa > Platyhelminthes > Trematoda > Strigeidida > Schistosomatidae > Schistosoma > Schistosoma intercalatum. Next base: position 5,399,836 of record OX103725.1, read on the forward strand.
ATGTTAGTTTAATGTTTTCATATCCCCTCCCGCGAAAACAAATCCATCATATATAAAAGTCTAATAACGACCTAATTGAAAACAATATTATTCCTAACATTCACCATGGAGATATTCAATCTTTCTTTTTCGCTTCTCTCAACAGTAAACTACCCTATTCTAGCAAAATAAAATTTTCATTTGGATTATTTATTATATTTATTCTACAAAATGTAGAGTCATTATTTCAGTTGGCCTTCACTAACAAGTTTGATTACTTCAATGAACAATAAATTATAGTGGCTGGCCATATGTCAAGTTCACATAGTTTATTCAAGTTTACGGACAGGTCAATTAATTCACTCTTCTTGATTCATATTTTGATTTTGTGAAGTATTCACTTTGCCTCGCTTAGTCTCAATTCGATTTAACCATAAATTTTGAGTAACGCTTCATTAAAATGAGTTGGCTAAGATGCCTTCTGTCAATCCGTTTTACTTCGTTCTATCCTCTTCATTTCTTTTGCTCCGTCTCCAATGATTATCTGTTCAGATCGACGATTGTATGAAATATACACATTCAGATTCCATTCTCGTATTTGACTTATTTAATTTCATTATTTGTTATTACTAATCCATAATTATATACGAGGATAGACGACACGTATAAGTCGATAATGATAATCGGGAACAATATAACTGGAGTCCGATACATAAGGTCACAAAAATATTTTGTAGCTTTCGTTGTGGTCTGCTGAATTCAAAATAACTATTACTGCTAATATAAGTCTGAAAGATAACACTAGTTACATTTTGTAAGTGTACAAATCTTAAAGATGGATAATGATTAACTATAATATAGATTAAACTTGATTTCTAAAAGAGACTGATAGAAATTCATGAATTTTTCTTTCTTTTTAGTCGATAGGATTTATGAACAATCTTGTAGGAAAAAATTTTCTCCGTTAGATACAAATTAGTTTTGTGTAGTCATATTCTTATATGTTAAAAACAGAATAGCCAAACCAGTTATATTGATCGATTGTACCAAGGAGTTAGTCACAAATAACCACAATGTAACTGCTCATGTGGACTTATTTTAGGGAAATGTCTTGTAAGTTGCGGCCGATACTATAACTATTACGGTTCCTTATCTTTAGAGCTGATCAGATTTAGTTGATGGTACTCGAAATTCTAATTGAATTCCTGGTTCTTTATAGATTACATTTACAATTTATTGATAAGTATCAACTAATAGCCAAACCAGTTAAAATGATCGATTGTACCAAGGAGTTAGTCACAAATGACCATAATGTAACTGCTAACGTGGATTTATTTTAAGGAGATTTCTTGTAAGTTGAAGGTAATATTTCTTCGTAGACCTAAATCAACACGAGAATTATTAAAACGATTAGGTGTGGGATAGTTGTAGTGTACAAAAACAACGGAATAATTATTATTCGAACAGCTGATTCAAGATAATAGTTCTTGTATGGAACTTTATTCAGTTCAAAAAAACGTTTAGTTACAATTTAGGTAAGATATCAATTTTAGTGAATTGTGAGTAAACATAGAATTAGTTTCACGTTATCTATATACAAACAGTATAAGACCTAAAGATATCGTTTCTTCAAGGATTGTAAACACGTTACATTTAGTGTGTAAAGAACATATACCTAATACAAATACGGTTTAAAGAAAAACTAAACAACACCCGGACAACCTCTAATTCTTCTTAATTGGACATCTTGTTAATTTATGAACAGTACATTTAAGGTTATTCCCTGCATCCTAACGAATTGATCACAATCATCTACAACTGGGGAAGATAAAACGGAATCAGAGAAAGATAGAGGAACGACAAAGTAATAATTACTAAACTATATCAATCAGGTCTACCATAACCCAGGTAACATGTAACCTGTGCTTTTCTTTGACCTAGTTAAAAACTATTGTTATTTACGCGACTTCCATGAAATTGTTTGACTTTAAATAACTTTTCTGTAGGCGTCCTAATTTATAGGGGTACGAACTCGCCATGAACGGCAGTTCATTTTAATGGTTAATGAGAATTCATCATTACATGACTGAAAACTACTGTTATTCCAGTTTGTTCCAGGATAATTGAAATCTCTTGTAATAATCTTAACATTGTCGTTTAGATCAGGTGCATATATAAAAACATTGATAATCAGATCATTCATATTGTCCAAACTATCAGGAGCTGTGTATATACATATCTCAAGAGTAGAACATGTTTCAGGGTGTTGATTGATATTCACATCGATTCAAATAAACTACTCAGAACATCATAAAGTAGACAAACATTTATCATCTAGTGATTATATATTTTTCAAAAACCATTTACTAACTAATTAATTCTGTCTCATTTTAATTCTAAGATGATTATTTAATTATGTATTCTGTTTGAACATACATTCCTTTTAGTTAATCATTCAAAATTTTATGCAAATTTAGAATAATGGGAACAGTCTAACAAAATTATCATTTATATTCTATTCTTTGACATTTTCTCACTTTTGTAATGAAGGGAATAAAAAATTGGAATTGTACATGCGCACACACAGACACATACACGCACATATACACATACATGTAAACACATTGAGTGTAAATAGAATTACAAACAATTGTTCGTATAGTAACTATATATATATGAGTATAGGTTCCTACTGGCAACTATGCATAAATCCTATTTTTTCATAATACATTTTTTACACATCTTTTAGTTAAAAAAGAGAAGAGTATGATGATGATAAGTTAATGAAAATAAAAGTAGAAGAAGAAAAGAAAGAAAAAAATCCAGAAATCTCACGACTTTCATTTCCGCTTTTCAACAAACTAATCGAATAGTCACTGCCTATTGTCTAGTTAAACACGCATATACATATGCACACAAACAGAAAAACATTCTGTATGTACGTCGTTCTATTTTATTTAATGTCATTGTTAAATAATTAGTTAATCTGAATCAATTTTTCTTATCTGTCCCTACACTAACAATCACCCAATATTATTATAATGAATGAATAAAATGGATTTAAATTTGCTTTTTTTTAAAAAAATAAGGGTGTATAATGTTGATGATTTATTACATACTACTAATAGATTTTGTAGACATGAAGGAAACACAGAAACATTATAGATACTACATGGTAAAGACCTCCTATATAGACATATATATGGAATATATTACCAAGAAATGACATTTTCCCAAAAGAAGAAAAGAGTTTTGTTTAGGTTCTTGTAAAAAGTTTCTATCCCTTTTTTGCATTGGTTACTATGACAATGGTAATGTCACACAGATACAAAAATGGTTTATATTTCATATTGTATAGTAAATACATGTGATTAGGTGTAATTTGGTGTTTTATTAATTTTATAATTGATTGAATTGATTGAAAGCAATTGTTTCATTCATACAAATATTCATCGATATTAGAGTAAAAATAACCTGACTTATGTGTTTAAAAGAAGATGGTTATTATTCTTTTCTTGACTTGGTAACAAATATTCCCTTGCTGCATTTTAAAATTCAAAATCTTTTCTTATCAACTGAGTTCTGCTCACTTTATTCGTATTAACGTTTACACACTATGTAATCACTTGTTTCTGGCCAATTGAACCGTTGTCACAATCAATGTTGTAGAATGTTCATTCACATAACGTATATATTTATAATATTCGATCTATTACAATTATTTACACCCTTGTAAGCAGCTGATGAGAATCGAACAAAATAAAATGAATTCATGCTATTCTACTAGAATGTTTGTTCTTGCTCTTTTCAAAATATGAGAACGATTAGTTTGACAAAAATTGGTTGTCGAGTATAGAGAAGTCATTATACTTGAAAAATTATATATGAAATACTCTCAGAGATTGAAATTTCGTCCAGCAAACTTGTCTTCTTCTGGATAATAATCAAAATCACCAAAGAAGCATATAGCTATATATAGGCTATATCATTCTTCGGTGATTTTGATTGTTTCCATGAAGAAGTCCATAAATCTTATGAAATTATAATTGACCTGAAAGATTCAAAGTATATCATTCGTATTTGTGTTCGTTTTCAACCTCTCTAATGAAAAGGTAATATTTCTATTATAGTGGTATATGATATTCGTGTTGATAAATATAAGTAGTATGTAGCATCAATCGGAAGTGGAATGGTAGCTAGCAGACGATTGAGATGATCGAATTTAAGATAACATGAATATAAACAGGGGGAAATAGCAATAACAACAAGAACGAAGGAGCGATGAAGGTTATAAGAGACAACAAATGGATGATGTACAAATGATGTATTTAATGTATGATTTTCATATTCTATAAATACATCTATTAATTTTACATTAAAATGTAAATTGGTCTTCCTCGCTTGAGTGGTTTAGGTAAAGCTCATTAATGTTACACTGGCACTATAAACAGTATCATTATATGTAGACGAAATTAGTCACTCCACTGGAGAGTTATTGTATTTTGACTTAGAAAATTGTTATCAATAAACACCTACAACTTAACACTGGATTATATCAATGGTGATTGCTTTCAGCTTGTACAGAATCTTTACAAAAACTATTTATAAAAGCGTCTATATTTTTTCTAGCTTCAACTGAATTATACAAATAAGAACTGTCCAATTGATAGATTACTGGGGGGAAAAACAGGCTAGGTCTGCATTGCATATCGTCTGTTTCTTGTTAAATTACTTTACCTCAGTAGAAAAATGATATAGAACCTTCAGTTAGTTGAGAAAATTTACATAAAAAAAACAATATCGGAATAATTATCTGTTAATTTTCATCCGTACTGTTCCGATACTAACCTACAAAATATTGTCTAGTTGAACACATGTACGGTACTTACTTACTTACTTACTCCTGTTACTCCCAATGGAGCATAGGCTACAGACCAGCATTCTCCAACCCACTCTGTCCCTGGCCTTCTTTTCTAGTTCCATTCAATTCTTGTTCATTTCTCTCATGTCTATCTTCATTTCCCGGCGTAATGTGTTCTTTGGTCTTCCTCTCCTCCTTTGGCCTTCGGGATTCCATGTGAGGGCTTGTCTTGTGACGCAGTTGGGTGATTTCCTGAATGTGTGTCCTATTCACTTCCATCGCTTCTTCCTGATTTCTTCCTCCATTGGGATCTGGTTTGTTCTCTCCCACAGTACGTTGTTGCTAATAGTGTCCGGCCAATGGATCCGAAGTATTTTGCGTAGACATCTTTGAATAAACACCTGTGTCTTCTGGATGATGGCTTTCGTAGTTCTCCAAGTTTCCACCTCATACAGTAGAACTGTCTTGACATTTGTATTGAAAATCCTGACCTTGGTGTTGGTTGACAGTTGATGCTACTTATGTCTGTCGACATAAGTAGTATGTAACACCAGTCAAAGTTGGATGTTTGGAAGTAGAAAACTAAGAAGATCGAATTGGAGAAAACATAAAAGGGTAATAGAAAGTAATTGTGAATCGTAGGAATCATACAGAATGTGAATGACAATTGATGGAAGATTTGCAAATAAAATATTTTATGTATGGTTCTTATATTTTACAAAGATATTCAATAATTTTGTGTTGTACAATAAATTGGTTGTTCCCACCTGAGTTCTCATTCACTACACATGTTTACGCAACTGGATCAACAGAGTCAAGTCAGTTTACTTACTTATGATGGATGTGTGGCTCAATTTCGTGGATTAGTTGAAGTTAGACATTAACACAGTTGGATGTCGTCCAGCTCAGTAGTCTAGAGGTTAAGCGATCGCGCGAGAATGATAGATCCTGAGTTCGGACCTCGTGAGGCGAGATCGTTGATGCTCACTACTGAGGAGTCCCACAATTGGACAAAACAGCCTTCTAATGATTCTAGTTTTTCCATAGTGGTCTAACTTCAATTGAATCATAATCTCAATTATTAAAATTACTATAATATCCACAAGACCATTTCTGATATTTCTTATATATGTTAAGGAAATTACTCATTGGTAGCTAATTAGTGTTAGCAAATAACAATTGATTACTTACTTCCTAGTCTACCGAAATGGTAATGAGTGTTAGAAAAACTAGGAACCTTTTACTCTATCACTCCAATGATATGTCATCAGTATGATGCAATACTTGCCAAACTGTTAGTTTGTATATTCTAAACACATCTCATTCACATGAATTTTTCGGTTACCTAATTCTCCAAATTTATGTAAAGGTTTCTAATCTATTATAATCCACATTATTGATTCGGTATTTTAGACAATTATCATCTATTTGCTTCAAGACGTGTATATTTATTTTTAGGCAATCTAAAACTTATATGAACTCTTTAAGTCTTCCGCCCTATTATCCCACAATCGATTATATCAGTTTCTGAACTTCAAGTACTCACTGCACTGTTTCTTGCCGTCCATTATATTGAATGCTTCATATTATATTATATTTCAACGTTACATTTTAATACGAAGGGAGTTGTAAGCATCTGCGAAGAAATCATGAAATAAGTTGAATTCATATAACTCTCCTAAAATTCTCATTTGATTCTATTGAAATTCGCAAAGGAAATTGATCATATGATATCATTTAAGTTGTTAGTTCGTTGAGGAATGCGTGTAAGCGTTATTCATAGTAGATGATAGTTTTGTTTAGATAAAGCAATACGAATACGAATAAGTGCTGATTTGGATGATCGTCACTTCAATTGTTCCTAAATAATCCTCCATAGTCAATAAAAAAAACGCTTTTTGATCATAATCTGAAATTTTAGCACATTTACAAAAATCCAATTCCAATGACATGAAACTTGTAATGTTGATAACTGAGGAACATCTTCAAATTTTCAAAAGATATCCATAAATTTTCAAGTGTATTAGAATGAGTAGAAGCTGTAATACAACTGAGTTCTCTTTTTCTCTATTTAACTGTTTGGAAGATGTTAAAAAGTTAAAATGGGAGGCAAGGAGAAGCGTGTGTACTTTTTTGGTGTAGTAAGTACTTGATACGATCACAACTGGCTTCAAATTGCGGAGTTCACTTAACATAGGAATATGAATTATGGATCAATCATATTATGAACAAACACAATAAACTGTTTACTTCCTTAGGATATGAATGTCACAGAACTTGTAGAATGTATACTCTCTAGAAGATTACAGTTGATCCAAACATTAACATTTATTGAGTTGTTATGATTATAAACAAAACAACTATGTTCCAACGAAAATCTTTCCATGAATGACCCATTTTAAATAATGAAGTAAATCGAATAACATTCTGTCTTAGAGTGAACGTTACTGAAATTGTTAAACTTGATCAAGTAACTGATTGATATAAAAGAGTTAATTAAAAATTGTTAAAATGATGATGAGAATGTTAACTGAAAATTGTCACCAGAAAATTTCTAAGCAGTCGATTGACGTTTACTATAAATGGAATATTAATATAAGTGAAGTTCAATGTTAATAAACCAATCATCATATAGATATAGAAGTTTTGTCATAATGTTTACATATGATATAAGAAATTTCCATGAATTGTAAAGTTACTTTTTAGTGGTACTTGTTCGAATCATATGATCTTCAAAGCTGAACATGAGATAACTAAGAAAATTCATTAGATGGCGGTTGGACGTAGTCGACAGGAAACTCTGAACCCGGGTTTCATGCTACTTGGCACTCGTCAGCAAGGTGTACCTGTAACCTTGAGGAAACTGGTGCTCCCTGGCGGATTCGATCTCGTATCACTCAGCTTCACAGCCAGAGACGTTACCACTGAGCTCGGATAGATCAGTGAGGCTGGGTGACACGAGATCGAATCCGCCAGGGAGCACCAGTTCCCTCAAGATTACAGGTACACCTTGCTGACAAGTGCCAAGTAGCACGAAACCCGGGTTCAGGGTTTCTTGTCGATTACCCCCAACCACCATCTAATCTCTCAATATTGCCCGCAGTGTCGAGTCACCTAGACTGGTGGCCACATTGCAACATGGTCGATAGCATTTGATCTGCACTAATAAGGACGAGACATGCATGACATTGATCGCCACCCAGTGATCGATCGATTGTGATAAGAAAATTCATATTCACCATTTTGCAAAAAGAGGAGGTCAATATTGGTGAACGCGGTAACGATTGAGTGATATGATATGGGCCGACCAGGCATGCGTCGTTGCATCATGTGACCTCTTGATTTTGTATTGAATATATTATTCTTTACACAGCTCAAAATGTGTACATCAGAAGTGCTAGACCTCATATTGTTGATTGCAAATATATAGGACGATTCAGCGTAGACTATGATATGACTTCCACGTAAAATCTGATAGATTAAGTGGTCAAATTATAATATATCTACAGTTTTGGTATTAGATCTATTATTATAGTAGCGAAGATAAATGTACTAATACCGAAATAGACCATAATTGTAAATTCATTATCAATTTTTTCACCTTACAACTTAGTTAGTGTACGTACGATACACTCCAGTTGTGAAAATCACCTAAGATATCAAACGCCTGTAGAATTCTTCAAAATACATCGGACATTTAGCCACTTCATGACTTAAGTATTAAGTTCGTTTAGTTTTTAAACGGGACCTATAATTTATTGTTAAGCTAGGAGTTATGAGATTTTTGTTTGATGTTTACCTTTATTCACTATTACGTTTTAATGTTTACAGTTGAAATACTCGTGATCGATTCAGTATCTTCTGTTTAATAAGCATCAACATTATGGTTTATACTTTTTTACTTGTTAGTTGTGGTTTTTAAATCTGTTATGGTAATTATCAAGTGTAATTTTCAATTTTTCGAATATGACCTTTGTTGACGGTGACAAAACTTGTATCTGGAGAGTCAGGTTCTCTCACCGGACATCAGTCTTCAGATTATCCATAAATATAAGTCTGTCACAAAATTTCTAACCTACTGACGAACTTATTAGTTGGGTAGTATCGTGGTCAACATTGTAAAATTTAAAAGCATACTAGTTACAGCCTTCTGGGCGATCAAACTTAAATATCTGGTTATCCGGTTCTTTAGTTCGATCTATTCTCTTCTTATTTTACATCGCCCTTTGCACTTCTAAAACATATATTTCATACATGATGCAAAAAGTTACGTATTTTCAACGCATCATAGTTCATTTCACTAGTATGTCTTATTTTGGACATTGTAACGCACTAATTATGAATTTATAACTATGAAGCCATTGATGATGAAGTTAGCATAAACAATCCTTCACTATAATATTCTTTCTTTTTCAGTTCTAAAATGGTTGAATTGTGGTCACTTTGGAGCAAAAAGCCAATCTTCATATTGTTTCATGAGGAATTTCCTGAAATCTAGTTGCAAAGCGAAAACCTACTATGTCATGCAAGCTATAGATGAAAATCAATCGATAAAATTGGATTCAGAACATGCTATAACACGGATGAAGTTGAAATTATCGACTATTGAATCTTGAATCAGTGGTCAAATGGTATTTCAATAATATTCTTAAACTGTGCTTATGTTACCCACTTTTGTGACATTAGAATCAATATATATCAGGCATTAGTAACGGGGTACAAAGAATAAACTGCGTATAAACTGGGCTACGACTGAAAGAAAGTTAATTTAAACGTCGCTTAAAGGTAGATCTCATCACCGGTTGGCATACGTTAGATAGTTAGTAAGATAACAGAGGAGCATTGTTCAGTCACGTTTTTCTTGGAAAGAGTTTCTTTAAGAGTCACATAACAAGCAATTTCAAGGAATCAAATCCAGGAATTTCAAATTTCTTAAATCAGCTGAATTGTTTTCCTAAGTTCGACATTTTTTCAAATTCATATCATTTACTAGATGATATGGATGAAAGTATAATTTATGGATGACCTTTGAGCGACACTTAAGTGACCTTGAGAATGTCTATTTATTTACCGAGGCTAAATGACGGTTATAGATCAGTGTGAGGAAGTCGAATTGTTTTACAATCGGTATTTAGGGTCAGATATTAAATTTATTGTTTTTATTATGAACTGATATCAGCCATAATGCCAAAACGCTATTTAGACTAATAAGTGAATGAATTTTGCACCAAAATTCAAGATCTGTTATCCTAAATCTGATTGGTTCGTCCGTAAATTATAGTCTCTCCGATGATACGTTCATCAACAAACTGTTATCAAACTGACATTTAATTGGTAAGTAAAAGAAAATGGACTTTTTTATTCTGCTACTATTATACGTTTATGGTCTGTGAGTACGATTGTATAACTGCTAATACTAATCTCAACTGAATTCCTCTACTTGGCAACACATAAATATTAATTGAATAAGTCTTAATTCAAGAGAATATGAGAGGGGAAAGGCTTTAGATGAAGATTTATTTTAACCATAAGAACGATAAATTAGAATTGTAATAGGACACACTTATTTACATACAGATTTTCAGCAAAAATAAAAGAAACGTAAGCTCCTACCATAATGAATTATTTTTCATATTTAAAGTTGTCAGAATGCAATCAAATATCATAATGAACAAATCTATAAAGTAATTCTACTGTTAACTTATTCCTAACACGTTTTGTCGATGGAAAACTGAATTTGAATATACTAAATTGGATCTTATATATTTCATCATTATTCAATACTTTTGATGAACACTAAGAAAATATAATGAAACAAAGCCCCTTTCTTCTGTTAACAGAAAAATTGGATTGTGTCACCTTGAGTCTCTGATGAAAACTTTTAGTTCAATTGACTGAATATATATGTAGAACTATGGTCAAAGTTCGAGATTAGTACCGCTATAAGAATAGAACTAATCCCAAAACTATAGATTTGTCATGACGTGAAAACCTAATCTATAAGATTTTACGTGGAAGTTGAATCATTGTGTATACTGACTTGTCATATCGTAACAATCCGCGCCATAACATTTGTCGTTTGTAAAGAGCACATATTTAGGCTAAAGATAGAATAATATATTTAATGTGAGTAAAGACAGATTATACAGAATGACCATATCTGTGAGGCTGAGCCATGCAATCCAATTGCTTGAATATTCACACACTCACCATTGTTGACCTTCTCTACATGTTAAATGTTGAATATCTAGTTTCTAAGTTATCTTATGTTCGGCTTTGAAGATTATGTGGTTAAGATCAATACCATTTCACATATACAATAAAGATGAATGAACTTTGTTATTTGATGAAAAATTCTTACTTTAAATTTATCTCTCTGTATATTTTTATATCTATGTTTATATCTAGTCACTTTTCTATATCACTTGGTAAGTTTATATCTTGTTTATTCACTCTAATATTGTGTGTACTAAGAAGGAATAACACTAGCAACAACAAGAACAACAAACACAAGAACACGTCGAACATCCATCAAATTATTCATGCATGATTATAAAGAAGAATGAAATACAAATTGAAAGAAAGAAAGAAAAACTAACAACAACAGAGAAAAAAAGTTGAGAAGTAAATTTTTTCCCTCTCATACTTGAAATTCTTTCTTTTTTTTTGGTTATTCATTTATTTGTTTATCTGTTCTCTTTTCTAGTTTATTTTTTTTAATTATTTTTTTTTAAACTTCTGTTTGTTCATCACATAGTAAGAAAACAAAATGTGTCACTTGAAAGTAAGCAAATAAAGATAGTAAATATTAACTAGTCAATATAAGTTTTTTAGTATTCAACAGATGATTGAGAAAAGAACGAAACAACAACGACAACAACAACAACAACAACAAAAAGACACTTGTCATCAATTTTTTTTTTTGTTATTTCTAGATTTTATTTATTGCTCTTTTTCCATTAGATATTCCTATGAATGTTGACAGAATGATTTTATCTTTATGATCCTTATTTTGTTATCATCGTTACTGTGACATTGCATAGGATATTTATAAAACTGTAAATAAATAACGTATTACGCATGTGTAAATTTGGATAGGGGGAAGGGGAGGGTTTGTTTATTAATTTCAGTGGATGTAAACATACACATATCACTAGGATGTGTTATTTATTGATTTTTTTTTGAAATTTTATTGTGATCATCAATAATTTAATGATTCTTTTTTAATATTCATGCTTGACTGATTGTTACTGTTATCTTTTCGTGTTCCATACCACCCCCTTTAAAAAAATAATTCGTTAAAATACAAAATTTAATTGGATAGTTTTATTTAATCAAGTGGATATATTTTGTTGATTGTATGATGAGTAACATTGTAATGGTGAATATGTTATCATTTTGATTGATTTACATCATTAAGTGATATGTAGAATAGATGGAATGTGACAAGCATTTGAATCTAAAGTTGCAAGTTTCGTCTTGTTTAAGACTCATCAGCTGAATTTTTTTTTCAAATTATTAAAACTTTAGTTGAAGGATATTGTGGATAATACTGTAATTTATTGGTTTGTATTTGTCAAGAATTGATCTTAGTGAAGTTACCATATTAGACATTTCATAGTTATACAACAATAAACATTTATGGGATAGAGACTAGTACCTTCATGTCTTGTTTAAACGTTTTCAGTATATTAAAACATCATTGTAGAAGCAAAATGTAATTTACAATGAATTCTTGTCAGATACTATAGTTACTAGTTTAAATTTATTATTATTAGCTTTGCTTCAATATTTATATCTTTGGTACAATACAGAATTCTCAGCACAAAGTATTTCAAAAAGTTTCCGTTTCTTACTCATTGATCGATCCTGACGATAAATATTGAATGATTGCCAGTGAGAAGTTATCATTCCAGTCATTCGACATCTAAATAATGTATAGTTTTTTTCACTTCATATTGCCAGCAACCATGAAGTCTCTGATTGGGATTTTTTGTAACTTGTACACTTTTCCGAAATACACCTGAATAAGTTATGCGATTAATAGCCATAATGATGTATTAAAACTTGTTGAAATATCTAGATGACAGGAACAGAGAACCCAGATGTTTAAGCACTCCGACACATCATGATTTACAGGAATAACTGTTTAGGGCTAATACACCATTGAAACAACAACTAAGGTTATTAGCAAAACATAATTGTTTACTGATATTCGTAAATGTTAGAACGAATAATGAGTTTATGGAACAGGCACTGTCAACGAAAATATAAGTACAAAAATCAAAAGATGCCTGGACAATATTTAATGGAACAACTCTAATTACTGAAACTTTCAACAAGGCTTGATATCCTTTCTAAGTAAACCAGACTTTAATGGTTATACAACTGTGTGATTTCAATAAAACTGAACAGTCTCTACAGTCTCATATTGACAATTTTCGAAAGCCGTAACCAGTGAAGTTAAACCGTCTCGTGTGTAAGGAAGGTACCCAATAAAGTCAATGTAAAATGTCACACCATATAGTAAACTGATAGAAGGCTCAGGAGTCAGGGTGTTAAGGGTTCCCTGCAAGGCTGTTATATCCGCATTTTCTATTGTTCGCACTTGAGAACGAGTAACTGCTATTATTCTCACGACGCGATGTAAGAACATAAAGAACTAGTACAAGTGAAGATTTGTTAGCTCTAAAGCACGACGATCCTAACTGAAAGTAGTAGAAGTATATTAGCTAATACACCCTTTTTATTATTAATTACTAAAAGATCACGCAAATGAAACTACAATAAAATCATAGGCTGCATATATTGCTGAAAATAGTTCACACTAAGTAATATTGAAAAAAATCACAATCGGTAAAATCTTGATTCTACATTTTTATCCTATCATATCAGAGATTGAACTTCTTGAATTCGACTCATGGATGGGACGAGAATGTCATCTGCTTTGAATTTACATACCAGAACGAAATTGCTGTTCACTGTTTACATGTTCTGAATGTTTTTCTAGCGTAGATAAATTCGTGATATCTACAAAACAGTAATACGTCTGTAATTCTCTACTGCAGAACTAAAAGAGTATTCCCAGAGCATCGTTTTATATATTATTGCACTGTACTGTCAAAGGTTATTACATAATTATGTTAGAAAAAGTAGCAATAAAACGAGGAAACACACTCAAGATAAAACTAACAGCAATAGTTCACAATTACGGCAAAGTATACAGAAATTAATATGGTAAGGAACCAAATCGAATAGTCAAATTGAAGATAGGAATAATGAAATCTAGTAGAATGAAAGTAACCGGAAATCAAGCAGCCATGAGAAACATTCAACTGTGTCACTATTGTGACATATATTATCAGTGATTTCGGATGATGAACAGCGACAAAGCAAATTGACTTAAGTTGTAAAAGCGATCCATGAGATTCCTGATCAAAAGTCTTAACTTATTGTACCCACTAAAACAACTGATAACCTTAGCTTCTATCACCAATATCAGGTTGTGAGTAGTCAGTGATAGGTGAGCAGTTCCAAACTAAGACAAAGAAGCCATCTGATGCGTTCTGGTTCATGGTAACTCTATAACTAAATTTATGATCGATAGTCAAACTGAGTATACAAGGAACATCTAGAGCTTTTATCCAATAAACATGTATTTCGAGGGAGGCTGATTCATTCAGGAATTTCTGATCTCACTATCAGTATTTACTAGAATCCTACACGGCTATATAAAAGACTACAAGAATCAGCTAAAAACTCTCGTCAAGAAGCATAGGCCGCCAATCAGCAATCTACATTCAACCTTGTCCTGAATTAATATTTATCGATTGGACAATTATCACTCATCCATAAACTATCTTCCTCTGAAACATTTCTTTTATTGGCAGTCACATTATTACATAATTCCTTTTCCATATTTGATTTTTATAGACAATTTAAAACACAAAACATTTTAAGCTTTTGAAACGCTTATTTTACTATAGACTATTATTTTTAGCTAATAAATTAACTGTAAATACAATTGAGCAACTATGGGTAAATGAAATTGTTAAAAGGAAAAGTTTCTTCTCTGAATTGTTATCTACTTCGAATGTACTGAAATTTGTAGTTCGAACCCAGTATCTGGGTCATCCGTTCAGGCTGATCACATTGTGTGTTTAATATTCACCCTAGGATACATTTTATATATGCGTTCAAATTCAAATTAAAGTTCACCCCATTACACAAGTTAGTAGCTACCTGGACTTGATAGGTAAGTGAATAACGCGACAAAGTTTGAGACAAACGATATGGGGTTTGAATCCCAGAGTAAATATCAACTCTTGAATGGAAATATATTTATCTGATGAGTCTCAAATAGGACGAGACTCACCTCCTGAATTCCATTGCTAGCCACCACTTATCTATGCCTACAGTGTTTATGACTTTAGGCGATATGAAAGCAATCTGCACAGAATGCACATATGCCGATAAGACAATTGACTAAATGCAGTCCGAAACATCAGTGAGAAGATCCAAACCTACAAATATATGAATTATAACTGTGTGTTTATATATGTATATGATTTTTACCACTTAACTGCATAAAGTTATTACAAAGATTTGACTGTTTGTTTATGAGTGACTGGATCGTTTGATCGTTAAGTAACAGAATTGCATCTCCAGTTACTTAGAGCCATATTTTTCTTACTAAAAGTCAATAAAATTATGTTTTGTTGGACAACTCATTCGTCTATATAGCCTAAGTGTATTTTATAGAATTCATATGTTTTTAATTCTAATCATTGAAAGAGTATCCAACTCAACCATTGTGTTTCAAATTTATCTATCAGAAGGAACGAATATCCAATATTTCTCATAAAGCTATAGTGAATCCAAACTACATTAATATGGACGATACATTAGATACATGACAAACTGTTCTATGGTGAAACAGTTTAACAAAACCTAATGTTATTAACCAGTTTTCTACATCAACGAAACGTTCTTTTCAATACTGTTGACATGAATAACCATTTTCCTTCAATGCTTACAACTGACATTTGTTAATTATCAATTATTTTAATTGATAACACTGTAAACATTTCTATTATTTTAAACCATGTGATATGATCTGATCATCCTCGAATTACTAGGGTAACACTAAGATTTCAATGTAAAAAGACAGGAAAACTAGGAAAAAGACGATACAAATGATATTTGGTTTTAGGTTATATGCACAATCTAAATCTCATTTTATATAAGTGAAATAACGAATTCTTGACGGTGGGAAATAATCTGCTTGACACTCTATTTGATCTGAGTTTCATTATGTTTGATACTCACCGCAAGGAAATATAAAATGTAATGTAAGGACTGAAATTCCTTTCGGAATTCAAACCTACGTCATTCATTTCTATAACCTGAAACTTTACCATTGACCTACTTGAACTAGAGTTGATATCTTTTTGAAGTCATCTATTTGCACAGGATAGACAGACATCATCATCCATTGTGAAACATTTGGTTGAGACGGGTCATAAGGTTAATATCAAATCAGCATTTGTTGTGTAGTACAAAAGCCTTCAAGGACGTATACTAAAGTTTATTGAAGCCTTGGCTATACGAAAATTGAAACCCACTTTATGTGTTCAAAAACAATTTGTGCTTACACTTAACCTACCCTGGTAGTACTGATTTACTATCCAGAGTGGTAATCACATTTGTTTTTGTGTACTTTAATATTTTTCCTTGGTTATGACTTACCTTAACTTGTCTAGTTGACCTTTTTAATTTTCATATATAAATGTTCTTATCAGAATGGGTTTTGTGGAGATTTTAGAAATTTCACTGATTGAAATCATGAGTCAGTTGAAGCTAGACCACCATTGAAAACCTGGAAGCACTGGACGGCCGTTTCGTCCTGGTATGGGACTCCTCAGCAGTGCGCATCCACGATCCCGCACCACGCGGGGCTCGAACCCAGGACCTACTGGCTTCGCGCGCGAGCACTTAACCATTAGACCACTGAGCCGGCATCCAACGGTGTTAATGTCTAACTTCAACCAAATTTCTTAAAAAGTATGTAATGTGTGATCAGATTGTTCGGAATGTGTTGCGCAAATATATCACATAATTCTGATAAACTACGTCTTCTCATCGCATTATAGAAATAATGTATTTGCATTTAATTATTCACTGAAGACGTAGAGTTCAGTCAAGCCTAAAGGACTAGACAAACATGATATTTACAATACATAGTGATCATTCAATAAAGATATCTCAGTTCTACAGCAGTCCGGTAAGAAAGCGAGTAAATCAGTGATAATGTCTTAAACTCTAATTTTATACATAACAGATATGAGAGTCATCTTCTGAAGAAATATTACATGAGCAATGTACTTAAGTCTTGATGAAGAGCATTAATTAACATGAATTCTAGATTTTGAATGGCTATTTTCTGCTTTCATTCAATCATCTATTTAAAAAAAACACTATATTTAGTATTGATCCCATGACCACTCGGGTCTCTTAGTAAGCACGATACCTTTATGGTGCTAAGTTAGAAATGAAATGGTTTTCATTCTCACCAAATAATCTTCGCTTTCTATATTACACCATTAAAATTTATCATAACATTATGTTAGATATCTTAATTTTCATAAACTTATAAAAATACTACTCCCCATCATTCATATCGATACAATATAAAGATACCACAAGTATTTGAAGTTTGACAACATCTTAACCAGTAACACGCTCTATAAACGAAACGTGTCAACTCAATGAAATCAGAAGTCAGAAGCGAAGAGTTTCAAAGATATATTTGATAAGCTATCAATATATCGAGAATTGACTAATCTAAACTGGCTTAGAGGTTGTAGATAAAGTTGAGCATAGCATTCCCACTCATGATGTGATGCGGATGCGTAACCGAGCGTCTTCAGCTAGATGAATCCATTAAATGGAATATGTTGAGCATCAAACGTTGAAAACTTACAGAGTTATTGATTTTGGGGATTTATTTACCGCTACATATATAGATTGATTGTTATCAAAAGGAGTTTTGTGGAGATTTTAGAAATTTCACTGATTGAAATCATGAGTCAATTAAAGCTAGACCACCATGGAAAACCTGGAAGCACTGGACTGTCGTTTCGTCATAGTATGGGACTCCTCATCAGTGTGCATCCACTATCCCGCACCCCGTGAGTTTGACTGGTGATTTCAATCAGTGAAATTTCTAAAATCTCCACAAAAACCCTTCTGATAATAATCATCTGCTCACTAGTGACTGAGTTCAAGAGATACTCCTGGAGTTCTAGTGAGAAGCCGTTACCAGTGGAGTTCAACCAGGTCTGTTATGAGATATCAGCTCACTGAGGACAATGGTGTGCAGTGGCGCAACTTCGTAGATTGTTCGAAGTTAGACATTAACACCGTTGGATACGGCCGTCTCAGTGGTCTAGTTGATTAAGCGCCTGGCGCGAAACCGATAGGTCCTAGGCTCGAGTCTCGCGGGGTGCGGGATCGTGGATGCGCACTGCTGAGGAGTCCCATACTACGACGAAACGGCTGTCCAGTGCTTCCAGGTTTTCCATGGTGGTCTAGCTTCAATTGACTCATGATTTCAATCAGTGAGATTGGTTATTAGTTAAACAATATTTAAGTACATTATCCTATTACTGATAAGTATTACCATTGAAAACATATTTACATAAATTTTTTTTATCATGATCATACTTAACCTAGATATGTACAAATACTTGATTTGAGTAGTAGAATAAAAGAACTAAAAAAAGTTTCAAATCTTCCATTAGACAGTGAGTAGTTTGTTTTTTTAATTTTAAACAGTAATCCAGTTTTATGTATGAAGAATATAGAACTTTATACATTGAATCGTAAATATTTGCATTAATGTCTATTTGTATAGCTTAAGAATACAAACAAATGAAAATATAACACTTTTCGATAATACAATAAGAAGACGAAGATTATCAGAACTTTGTACTACTTACTTATAAACGCCTGTTACTCCAAATGGAGCATAAATCGCCGACCAGCATTCTCCAACTTACTCTGTCCTTGGCCTTCCTTCCCAGTTTTATCCAATTTTTGTTCGTTCTTCTCATGTCTGTCTCTATTTCTCCGACTAATATGTTCTTTGGTCTTTCTGTTTTCATTTAGCCTTGAGGATTCTAAGTGAAGGCTTGCCTTGTGATGCGGTTGGGTGCTTTCCTCAATGTGTGTTCTATGCACTTCCAAGAACTATGTATGAGCGTAATACATTTCGAACAATCTGATCACATATGTACTTGTTATGAACATTTATATGTGAAAAAGTAAAATGGTCAACTGGACTAGAAATGGAGGGTAAGAAGAAACAAGGATAATAAGAGAAATAATATGAAAAACAATTTGAAACCTAATCACTCTGGATAATAAGGCTAATACTACCAGAGTAGGTTTAAAGTCAGAGCAAACCTTTTTTTTCAATGCATAAAATTGGGCGATTGAATTTTCGTATGGTTAAGGTTTCAAGAAATCTTAGTATACACCACTTTACATTTTGGTACAATACCACGAAATCCGAGTTAAGATCAATTCCATGACCTAAATTCACTTGATGTTGATTACTTGTATCTTCTTATTGTTATTAAGGACTGCAATTGATCAGTGAACTTTTATATAACATCACAAAAGACATTTTAAGATCAATGTTATAACCTATTTCGTCTAATATATAACAGAAAGTTATATTACCTCTGTTGATAAGTATATTTGAGGAGACTATCATTTATGGACGAATCAATCAGATTTAGGAATAACAAGTTTTAGATTTTGGCGCAACATTCACTCACTCATTCGTCCAAATAGTATCTTGGCAATTTAGCTGATGTCAGTTGGTGGTGAAAACTATAAATCTAAATCTTAACCCATTACCATCAACTATAAATCATTATCTTCATTCTTCAAACTGCCATATAGACTTCATTTAGCCCTAGTAACTAGGTAGACACTCTCAAGGTCACTTTAGTGTCCCTTAAAGATCATCCATCAATTATACTCTCATAGTATATTTTTAATATAACACAGTATAATATGAAAATAAGTTACACTTTTTTTATTTGTTTGATTCTTTCTAAATTTTATTCAATAACAAAAATCTGTCACTGCCGTCACTGTCAAACTAATATAACCCAAACACTTACTATAGATGACTATTTTAAAAGAAGTAAAGGTATGATAACAATGAAAAACAAAAACAAAAAAAACTTGTCATCATTTATTTGTAGTAGGGAATTGGAATTCTAGGTGAACGACTAAACAGAATGTGAATTTAAAGTGGTTCATCTCTATGATAAGTACAAGTAAGGTAATGAGGAATTTATCAGAAGTATAGGATATATCTATGTAATATGTTATATACAGTCTAATGACATTTATATATGAAAATATACAAATAGAACTAGATAAATTGAAAGATAAACAGAAATAAAAATATAAAGGGAAGGTTATAATGACACATGCGTGACTGGATAATGAATCAATATTTATCAGGGTTGGTTCAAAGTGAGAACATAATGTTTTTGAATATATAAAATAGATTTAAATATTGTTCAATTAGCCTATATATTAAACAAAGACAAGTTTTATACAAAATGAAAAAGTGTTAGTTAAGATTACCCTTCTAACGTTTTACAACTTTGTCATATCAAGCATCAGTCGACTACGGCTTTCGGGCAAGCTGACGCGATATCATGACTAAGAGGTTCCCAATGAAAAACGACAGAAGACAGTGTTGTGGCAAATATAACATCTGAAAAAGAAGTTCATCGGGTATTAGATGATGCAACTGACGGATTCCTGGTTAGCATCAGCAAAACCATTGAAACTGATAAGACATTGAGTAGATTTAGGTGGTATGGTGGTCGACTCCTATATTATATTCGGTGATCGCATTTTCGTTCGGGAATTATTGAGTCACAAGGTTCTCAAACAGTTTCACAGTGGTCATCCCGGGATCAATAAAATTATTGACTCGAAGTGATGCTTATTGGCTATCATTGGACAAAGACATCAAAAACACATGTCTTCAAGCTGCTAAAAACCCTTCGAAGTGTGGACTACAGCATAGTCTTATGCCTGGGAAAGACTTCATGCAGGTTTCACCGGTCTAATTCAAGATAAAATGTTTCTAATTATTGTGCATGCATTTACAAAGTATATAGTATGCCCAAGTGTATAGCATCAGAAACAGTCCTCAAATTGTCTACTGTGTTCAGCTGTTTTGGAGTCCCAGAGACTTCAGTGGCTGACAATGGTTCACAATTATTTGCAGAATCATTCAAGCATTTTTTAGCATAAACGGAATAACCCATCGAATGGACAAGCAGGACGTTTCGTCAATACATTTAAACGAGTGTTACTGAAAGTGGGAGGCGAGGGTACAACTACACAGGTAATTGCAAAATATTAACGGCCTACAAAACTACTCCGAACTCCACTGTCCCAAATGGAAGGTCGCCTGCAGAAGCCATGTTTGGAAGACGTATCCTCATTATTTTCAACGCCATGTCGCCATCCAAAATACTAGATGGGCATAGATCAAATCATAACATCCGAAGTCTTAACGTTGGCGACTAACTGTTCATTAAGTCCTACCTCGGAAGAAAAACGATGGGAACAGGCAAAAATCGTACATAGTTTGAAACAGATTTCAAGGAACTTTTGACACATGTATCAGACAGGCAAACCAAATTCTTAAAGATAAAAGAATGATGCACAATCGAAATGTTCAGCTGAATCTTCCACTCAAGTTGATCTCAGATACATCAACGACACAAATGCCCAATAATACTGAAAGGAAGACTTGGACCAGAAAGACAACGAACAGAATCCATGTAACTGCGTGATACTGGATGCTCACTGCCTTAGGAGTCTCATGATAGGACTAAACAGCTGTACAATAATTTCAAGTTTCCAATGGTGGTCTAGCATTAATCGATTCATGATCTCAATCAAAACTGTGGAACATGGTAAATGACAAAATTTCCATTCATCAATTTTTAAAAAGTCATAGCTCAATGTAATAATACACAGTTTGATTTCTTAAATAACTCTCATTCCACATAGATTACATTATTTTTGTACATATATCTTCTCACTTAAGTTCATATCATTGTTTAATTCTTTTCTTATTGTAGTGATCGAATCTACTTTGTTTGCATCAATCATTTATATATATAAATATCAGATTTCATATAATTAGCCATTTAAATTAATCATGAATTTACCTTTTTCCTCTCTCTGGTTCTTCTTTGGTTATCCCTTCAAGAAGAAATGGAGAGGTGACAAAGAAGCCAATTTATTGTTTTCTTTTTATTATTTTTGTTGTTGTTATTGTTCTTGTTGCTGATTACTTAACCATAACAACTCGACAACAACATCAATAAACAAATTATTATCTAATCAAAAATGAATAAATAATTTGATTATAAATATACATTCATCGATAGATACTTCTGTTTTTTTTGGGGGGGGGAGGGGTTTGTATACCTAATTGAAACAAGTTTATTTTAATTGAATAATTCACATTCAAAAAATCTAATCAGTTTTATCAATTAAATTAATGGAACAGTTTGGAAAGAGAGAAAATAAAAGAGAAAAAAAATTAAACTTCAAAATATAAAAAAGCTAGAAGAACGATAAGAAATAACATGTTCAAATGGAGGAGGATGGGAGGGTGTAGGCAGTAAACAAGTCATTGTTCAATAACTGGGGATATTTAGATAAATTGAAAATATGATTTCTAATGAATCAAATATGAAATAATCTTAGGACATGCAGTCCCATGGCAGACCATAACTAAACATTGGTTCATAGAACTTAGTCAAAAAAACGTGTATGTGATATACCTAGTGATCACGTATAAATAAGTTATATCTTGTTTCCTAGTCGTTAGTGTTGATGGAATTCAATCGATCGAATTGCACTGTAGTTGATTCGAGTAAGTTAAAGTAGAAATGTACTCTGTTATCTAGCAAGATCCTCTGAGTTGGAAATTATCATTGTAGTTTATACACAGTTTTGAAGAACTGATGCTCCCTTGTAGCTAAGTATCATATTCTGAAACATTATTATCAAGCTTTTATCGACTGTGGTTTCCATTTTATAGGAATAAAATGTTTCCATAAGTTAATAATCTAATAGTAATTAATATCATCACCTTTTGTATTGAGCATCGTCAACTGACCCTATTTAGACAGCCATTATGAACACGGGAAAACTCAAGAGTTGTGTATCCTTAGTACGGGAATCCTCAGAAAGGCCGACCCACGATCTTACAAAGAATCGAATCCAGGGCTTTCTAATCTCTTGATGAGCGCTTAACGTGCGAAATATCGGGTCGTTATCCTGTGGATTGAGTGTCTAACTTCAATTGATTCTCAAAGTTCACTTGTTACTGCTTTTCATTAGAACACTGAGGATCATTACTCAAAACCGGTCACTGGCTAACAAATTATTAATAACAATATAAAGGCTACGTGAGGATGATTGCATTTTATAGCATTTTATATGGCTTCGGAAATGGTTGCGCAACATAATATTGATAAATTATTAAAGATAGATATGTAAACCGCTGGATACCAAACTAATAGTCTGAAAACTAGACTTTTACCATGCTCATTGAAGATTCTGCTTCAAATTCTCAGCAAGGTCGAATGTACTTGCTGATGAGAAGTTCCATCCTTAGATGAATACGCTATTCTGTGCTTCCAGATGTTGGATGGTTCTCTTGCCAGGGTCAGTTAGTGATATAATTTACTGAATATAGTTTGTCAGTTTGCTAATGACAAATTATCGATCTTAAAGAAAATGTTGACATTTGTTAGTTATCTTAATTATTCTTATTAGTTTAGATTATTTTAAGTTTGAAGCAATGACAGTTAAATATTATCGAATATATATATATATATATATATATATATACTTTGCTAAACACTTGTCAAGATCTTAGAGGTTACAGTTATCAGTACTTATTTAAGAAATATGTCCAATCATCCTTATAGTTTTGAATGCCGATTTAAAAGTTATTAAAACTAAAGTGTATTGCTGTTGTTGACTTAGTTTGTAGATTCTTGAGTTCTACATGACTATTAAGAGACCTTCCTCCTTTATCGTCTGGTGCAAGTTAAAATTTATTGAAGAGGCTATCAAATATTGATGACATCACAAATGATGAAACCTAATATGTATATAAATCTTCGAAAATCAATTTATTTGTTTGAGCTAAGAACGTTGGTTGCTTAGCTCACAAAATTAAAACGTTTCACAAGTTAAGATTAAGATTTTTTGTACATTCAAGTAAAGCAGATCAGCAAATGGCAACCAAGCATACAAATCAAATATACCCAGGATTATACATGTAAACACTTAAGTTATCATGCATTTATCATGACTTTTAGCTCTTAGATTAGACTTTTTTTGAACGATTTTAGATGACCACTGGTAAGATGTTCTAGATAGGACAATATAGTTTAGTAGTGTTGTCTAGTTTCCAGCGATCACCTATGAACAACAAGATTGTCATCATTTGCTCTCTATTGACTATGGCAGGTTATTCCCGTAATTCAAGTAAGATATCGTGATCAATGAATTTCTGTGTTGTCAGATGTGAGACTGTCACCACTAATGGTAAGTGCTATTGACCGTGCAGTAATGAGAATCGATTGAGGTTGGAAATATAAACCAAAGAATGTCCCCTCGGACGTTCGAAGGTTAAGCACTTACTTCGCGACTTGACGCTACTCAATTCGATCTCTAGTGTTAAGTACGACAATAGGCATTAAGAATGCTCTTTAAACAAAAGAAGTTACAAAGCATTTACATAATACACATACATATATAATCTAAAATGTTTTCTTGATCGGCTTTCAAGTGTTCTGCCAACACCGTACTTTCAATATACGGAAACTTTTCACACTGTTCGATATTTAGCGCAACTTCGACACCACGTCCCGCCACACACTAATTGCAAACATAATTGTGAGTAGCGTCTACTACACTCATACCATCGTTGGTGCTCACCAAAGAAAAGCTTGGCAGCCAACTAAGAATAGCCGGAAGGTCAGTATTCTTCGAAGGAGACCACTGCTGACGAGTCCCATACTAGAACGAAACGTCTGTCCAGTGCTTCCAAGTTTTCAACGGTTGTCTAACATTGATAAATTCATGATCTCAATCATGAACTCAACAATCTTCACAACCCAATATTGATAATAAATATATATGTTCGTTTTTGATTCACTGAATACAATAACTGCAAACGTTGTCAAGTAAGAACTTAGAATAAAACATTATTTAATTTCATACTGTTCAAAAGAAGAATAGCTACGAAGCTTTCTGGGAATTAATGTTGAATCCATTCAAGGAGGAGCCGAAGTGTTTCGATACAATCAGAACGCAATGCAGCTTTCTAGAACATCAACATGGAGTGCTACGATTGGACAGTAGCATAACATGCCTCTTTTCGGATTGGTTGAATTATAATATTGATATAACAAACGCTAATATTTATAAATACTCATGCTTTTCTGTAAATTTTGATTCTTAACTAACAAGCACTTTTCCAGTAATCTGTTTTCTGATTTGCGACTGTGAGGGTTCTATATGTTTGAGTGCCGTAGTTTTATGTTGTATTCTGCACTAATCAGGTAGTTCAAATGATAATCTTTAAAAAGGTAATTGCTTATTTTCTCGAACTTACAGTGATGAACAGATTTGAAATATTTGAAAGGTCCTGTATAGAAGATACGTAAAAATAATCTTTTTAGGGAAGTCGCCATGAAACTCATTAGTTATTCATCTTTTTGAAATTTAAAGTTACCTAATATTATATAACTGAAAATGAGAAACGTGGAAAATATCCCCGTTCACTATATGTATTATACACTGATCTGCAGTAATTTAGCCAGGTGTGAAATTTAATTTGCGTTCCACTATCGAAGAACACTGACCGACCGTTTCTTTGATTTGATTTAATAGGACTTTTTCACCAAGGATAAACTTAATGAAGACGATATCCTTTACGTTTGTATCATTATACTAAGTAAAACGTTGAGTTATTAAGTGATTAAAATCATTTATATAATATACCTTTAAATTATTATCATTTAAACGCATGATATAGAGAAGTTTGCCTTAATATTGTATAGTTGATAATGGGGATTTTTTATTATAGCAAAACTGTTGTCTCGTTAAGCCTGACTAACTATCACGTGACTTAGAGGCCAATCGGAATACCACTTACGCAATCTTAGCACTGTGCCAAACCAATGACGTAACGACTAGTATGAGGAGCCTAGCGTCTTTAGTGGTCCACTTTATCGACTAGCCCTGCCAGTTGAATCCAGAACACCAATAATAGTTCCCACAATGTGAATCATTTATTTCAAACATACTTTGTTAAAATGCAAGACAAACGGACCACATCACACCCTATAATTAAAAATAACATTTGTACAAGATCTAGCTAAAAGTGTCTGTGATTATGGGAGACTAATTAATAAACTGAGTATGATTTAAGAATAGTAAATCT
Source organism: Schistosoma intercalatum (assembly GCA_944470365.2). NCBI lineage: Eukaryota > Metazoa > Platyhelminthes > Trematoda > Strigeidida > Schistosomatidae > Schistosoma > Schistosoma intercalatum. The sequence goes on from OX103725.1 coordinate 5,426,259, forward strand.
TATCATAATAGTCTGTAGATCAAAATGAAGCTTATAATAAGAGGAATATAGATATACATAATCTAGTTAATCAATAGTTATACAATAAGAATATATATGGCAGGAACAGGTTGCCCGGATCTTCAAGCAGATCATCACAAACCGTTGGGAATCAAGACAATGTTATTAAGTTAACTGAGTCAGTGAAAATGAAACTCCAACAATGATTATAAGGTTATACATTTAATCAGTATTCATGGTCATGCATAAAATCTGTATTTGTATTCAAGAAAATAGAATGTCTTTAAGATGACTGCAATTCATGATTTTGATAGTGTAAATACGTTTCTATTATAGAATTTAGTACAAGTATGACAGAAACTGTAACAATGTTAAATATCACAGATTTACATTATTACTCATTTATATACATGTATCTCTGAACGTTTTAATTTAAGATTAAACCTACTTATTTGATCATATCAGTATGTGTTAATGATACTTCAGTGAGGTTGATGATTGAATTACTGTTAGCTTTCGTTTGTTATGTAATCATTTCACCTATAAATTCCAATCAATAACTCTTCAGATGGAAATAAACTCGTTTAACACTCTACTACTTATTTATATCCTGGTATGTACTGAAAACAAACTCAACAAATTCAAGATAGTCCTCAGCAACAAGTTCCAGGCCTTTCATGATCTACTCAATGGAGAAGGAACTACTGTGGAGAGCAACTGGAAGGGGATCAAAGAGGCAATCACTTCAACATGTCATGAGGTCCTGGGTCACAAGAAGCACCACCACAAGGAATGGATCACTGTTGATACACTGGATAAGATTCAAGAAAGAAGAAACAAGAAGGCAGCAATCAATACCAGCCGAACAAGAGCAGAAAAAGCCAAGGCACAAGCTGAATACACGGAAATAAACAAACAAGTGAAGAGGAGCATCAGAACCGACAAACGTAAATATGTGGAAGATTTAGCAACGACGGCGGAAAAGGCTGCAAGAGAAGGAAACATGAGACAATTGTATGACACGACAAAGAAACTCTCTGGAAATCGCCGTAAACCAGAACGACCAGTGAAAAGCAAGGAAGGCAAGGTAATCACCCACATTGAAGAGCAACAAAACAGGTGGATAGAACACTTCAAAGAACTCTTGAATCGACCAGCGCCACTGAACCCACCCAACATCGATGCAGCACCCACGGACCTCCCAATCAATGTTGACCCACCAACAATTGAAGAAATCAGCATGGCCATCAGACAAATCAAGAGTGGCAAAGCAGCATGACCGGACAACATCCCAGCAGAGGCACTAAAAGCAGACGTAACGGCAACTGCAAGGATACTCCACATTCTCTTCAATAAGATTTGGGATGAGGAACAAGTACCAACAGACTGGAAAGAAGGACTTCTGATCAAAATACCGAAGAAAGGCGATCTCAGCAAGTGTGATAACTACAGAGGCATCACTCTTCTCTCAATACCGGGAAAAGTCTTCAACAGGGTATTGTTAAACAGGATGAAGGACTGTGTAGACGCCCAACTTCGAGACCAACAGGCAGGATTCCGTAAGGATAGATCGTGTACAGACCAAATCGCAACTCTACGGATCATTGTGGAACAATCAATTGAATGGAATTCATCACTCTACATCAACTTCATTGACTATGAAAAGGCATTTGACAGCGTGTACAGAACAACACTATGGAAACTTCTTCGACACTACGGTGTGCCTCAGAAGATAGTCAATATCATACAGAACTCATATGATGGATTACACTGCAAACAGTGTGGCAGCAGCCTCAGCAGCAATAGGTCTCAACATACACAAAGGGAAAAGCAGGATTCTCCAATACAACACAGCATGCACCAATCCAATCACAATTGACGGAGAAGATTTGGAAGATGTTAAAACCTTTACATATTTGGGCAGCATCATTGATGAACAGAGTGGATCTGATGCAGATGTGAAGGCGCGGATCGGCAAAGCAAGAGCAGCATATTTACAACTGAAGAACATCTGGAGCTCAAAGCAACTGTCAACCAACACCAAGGTCAGAATTTTCAATACAAATGTCAAGACAGTTCTACTGTATGGGGCAGAAACCTGGAGAACTACAAAAGCCATCATCCAGAAAATACAGGTGTTTATTAACAGTTGTCTACGCGAAATACTTCAAATCCATTGGCCGGACACTATTAGCAACAACGTACTGTGGGAGAGAACAAACCAGATCCCAGTGGAGGAAGAAATCAGGAAGAAGCGCTGGAAGTGGATAGGCCACACATTGAGGAAAGCACCGAACTGCGTCACAAGACAAGCCCTCACATGGAATCCTCAAGGCTATGCAAAGGAAAAGAGGAAGACCAAAGAACACATTACGTCGAGAACTGGAGATGGACATGAGAAAAATGAACAAGAATTGGATGGAACTAGAAAAGAAGGTAGTGGACAGAGTGGGTTGAAGAATGCTGGTCAGCGGACTATGCTCCATTGGGAGTAACAGGCGTAAGTAAGTAAGTAAGTATGTACTGAAAGCCTTCTGGAAGAGAAAATATTTCATCATAAAATCTACTATGGATCGATTGAATCAGAGTTATCTAATACGTGGACATTTTGATTTTAATGATAATTGTCTATTATTTTAACTAACAGGATTACATTTTAGCAGGTTAAATCACCATCAATGAATGTCAGATATACATAAATGAATTTCGAGACTCGATTATTTCTATGCAAGTAGTTACAATTGTTGGGTAATTACTAAAAATGATAAAATACTGTTTATCTTTTTCTGTTCTATATGAAACTATAGTGAGATATCTTATGAAAAACAATGTTTTTGGTGGAGTTTTGTTCTCTGAGCTGGATGGTTTGGTCGTGGAGCACAAACTTCTGAAGTTTGTGCTGATGATGTCGTTCAGAAGAACGATGAAAGCTCCACGACCAAACCATCCAGCTCAGAGAACAAAACTCCACCAAAATCATCCACCTGAGCTACAAATCTTCTCCACCATCTCAAAAAACAATGTTATCATATAAGATTGCTGAGTGGTGATTAATCGTTTGATTTCATTTATTCGCGTAGAAACTCTTTGGTAAACTTCATTGATCATCTTTAAGCTTTGACTGAATGAAGTGACTTTAGAACAATCTATCTTTTTATAAATCACAATAATCACTCAATACTATAAACACCAGCACATCATAGTGATGATTTATTGCCTAAGAACGATATATTTAGTAATCTAATTGGTAAAATTTTAAATCAACTGTCTTTTTATATGAACCTGGATGGGTTTTTTTTAGATAAGCAGTACAGTTATCAGATAATTTAGAATGATTTGTACTTAAGCCTGTGACCGCTCATGAAACATTAGCCACCTACCAGAATTCTCCAACCAACTCTATACTGGGCTGTACTTTTAATTGTTATTCATTCTTTCAATGTCTAACTTCGATTCCCATTACAATGTACTCTTCAAATTCTCCTCTTTTTGTTTTGTATTAAAGAACTTCAAGTTAGAACCTGCTTCATTATACAGTTTAATGATTTCCTCGATGTATATTTAATTCACCTCCAGAGTCTTTCCTAATTTCCTCTTCAACTATAAACTAGTTTCTTCTTTTTCATAATAACACTTCATGATTGAATTATTTGTACATATAAGCAATTAAAATAAGAATATTAAGCAGATAAATAAGTAGTATAATATGTATAGAAATATTGTCATTTATCATTGTAAATTATCATCAAATACTACTCATAAAACATAAATATAAATAACAGATTACTTAGTCAGTCTTATTTTCATATTAACATTAAATTGAATCTTACCATCTAGTTTCATCACAGATAATAAACTATTAGATAGTAGGTTGTTTAATACAGATACAATGTAATGGAGTATATACAAATTATATAAGTGAATAGGAGGTTTCTAAAATATATGTAATGTATATATCTATCTATCTAAGCATATCTCACATTAAAACATTTCTCATATAATAAAATCTAATTTGTAAATCTACTATATTGTTTCTATATATGACTCCATATATAACAGGATAGATAAAACAATTGACATATGATGAAATGACGAAATGTCCGAAATGATTTATTACTATTAATATGTTTTTGTTATTAGTTATGAGATTGTATCTTAGCTTCGACTAACTAAACAATCATGTATATAAATACATTACTTGATTTGTCTAATCTGATTGATGTTTTTAACAACATTGTTTTCGACAGGAAGGGGTTGCCAACCCTATGCTTAACCCTGTTCTGTTACCCGGGCTTGGAACCAGTAGCAACTCTAGAATAGCTACAGGCGGAGTTATATATATATATATATATATATATATATATATATATATATATATATATATACATCCCGAACGTAGCTGCTATTTTAGTGGCCCGTGGATCTGACTCCAATTAGATCGTATGAATGTTTGTTATCGCCTATCCTCGTATATAATTGTCGACTTAAATCACGTTAGTCAATAACGGAATTAAATAAGTCAAATAACGAGAATGGACTTTTAAATACATATATTATGTATATAAAGTGAATGGAATAGAGAGAAGAGAAACGACGCAGAGTGGAGATGGCGGGTAAGCCATCTTCTATTTAACCAAGCGTTAATCAATATTTATAGTTACACAAAAATAGGTTACAGACATGTGATAATAAATGTACACACACCTACGCACTCATATAAAAACAGTCAAGGTTTATAAGCGAATAAATAACAAGGTCAGAATGTGAATCAAGTAGAATGAATAGAATGGGCTATCCGAAAACTAGAATAAGGTATATGTGCTTAACATAATGACCGACACTACACTATCTCGACGTGGTGATCAGGCTTGCCTCTCGTGATGTACCAGTCGAGCTATACTGGATGGAACAATCGTTTTTCAAAGTTCTATTATGCCGGACAGGTATGTTGAAGAGTGGTAAGACTCAAGGTCTAAGAACTAAGTGGTATTGCTGACTGTACAGGGGCGTGACGGCAGTAAGGTGTTTCCTTCAAACAATCAGCACAACAGCAATACTGCCTTCCAACAAGTAAGGGTGGGGTTAGAAAAGGTCAACCCTGAAAATGCACACCTCGTCTTATCCCCACACATTTCCGACTCGGGCGGTAAGGTTTCAACAAGTACGGAGCTAACACGAAAACTACTCACGAAAAAGTCGTGTGTGACCGGCCTTAGGGGCACTGCGGTCAAGCTCTCAGGTCACTTAAACCAATTCTAACCCAATTTCCTTTATTATGTATCTCTAGATGAACCCTTTCATAATGTAAGCAACAGGAAATTGATAACCGACATCATACCTTTAAGAGCACTCAAGATCACTGATATATATATACACATGTATGCACAATGGCTATATTGAATTCATCAATTAAACATTCATGAAATGTTGTAGAAGTTCGATGTATATTTAAAATTAAACTTGTACAATATGTTGACTTTAGTTTAATGAGTAATATTTGTAAGGTATACTGTGGTTGTAATATTAACTTAGAATTTGTGGCTTTACTGAACATAGGAGTGTCTCGAATCATATTCAAAAATGACATTATTAAGATCATGTTATATCCCGATGAGAATAATGAATGGTAACTTCTGGAATCCATTTATAGACCAATAGTATACGTATATTTTTATCGTATAATTGTTAAATAACTAAACTATTCATATTCGTGTCCCTCTCATTATGAGCTTTAATTTGACCTTTAGACTATTGTTATACGATTCACCATTCTTGAGTTATGACCTATTTATCAATTATTATCTCCCACATTCACAACCACTTCTATTTCATGGTGTGGTGTGGTCTCTTTGGTTGGTATATAAACTGTGTATGTTTGAAATACATGATTGATACCGCAGAGGCTGAGATTGGTGTTCTGAATTTAAGAGGTGTGGCTAGATGTGAAACAGGATCGATAAGGACTGTTGAGTGCTCACACGAGTTTTATACGTCATTGATCCGGTTGATAATTCACTGTTCTCTAATTGGCGGTATCATTAGGTTATACATTAATAAGGACATAGGGCACAAGTTATAACAGATCACTTGTAGAGTTGAAATTTACTAAAATATTACAGCGTATTATTCAAGGAAAAACAGAGTGAAAACAAAGTTCACCAAAACTGTCGTTGGTCAATCACTGACTGTTGAATAAATATCGAAATACTTTTAAATGTCAATTGTTGAAAGAATTAATGTCACTCGATGGGGAAACTCTGGGCGAAAGAGAACTTTTCACGTATCTGGACAACATCACCGATGAACAGGGAGAATCTGATGCAAGCGCTAACTTGGAATACTGAAAGGAAACGGTTAAGTGGAAAGTCAAAGAACACACCGTCTCGAGAATTGAAAGCATACATGAAAAGGATGAATAAGAAATGGAATGAACTAGAAAGGATTGCCCAGAGTTGGATGGAGAATGCTCATGGTTGGCTTATGCTCCTCTATGAAGCCCAACAGGCGTAAGCAAAGTTAAATGTTTCATCTCACCATAACTAATGCGACTTTCGAATGAAAATGAGAAATCTAGACCATTTATTTCAACCATATTTGTCTACATAGAAAACTTGGCATCATACTATAAAAGATTACATGATATTAATTTCAGCCCAAACTGATATTTACATTAACTAAACTTCATATGCTAACTGATATCGCTTTTGTATGATGCTATGCGGTGGTTCATTTTTATCAATAACGTTCCCTAGAACTGTTAGGCAACATACCAAATATTTTCATGTTATGAATCATAATTAAATATTTCTGATAAAAAGTTATTTATTTTAGTCAAAAGATACGTGATAATTTCAGTAATTAAAATGTTAACGAAATAAAATTACAATGAGAGAGGAGTTTTGCGGATATTATAGTAATTTAATAGTTGAATTCATGAGTCGATTGAAGCTTCATCACCATGAAAAACCTGAAAGAACTGAACGGGTGTTTTGTCTTAGTATGGAACTACTCAGCAGTGCGAATCCATTACACTGCCCAATGGGATTCGAAACCAGGACCTACCTGTCTCGCACATGAACGCTTAACCTCTAGACTATTTCAACTGATTCTGATAATAATCATCACGTGCTCACTAGTAACTGTTTCCAAGAGGTACTTCTCGGAGTTCTAGTAAAAATCCGTAACCAGTGGAGTTAAACCGGGTCTATTATGAAATAGTCACTGAAGACAATGGTAGATGTGTCGCTCAATTTCGTGGATTGATTAAAGCTAGACATTAACACCGTTGAATGCTAACCGGCTCAGTGGTTTAGAGGTTAAGTGCTCGCGCACAGGCCCAACACTTCCTAGGTTCGAAATCCCGCGGGTACGATCGTGGATGCTGGAGAGCCCTACGCTAGGACAAAACGGTTGTCCAGTGCTTCCAGGTTTTCCATAGTGATCTAGCTTCAATTGACTCATGAATACAACTATGAAATATGATTACATAACATAAAAGGAAAAAATTGATTAAAGTAGAAAATACTTTATTAAACTGTCTCCATCATTTTCTTTTGAAATGTTTTTATGCAATAGAAAGATAAGATCAGTAAAAGTCACGAAATGTTTATTAAAATATTTGATTAGTTTATGATTGTTCATCTTTTTGGTTAACATTGTTATCCCCTAATTAAGGTTTATTATTGAATAGAATTGTACCTTTTTATTTATTGTAATCATTGTAATAAACTATTCAACAAGAAACAAGTAACCATTTAAGAGATATTTTACAAAGATGAATGAATCCACACAAGATCTAACCTGGAAACACCACGTTTTTATAACAAACTTAATAGAGTTTTGATATTGTTAGGACTTATACTCCATTTAGTATGAAATTTTCATAAATCGAACTAAATAACTATCGGAGAATCGCAAACTGGCATAAAACAAAAGTCTAGTATTCCTTATTTTTCAATCAATGTTTTGAAGACTAATAAAAGTAGCTTCATTCAATACTATGCATCTTGTTTCATTCAGTAGAAGTAAGACAAAATAGATTCAAATGTCTTCGTATTACATTTTTATTCAGTGGGTAGATAACAAGAAGAATATGCTAATAATTGTGGTGTTTCAATTTGAGATCATCAGTGGTCAGCACTTCGATAGGTTGTTAGGCTTTAGTAATAGTATTCAGTTCAAATAAAATGAAAACTGCAAGGTCTATTGTAATTTTAGCACAGTTAGAAAGATAAGTGGCTTAAACACTTGAGAAGGACATGATTTCATTCCAAGTTATGAATTACCTTCAAAATATACAGAATCTTTAAATAACTTTATTTTCTAAAATGAGATGACCATATGATCCCAGATGAAATCATGAACCAATTTACCCAAAAACAAAAGCCACTGAAAGGTTTAAATTCTTTACCTTTTGCTGGATAGGATTGATTTAGGTCAGTCCCCTGACAATAGGAGAATTCATTTTACCCAAAACTATTTCTTTCGTAATAAATAAGCTGAAATCAAGCAGCTTAACGGATTACTACTTTTACTATTATCTAATAAGTGGATCATAACCATTTTCTTATCCGATCAGTACTAGTCAATACTTGAAGACGACTCTAGAATCTTCTCATGTAAAAACTATAAATACACTAACGTTTTTCTTATTGTGCTTCCTACTTCCATCTACCCTTGTTATTTCCTTCCTGTTCAACTGTTTTCTGATTTGAGAACTTGTCGAATGAATTGGTGTCCAAGAATACTAAGCAATAAGAATAGCTGGGTTGTAACTAGATAAAATTATAACAGTATGCTTACTAGTGACTATTTTCCATAAGGATTTTAAACATTTTTAAGAGGCATTACAATCAGTAGAGTTTAATCATATCAGGAATAAGGAAGTTATTCATTACTGTAATTAGATGATGTATCACTGAAGTGCAAGCTGGATGAAGTTCGAAAATATGAACAATTAAATTATTCACTTCTACTTGTTACTAACTTAAACTGAGAGAACACTATCATCATTGTGGTTCTGTTTGATGATACACGATGATATATGTATATATCACTGTTGTTAGAAAAAAAACCCGTCCATATGATGACTTAAAAAAAGTCTAAAACGAAAACTATTCTATCCTTATTTATTTTCGTTTATTATAGGATTTACTTGGTTGAGGGGGGATAGCTGGGAAGAGATAAAATGTACAATCTATGTACATAATCTCTAAGACTATTTTCTAAATTTTGAAATTTGTCATTTCATTTATTTTATTGGCAGGCGCCAAAATTATCCGTTGAAGTTTGACATGTTAAACAACAATAAGCTAGTTAAATGTGTCAATATTCATCGTGAAGATTAATTCGCTTACAAACAATAAAAACATATTCGTTAAATGTATGTTCTTATTTCAAATATAAAAGAAACTGTAGATAACATGGTTAAATGTAATGAAAAATTCCATTGAAATGAATGAAATGACAAATAGAAATTAGAAAAGGTCAAATCTATTTAAAAATTCAGTAGTTAAATGAATGACACAATTGTGTTTGAAACGAACGCTATTGGGTTCGAGTCCCGGGAGTGAACATATCACCTCGGAAATTCAGGTACATTCAGCTGAAGAGTCCCAAATAAGACGAAACATATGTCCTGAATTCCACTACTAACCACTATTCATCTTTGCTTCGAATGCTTATGAACTAAGGCGATATTGATGTAATACACACAGTATGCACACATGTATATTCTTATTTCAAATATAAAAGAAACTGTAGATAACATGGTTAAATGTGATGAAAAATTCCATTGAAATGAATGAAATGATAAATAGAAATTGGAAAAGGTCATATTCTTAGTTTGTTTTTTTATAAATTAGAGATACATATTTCAACTTATTCAATTATCAAAACTACAGTTTGTTGATGATACACTGAAAAAAACAAATATGATTCTTACCATTCAATTGTCAGTGAAATATGTCAAATTAGTGTAATTTTACTTAGATTTTTCATTTTGTTTAATCAATATGTGTTTTCCATTTCAGTGAATTACACATGTTCATTGTCATTATTCTAATTCAATGTTTTATTAACCTATTTTGTTATTAGAATGAAAGGGGTTTGTAAGGATCATACTAAGAAATCTAAAGAAAATCAGAAACTATTAGATTCAGAAGGGGTTTTGTGGAGATTCTAGTAATTTCAATGGTTGAAATCATGTGTCAATTGAAGCTAATCCACCATGGAAAACCTGGAAGCTCTGGACGGCCGTTTCTTCTTAGTACGGGACTTCTCAGCAGTGCGCATCCACGATCCCGCCCCCTGCGGGGTGCGGGATCACCGCCGAAGATTGAAATCAAGAACATCCATCGCCTGGTTCGTCATTTCAACTCTCTTATCTTCATAAACTATCTACTTCAGAGATTTAATTTGTTGTAGTGGAAATCAAAATCCGAATAAAACGTTTTTTCGATCATATTGGCATTTTAAATGGCTGTTTCTAATTTTTAACAAAAATCCCGAAATTTATAATAGTATATTTAAACGTAAGTAAGCCATCGATCTTACAACGTCTTCAATTTATTCAGTACATCTATGCAATAACTGAACATTTATCCTAACCAAAACCATAGAGTAGATAGTTCCAATGCAAGACAGAGATATTATATCAAATGCTTTAGTCAAATGCTTACCTGTGATCTCAAAAATGATCATTTAGAAAGGATAAATAATAAAATATATCACCAGCGGTGACAGCTTACAGTGCCTGTTTCTGAATAGTATATTTTCTGAGTCAGTACAAACTTTTAGTGGCTCAGAGTCGTTAATCAATCACCTTGATAACCTATATTATATAAATCCTAACGCTGTTTGAAATCAGAAGGCAATACGAAGTGGCAACTACAGTTTATTAAAGGATAGCACAAATAACAAAGCTACAAGAATATTGAATGAATTTGAAGTAGAGAGGCGAATGTGTGTATATACGAGCAAATACAGAGGTGAACACAGAGAGTCCAACTGGGAGAGTTGAAAAACCCTGATTCCAAACCAATGGTGTACATAGGCCCCAGTACCCTGAGAGAACAAATGGCGTATAAACCAATTGTTGGTCACCGGCTACCATGGTACTGAATCTCTTTACGATGCTCCACTGCCTTTAGGTGGACTTTTAGATCTAAAGCTCTGGGTGTGGCCCACTATGAAAACTACCTGCTTCGGTTTAGGCACCCAGGCAGTATCACAGCCTTCACACAAATAAAATGAGATTTGTGTGGCGCATATTTATCTGGTGCCTCTTTTATCAATATTTATATGTTCAAATAAATAAATAAATAAATCACTGACATAAATCATTCAAACTTTGTTCACATCTACAAAAGTAATTTGAAACATTAGATTGAACATTATCTGTGCGAAATTATATTTAAAATAATCTCATCAATTGAAATTTAAATAATTCCAACGTTTCGTCCAGCTAACTTGTCTGAACTTCTTCAGGGTAATAATCAATCCGTTTGACAATCCTTTCAAAACATCATTACTTATGATGATAACAATATATTGAAACGATAAACACTAAATTACTATGATAGATTTTATTGTTCCCATTGTTCTGACGAATTACTACACATAGGAAATGATAAATTAAGTTAAACTAAGTTGTGACTAGTTGTACTTGGTCATGTCGGGAATAAGATATGAAACATCAATAACAATTGATGATGATCATAAAATATTGTGAAACATTTAGGTGTAAATTCGAACTAACCGATCTAATGTAGATCTTTGGTTCTAACCATGGTGAAAGTTAGGAGTTATCCACTTCTAAAAACTACTATATTAGGGTAAAATAACTATCTAATGGTTACTAGTTTTTTATTATTATTATTGTCTACCTAGCAACAATTCGTGAAGTAAAACTCTAAAAATAAAAAACGATATTTATTTATTCTATGATTGTTTATTGTTTTTATTGTTCTATTGTCTATTGTTAAAAACAAAAATCAATACTTCCCTGTCATCAATAGGATAAGCAATATATATCAGTCAGCTAAAACGTAGAACGTCGTACGTATGTTCATCATTTCGAGATGCCATATCACATTAGCACAGAGAAATAATTGCGATATTAAATCCCATAGTGATAGAGGTAGTAAAGGTATAAGCAGTAATCGGAAAGATTAGGGTTCGAAGATGTTATTCAGTGAAATAAATTTGGAAAGAGTAAAACGAAAGGGACATGAAGAAGTCAGAAGATTATAATTTGAAAGAACACAAAGAGTGGATGCACCTGCGCCAATACAAACGATTTTGATCCACGTCATTCAATGTCTCTAATCATCGATGGTTATCGTCTGGTTGATCCCAATCAGGTAGTTTACACCTACCAACATAGCTCAGTCCACTTGTCAATGACTTCATGGATTTGTCCCATGTTTTGGTCTGGTCATCCCCTGTATATATAATAAATTCTTGTGTGAATATTCAAACTAAATTCATATAATACCGAAATTGTTTATTTGTTTAGAAAATGGGTTTTGTATAGTTTTGTGTGAAATTGTGATAAACAAATAAATTTGTAAACTGTTGTCACAAATCATGTTACACATTATGAATGTTTCATTTTATTCGTATCCATGGTGAAGTGAAAACAAAACAAAAAAACAAGAAAATGGTTTATGTTACTAAGCCAAATTCAAATGTAAAATAATGCTTTGAATAAATAATGAAAAAGTGTCATCTAACAATCCAAAAACAAAAAAGAAAATTGTTTTTTGTAAGTTTACTGTCCGTAACTAATAACAAATATCAAAAAACCTTGTGTAAATAGTAATTGTAAAATTGGTTTTCTCATGGAATAAGTAATTATGGTGAGACTATAATTTATGGATGAACTAGAGCGACGCTGTAATGACCCAATAGATAGGACCAAATGAGGGTTATAAATCTATGTGAGAACTTCGAATTATGATTTACAATTTGATGGTTAAGCTTTGGAATTAGATTTAAGGTTTTCATCATGAACTGACATCAGTTATAATGCCTAAACTCTATTTAGTCAAATGGCTGGGTGAATTTCACGCCAAAATCCGAGACTTGTCAACTTACACGTGATTGGTTCGTTTATAAATTATGATCTTACCGAAATTATTTATTATATTGACAGAATAAACTGTGTATGTGTTATAACTTGTGGCGTGAGTGCCCTGCTAATGTATAACGTAGTGATAGCGCCAATTAGAGAACAGTGAATTATCGACCGGATCAATGATGCATAAAACTCGTGCGAGCACTCTACAGTCCTTATCGATCCTGCTTCCCATCTAGCCATACCTGTTAAATTCAGAACACCAATCTCAGCCTCTGCGGTATCAAACATGTATTTCAAACACACTCGGTTTATATTCCAACCAAACAGAACACGCCACACCATAAAATAGGAAACAACATTTGTACAAGATATGGCCAAAAGTGGTTGTGAATATGGGAGATAGTAATTGATAAATAAGTCATAACTCAAGAATAGTGAGTCGTATAATAATAGTCTATAGGTCGAAATAAAGCTCATAATGAGAGGGACACAAATATGAATGTTTAATTAATTGACAAGTACACGATAAAAATATACTTACATTATTAATCTAGAAATAGATTCCAACAGTTATTCTCATCGGGATATAGCAGTATGTTAGAAGATTTAAATGTAACCATAAATCTTTGTATGAACAGTAGGGGAATTTGTCGTTAATAAATATATGGATTGTATTTTAACAGAAATATTGGTTAAAAAAGTTTGTTCGAACATTCTCTTAAGCACTGTATAATTTTGATTGAGATCATGAAATGATCAATGTTAAACTACCATTGAAAAACTAGAAATACTGGACAACCGTTTTTACCTAATATGGGTTTTCGTCCATTATCCCATACTCGGGATTCGAAACCAGGACGCCTAATTTCTAGACCACTGAGACGACTATCAACGATGTCAATGTATAACTTTAACTAATACCTAATAGTGCACAACCATTCCCCATTGTCTTCAGTGGGTAACTGCCTGTTCTGAGTAGTCCCATACTAGGATCTAACAGCTGTCTAGTGCATCCAGGTTTTTAATAGTGGTTTAACGTTGATCTGCTCATGAGCTCAGCTGTATGATTTATTCAAATTATGCTTTTATGAAATGCTTTCATCAGAATAGTTTACAGGGAAAAGCTATTTATGAATATTAATTAACTTTTAAAGCTAATTTTCAATAAATACCAGTCATTATCAGAAATGTAAAATTAAAGTATAAATTAAACAATAAACTTGGAATGTTATTTTTTTATTCTTTTCCCTAACATAGTTTAAGGGAACATGAAATAATAGGTACTGGGTTCGATCCTCAGAAGATAGTGGATAAACACTGTTGAAGAAACTGAAACAATCATCCAGTACTACATGGTTTTTAATATTTGTAATAAGTAAGCTTATTACATAATTAATTATAATAAATCAAATTGAAAGGTACTCAGACTAGTCTTACAGAGTAAGAGTTCTGTTCAAAAAGATAATACTAATCTTCTGTACTAACTGAGATCGATATAATCACTGAAGACCAGTTAATAAGCATTGACATCAGTAAGATATAGTAACGCTAGAAAAGGTCAATGGATTTTGACAGCTCTTAATAGATTAGTGTACTATCAGAAACAGATTGTAGCGGGTTCTTAACACAAGGTAAGAGGAAATACATCTAAATGTAAAAAATACTGTCGTAAATAGCAGTGTGCGACATAACTATAGAATATCAAAAAGACGATGAGATGGATAACAGTAGATAACTTTTTAAATTCATCAGAGGGAATATGAATAAAAAATGAGGTGTTGGTGAGACCTTCGTGTAAAAGAACGGATTTCCAATCTACTCTCAGTCCAGGCAGCTGGTTTAATTTGTGAAATAGTTCATATTGATTTCGGTCACGATCCGTTTACCCAGTACTAATCAACATTCTAACTAAAGGGTCATTCTGAGTTTTCTAACTCTCGAGAAATGCCAATCAATGAATTGTGCTACACAATTTATTGATTATAACAAAAAAAGGATGATTAACAAATCACTTCCTTCAAGGATATGTTTACAAACAACTGAAGAACGTTCTAGTCTATATTTTGTATCCATGTCATATTTTTAACTATAAATGTACGGTCAAAAAGTGTGTCATGTTGAATCATGTAATCGTTGTTTTAGTCACGTTATTTCATATGATTTAACAGCTTTTATCAATCTGTTAGCTTGTAATCCTTTCATTCTTACCATTTTAGCCTCTATTTATCACTCATCACTTTTGTAGACATAAAGAGCGGATGAATTGAATTTTAACCCGTTAAATTATAATTATAATGAGTGAAAGACATAGAACAGATCATACCGTTAACTTTAGAATTGTGACAATAGTATTTCAGTGATAATGTCTTTTACTATAAAAGTGGATGATGCGAGTTTTAATCCTGAATTGAGTATCAGCCCTCTCAATATACTACAGGTACAATTTGTTAACGAGTACCAACCAAAAAGAAATGTAGGTGAATAGTTTTCTGCTAATTATCTCAAATCACCATATATCATAAACGCTTCTCCCCATTTTTATTCGCATACAAAAGTCCTGTCTCGTTATTTGACTTATTTAATTCCGTTATTGACTAACGCGATTTAATTCGATAATTATATATGAGGATAGACGATAACAAACTTTCATACCATCTAATTGGAGTCACATCTTGGGTCACTAAAGTGGAGAGCCTATCAACAAACATCGTCCAATCTAAACGATGACAAAATGAAGGGTCCCACAGAAAACAATAGTGGATGTGTTGTTCAACATTTCATTTTATGTATTTTCAGAATTAAAATGAATACAATAGGTTGCTCTCTCTCTCTCTTGTTAATCGTTACATATTTAACAAAAAACTAATAATATTTCATGATGCCAATGACGTAACTAATTATTTTCAAAAATAAAAACGATTACCAGAAAAAAAGGGCGCCATCTTTTGAAATTCAATGTTTTTACTACGTAAATTGTCGCCTTTTTTTCATTGACAGAAAATTAAATGTTATCTATTGTATTATTAAGTCTGAAAAAACGAGATGTTGAGTTTAGAAAAAAACAGGAGAATTCATCAATGATATATGATAATTCTAGGTATATAGGTCGTTCGATGCATACTTTATCCAAAAGAATTCAAGAACATTATTCGGCGTGGCTAAAATGAGGAGGCAACGGCTCAATAAGAAGTTCAATAATCGAACACCTCGTGAACACAGATCACTCAATCAAGGCAGACTCTGGGTTCCAAGTCATCTACAATTAGACCGCATCTTCTTTGCATTCCCGAAGCATTAGCCATATATCTGGAAAATCAGAATTGTGTATGCAGAAGAGACTGTTAAAACCTCTTCTTCTACCATGATCTTAATGTATTAAAATTTTCTCTCTTTCTCATACTCTTGTTCCTTAACAGCCATCTGCTTCACCTTTCGTCTTCTTTTAAATCTTCTACTCCCAAATGGTTTGCTTTTATTTCCACGATCATTCCGATTACATTTCATCTCTGTTTCAACATTTTATTTTATCATGCTGAGCATCCTTTCCCAATGATAATTTCCCTATCTATCTTTTGATAAATACTTAAGCCAATAACAATCAAACGATTATTAAACTTTCCTTGTTTTAAATTTTTTTTTATTTTTTAATAACTTTGTTTATTTAGCCTCACTGTCACCATGTATAACAGAAAATTTTGTTCGGCTGTTTCAAAAAAGACCATGAAGTCGGAAACTAATTAGATGTAATTTGACATAAAATTACTTGATTATAAGTTGTAATCTGATGAGATTAGCCTTGAGTACTCTTTTATTTGGAGTCATCAATGCTAACTGTTAATAAGTTCAAAATTAGCATAGAATAGTTGCTTATCTTTTATTAATTTCCACTGATTTCAGAGATACAACCACCGTTGTCTTCATTGAGTTACTATCTCACAAATTAAAATTCGAAATTTTTTAAATTTTAGTCAAATAAACAATCGGTCAAGTTTAGATATAAATTAGATAAGCAAAATTTATTTTCAGGTGAATACTTTCTACGGTCATTAGCTAAATAGACGTGACCTTAGTAATTATGACATAACGATAGCTTAAATGTGTTTATATTCAAAGATATAAAAAACGATATATACAGAGAGAGACACCAATGTTTAATCTTTGAAACTTAAGAGACATAAACATCAATTGACCTATATGGATTAAAGAATAAGCCAACAGTAAACTTAATGAACTATTTAGACAAGTGTGATAAAATCGAGTGATTAGGATAAGATGAATATCTTCACTTAGATAAAGTAGAATGACCCTGGTTGTTTTACGTGTGTTTCTTTTTGTTTGTTTATTTTTGATTACCCTATGTTGGTACAAAATTTGGGTTATTTTGTTTTTGTTGTTGTGGTAGATTTCAATCGTTGGGATTGAGAATCAGCTGATGTATATTCAGTGTTTGGATTTATGATATTAGGAAACTTCAGTCACTATTGAACAAAGTGAATGTTAATTTACAAACTATTTCCCTTTGGTATTATTACCTAATAGAATGGGTTATTTTTTAAGTTAACTTCATTGTTATTTAAGGTGACTGTCCCTACTTGTATAACTTTGAAATCAAGGATGCATAAAAACTTATTAAATTCGGATGATTATTCTTAACATCTTTTTATCATTTACGATGTATTATTTAATGATAGGAACAACTTATTACTAAATGTTGTTCATTTGCCCCCAAATACCCTGGTACGGTCGAGAGTGGGGAGAATTAGCTGTCCCTCTCGAAGTGCTGTCACAAATCCACGTGCATACAACCACTCTCATGAAAGTACTACTCACTATATTCTTGTGGCCGTGGTGTTGTTCACGAACGTGAGAGGCCGAAAAGTGAACGTTTGGTGCTTTATTCGAGTTAGAGGACACGGCAAATCCATCAGGGGGAGTTGAAAAACCCTGATTTCAAATCAATGGTCACATAGGCTCCAGGATCCTGAAGAAACAATTGGTGTATGAACCAATTGTTGGTCACCAGCTACCATGGGACTACGTCTCCTAACATTGCTTCATTGCCTTGTGGATCAGACCTTTAGGTGGAAGAATCCGAGTGTGGCCACCTATGAAAACCACTTGCTTCGTTTTGAGCACCTGGGCAGTATTCCAACCTTCACGCAAATCGAGTAATTTATGTGGCTTATATCTATTTGGTGCATCCTTTTAACAATGTTTATGTGTTCAAACAATTATATATATTCTGAAACTCCTAATCCACATCCTTCATTGTTTTACTGAATCTTCTACATTATTTGGATTGATAGTTCTGGGATTCCAGCAAGGATTTTTATTCAAGATTTTGTGTAACATATTTGCACTTAAACAGCTTGTTAGTATTTAGAGAAAGTGACAAATGTTTCGGAGATCTGAGCATTTCTTTGATATTTATCGATCAGTTGTTATCTGTTAATGCGAAGAATGAACAAATGATTCTTTGATCAACTAGCAATTAAAATCATCAATAGATCCTAACTATGCCATCAGTCAAAACCTGAAAAAATTAAAAAGCTGTTTCGTATTAGTGTGAGACTTCTTGGAACTGTGCATCTACAATGACACCTCAATTAATCAAACTAACAACGTGGTCTGATGAGATAAAGCTTAACCCGCATGCGTTTAACTGGATTCGATTCATGACAGTGCACCACTGTCATCCACTACCTGTAGTCGATAAGTGTCACACTTCCAACATAATTGGACTCGTCTGGTCACGGCGCCTCACTAAAACTCTAGCTAATCATAAGTGAGAACATGTTCATTATTAATATGCAGGGATTGATGGAAACTCCTGGTTGAGGGACGGTAACTGCTCACTCTTGAGGAGTCCCGTAGTAGGACGAAACATATGTCCAATACTTTCAATTTTTCACTAGTGGTTTAGATAATATCAAGTGGATATCTAGTTTATGATGATAAATTGAACTCACCTGTAATTGTCACTAGTTACCAAAACGTCGACACAAATCTATTTGATTTGAACTTTTTCTTATAATCCATTGAGCAGATATTTTGTTCAACGTTTCTGATTATCAGACTCAGTCTTAATTAAGTTTAACATGCCATAATTGTGCATCGTATGGTTCGAGCAAACTCTGTTTAATGGACATTAAATTCTGTCTTGTTGTTTAGAGACGAAAATTGACAATAAGTTATCAGGAACGACTTAACAACCCTGACATATTGAACTGAATTTTTGTCCTAATTTAAGGGCTCTCTAAAATAATATTGTAATATTAAAGCTGATTTCAATTTTTAAAGAAAAAACCCATTTTTATGGAGAACATGAACTGGTTGATGTTGGACCACCGTTGAGAACCTGGAAGAACTGGATGGTGGTTTCGTCTAATTATAGGAGTCCTCGGCATTGCGCGTCCACGACCCCGCTTGTGGGATTCGAGCCCAAGGCTTACAGCCTCGCACGCGAACGCTTAACTTCCAGACCACTGACTCGACAATGGTGATCCAACATCAATCAGTTCATGATCTCAATCAAAAACTTCATAATCTCCACAACCCTATACTGATAATCCAGTTTTAGACAATGGAAATCTCTTTAGAGAATATCATCAAACCTATATTCAAAATGATTTTTCTCAAATCCTCAGTAAAAAATTCATAATGAAGCTATTTAGCTAAACTGAGAATATACAATGGATTAATAATGAAATCGATTGGGAATTGACCAAATAAATAAGTGAAGGGTTAATTAATATGATTCTAACTGGAATGAACGATGATTATCAAGAGATGTGAAGTCCTAGTTTAGATTTCGTATCAACTTTTACATACTTATCAATGAAATTTCTCAAAATAAATAGTACTACAAATATTTCAGTGATCCATGTTTAATCATATTTCCTGGGTTCGAATCCCTTGGGGCGGGTCGTGGATGGGCATTGCTAAGGAGTCCCAAAATATAACGAAACGACTGTCCAGTGCTTCCAGGTTTTCCATGGTGGTCTAACTTCAATTGATTCATGATCTGAACTATTGAAATTTCCTAATATGATAATTATACTTCAATTAAACGTGATTTAATTTGTTATAAATTAAGATGGCAACGATATTCTTGACCGTTTTTTACTTAGTTGTACATATTGAACTGAGTAGCTTAGAGAATAACAAGTTTAGGAATTTCGGAGTTAAATTACTGGTTTCAAGAACCAATGTAAGCATCAATATTGGGATCCAGATAAATTCATCTGACAAGTTTTCAATCCCACTTCTAATCATATTTTCATGTATTCTATGAAAAATATAGGCGATTTGAACTATCCTATACTTGTATTTGTCTATTTTCATTAAACCTTATTTTTCACACTATTAATAATAATAAGCCAACCGTATGATTAGACCAAAATCCTCAACTACAATACGGAAAACATAAACGCAATCACATTTGATCGGGAAACTCTGAAAGAGGTGGAAACACTCACATATCTGGGTAGCAACATCGATAAATGTAGATGATCTAATGCAGACGTTAAGGCGATGATTAGCAAAGCGAGGACAGCATTTCTACAGTTGAAGAACAAATGGAATTCAAATGAGCTGTTTGATAACTTATATCAAAATGAGAATCTTCAGTATGAACGTCAAAACAGTTCTACTGGATGGAACTGACACTTGGAGAACCACCATAACAATCATCAAAAATGTACAAGTATTTATATACAATGGTGTACGGAAGTTATTTATTTTAGTCAAAAGATGCGTGAAAAATTCCAATAATCAAAATGTTAATGAAATATAATTAAAATCAACGAAGAGTTTTGTGATTATTATAATAACTTAATAGTTGAATTCATAAGTTAATTAAAGCTAGAACATCATGGAAAACTTGAAAGAACTAAATGATTGTTTCGTCTTAGCATTGAACTCCTCAGCAGTGCGCATCCACGATCCCGCCTCGTGAGGTACAAACCCAGGATATATCGGTTTCGCTCGCGAACGCTTAACCTGTAAACCACTGAGTCGGCATTCAATAGTGTTATTGTCTAATTTCCGTTGATCCGTAAATAGCTGCGCAACCATTCTACCATTATCAAGATGATTTCCTGAAGTTCTAGTGAGAAACCATGACCAGTAGACTTTAATCCGTGTTGGGTAGAGACAGGTATCTACCTGAGACAAGGGATGAATGGTTGAGCAGCCATTTGTGGATCGACATAAGTTAGATATCAACACTGCAGGACGCCAGCTCACTGATTTAGAGGTCAAGCGTTTGCGAGTGAAACCGATAGGTCCTAAATTTGAATTTCATGAGGCGGGATCATGGATGTGCACTGCTGAGGAGGTCAATACAAAAACGAAACGGTCATTCAGTTCTTTCACGTTTTCCATGATGTTCCAGCTTTAATTAACTTATGAATTCAACTATTCAATTCATATTTCCAGTTGAGTGCAATAATTTATACATCAAACCGATTATATAATCCTTCTTCATTTAAAATAATATTCTAATAGATTATGTCATTGATGATCAAAGCAAAAATTTTTATAATTATATGTTATTAAAAATAGAATTTTTCAAATCATAATATAAAGTAAATTATATTCAACATAGACTATCTATTTATTCATTTTGTTTTATTATATTAAAATCAAAATGGACTGATTTTAATTATATGTGTTCTATTACAATCCCGCTCGCGGGATTCGAACCCGTGATTTTCAATCTCGCGCGCGAACGCTTAATCTCTAGAACGCTGAGTCAGCATCCAATGGTATTAATTTCTAACCTCAACCAATCCACATAATTTCTCGGTCATCTTCCATTTAATCGAGGTAGTTACTTGTCTCTACCCGACACGGATTAGCTCCACTGGTCACGGCTTCTGACTAGAACTCCGAGAATCCCCACACGAAGCTAGTCATTAGTGAGCACATGGTAATAGGTTTGTGGAGATTATTGAGTTTTAGATTGAGATCATGAACTGATTGACGTTAAACCACCATTACTGCGAGACTATAATTTATGGACGAACCAACCACATTTGAGATAGCAGATATTAGCTTTTAGCGCGAGATTCATCCACTCATATGGCTAAATACCATTTCGGTATTATAGCTGATGTCAGTTCGTGATGAAAACATTAAATATGATGTCTAACTCTAACGTTCAACTGTAAATCCTAATTCTAGGTCCTTGCACTAATTTATGACCCTAATTTAACCCTGGTAAGTAGATGAACATTTTCAAGGTCATTTTAGCGTTACTCAAAGGTCGTCCACAAATTATAGTCTCACTAAATTTATACTGGTATTAAAACCCAGTACCTTTCTCTTCAGAATACTAGATCAATAACCACAAAGCTATTAAATCAAAATATCCGCTAACTTGTTCAATGGGTTTGAATTATCCTATGATTGATATTTATGACTCAATTGATGATCAATCCTTATTGATATATTCAACATCTAATTCTTTTTTTTTGCCAATATGGTAATGGATTCAAAAAAAAGTTATGACAAGATGGCTATGTCGTGGCGATCCTCATAGGACGTTAATATTCTAGAAAAGACTGATAAAATTTCAGTGCATCTTATTAGTCAATAAATTTCAGCATTGCATGTAAGCTGGGTAAGTAATGAACCGCTTACGTAAGTTGTAATGTATTGTCCAATAAGCTGATCGCAAATGAACACTTGGCAAAATACAGATCAATGATAGATTATGAATGAAAGTACTGCAATAATTGACATACTGTTCTGTGGACCGAATAAATGTAACAATTGTAACTTGGCGTAATACCCTAGAAAAAAAGTTGTCGATTCATGACTTAAAGATTTGTTGTTGTGCATAGCTAAGAAGTCCGAACAAGAGCGTGAAACCTACCGTCTATTCGTGATGAAAAATTATACAAGCTAAACTTCCCAAGCGAAACAAAATAAGATAAGACCGTGACATTAACCTTAAATACAGGAACCTCCATAAATCCTCTACAGTAATATTAGTCTCTAAAGAGTTATTTTGTTAGGTAATGACTGTAGTTTTAGTGATTATACACAAGCAGTAGAATTGAACTATGTCGATAATGAGGTGGTTATCAGTCAATGGTATTGGAACATGGTTGAACAAAATCTCAAATCGATTGAAGCTCGCTGCTACACTGAAGGTGCTGGGTTCTACCTATGGTAAGATCTTCGATTCTCACTGATAAGCAGTCCCGTAGTAGAGCATAGGAGGTCTGCATTGCTCACAGCTTTTCCACGTTTATTCGACTATGATCAGTTAATGATGTTTACTACGAAACAATCAATGAAAACCATGATGTAAATGCTCAATCACAACTGTTGCTAGACTGATTATATAAAACGATACCGCCGAACACGATATCATGCTGAGTAAAACCATGTATCAATTCAGTATATGTTTACCAAAAGTCAATCAAATATGTTGAGTTTCATCGCAAAATGATTTTCTTCAATTTTTTTTTGAGGAATAGAGATGCTTTATAAACAAGAGTTAAAGAACATATTATTTTAACTACTGATAGCAAATGAGATTATAAAGGTTTAATTTTCATGTTAATTATCGTTTCTAAATGATTGAACATTAAACAGATTCCTTTTCATATGCTGTTTACCATAATTGCTAAGTGCAAAATTTAAATACAGTATATTGGATAATCATACGACAACTCTTACACATAGTTGCTTTTATTATCTTGAAGAGAGCAAGAATGACGATTGGTGCACTATAATTTGAATTCATTTTGTTTTGAGATGAAGGAGAAGATTTGTAGCTCAGGTGGATGATTTTGGTGGAGTTTTGTTTTCTGGGCTGGATGGTTTGTCGTGGAGCTTTCATCGTTCTTGTAAACGACATCATCAGCACAAACTTCAGTTAGAACTGAAGTGTTCGAATTTCTCAACATTTGGTTTACAACTTGTAGTCTCCCGAAGGGAGACACAACCGAAACGAAAAAGTAAACAATGACAAATTTAAGGTCAATAAGAACCAATCTACATCGAGGTGCACAGAACAAGCTGTGAAACACTTATGGAGAAATTCGAACACTTCACTTCCATCTGAAGTTTGTGCTGATGATGTCGTTCAAAAGAACGATGAAAGCTCCACGACCAAACCATCCAGCTCAGAGAACAAAACTCCACCATAACCATTTTGTTTCTTTAGATTCTCATCAGCTCCTTACAACCTGTGATATTTTAAAATAAACATTATCACAGATATTGGCCTGCTTGAGCATCTGGGCTACCTGTTCCTGCCATCTAGATATTTCAACAAGTTATCTATTTTCGTTTGTTTTAATATATCGTTATGTTTATTAATCGCATAACCTATTCTGCTGCGTTTTAGAAAAGTGTACAACCTTTCGTTGTCAAAGTTACAAAAAACTCAATAAGAGCCAACGTGGTTGCTGGCAATATACAGCGAAAAGAATGCACATTATTCAGATGTTCATTTACTGAACTGCTAACATCTAACTGGCGATCACTCAATATTTATCGCCAGGACCGACCAAGAAGAAAGAAACGGAAACTTGTTGAAATACTTTACGCTGGGAATTCAATATTGTACCAAAAACATAATATTGAATAAAGCTAATAATAATAATAATAATAATAATAATAATAATAATAATAATAATAATAATAATGCATATGAGGATGATTAAAGATGAATATTTGAATCATGATGTAGTGAAGATTCCAATAGACTTAATAATGTCATAAAGATTTTGTTTCGGATAAATAAAGTCTGAAAGGGAACGTTCTAGAACACTCAGTTAGTGATTAGAATCCATGGAGTTATCAAGTATTAAGTAATGAAGCAACTGAAAACAGACCAATGTTAATAAAGAATGAATTGAAATCAGTCAGTAATGAATTGATGAAAAATGACAATGATGAAGTTTGAACTTCAAAAAGAGTCGAAATAATCAATGATGTAATAAATAAAAAAGGAGATTTAATGTTACCAAGGCAAAGAAAGATTTATTACTTTCCCTCTTTGGGTAGACATTTGATTCCTAGTACCTTGGCAAATGTCAAAAGACTGGAATTTGATTGTTTGTTAATGACCTTGAAAAACTTCAGTGTATGTACATGATGTCTTGTATCAAAGAGATGTCTTACGATGGTATTGCTGAATGCTTTTAATTCATTTAATCTTAAACGTTTCGGAATATGTTCTTACAAGTCTGATAAATTAGTATAATGAATTATTTATTGATATTAGGTTTACAATGTCATTTATACATCTATCAATCTACAGGACTTCATGTAAACTAATGTAAACAAATTGTTGGTCTTTAAAGAGCTTCAGTAACAATGGTATATTGAACTAGAGATCTTTTTACTTCTAGGAAATGTAGAGGTTTCCAGATTACATTATCTATTTTCTACAGAACATAATTGGTTAGTTATTCAGTTACAGGTCCAAGTTATCATACCTCATGAGCACAATAAGATGAACACCAAATTCATAAAGGCAGTTACTTCAATGATAGTAATATATAAAAAGAAAAACAGTACATGAGGATACAATACTGGAAGAAAGAATTAGAAAGAAAGATATGAAGTGATTACAATCTCACAATTTAAGGGAAAACAAAGAGTATATGCGTCTTGGTGGAGTTTCGTTGTCTGAGCTAGATGGTTTGTTCGCCGAGCTTTTATCGTCCTTATGAATGACATCATCAACACAAACTTCAGGGAGAGAACAAAACTCCAGCAAAATCATCCACCTGAGCTACAAATCTCTAACATCTCAAGTATATACACCTACCTCATTGTCATGGATTCTAAGCCATATCACCTAGATTCTTCAAACAGTGGTTACGATAGTCACACGGACCCATACCGAATAGTCTGTATCTACCAACATGTCTCAGACTAAAAGTTAGTGACTTCAATGACTGATGTCAAGTTTTAGTTTGGCCATCTCTAATTTTCTTCCAACCGTCTTCAACACTAATCAGTATAGTTGTCAGGCTAAATATGAACTCTTTTTTTTCGTTTCATATTAGCACTATCTTTAAACAGTTGGCTAAATATTCAAATAGTATCAACCTCTAAATCAAACTAACTTATGGTTGGAAAGATGGATAGTGGCTAGCAGTGAAATTTAGGACTCGCGTTTGAAGTGAGCATTACTGAGTTCTAATCCCAGAGTGAACATCAACTCTGAGATTCAGGTACACCCAATTGACAAGTCACAAATAGGACGAAATGCGTGTCAAACTAAATTCTACTGCTAACCACTATCCATCTTTACTCACTATACTTGTGACTTATAGCCATATTTAGGCAATCCGCACAGGGTGCACCTATGCCAACATGAAACTGATCAATTACAATCCTAAAGAACACTGGGAAGATACAAGTAAAACAACACCAAATGAATTTAATTTATGGTTGATTGCATGGAATGTATATTTTAGTTCTTTTGTCCTTAAAATTGCTTACAATATTTCAGTTAACCATTAAACCAATTAAATCTTTTCACATCTACATAACTTAAAAGTCATTTAAACTAATTATATTATGTAATATGATAATGCTTAATCTATGAGATTGATATAATATTATAATAATACAAAAGAATAAGCTTAGTAGTAGTTAGTAATGGACATTTTGTCTTGTGTTTAATCTATTTCCTATCTCAAGAACAATCAAGTCTTAAGTCTAAAAGATTTATTTCAGTCAACAACAACACCCCCACCCCCATCACCAACAACAACGACAACAAAAGATTGGTAAAGAAGATAAGTTTAAAATTCCTTTGATAAAAAAAACATAATGTGTGGTAGAACTTTCGGTAGATGACTTATAGAACTATGGGTTTCATTTAAGTAAAAAAAATAATAGACGAGAAAGTTTTTACTTTAAGAAGAAGTAGAAGAAAACAGCAGCAACAACAACAACGACGACAATACTGGTCGTGAAAATGTTTGTGAAATTAACAATGATTCTGACAGGATCAAGGATATTTACCGCTGTGATGTTTTCATTCAGAAACAAGTGTGTTAAATTTAAAAAAATAATAATAATAACGGAAATGAATAAAAAACTAGGTAAAGTGAGATTATGTTGATTCAGTTTGTTTCAATTTGTTATTTAGAGAAAAGTTAGTACTTAATTACTTGCTTGCTTGCTTGCGTACTTACTTACTTACTTACTCACTCGCTTACTTACTTACTCTGTCTTATGCAATCCTTTCCAGTTCTTTCTAGTTTCTATTCATCCTTTTCATATCTGCTTCCATTTCCCAAAGTAATGTGTTCTTTGACCTTCCTCTTTTCCGCTTCCCTTCAAGATTCCAAGTTAGGGCTTACCTCATGATGCAGTTTGATAATTTCCGTAATGTATGTCCTATCTGCTTTCATCGTCTTTTCCTAATTTCCGCTTCAGCTGGAAGTTTGTTTGTTCTCTAACACAGTAGGCTATTGCTGATGGTATCCGGTCAGTGGACAGTATGTTACTTAGATAATTGTTTATAAATACTCGTACATCTTTGATGATGGTTGTGATGGTTCTCCATGTCTTAGCTCCGTGAAGTTGAATTGTCTTAACGTCCGTATTCAAGATTCTCACTTTGATATTGGTTATCAGACAGCTGTTTTGAATTCCATATATTCTTCAATTGTAGGCAGGTGAGAGAAAAGATATAGTTGATAATAATTGAACTCATGCAATAAATATAATTATAAGATGCAAAATGGACCGTAAACATTTACGGCTAAAGATTAAATGACAGTTAATCAATTTTTTTGTTTGTTTGTTTCAGAAGAAGGTGTTTTTTTATTCTCATTTTATGTTGTTCACAAGTTGAAATGACTTATAACACGGAAATATGATCCATAGTTACATAATACCTACAAAGAATAATTTATTGTAAACAAGTTTGTTATATCCATATATTAAAACTATTAGTCTTATTAGTCAATATTCACTGGATATCTGGGCATTTCACTAATGACTCCATAAAGATTCTGATTAATATGGATAAGATCATCTTAGATTGATGTTGAAAGATTGTTTATCTGTAACCTGTTCAGGTAGGCAATCAAAGTTGATCATTTTAAAGAACAGATAGAGTTTACACATAAAGTAAATACATAAACATAATTGATCTTATGTTATCCAATTTTATGTGATGATTACATTTAATCAATCAATTTAAAATGTAAGCAATAGGTGGGATATTTTTTTACATAAACCAAACCTTCAGTTTCCATCAATGGTACATAAATGCCTTGATAACCAGTACTAACCCATATGAAACCTAGGTCTAAGGGATCCCGGTAACTAGTTCATACCACCTTAAAATAATAATTATATATATATATATATATATATATATATATATATATATCATTCCTATCACCATAATTTCCTTTGAGTATTTCTAAGTGCTTCATAGAAGTGTTTTCCTTCTAATTTTCAATTATTAGTTATGGAACTGTATTGTTTCGTCTATCAATTAATTTCCTTCCTTAATCAAGTTTCTAGGGATAATTGAGTTTTTCTTGATGTTATTTGATATAGAAAATCCTGTTTTGTAAATGATGTTCCTTTTTGTGATAATTTCCATTATTACCTCGTGATATTTATTTCTAGGACAGCGGATATCTAACATTTCGTTTAGAAGAGATCAAATAATACAAACTGTTATCATATTCGTTGTGATGACTTATGAAGTTCACAATATTCGCTTATGATGGATAATACATAAAATTTTGCCCTCAAATAGCTTGGTACGGTCGAGGGTGGAGAGAGTCAGCTCCCTCTCTCAAATTACTCTCACATAGCCACAAGTATACATCCATTGCCAGGGAAGTCCTATTCACTGCTTTCTCGTGGCGGTGGTGTTGTTCACGGACGTGAGAGGACGGAAAGTGAACGTCTGGAGCTTCAATCGAGTGAGTGAACTCGGAGAATCCATCCAGGAGAGTTGCAAAACCCTGATTTCAAAGCAGTGGTCACATAGACTCCAGGATCCTGAAGGAACAAGTGGTGTATGAACCAATTGTTGGTCACCAGCTACCATGGGACTACATTTCCTAACATTGCTCCATTGTCTTATGGATTAGACTTTTAGGTCTGCTTTGGTTTGAGCACACGGGCAGTATCACAGCCCACATACAAATCGAGTGATTTATGTGGCTCATATTTATTTGGCGCCCCTTTGTACCAATATTTACATGTTCAAATAAATAAATATAAAAATTTACAAAATTGAAGAACATAGTTTGCAAAAACCATAAGAAACCGAGTTTTTTCTTTACTTTAATAGATTTTGATATTTTTCAGAATAAACTATCACAAATATGGAAATATTACATGTTACTTACTTACTTACGTCTGATGCTCCCAGTGGAACATAGGCCACTGACTGGCATTCTCCAACCCATGTATTGGTTGTATAACTAAACAAAAAATGCGATTTTTTTAGCTGGTTATCCTTTTTCATATTGAGGAATGTATATAGTTCGAAATTACAATTAACTATCCATCCGTGACTTCTCCAATAAATTAACAGATCACATTAAAATATCAAGGTAGATCTTAATGAAATTCAACCGTATTCACCATAATGGTTTAAATAAAATTCTTTAAATGATGTAGAAAATGAAGAAAATATATGCACTTACATAACATATGGAATGTGGCAACACAGAAAAGTAAGTTACTTTACATTACTTTCTTAGTATAAAGAATATGAAATAGTTACAACTCTCCTGGTAACGAAATAGATTAAGATGTACGAGGATAGATACATTCCATGATCTCCAGTAGATATGTCAGTGTCTAACATTTTATCATAACGATTCACTTTTGGATTATTCATCATAGACGAATTCTCAGGTTTATTGAAACCTTGACTATTTGTAAATTTAAACCCTCTCATGTGTTCAAAAACGATTAGCCGTAACCTTGAATTTACCCTGATAATCTTCAAGTCATCATCATCATCATCACCATTCTGATCCCAACATTCTTTTCTTTACAGGGTATCACTAGAATATAATCAATTGAGTTAATATTTTAATGAGTAATGAAGTGGAAAATTATACACTTATACAACATTATAATAAGTTATCATGTGAAATAACTGTTTTTAACAAAGAAAAGAAAAAACAGATGCTTTTTAGGTACATTGTTTTCTAAATTCTTTCAAGTATTCCATAGGGGTCTAGTTTCAAAGGACTCATGATCTCAACCTACTATAAAATATCCACAAAACACCCCACCCTTCTAATATTATAAATTTCTATTTTCTTTTATTGTTTGTTTCAAATTGTATCTAATAACTAGAATGGTTACTTCCTGAATGACATATCAAATAACATTGTTTATTTTACTTTTTTTTGTTAATAAATGTATATAATACTGATTGAAATCAGTCATTTGTAAATAGTTTGAATAATTCTGTTTCATTTAAGTTTGTTGTTGTTGTTGTTGTCTTGTTGTTGTTATTGACAGTTCCGGTGTTATACATTTAATACATGTTGAGTACTTGAACATGATCACAGAAAATTGATGTAATAGTGATAAATACTTTTTGTTCAATGGCTTTGTTTCACTGATGTTACATTCTATAAGTTGTATAGGAGATCTATGAAGACATACATGTATATGATCAATGATGTCATTGAAACATTGTTAGCATATGACGAAATTACAGAGTAATTAACACTGTGATTAGATTTAAATAAATAGTGATGAATTTATAAACCTTTATTACACAATCAGAATCTTGATATGTGGTTACTTTGAGATATATATATATTACCTACATCATGCTCAACGGAATTTCAGCTATCCTGAATTACTTGGTCCGTGGACAAAAATGAGCATAGTTAATATATTTATACGTTTTTGTCATCTGATAGTGAATATGATGATATGATCGTTTACTTACTTATGTATGCCCCTTACTCCGCATCGACGAGCATAGGCCAACCATCAGAATTCTGCATACAACTCTCAACTGGGCAATCTTTTCCAGTTCATTCCAATTCCTATTGATCCTTTTCATGTATGCTTTCAGTTCTCGACACAGTGTGTTCTTTAGCCTTCCGCTTTTTCGTTTCCCTTCAGGATGCCAAGATAGCACTTATCTCGTGACACAGTTTGATGAGTTCCTCAATCTGTGTTCTATGCACTTCCAATGTACTTTTCCTAATTTCCTCCTCAGCTAAAATTCGGTTTGTTCTCTCCCATAGTAGGTTGTTGATGATAGTATTCAATAATAACTACCATAACTTTTACCCTAATTCAATACCAATCTATTTATTGACATTATTTATGTCTACAATGATTATGATTAATAAACTAAAAACCTTTATTTTCGAAAATGATATGATGACCTTGATCTAGGCCTGATCAATTAATAATGAAGCGTAGTTTGACATGTACTTTGTTCAATATTTTTAATTGGATTTTATAACAAATCAGTAATAATAACTTATAATTTTGATCAGAATGGGGTTTGTGGAGATTGTAGTAATTATAAAAGTTGAATTCATGAGTTGATGTAAGTTAGACCACCATTTACTTCTCAACAGTGCGCTTCCACGATCTTTCACGTGAACGCTTAACCCCTAGACTAATGAGCTGGCATCTAACGATGTTAATGCTTAGAGTTCATAGATCCATAAATAGCTACGCAACCATCTATCCATTATCAAGATGATTTTATGAAGTTCTAGTGAGGAACCGTAACCAGTAGACTTTAATCCGTATTGGGTAGAGACAGGTATCTACCTGAGACAAGGAATGAATGGTTGAGCAGCGATTTGTGGATCGATGGAAGCTAGACATTAAAACCATTGGATGCCGGCCCAATGGCTTTGAGGCTAAGCTTTCATGTATAGGATCGTATATACACACTGCTGAGGAGTAAATGGTGGCTTAGCTCACACTGACTCATGAATTCAACTATTAAAATTTATAATTCATCCAAGTTTAAATGTTGATAAAACTAACGAGAGTCCATTTATCATAAACAATATTATGATATTAATGTTTAATTATTAAAAATATTGATCAATTAGTAAGCATGATTGATTTGTCTTAGGCGTTGGTTCACTTTGATCATTTTAATTTCCTTTTATTATATTTCTATAGAATGCAATTATTTATCATCATTTCTTTTGTTGAATCCATAAAGCATACTTAATATAAAAAGGAAATTTTATTAGTTGGGATCATGAGTCAATTGAAGTTATACAACCATGGAAAACCTAAAAGCACTGGATGGTGTTTCGTCCTATTGTGGAACTCCTCAACATTGCTCATTCACGATCTCACCTCACGAGATCCGGACCCAAGACCTATCGGTGTCACGTGCGAACGGTTAACCTCCAGACCACTGAGCCGGTATTCACAAGTGTTATTGTGTAACTTTAAATAATCTACGATATTAGGTTACCAGCTTGAACTTTATTGGTCATTGTTTCAATTGACCCATGATTTCGACTATTAAAAATACTATAATATCCACCAAATTTCTAATAAATTGGAACGCAATAGTTAATCGCAGTTCTTACACATTCCACCAATGAGACTCACTGAAATAAATACGAACTGTGCAAACTGTACATATGTACATATGTTTATATTCATTCAGATATGTTTTTCAATTCATATATTTATACATTTCTGAAAAATAACATTTGAATGCCTCGAACAGCTTACCAATTTTGCAGTTACTTACTTATTTGCGCCTGTTACCTCTGATTGAGCATAGGCCGTTGACCAGCATTCTCCAACCCACTCTGTCATGGGCCTTATTTTCTAGTTCTATCCAATTGTCGTTCAATCTTCTCATGTCTGTTTCCATTTCTCTAAGTAATGTGTTCTTTGGTGTTCCTCTGCTCATCCTTCGGTTCGAAGATTACATGTGAGAGCTCGCCTTGTGACACAGTTCAGTGATTTCATCAATGTGTGTCCTATCCACTTCCAGCGCTTCTTCCTGATTTATTACTCCGCTGGAATCTCCTTTGTTACCTCCCATAGTAGATTCTTGCTGATAGTGTCTGGCAAACGGATCCGAAGTATTTTGTGTAGACAACTATTAATATACACTTGTATCTTCTAGATGATGGCTTTCGTAGTTCTCCAGGTTTCCGCAACATACAGTAGAACTGTCTTCATATTTGTATTGAAAATTGTGACTTTGATGTTGGTTGACAGTTGCTTTGAGTTCCAGATGTTGTTCAGTTGTAAATATGTTGCTCTTGCTTTGCCGATTCGTTCATTCACATCTGCATCAGTTCAACCCTGTTCATCAATGATGCTGCCCAGATATGTAAAGGTTTTTACATCTTCCAAATCTTCTCCATCAATTGTGATTGGGTTGGTGCATGCTGATATGCAATTAGTTGCCTTTAATTCCACAGTAATATGTATTCAAAGTGGAAATGTTTCGTAAATTTCGTAAATACACAGTATACCATTATTCATAACAAATAAACTGATATCTTTTGTATATAAACAATATGTAAATGTTAACTGCTTACTACAAAATCATATGCAATAATTAATGTACTGGTTGCGTAATGAACGAGAACATAGGAGGAGACAAGCAAATGTATTTTACCACAGCATTATAGAATATATTGATAAAATCTAAGAACCATACAGTAAATACATCATTTGAAAAATCTATTCATTGATTGTCTTAAATTTTGTTGTACCTTAGTTTCCATACTAATCATTCCATGTACTTGTTCTCCTCTCTTCAATTTCCTCAATTTTCTTACGTCAGACATTCGACTTTGGATTGATGATATATACTACTTATATCTGTCGACATCAATGGCACACGTCGCAATAACATTGTATTGGGAGATTATGCATTTAAGGATAATAGTTAATTTTCTGAAGTTCTAGTGGGAAGCAGTTACCAGTGGAGTTCAACCAAGTTTGTTGTCATAATTCAGCTCACTGAAATCAATGGTGTGCAGTGGCGCAACTTCGTGGATTGATTGAAGCTAGACATTAATACCGTTGGATGCCGGCCGGCTCAGTGGTCTAATGTTTAAGAGCTCACGCTCTAGACTGATACGTCCTGGATTCAAATCTCTCGGGGGGTGCGGGATCATGAATGTGCACTGCTGAGGAGTCCCATACTAAAACGAAATGGCCTTCCAGTGCTTCCAGGTTTTCCATGATGGTCTAGCTTCAATTGACTCATGGTTTTAACCATTGAAATTACTAAAATCTCCAAAAAACCCCTTCTAATAATAGTTAATTATTAATTACTGAACAAATTACCCAATTGTCATTCTGTTTTAATTCACTATTTTTGTTTAACTGTTTCTAATCATGAAATACATTTATGTCTATCATTGCTCCTAATGTTTAATGATTCCAGATAAATGGATTTCGATTGATCATTACTCCATGGTTTCAACTACAGTTTTAAAATGGTTATCTAAGGACAATTAGTTTCTACATTAATAATAAACATTTATCCCTGATGTGTAGCTTTAATTATTGATTATTCGTGAAAACTAAATCAGGTACAGAAAACCATTGAAAATCAATAAAACATTGGACAACTCTTTCACTCTATTATGTAACATGCAAGCAGTGATTATCCACGGTTCAGTTGTTGATTGAACATAATATATTCAAACTTTACAGTAATCCTTTAAAACATGAACCGCTTAGTTGAAATCATCATTCTGTTTTCACTAAATTGTAAGGTCATAGCTAAGAATCTTCCTAAATAATGAGGTATTCGTGTCATAGCATCAACATAAACGGTGAGAGTAAGTATATCTAATTAAAAATAAAGTGTATGATGTAAATGATGAATAAAACATTTTCTATAAACTCTCTAATTTGCATTCAGTACTTTAGTATTTCATTTACTTTGATATTTCATTTATAAATGGTTTGGGTTAGCGTTTTTTTTAGCGAGTTAGATTTCTATAAGATAGGGTCGCTAACTCCATACCCAAACCTTTTCCTTTATTCGGGCTTGGGAGCGACAGTAGCCCCAGAGGAGCCTCCAGGTGGAGTTTCATTTATTATTAACCAATAATTTTTGAATATTAATTTTACATGTTTTAAATAACATACCATACTTATACTCAGCTGTTATACATGTTACAATCACTAATATACACTACGTCTAGTACGTACTATCTGACTAATTGCATTTAACTGATAACAAACTCAGATTCAGAAATACATAACTCGTTATGACTAATTCAATTTATGAAGAAACAGTTTTCTCAATGTTCATTATTACAAATAACACTGTGATCATTTGAACAGCATAACTTCTACATTGATGACTGCAGTTAATCAATACGGATAACATAATTAATGAATTGAAATGTTTGAAAATCAAAACAAGTTCTTCGTTTAACACAATTTTCCCATCTATGTTTCTAGATTATTTTGATCATATCTCATAGATGTAAAACGATACAAAAAAAACAACTGTATACTTATTCCTTGGTAGACTACTAGAATGCTCAGTCATTTAACAAATAGCATAATCATGAGAGATGATCTAAGAATTAAACTAAATTATTTCGTATTGTTTTCTAATAGAATTCAAGTATGAATAAATATTTTGTTTGAAATCTGGAAACAGTATTCTTTACTACTATATATGTTTACTTTGAATGTTCGGCGCTTTAATCGGGTTAGTAAACACGGAGAGTCCATCTAGGGGAGTTGAAAAAACCTGATCCCAAACTAATGGTGCACATGAGCTTCAGTACCCTGAGAGAACAAATGGCGTGTGAACCAATTATTGGTCACCGACTACCATGGGACTGCATCTTCTTACGATGCTCCACTGCCTTGTGGATCAGACCTTTAGGTCAAAGGCTCCGAGTGTGGCCCCTTAAGAAAATCACCTGTTTCGGTCTGGGCAGCCGGACAGTATCACAGCCCTCACACAAATCAAATAAGATTTGTGTAGTGCATATGTATTTGGTGCCTCTTTATACCAGTATTTATGTGTTCAATTAAATAATAAATAAATAATGTCACTTGGAACGATACAAGTACTTTAGCGATTTTGATGGAGTTTTGTTCGCTGAGCTGAATGGTTTGATCATGGAGCTTTCATCATTCTTCTGAACGATATCATCATCAAAAGAACAATGAAAGCTCCATGACCAAACCATTCAGCTCAAAGAACAAAAATCTGTCAAAATCATCCACCTGAGCTACAAATCTTCTCGATATATACCATTTATTTGGACTGATCTGTTTATGCAAGATTTTGATTTTCGAGGCAATATCAATTAGCTGAGAATTGTAAACTGAGTTTGTTAACAAGTATCAACGATCACAAAAATTAGATCAGGTAAGACTTTATGTTGATTATCTCAAATCAATTGAAATCAATATTTTATATTTCTTTGCTATACGTTTTACATTATATGTTATATGCCAACGAAAAGTTAATGTATGATAATTGCTGCGAAATATTTATGGACTATTATTATACACATTCTTATTGCATAATTAACGAGTAACTAGATTATATTATACTCAAGCTTTCGTTCGAACTACTGTTATACGGCTTACCATTAATTACAGTGTCCCACACTCACAGACACTGTTTTCTCGACCTTGTCCAATTAATATTTTACATTTTATGGTTTGAACGGTCTGGTTTTCTTGTATATAAACCACGTATGTCCGATATATACGATCCATACAGCAAAGGCTAGTATTTATGTTCTGGACTAAAATGAGTTGGGCTAGGCGCAAAATCTCTATGCAGAAGACTAATAAGGACTTAAATTTGACACTAGACTGTTCATACTGTTTAATGCATCAATGGTTTAGCATAAAGACAAGGTCATATAAGTTGACAATTTTGTCATGTGATAATTGAGAGGACCATATAAATCATAACATCATAAAAGGGAATTATTCCATTCTTCTTCTTGTAAATTATATTCCATAAATAAAATCATCAACTGGTTATAAATTAAGTTAGTTGTCAAGCTAACATACATAAACACATACACAAACACCTTAACAATGTTTTACAACCTAATTACGATCATCATGATTATTCACAAGTATAGTGAGTATATAAAATAATTAATAATAATAATAATGGTAACCTCTTTTTCACATAGAAATAGGAAATAATCAAATTTCCAACAGAATAATAATTGTACTTCATACAAATTATCCCAAAATACTTTTGAATTAAACAATAAAAATTTTTGTTTTCCTTTCACTGACTTTGTCTATTTATTGTAATAACATATGATTATAAAGTCTGGGTTTATTACTATTAATACTACTATTATTATTGTCATTATTATTATTATTATTATTATTATTATTATTATTAGTAGTAGTAGTAGTAGTAGTAGTAGTAATAGTAGCAATGGTTATTATATTATATGGATAAAAATAGAAATTTTTTGTAAACATTAAAAATTCATTTACTCAAGTGAAACATTTATCTACCGTAACCATCACCACCACCACTATCACCGCCACCCCGTTTTCCAGAAATACAAGTAGGAGGTGAAGCAAAAAACAAAAAAATAGATGAGAAGTTCCCTAAAGGAATAATTTAACAAAATTTCTAACAAATCTGTATCCTATAACTACACAGAACCTGTATATTACTATTGAACCCAGTTTCTCTCTGTTAATTGTTGCATTTTTTTCCTGAAAATAATGACTAATGTGACTTGGAAACAGATTTTTTCCCATATAAAAAGAATTTATATCTTATTATGGTCACTACAAATTACTTGTTGATATATTAAACAGAATTAAACTTTCAAGCTAATTGTTTAGATAATGAATGATATTACTTGTTGCTGTGTGTTTGAATAATTTTTTTCTGGTTAGCGTTTTCTTAGCGAGTTAGTTTTCAACAGGATGGGTTCGGTAACCATATACCCAACCCTCCTTCGTTTATCCGGGCTTGGGACCGGCAGTAGCCGCCCGGGGGGACTCCAGGCGATGTGTTGTGTGATTAGTAGTAATTCAGAAAAGCTTGTTTGATATTAATGTGAATAAATTTCCATTATGAACAAGTGTTTCACATGTAGTGAGCAACTTGGTCAACTGGTTGGAATTGTTGTTAGTTTAAGCCCTCCGATGAGATGTGTGTATATTCGCAGTTTAATTAGATTATAACTCACTGTAACCGCCCAATTAAAACATATTGATCGAACCAATCAACTAATCAATAATTTCAAATCAAAGGTTGTTTCTATTTTACTGTATTACTAATGTTACACTGCTTCCCCCTCCTCTTTAAGCATTGTCATTAAACGATTTCAATAACCTCAGCAGAGAAAACATTTTTCTCTTTGAAGTAACCAAAATAAATGTCAATTCCAGAGGAGCATAGTAATATTTCAACAGGAACATAGAATGATTTTTGTGAACTAATGGAAATCTGTTACATTCTGTGATCGCTCTACGTTTAGTCATATAAGTGAGTGTGATACACTTAACAGCAACGAGAGTACTAGCCGTAGTGCTAATAGTAGTAGTAGTAGTAGTAGTAGTAGTAGTAGTAGTAGTAGTAGTAGTAGTAGTAGTAGAAGCAGTAATAATAATAATAATAGTAGAAGTAGTAGTACTAGTAGTAGAAGTAATAATAATAATAGTAGAAGTAGTAGTAGTAACACAGATATAATTTGGCTGACATTCTGTGATTACTTTGTTGATATTAAGGCTTAGTGGCTCCGAAATGCATGTTAAAACATGATGTCTAATTGGATTGACCTTCCGTTGTTCAGCGATCATAACTGAAGTTATATGGTTGCTATACAATAATGTTAGTAGCTTCAATTAATAGACCCTTTATTTTCAATAAGCTGCTATATTTAATTCAGGTAATATAATTCACAAACATGATTCAGGTTATTTTTCATATGAGCTATTAATTATGATTTAATTCCTAAAGCAATCCTTCTCTTGTACAATACATATATATCCCAACAGGCTGGGCGAGTCTCAACTTATCACGTGCTCATGCTCAAATTTCAAGTGGAAGATGAGAAATTACGAACAAAGCATAACGGTTATAAACCGAGTCAAAGTCTCGGCTATGTCTTATATATCCACGATCTGTATAGAATATCTGGTTTTTCGATTAAAGGCTTCCTATTAATTCTTACCCGTCTAACTGACGTGCCAGGTTAGGCAGTCCCAAAGGAATTGTGTCTTTTTGAATACAAATCATATAATCACAGAACTTAACGTTTACTTTTAAAATTCAGTTTCCAACAAATGTAAAACTATTGTTGAATATAGCCCTATCGCTAATACAGAATAATCTACATATTACGAGTGTATAGTTTGAAGGAAATATAAGTCAAATAATACACCGGTAATGTCTATCATTTTCCACAAAAAACAGTCTTTCTTATTTATGATTTACCTAGAATACGATAGAGTTCATTTATGTATTCAGTCATATTTCTTAACTCATTCTTGCTATTAAATAAGGTTTTACGACAAATTCCATAATTGATAAAGATTATTTCCTTCATTCCTATATGTTTATTCTCACTAAGTTTCAGAAATATTGATAAACCACACATACTGAAAAGTCCCACAGTAGAACGAAGTAGCCGTCCAACACTTCCAGTTTTTCCATGGTGGTTTAGCTTCAATCAACTCATGGTATGTATTTAAACTAAACTAAATCGATAACGGGAAAAATGACTCAATACCTTCACCAGATTAATGCAACAAAACATATAGAATATTGATTAGAGACTGTCGTATTATACTGCAGTACATAAAAAAATTTTGAAGTCGAGAATTATCTGTTTAATTGGCTAACAGATCAAAAGTTTTAATTTCTAATTTAGTTGTTTATCTTGAATTTTCTTTCAAACCTGTTATTTTATTCAGTAAAGAGGGACTTAAAAGATTGTTCAAAGATCTATCGATTATTTCCTCTCATGTTTTAATAACATTCAATCAAGTACATGGTAATGTATGGGTAGAAACAATTTTACAAGTGTATAGAAATAATTTATTGATTTGGTTAGAAACTACATACTTGATCTAATTGCTATTTTTCTAAAAAAAACAAGTACACATTAGAGATTGAATCGTGAACTGTTTCGTTACTTACTTACTTGCGCATATTACCCCTCGTGGAGGAGCATAGGCCAACCACTAGCACTCCTCATCCAACTCTGTCTTATGCAATCCTTTCCTGCTCTTTTCAGTTGTTATTCATCCTTTTTCATAGCTGATTCTATTTCCCAACGTAATATGTTCTTTGGCTTCCCTCTTTACCGATTCCCTTCAAGATTCCAAGTTAGAGCTTTCCTCGTGATGCAATCTGTGATATCCATTTCCATCGTCTTTTCCTAATTTTCTCTCCAGCTGGAAGCTGGTTTGTTCTCTCCCATAGTAGGTTGTTGCTGATAGTGTCTAAACAATGGATCCGAAGTATTTTGCGTAAGAAACTGTTAATAAACATTCGTATTTTTCGGATAATCGCTTCCGTAGTTCTCCAAGTTTCAGTTCCGTACAATAGAACTGCTTTGACGTTCGTATTGAAGATTTTGACTTTGATATTGGTTGAAAGTTGTTTTGAGTTCCATATGTTCTTCAATTGTAGAAATGCTGTCCTTGTCTTTCCAATCCTCGCCTTTACGTCTACAGCTGATCCTCCTTGTTCGTCGATGATGCTTTCCATACACGTGAAGGATTCTACATATTCCAGGCATTCTCCATCAAATGTGATTGGGTTAGTGTTTTCCGTCCATGTTTTCCCTCAAATATCGAGGTCTTCATAATTTAGTCGACCAGTAGATGAAAATGTACTGTTTAGTACAAATCCAAATTTAACACCGTGTAACCACCAACATATTTACTATATATCTAGTGTTTTTAAATAATTTAAATAATACAACATTTTACTACATTAAACGATTACTATTTCGAAAGTTTTTTTCATCGAAACATGTTACACTCTCCGGATAAATGAAATAGCTTTCACATGATATTGATCACCACATTGAAGGTACCAGTCGAAATTACTGAGTATTGGACAGATTTCTAGTCTTAGCACAAAATTCTTCAAAACTATGACGGAGGTCAAAGTCAACGTTTTTAGGTCTTGCTGCTAGTTTTGGATTACGATATAATTGTCTCCTAATTCAATGAATTTGTGACAGAAATGCGGTATTGCCTAAGTGTTATCAATGCTTACTATTTCATTTGTGAAATGTCTGAACTCCACAAGTCAGTCTATGATGGATATCAGCAATTAGTTAAACCAATCTTGATAAAATATCTTTATCAAAAGTGAAAATGATTGTTTTGTTATAACTCGTCAAAATTCAAAAAGATGTTTCTTTTTAATTATCTGTCCCTTTATTCATTCAAAGTTGATTTTCAAGAACAGAGACAATTTACGATTAATAATTTCAATTTAGAAACTACTCAACATTGATCAATTGTGTTTTGATGATGGAGAGGGAAAGGTTCGAAAGAAAATGGAGAATAAGTCTACTTTCGTCCGTCATTATTCTAATGGTTTGACGATTCTTCTCTCTCTCTCTCTCTACATATATATATATATATATATATATATATATATATATATATATATACAGATTCCCCAATGGACAATGTAGTGATTAGTCAAGTGTACTTCTCAATTAACTTTATTAACATAATCAATTACCTTATTGGTTCATTAATCAATAAATTATACTTTTCTTCATTGTTAAAGCTTGAAGAGATAGTTTATTATGACCATCATACATTATTATAGAGGAGATTTATTCGAAAACATGCAAATGACCATTTTAAACTATCATATTTTGACAATACAGGTGATTGTGTCGTGTTAGAACAATGATAATCGGTTAGATATTTCGTTCTCTAAATTAAATAATAAAATTGTTAAGCCGCAAGTCCGAACTCAACGTTCGAAAATTTCAACTTTGAGCAAATTACAATATAGTGGAATAATTATTCACTGTCACTGATGATAACGGTACTCTATTCATGGTTCAATTCTTCCGTCCATATCTCACTGGATTCGTTGAAATGCACTTTGAAGTTAATTATCAAATGATTTCCAATTATAGTTAAGTATGGTGGTTTTTTCCAAGATGAAGCTGGCTTCGATAAAGAAATGACATTAGCTAAGGAATAATTGATAATCGAAAAGATCTAACAGCTGTTTTGTCCTGGTTTAAGACTTAGTGGTTGTGAGTAAAACACTTCAATAAGATAATCTTTTTTATCATCAATGTTATAAATGACTGTATTGCAAATAAAATTAATGAGATTTCAATACCGTGGAATCTACAGTTTCCAAGGCTTATTTAGATTTGATTATCTTTAGGGTGCATAGCTTATTGTGAATACGTTCTTATTATTGACATTTTTACAAATAATGATTTTCTAATAGAAACAACCTTATGAAAATGGAAGTGGATTAATTGATCACTGATGATTTTGCGGTAACCCATGCAATACACCAAAAATTACAGGACTATAAATTACATGTAATACCATCATTAATATCTACTCTGAGATACATCCAGCTGACGAGTCCCAAACAGGACGAAGCGCGCGTCCTGGCTTCCACTGCTAGCCACTATCCATCTTTGCTTATAATGCTTATAAATTAAGGCAATATCGAGGCATACGCACAGTATGCACATATGCAAATAAGAGACTGATCAATTTCAGTCCTAAAACATCAATAGGAAGATTCAAGTAAAATAATATCAAGTGAATTAAACTTCCCCCCATTGCGCAAGCAAGTGGCTAACAGGACTCAGTAGCTAAGTGGATAACGCGATGGCGTTTGAAGCGGACGGTACTCAGTCCGAGTCCCAAAGTGAACATCAACTCTGAGATGCAGATACATCCAGCTGACGAGTCTCAAACGGGATGAAACTCGCGTCCTGGATTCCACTGCTAGCCACTATCCACCTTTGCTTATTATTATCAAACGTTTGAAGTTATATAAGTGTGACATACATTGCACAACATAATCACATAACTTCCAACAGATTACTATATCAGTAATGTATGGGAGAGGGTAAATCATGGAGACTTACAAAATCTAAAGATCACAATTATAATAGACCTAAAAGGGGAACAATTTTGTTTTATATGTAAAGTTTAAGATTTTTTGCGTAAAGGGTTATTCACAGGTTTCTAGTGAATGACCAGTGTTAACATGTTTCCTACTGTTTCACATATTGTAAACTCACAGCTGGTGGATGACTTTTGAAGTGATCGGTACTGGGTTCGAGTCCTGCAATGAATATCAACTCCG
This sequence comes from Schistosoma intercalatum, assembly GCA_944470365.2. Lineage (NCBI taxonomy): Eukaryota > Metazoa > Platyhelminthes > Trematoda > Strigeidida > Schistosomatidae > Schistosoma > Schistosoma intercalatum. The sequence goes on from OX103725.1 coordinate 5,469,644, forward strand.
AGATGCAGGTACATCCAGCTGATGAGTCAGAAATACGACGAAATGTGCGTCAAACTGGATTCCACTGGTAACCATTATCCATCTTTATTTCGAAAAGCTTATGACTTAAGATTGTATCAAGGCAATCCACACAGGATACACATATGCCAACATGAGACTGATCAATTGTAGTCCTTAACATCAAACGAAAGACTCAAGTAAACAATACGAAGTGAATTTATCCTGTAAAATGTTTTAAAATGCTTTTCACATAAAAATCAGATCAAATGATTAATACACCAAATTTCAAGGAATAGATGAACTGACAAATACACCTTGAATAGAGATAACACTGAATAAAAAAGAAAGTTCATTCTTATTTCTGCATTAACCATCGATGATACTATAGAAGATGATAACAAGCATTTCAGAGTTAATTTCACAAGTTGAAATCATGAGTCAATTGAAGCTAGATCACCATGGAAAACCTGAAAGCACCGGACAGCCATTTCGTCCTATTATGGAACTCCTCAGCAGTGCGCACTCACGATCCCGCAACCCACGGGGCTCCAACCTAGGACCAACTGGTTTCGCGCGCGAGCATTTAACCAATGAGCCGGCATCCAACGGTGTCAATGTCTTACTTACTTACTTACGCCTGTTACTCATGTCTATCTCCGTTTCCCGGCGTAATGTGTTCTTTGGTCTTCCTCTTTTCCCTTGGCCTTGAAGATTCCATGTGAAGGCTTGTCTTGTGACACAGTTCAGTGATTTCATCAATGTGTGTCCTATCCACTTCCAGCGCCTATTCCTGATTTATTACTCCGCTGGAATCTCCTTTGTTACCTCCCATAGTAGATTCTTGCTGATAGTGTCTGGCAAACGGATCCGAAGTATTTTGTGTAGACAAATATTATTAAACACTTGTATCTTCTAGATGATGGCTTTCGTAGTTGTCCAGGTTTCCGAAACATACAGTAGAACTGTCTTGACATTTGTATTGAAAATTGTGACTTTGATGTTGGTTGGCAGTTGTTTTGATTATCAGATGTTGTTCAGTTGTAAATATGTTGCTCTTGCTTTGCCAATCCGCGCATTCACATCTGCATCAGATCCACCCTGTTCATCAATGATGCTACTCAGATATGTAAAGGTTTTTACATCCTCCAAGTCTTCTCCGTCAATTGTGATTGGATTTGTGTATGCTGTGTTGTATCGGAGAACATTACCTTTCCCTTTGTGTATGTTGAGACCTACTGCTGCTGAGGCTGCTGCCACACTGTTCGTATTCTCCTACATTCGTTGTTGCGTTTGGGATAGAAGATCCAGATCATATGCGAAGTCTAGATCGTCCAACTGCATCCTAGATGTCCATTGTATCCCGCGCTTCCCTTCAGACGTTGATGTCTTCATGATCCAGTCGATCACCAGGAGAAAGAGAAAGGGTGAGAGTAAGCAACCTTGCCTAACACCGATCATCCCTTCGAACGACTTTGTCAACTGTCCTCCGTGCACGATTTTGCAGTGTAATCCATCATATGAGTTCTGTATGATATTGACTATCTTCTGAAGCACGCCGTAGTGTCGAAGAAGTTTCCATAGTGTTGTTCCGTCCACGCTATCAAATGCCTTTTCGTAGTCAATGAAGTTGATGTAGTGTTGAATTCCATTCAATTGATTGTTCCACAATGATCCGTAGAGTTGCGATTTGGTCTGTACACGATCTATCCTTACGGAAGGATGTTAATGTCTAACTTCAACCAATCCACGAAGTTGCGTCACCGTACATCTTTGTCTTCTGAGGAGTCCCATACTAGGACGAAACGGCCATCCAGTGCTTCCAGGTTTTCAATGGTGGTCTAACATCAGTTGGTTTATGATCTCAATCAAAAACTTAACACTCTCCACAACCACTATACTGATAATAATAAGATTGTTGTGTGAATATAATATGTAATAAGGAGGGTGTTATCAAGGTAATTACGATAAACGAATTGGGAATGATCGATGTGAAGAATAAGATAGAGATAATCAAAAATAATGATAATAAGGAAAAAAATTCAATAAATAAAAATAAAGGAAGGGGGTAAGAGGTTTATAAAATTCAGTCTAGGTATTTGATGATCCAGTCGTAGGCCAATTTTCTTTATCATTTCATACTGTAATAATACAAATGAATCAAATAGATTTTGTTCTTTGTTCGTTTAAAATTGTTTCCATGATTATTTTTCATAATTGGATCACGCTATATAATTGATTTTACCGGTAAAACTCCTGCTGATTTATTCATATCTTTATTCTTAATTATTTATAATCACTAAACAAAAATGTTTATATTTTCATAGAAATCAATTTGATTCAATCTGCTTTTCTTTCTTTTGGGTAAAAGTAAAAGAGATTCAGTTTCATTGAATTCGATCTATTCAACATTGATATGAATAATGATTGCGGTTTATTTGGATTTTGTTCTCTATTTACATTATTTCAATGAATAAGTTTATTAGTATCATTATGATTGTTTTCAGTAGTTTGGTTTTGTAACAGCAACATTCACCAGAAGTAATTATTATTGTGTTGATATGTATATGCCAATAAAAATAAAGAAGAAATAATCGAATATAATTTTGTTTCATTCAGCTGAATATATATATATATATATATATATATATATATATATATATATATATATATATATATATATATATATATATATATATATATATGCAAAATCGTGCGTGGAGGAAAGCTGATAGACTTCTTCGAAGTAAAGACCAGTGTCAGGCAAGGTTGTTTACTCTCAACCTTCATCTTCCTCCTGATAATCGACTGAATCACGAAAATGTCAACATCTGGAAGGAAGCATGGGATACAATGGACATCTAGGATGCAGTTGGATGATCTAGACTTCGCATATGATCTGGATCTTCTATCCCAAACGCAACAACAAATGCAGGAGAAGACGATCAGTGTAGCAGCAGCCTCAGCAGCAGTAGGTCTCAACATACACAAAGGGAAAGGTAATGTTCTCCGATACAACACAGCATACACAAATCCAGTCACACCTGACGGAAAAGATTTGGAGAATGCAAACGCCTTAACATATCTGAGTAGCACCATTGATGAACAGGGTGGATCTGATGCAGATGTGAATGCGCGGATTGGCAAAGCAAGAGCAACATATTTACAACTGAACAACATCTGATAATCAAAACAACTGCCAACCAACATCAAAGTCACAATTTTCAATACAAATGTCAAGACAGTTCTACTGTATGTTGTGGAAACCTGGAGAACTACGAAAGCCATCATCTAGAAGATACAAGTGTTTAATAATATTTGTCTACACAAAATACTTCGAATCCGTTTGCCAGACACTATCAGCAAGAATCTACTATGGGAGGTAACAAAGGAGATTCCAGCGGAGTAATAAATCAGGAAGAAGCGCTGGAAGTGGATAGGACACACATTGATGAAATCACTGAACTGTGTCACAAGGCGAGCTCTCACATGTAATCTTCGAGGACAAAGGAAGAGAAGAGGAAATTCAAAGGACACATTAGACTGAGAAATCAAGACAACAGACAGACAGACATGAGGCGGACGAACAACATTTGGATAGAACTAGAAATTATGGCCCATGACAGAGTTGGTTGGAGAATACTGATCGGTGGCCTACGCTCCATTGGGAGTAATAGGCATAAGCAAGTAGGTAATTAAGTAATTTTATTCCCTACCAAAATTTCTTCTGCATATAAATTTAAATTCTGGTTCCTTCATTAAAATATTTAAAATGAATTAGACAATTTTGTTTTAATTCAAGACAACAATGAGATCCAGTTTGAATATTATTTGTTTTACTCAAGTTTTTCACGTTTATTTAATGAAGCGTTAAATAAGAAATTCTCACTATTAATTAATTGAATGTTAAATATCCCATAAGACATCTTCATGACCATCGTTAACGAAGTTCATCTTTCGATTTAATCAATTATATTAAGTTGTCGGTTTGGGCACCCGGGCAGTATCACGGCCCTCACACATATCAAATGAGATTTGTGTGGCGCATTTGTATTTGGTGCCTCCTTGTACCAATATCTATGTGTTAAAATAAATAAAGTAATTAATTAAGTTGTCGTATATTGTCTGTCACTTTTAAACAGAACATTATAGACTATATACAGATGTCTGCTTTTATCAATCTGTATATATATTTTAGTAGAACTCGATATTAATGTGGGGGACGTTAGATCCCCAAAAACTCATATTTTGTAATTTTGTCTTTGTGGAGCTTGTATTCAGATGTATGCTTGGGCATTTTTTACCATCCATGCACATAGTCGATTGACGAACTTATCGACTAAATGTTTAAAAACTTCCATGGCAATATCGATCATATATATTTTGTATAAATTCGCTTAATTTGTGTGCTTGATGAACCTGATATCTTCTAGTTGTCTGTAGAATACAATTTCTACATCATATCCAAGACTTCTGGATCGAGTTAGCTGAGTCGGGGACAATGGACTAGTATAGCCTATCGAGTCTCTGAATCCTTGATTCATCCTTTCGTTCCAAGTAAGACAAATCAGTAGTAGCATTCAAGATAACGAACATAACAATTAAGTCAACAACTTTCTTTGAAAAATTAGTTATTTAAATGGGTAGAAACCCTTCAAATGTAGTGTTTTCATCATCTCTGTATTAATTAAAGTCTTTGGTATATGAACAAAGAATCTGAGATTGTGTGTACAACATACGTTTATTCAAACTTTTCTTTTATCATAATTATAATCACTAGTTTCTGTGGTAAACTCTCATCTACTCTCTTTTCTACTTTGTTAACCTTCTAATTGGAATCGATTCCTGAGTTTATTTAATTTCCGAAATGTGCTATATTTTCCAAGTTATATGATCATGTTATACAATCCAGTTTTAAAAACATTAAGTGTTATTGCACTCTGACGACATTCTTGACTATTCCATCAAGTTTTGTGATGAGTTCATTCTTAGTCTCGTCATTAAGAATAACAACTATCATTTAATGTGATATGGTAAGGTAAGTTATATTGACTGGTGTACTAGCAATTCATTTTCATTGCTTGTGAATGCTTCAAGCGTAGCTACGTAAAAGTGTAGTTAAGACTATCAACAGTACACTCCTGCTCTATATAATCCAAATAATTCGGATATGTTCAATGATCTGTGGTATTGATTTCTGACATACTGAAAAGTTGAAAACGTTTTTGCAAAATTATTTTACTTACGATCCATTCCACTTTTATAGTGCCTTCTTTTATTCGTATCACTGTGTTTATTACTTAATTCAATACCACATAATTGTTCCAACAATTATTTAGCAATGGCAATCTGTGACCGATCGAGTTCAGTTAGCCAGAAATGAAGTTGTTATTATAGACGACATATAGACGACCCTATAACACAAAATAATGAAAGTTGGAAGTGCGGACTGTTGGACTTTAACTCAGTAGTTTACATGCTAGCTGAGTTCTGCAAGTGTTCTAGTTTCAGCCCTTGGCATTATCGTAAGTGAGCCCTCCTGAGGAGTCACGAACCTAGACGAAATATTATTTAGTGCTTCTTAGTATCCTATCGACATCAACCCGTCACAAACAACCGCTTACTTTATTTATATATTGGATAATTTTGATTTGATTTCTTTGAAGCCCTAATCAGGTTGGTAAGTGAGACATTGTTATTATGTAAGTTTAAACTCTGGGACACTTAAAGTCATCAAGTTAAATCTAAAAACAAATAAATTTTATAAAATAACTATGGGTGCGCACTGCCGAGGAGTCTCAGACTAGGACGAAACGGCCGTTCAGTGATTACAGGTTTTCAATGGTGGTCTAGCTTAGTTCGACTAATAAATTTAACTGTTAAAGTTATTACAATCTCCACAAGTCCGTATCTCGAACTTAACTATATATTTACAAAATAAAGTTTGCTCTGTTCTTATTTATGCATAAGAAACATAATAATTAAGAACACTGTATATTTGTAGATTACAAGTATTCGATTGTCCGTATCTTCAAATTATTTCACACTTATGTTAAAGCCACTGAGCAATGTTGAGATTAGTCTCAAAGCACTGAGTTACGACGGCAAATAGGTTGAAGAAGTAATGAATTTTCATCGAATGAAGTGGTCGACTATGTGTTGTGTATCCCAAACCACTGTCTATCTCGATGCATAGTGCTGTCTGATGTAGAAGTAGTCTGGAGGAGAGCTAGAAACAGTCTAACTTTAATAGGAGAACCAGCACATGAATTCACTGACTGCTAGATTGAACTATTGTAAAGAACAAGAACACCTGTAGGACCAATCGAATGCATTTGACAAAAAATTACAGGACTTGTTGATAAAATTTAACAATCATAAAGTAAATGCTTAATTTGCAGTGTCCATCGATTGTCTCAAAATGATTCAGACTTCATTGTTCTTGCATTTTCATAGAAATTGCATTCTGCTTCCATTCTTTACTGTTCGACCCTCTTGTCTCTCTGCTTCCAGACGTTCTGTTCACGGCTAACATCACATTACTATTTATGTCAGCATAAGTAGCACACCACACTATATAGATCGGTGCAGACTATCTGGTTGAGGTCCGCGCGATTTTCTTAACCACATTAAGTGACATAACTCAGAATCTATTTCAATGGAGTAGATGTATTCACTTTTGATTTTGTCTTAGTACTTGTGTATCAAAATATCATTTTACATTTTTTTCTTTATCAACCCATTTATTTCTATTATCATTATTATTACTGAGGATACTATTACCACTTTTAATCCTCTGGGATTTATCTTGATAATTTCATCTCGCTACGCGATTATGGATTGGTAACTTGAACGAATGTACATTTATCCTTAGTTTCACATTGGATGTAATTGGGTAACTAACTTGAATCAATCTATAAATAACCTAAATTCACTTGGTGTTGATTTACTTGTATCTTTTCATTGTTATTTAGGACTGTAATTGATCAGTCTCTTATTGGCATATGTACACCCTGTGCGGATTGCCCCGATACAATCTTAAGTCACAAGCTTTTCGAAATAAAGATGGATAATGGTTAGCAGCAGCATCCAGTTTGACGCAAATTTCGTCCTATTTGTGACTCGTCATCTGGATGTACCTGCATCTCGGAGTTGATATTCATTGCAGGACTCGAACCCAGTACCACTCACTTCAAACGCCATCAGATTATCCACTTAACTACTAAGTCCAGATAGCCACACGCTTGTACAATGAGGGTGAATGTAAATATTTATCAGTGTTTTATTTAATTTTTATTCCTTACTAAGTTTTCACATTACTTCTCTTGCTTCTAACTAACTTCTCATCTAATTTTCTGTCCGTTTATAGACATTAAAAAATAGATATTTTTTATTTATTTTGTAAATAGATTTGTCTACTTATTAGTAAAAAGTTGAATAAATTCATTTTAGTGTTAAGATAAATTGGACACTTATTTTAATTAATTCCAAAGATGAAATATTGTAAACATTTGAATATCTCTTCCACTTAGCGTCTGAATACAGGAAATTGATATTTGGTGGTTTAAAATAGGTACTTCATTACTTGGTAGTTTTTATTATTAAAAATAATATATCAATAGCTGAGACCATGAGCCAATTGAAGCTAGACCAACATAGAAAACCTGGAAGAACTGGACGGCCGATTCATCCTATTGTGGAACTCCTCAACAGTGCGCATCCACGACCAAAACCTGTCAGTCTCGCGCCAGGCCCTTGACCAACTAGATCACTGAACCAATAATGTTAATGTCTAACTTCAACTAATCCACGAAATTGAGCGGCACATCCACCATTCTCATCAGTGAGGAGGAGTCCCACAATTGGACGAAACGGCCGTCTATTGCTTCCAAGTTTTCAATATTGGTCTAGCTTCAATTGACTCATGATCTCAACTGTTGAAATTACTACAATCTCAACAAAACGTCTTCTGAAACATAATTAACATATATATAGAACAAAAAGACCATCAAACATTTACGTATCTAAGATGCAATTAACTCAATAAAATAGAAACCATCCAATAATACTCCCAACCCCCATTCTACTTATTTTTAAACGGTTAAAATGATAAAGAACAAATCCATTTAAATTTATAATTTTTTAAGAAAAAAATTAATCTATCAGTGTTGAATCTCAACTGGGCATTTCTCCTTCCCATAGAAAACATAAAATCACTTAGTAATAACACAGTTTTTTTAAGAAATTAAGATATAAACATACAGTTACACTCATATACTCAAATAAAACTTTTATTATGTTTTCACTTATCTTTCTTTCACTCCCCTTCTCTCTCCTTCTCTTTCCCTCCTCTCTCTCCCTCACTCCCCTGCTCTCTCACTCCCTCTCACTTTCTACTTCACTTTCTCTTATATAAGAAGATTAAATTATAGATTGTTTCTCAGTTGAGTTTTTTAAATATATATATATTTCCACTTTCAATGGTATCTCTTGAGAAAATGAATAAAAATCTATTTTGATTTTTCATTTAAGTAATAAGAAGAGATAAATTTAAAACAAAAAGAAAGAGAAAAAATTAAATTTTATTCTAAATTCGGTTATAATATTCAACAGCAATTACAAAATCAGTAAAATAAACATCTATCATCCTTTATTGCTAAACACACACATACCATTGAAACAGATCATAAGATTGATCTTAACTTCGGCTATTGTGGTGTTGTATAAAAGTGCACTTGATCAATCAGAGTCCTAAATGACAATAAAAAGATACAAGTTGTAGAGATTGTTAAGTTTTTGATTGAGATCATGAACCTAATGGAACTAATTTGTGGATTGATTGAGGTTAGACATTAACACCATTGGATACCGGCTCAGTAGTCCAGTAGGTTAAGCGTTCGCGTGTGAGACTAAAGACCCTGGGTTTGAATCCTGCGAGCGGGATCATGGATGCTCACTGCTGAGAAGTCCACTACTTCAAGGTTCTCAATGGTAGTCTAATATCAATCGGTTCATGATCTCAACCAAAAACAATATCAAGTGAATTTAGGTCATAAGATTGATCTTAATTCTACATTTTTGGTGTTGTATAAAAGTGTAAAAAGGTGTATTGAAGCATTAGCCATACGAAAATTCAAACCCCCTATTCATGTATTCAAAAATCAATTTGTTCTCATCTCAAACCTACCATGGTAATAATAACTTATTATTTAGAGTGGTGAGTGGTGTTTTCATATTATCCTTGTCTCCTCTTACCTTCCATTTCTAATCTAGTTGACTTTCCATTTTCATAAATAAATGTTCTTAACGAGTATATAATGTGTGATCAGATTTTTCGAAATGTATCGGGCTAATATATCTACATAGTCCTAATAAACTTCATTTTATTTTACTATCGTAATAAAAATACGTTGATTTAGTAAAGGTAATAATAGTTTTTCTTTTACAAACAAATATATATATACTTAAGATGTTTCTATGAGTAAATCTGAAGGTAACATTAGTTTTGATTTAATATTATACAAACAATAAGACAAGACGATTTCTCATGCATATCATGATTTAGTAAACAGGTAGTTATAATTAAAATATTTTTCTCCTATGCTTATTCCTCAATTGGTGTTGTTTTACTTGTATCTTCCCATTGTTAGTTAGAACTGCAATCGATCAGTCTCATGTTGATAGATGTGCATCCTGTGTGGACTGCCTCGATATAGCCTTAATTCACAAGCATTTTAAACAAAAATGTATATTGACTATTAGAGGAATCCAAAACGAGAGTTTCTTCCTATTTAGGACTCGTCAGCTGGATGTACCTTCATCGTAGAGTTGATGTTCATTGCGGGACTCGAATCCAGTACCGTTCGCTTCAAACGCCATCGTGTTATCTACTATCACGTTATCCAATCCACAAGCAGTTGACTATCAGGACTCAGTAGCTAAGTGGATAGCGCGTCGGCATTTGAGGCGGACGGTACCGTGTTGGAGTCCCGGAGTGAAAATTAACTCGGACGTAGGTACATGCAGCTGACTAGTCCAAATTAGGAAACGCGCTTTAAACTGGATTCCACTACTAACCACTATCCAACTTTGCTTAAAAATAAGTTTTATCTTATTATCTTATTTTTAGGTGAAAACAGTAGGAAAAAATTTCCTTTTCCTAAAGAAGAAATTTACACATTAAGAAAACAAAACCATAAACAAATATTTGGCGGTATTTAACCCTACAAATGATCAATGATTTCTAAGATAATATGTGCATTTAAAAAGATGTAAGAAAACGTTAATACATTGATGTTATACTTAGATGAATCAGGGGATCTGATTATAAGACTTCAAATTTACTGATTCACAAATGACCTGAAAAAAAATTATTTTCATATTTATTTAATTTACCAGAAAGAGGGTTTTATGGAGATTTTTAGTAATTTAATAGTTGATGAATTCATGAGTCAAATAAATCTAAACCACTATGGTAAACTTGAAAGCATTTGGACAACCGTTTTGTCCTAGTAGTGCACATCCATGATTCTGCACGTTGAACTTTAACGTACGACCTTCAATCTCATACGCTACCATGTAACCTGCAAACTATTGAGACAGCATCCAGTTCTTTCCATGGTGATCTAGCTTTAATCAACTTTTGAATTCAACTATTAGATTATTTACTTTTTGCAAAATATTTTGTATGTAAGTGTGTAATTTTGTTAAATGAAGAGATTCCTATTTAACTGACTAGTTATTCTATAATCTGGTATACATATTTCTATGTCAAGCACTTAAATTTATACGTAAACTGCACTTGGTCACAATTAGGTTGAATGATCAATCGCACAAATATCACAATTCACACAAGGTAATTAATAACTACTGATCGCTTAGCGAATAAAATATATGGGGTTCAACAAGTAAAGTTAATGAATACGAATTAGAACAAGTTATATAATTGAACAAATTTTTTAAAAAATCAGATCCTCATCAAGATTTACTCTACAATGCAAGAATATTTATATGGATATACGATTTTATTGAATCAATCAAGGTAGTTTATAAATCAGTGATAACAGAAAGAAGGGTATTATTAAATCAATACATAGTCCCGCTCTATCACACTTGATCAACATCGGTTATGTAATAGATACAAATAGGTAATTTTAGGTAATTTATCATATTCCTGTCAGTTTACCTTATGTGGTTCGATCTCGTCTCTTATAAATGGTAGAAACTATTGGGATTTAAGCTAACAATCTAAGTCTTTGTGTTCATAGGAAATTTGTAACACTCTTATCTCTTTCTTGGTTGAATCAGTCTTAATACATGGTATTACTCATTCTTATTTTCCATACTCTGGTCTCGTTTATTTTTTATTTACCCCTTTTTTTCAAATATACGCTTGACTACCTAATTATGTGAATATTTCCTATTAGACGATTTAAACGATTTTTAATGAATGTTATTTCAGTATCGATTTTGCTCAGTTGACAAATTCCTTATTGATAAACACTGATTCAAGCTTCTGTTATTCTTATCACAAATAATAGACCTATCGTCATTCTATCATTAGGTGAACGATTTCGCAAATGATGGATCGATCATCGTTAGACATTCACACCGTTGTATGCCAGCTCAGTGATTTAAAGGTCAGACATTCCCGCTCGAGACCAAAGGTATTGGGTCCGAGTCCTACGTGCAGGATCATGGGTTCGCACATCTGTGAAGTCCCATATCAGGATGAAACTGCCGTCCATTGTTTCCAGGTTCCCAGTGATGGTCTAGCTTAAATTAACTCATGAATTCAACTGCTCAAATTACTAAACAAATCCCCATTCTAACCATACTATCAATTTATATAGTTTACTTATCATGTTTAGTTGGATTATCTGTTTTATTATTATCACTGACTCGTAAACTTACCTGGATTGGTTTAATAATTTCATAAATCCATATCAATATGATTAGATATTAGAATAAACTTAGATAAAGAACCAATTAGAAACAATATTGTTCTCATTTATATACTATTCGGATTTATAAAATCTCCTATTGTAAAGTTTATTTCGATTGAATTAGTTGGCCAACAACATTGACTGTGATATCTGAAGCATAATTTAAAACTGAGTACAGAAATCTGTAATTAAATAATGAATTACTAATAGATATTGCTTTTTCTCAATGTAATAGGTTGAATTTCTAAGTACAAAAATGATCGGAGATACCCAACATTGTTTAGTCCTAAACATTATCATATGGTTATTGATTTTAATAGTTCAATATCCATAATAATGGTAATAAGAATAATAATAACAATGTCCTTACTGGTGATCAACTTAAATAGATGATTCTGTGAGTTCTAATAAGAAGCTGTGACTGTTGACTGTAACTGTGATAGTTACACATATGTAGTATTAGATAAAAGTTTAACAAGCTGTAAAATTGATTGGAATTATCGATTATCAACTCAAAGATTTGAGCTCAGAGGTCACAATCATAAGGAGTTTGAAACTATGACGAAACAGATTTTCAGTGCTTCGTGAAATTAAATGATTATTTAACTTCAGGCAAATAGAATTATGAAAAGATATATGTTTGTTTATAGGCTTCGTTTCACTAAGAACTCATAAGCTTAAAATTAAATGAATCATATAAATCAACGTAGTATAAACTGTAGCTTGAAACTCATGGATTTTAAAATTAAATTCCCGGATAACCTATTTTGACAACTGACATAAACGTAAACGTCTTTGTTCTTAACTCAATTTAATTTATTGTGTGTGTTGCCATCAAAGTACACCTAAGTAGCGTCATAAATAGTTTAAAATTATTCCGTATAACGAAAATTGTAAAATTTAAGAAGGTATTTTTTCCCTCCTTTTTCATTCTTTTAAGAAATCCGAGTTGCTAACTTCGAAATCCACAATATTCCAAAACAGTACTGTATAGGAGTATGTGGCTGACATTTATTGGAACACCACATTTTTGTCCAAAATAACCCCCAGTCGAATGTCTACTAATCTCAATACACCATATTTTCTCCTGACAGTTACTGTAATCAAACAAATAGTATAGAATAAAGGAAATATTTATTTTACAATTATTGTAACAGTAAAGGTGCATTTAACTGAAATGAACTAAATAAAACAAACTATTTGTATAACGAAAAGATGGATAGTGGTTAGCAGTGGTATCAAGTTTGACGCGTATTTCGTCTTATTTGGTACGCCTCAGCTGGATGTACCTGTGTTTCAGAGTTGGTGTTCACTCTGGCACTCGAACGTCAACTTTGGGATATAGATACATCTAGCTGACGAGTCTCACTGTTAGCCACTATCCATTTTTGCTTATAAAGCTTGTGATTTCAAGCAATATCGAGGCAATCCGTACAATAGACATATATGCCAATAAGAGACCCGATCAATTGCAGTCCTAAATAACAATAAGAAGATATACAAGTAAACAACATTAAGTGAATAAACTCTTTTTTTATTCTAAATATATATAAATTGTGAATTCGACCATAATCTTTTAATTATTATTCTTTCAAGGCTCAATTGATCAACTAATTTATTAGTGATTCTTTTGATCATTTGTTCATGCTCATCCAAATGAAACATATTAGTTATTAACTAGATATTCAATGAGAACCACAGTATATTAACGAAAAAAAGAAAAAAAGAAAAGAAAAAGAATAAGCTTAGTATCCATACAAATTTGTATCGTTTCTATGTTGTTTTGTTTTATAACACAAATTTTTTTCTCACCTTCGGGATTTATCGTCACATGTTCTTGGGAAATAATATTTTCCAGCCAAATAAACAAAAAAATGTATCTATATTCAAATTTTAATTTTACAATACAGACCAATTACTGAATACCATAAATGAAGCATAACAATATTCTGTTATTATTAAAGAAATCGCCCGGATACGTTCCATTTTCTTTTTTTTTACTTTTTTTTGTTAGTTTTCTACCATAAAAGTAATGAATTTAACTTATTAAATAATCAATTAAGATTTATTGATTTTTTTTAAGACGAGGGTGAGGGGGGGGTAAACTTTTGTCCTAATTTTTGAACATTTTAAATTGCATTAAATTTTCATGGTTGTTTTATTTTGTTTTGTTTTTTTTTCATTTTAGTCAACGCTTTTTTCTTCTTTTCACTGAAGAAAGTAAGAATTTTTTTCAGTTTAACATTTTGGATTGTGTGTGTGTGTGCGTTTGTTGTTTTTATTTTTGTTGTGGTTACATTTAATTTCAATTTCTTTTTCAATCTAACAATTAGTTGCTGATTACGTAATCCACTGCATTTTATATTATGATTGGTATGAGAAATTTAATAGATTTTTGTTTTTGTATCCTAGTTAACTAATAATTTTATTGTGTATTTATTAATGGTATGGTGAATGGATAAATAATTAGGAAGTAGACTCAATCATTTCATTAATATATATACATACATACATAAGAAACTTGAATTAAGGCATAGAGAATAAACATTTCAATGATGACTGCGTCCTGGATTCCTCCTATTTGAGACTCGTCAGCTGGATGTACGAAACGTAAGTCCTGGATTCCACTGCTAGACACTATACATCTTTGCTTATCATAACTGTGAAGTATTTGGAAGAGAAAATGAATTATTTTATCTTTTTGAATTATTGACATCATATTCACTTCAGAAACCGTCTTGGAATATTAGTTATACAAACAGTTTATTACATTCGTTCGATTAGATTATGTTATCACAGTGTTTTAAACATAAACACTAGACTATACTTTGGTAAATATTTTTAGGCTTTTGAATCAAACACACATTGAGTATTCACTTGTTATTGTTTACTTGAATCTTCCCATTGATGTTTAATATTGCAATTGATCAGTCTCTTATTGACATATGTGCATACTGTGTGCATTGCTTCGATATTGCCTTAATTCACAAGCATTATAAGCAAAGATGGATAATGGCCGGCAGTGGAATCCAGGAACAGTTTTTCATACATCCGACTAACAAGTACCAAATAGGATGAAACCTGTATCCTGGATTCAAGTGCTAGCCACTATCCATCTTTGCACATTGTGAAAATTATTATTATTATAGTTTATAGCTTTATTCAATATTATATTTTTGGTAAACTATAGAATTCTCAGTGCAATGTATCTCAACAAGGTTCCGTTTCTTACTTCTTGGTCGATCCTAACGATAAATATTGAGTGATTGTCAGTTGAATGCTAGTAGTTCAGTCAATCGATATCCAACTAATGTATATTCTTTTTGATGCATATTGCCAGTAACCACGATATCTCTGATTGGGCACTTTTGTAACTTGCACAACGAAAGGTTATACACTTTTCAAAAACGCTCCTGAAAAGTTTATTCGATTAACAGCCATATGATGTTTTAAAACAAACAAAATTGGATAACGTGTTGAAATATCTAGATGGCAAGAACAGCTAACCCAGATGTTCGAGCAGGCTACCAGTTTAATAATATTATAAGAACATCAAATTTCTTTACTAATAACAACTATGTTAGCATAAGTTAAATAAATTAAATTCAGAGTTCATTTCATAATGACACTTAAGATTTAAAAAAGAAGAATATTCAAATGTTAAAAATTAAGAATCTCTGTTTGAAAAAACTAAACACTTTTAAATACTTGAAATCATAAATTAATTGAAGCTAGATCAACATGGAAAATCTGGAAGCACTGGACGACTTTTTCCTCCTATTGTGTGATTCCTCAGTAGTGCGCACCCACGACCCCACCTCCCGGGATTCGAACCCAGGACTGATCATTTTTGCGCGCGAGCGCTTAACCACCAGACTCTTGATCTCAACTATTGAAATTACTACAATCTCCACAAAACCCTTTCTGATACTAAACACTTTTCATTCATAGATACTATACGCTGATTACTATGTGCAAACTGACAATGCAGCTGATTAAACAGAACTTGAAATCTTATTTACTTGTTTAAACAATGAAAATTAGACTGTTAGTTGCCCAAGATTACATAACATAACTGGATGTGTATTCATTATTGGTACAAGTCGTTTAACAAATCTAAAATATGGAATTTCGTGTAGTGTATAAACACTAATCCCTTCTAAAACACATTATGATTCACACAATACTGCTTTGACGACCTAACATTATCGTATAATATTTCTCAATATTTCCAACCTTTTTCACCTATAATTCTTACATATACTATTCATCGCTTATATTATTACCCTATATGTTCAACCCAATTATATAATGTTCCTATTCCATTGTTATTATCAATGGGTTTTTTAAATTATCTTTATAGTTTAAGAAAATTAAAATCCTCTTTGATTATTTAAGCTTTCATTTCTTTAATTAGCTTTAAACACAATTTTCTGAGATGGAAGAGAAGATTTGTAGCTCAGGTGGATGATTTTGGTGGAGTTTTGTTCTCCGAGCTGGATGGTTTGGTTGTGGAGCTTTCATCGTTCTTCTGAACGACATCATCAGCACAAACTTCAGATAGATAGACTTCTATCAGAGAACAAAACTCCACCAACACAATTTTCTATCGTTGAGTTCATGAGTCAATTGAAGCTAAACCATCATAGAAAACCTGGAAGCACTAAACGGTTGATTCGTCCTAATTAATGAATCAGATCAAATTTTTTAATGTATAAAAACAATTGTGATCAGGTTCTGTTTTTTATTTGATGAATATGAATGAATATGTAAAATATCATTTCAATGGTTGAGATCACGAATTAATTGAAGCTAAACCACCGTGAAAAATCTTGAAGCATTGGATGACCGTCTCGTCCTATTGAAATTACTACAGAATCTACAAAACCCTATCTGCTTAAAATATGATTATTTGCAGGTAGAAAAAAGAGTAATTTAATTTATGTATTTGTTTATTTGATGTCCTTTATTAGGTTGAATATAGATTATTCAGAGTTTTCTAAATTTAATTGGATATTTAGATTTTCCTTTTTTTTATTAAATGCAGTAGGATTCAGAAATAATCGAAGATCATTACGAGATCACTAGATGATTGTTTATAGTTAAAATTTCTTCCGTAATTAGAACCACTGGGTTGCTACAATTCCAAATTCAATAAATTCGCGGTATAACGTGATGATCATCATTGTACACTATCAAAAAGATATCACTACCTGTTCATTGCTTCCTGGTTTTCATTGATACTCAAGGTAGGATTAATTTATCATGAATACAGTCAAATTATCTCGTTCATTCTAATCGTTCTAAATAAATTTGATATAAATGAAACATTTATTCGTGTATTTTCACCATACACTCCATTATTATTACTGTTATATGATGACAACTTTGTTCAGTATAGCTAATCATTATAGGCAAAGATGGATGGTGCCTATCAATGAAATCTAGGATACGCGTTTTATCCTGTTTTAGACTCGTTAGCTGGATGTACCTACATCCCAGAGTTGATGTTTACTTCGGCACCTGAACCCAATACCATTTGTCGCAAAGGTCATCACACTATCCACTTTACTATTGAATCCAAACAGCCACTAGCTTTTGCAATAAGGTGACAAATCTCAAACAAGATAAAATGCTCATTCTACACTTCACTACTAACTGCCATCCATTTTTATCTTTAATGCTTATAAACTCAAGATAATATCGAATCAATTGAGGCACAATATACACATATACCAATAAGAGATTGATCAATTACCATCTTGAACATCAATAGGAAAATTTAAACAACCGATAGCCATTCACTATTTTAGTGAAGAAACTTCTTTACTTTCATCGGCTTTCTAAAGATTTTACAATTTTTAATCAAATATGGATAGTGTCTAGCAGCAGAATCCAGTTTGACGCGCGTTTCACCCTATTTGGGACTCGCCAACTGCATATACCTGCATCTTAGAATTAATGTTCACTCTGGAGCTCAAACTTAGTACCGTTCACTTCAAACGTCATCGTATTCTCCACTTAGCTACTAAGTCCTGATAGCCACTTGCTTGTGCAATGTGTTAAAGTTTAAATTTACTTGGTGTTGTTTTACTTATATCTTCTCATTGTTAGTTACGACTGTAACTGATCAGTCTCATGTTGGCATATGTGCACCCTGTGCGGATTACCTCGATATAACTTTAAATCATAAGTCTTTCAAGTAATGCGCACAGGATGCATATATGCCAATATGAGACTGATCAGTTGCAGTCCTAATTAACAGTGGGAAGATACAAATAAAATAACAATTCTATATTCATATTGGGATAATTAATGGGAATATACAATTTTTATTCATGGTTATACTGAATTATTAATAAGCAAAATGAATCTGGAAAACTGAATCAAGATCAAAGTTACAACCACAAAAACAAAAAATGAAAGATTTTAATGTGATTTTCCAATTAGATAAGAAATAATAATGATCATTATTATAAACTAGAAATATATAGAAAATTGCCTAAAAGTGATCATAATTATTAAACAATCAGGTTTATAATAATAGATAGAACTATTAAGTGAATAGTAATGGACAATCAAATAGTATAGTAAACAAATGGATATCCCATACATAACATACATGATTTGCGAATTAAAAAGAGAGATAATGCATAGTAAATAAGAATCATAAAATAGTTTATAATGATAATATCGATATATAGAGGAAGCTGGAATGATGAAAATGGAAATACCTACTGGTATAATTCTGGTCCACCAGGATGCTTGGTACCTGTATGTTTGCACTACAGGATTGAGCTGCACTATTCAAATTGTATCGTTAAAACCTATATGGTGTCTGATTCTCTTGTGAAGCAGGATTGAACTGTACTATTTGAGCTGTAAATTTTAAAGTTGGGTAGTGTCTGGCTCTTCTGTTGAACGGGATTGAGTTGTATTGTTTGGATTGTCACGTGAAAGTTTGGATGGTGTCTGGTTCTTCTGAGGACGCTGCCCCACAACGGTGATATTATATAACCGTGATACAATTCAGTTGGCAGAAACACATCTACTTATAATAATCATAACATTTTATCAAAATCAAATCATTTTATAACAAACCTTTATTTGTTTATTTAAACACATAGATATTGGTACAAGGAGGCACCAAATACATATGCACTACACAAATCTCATTTCATTTGTGTGAGGGCTGTTATACTGTCCGTGTGCCCAGACAGAAACAGGTGATTTTCTTAGGGGGCCACACTCGGAGCCTTTGGCCTAAAGGTCTGATCCACTAGGCAGTGGAGCATCGTAAGAAGATGCAATCCCATGGTAGTCGGTGACCAATAATTGGTCCATACGCCATTTTTTCTCTCAGGGTACTGGAGCCAATGTGCACCATTAGTTTGAAATCAGGGTTTTCCAACTCCCCAGATGGACTCACCATGTTTTCTAACCTGGTTAAAGCGCCGAACATTCGTTTTTCGTCCTCTCAATTTCGTAAACAACACCCTCGCCACGAGAAGGCAGTGAGTAGGACGTCCCTGGCAGAGGCTATATACGCGTGGACATGTGAGAGAGTATTTCAAGAGGGTGAGCGCACTCTCTCCACTCTCGGCCCTATCAGGGCATCTGGGGGCTTATGACAGACCTATTTTCTATATGAAGTAATTTAAAGGCCTATTTGTTTTAGAATCTGAATTAGTTTGTTCACTCCATCGATGATTATCTCTCTCCTGATATAATGCTTAATAAACACTTACAGCAGTAAATATATCCCATTATATTAGGGGAAACCATGTTAAATGTTTGGTTATCGTTATTAATGAGCATATTTACAATACTTCTGTTCTTGTATATGCTTCACTATAAAAATATCCTTTGTTAATTTGATAAGGTTGAATAACATCTAAATTGATAGGTTATAAAACAACTTGAGACATATGTAATAATACACATATCACTGTAATCTTTGGTGTGTTCTGTTGTGAAGTTCTGTGTTTTCGTTTATTTCACTAGCCTACTATACTCTATAAAATAGATGATTTAATAATCTTGCGTTGTTCTTCACCAAACTATATCATCAAATGTTGTTTTATGCTTCAGGAAATGTTCCTCGACGAATGACTAATGTACCTTGTTCTACATAGGGATTTTTAGACAAACAAATATACACGGAAGTATTTTTTGATTAGTTTTTGTCCTCCGAGCACGATGGTTTGGTTGTAGAGCTTTCACTTTTCTTCTGAACAATGTCATCAGCACAAGCTTCCGGTAGAAGTGAAGCGTTCGGATTTCTTCACATGTAGCTCACAGCTTGTCCTGTACATCTCGATGTTGACTGCCTCTTGTTGACCTTAAACCTGTTAATGTTTGCTTATTTGTTTTGGTTATATCTCCCATTGGTTTGATTTTTGTTCCACTCTACTCAGCTATTCTCCATGCCACTGTACAGGACAAGCTGTGAACTACATGTGAATAAATTTGAACACTTCACTTCTACCTGAAGTTTGTGTCAATGATGTCATTTAAAAGAACGATGAAAGCTTCACCACCAAACCATTCAGTTCAAACAACAAAAGTCCATTAAAATCATCCACTTGAGCTACAAATCTTCTCCATGGAAGTAGTAATACGATATAGCTTATCCCCTTAGCAGATAAACAATATTGTATCCTTAATACAGAATACTTACAGTCAAACTTCATAAAATAGTTTCTATAATCATCTTACCAAACCAAAGCAAAACATTATTTTTCTCTCTCTGAAATATTTGTTTTATTTGATATTGTATATATGTAACAAGCAGATGTTAATGATCAGACAAAAGGTGTTGAAATGGGCCAAAATATGATTAGAACATATGTTTTTAATTCTATTTACATCTAATAGAAACATACACAACCGTAAATGTAAACATGTTTCTATGTGGTTAACCAATTAGATGTATTTCAGTTAGATATTCCATTTTGGAAAAAATAAATATATATATATGATATTTTCCACAAATGGCGGGGGGGGGAGATACAACCTTTATAATGATTGAGTATTATTTATTTGTATTTTAACGTGTGAAAATAGGTTGCTTTTTTATGTCCTACAAAGGTGTTATGGAAAGAAACATAATCTGAATAAACATAGAATATAAGTCATCTTCTAATGGTAATTATTAATTATAATTCATATAATCATAGATTACTTAGAGAGTTGATTTTCATTTATCTGGTAAAAACTTTTAAGGAAATTATATATGAAGAAAGATTACTTACTTACTTACTTACGCCTGTTACTCCTCATGAAGGAACATAGGCTGCTCACCAGCATTCGCCATCTAACCCTGTCCTGGGCAATCTTTTCCAGCTCCTTCCAGTTTTTATTCATCCTTTCCATATCTGCTTTTATTTCCCTACGTAATGTGTTCTTTGGCCTTCCTATTTTCCGTCTTCCTTCAGGATTCCAAGTTAGGGCTTGTCTCGTGATTCAGTTTGACGATTTGCGTAGTGTATGTTCCATCCATTTCCATCGTCTTGTTTTCACCATGAAACGTCATAATTCTACTAAATCAAGACCTTCTAACTCCTAGGGCAGAGTTTAAATGGTTTGAATTATTTTTTCTGGTAAGCCTTTTTTTAACGAGTTAGTTTTCTACGGGATGGGGACGTTAACCCCATGCTCAACCCTCCTCCTTTACCCGGGCTTGGGACCGGCAGTAACTCTGGAAGAGCTACAGGCGGAGTTATGAAGAAAGATATATTATTATTTACTGAATAACACTTTCAATATTACGTAATTACTTATTTACGCCTATTACTCCCAATCGAGCATATACCACCGAACAACATTCTCCAACTCACTCTGACCCCAGCCTTCTTTTCCAGTTCTATCCAATTGTTGTACATTCTTCTCATGTCTATCTCCGTTGCCCGGCGTAATGTGTTCTTTGGTCTTCCTCTTTTCCCTTGGCCTTGAGGATTCCATGTGAAGGCTTGTCTTGTGACGCAGTTGAGTGATTTCATCAATGTGTGTCCTATCCACTCCCAGAGCCTATTCCTGATTTCCTACTTCACTGGAAACTGCTTTGTTCTCTCCCATAGTAGATTCTTGCTGATAGTGTCTGGCAAACGGATTCGAAGTATTTTGTGTAGACAACTATTAATAAACACTTGTATCTTCTAGATGATGGCTTTCGTAGTTGTCCAGGTTTCCGCAACATGCAGTAGAACTGTCTTGACATTTGTATTGAAAATTGTGACTTTGATGTTGGTTGTTAGTTGTTTTGATTTCCAAATATTCTTCAACTGTAGATATGTTAATATTGCTTTGCCAATCCGCGCCCTCACATCTGCATCAAATCCATCGTGTTCATCAATGATGCTGCCCAACACTTCCAGTATATGTTTATATCACTGATAGAGTTAAAATGATGTATTTTATTAAGAGTTTGTATAGATTTAGATCCATTAATAGAAGACAAAAGCTTGGTATTGAAAAGGTTAAGTGAATTCATTATGTTAAATCATATGAGATTTCTTATTTCAGCACTGTCAGTAAATGTATATTTCGAAAATAATCATCATACGATCCAATTGGAGTCAGATATAGGGCAATGTTAGGCATGGTTTATGCATATATATATATGCATAAACCATGCCTAACATTGCCCTATATCTGACTCCAATTGGATCGTATGATGATTATTTTCGAAATATACATATCTTCAATCCTCGTATATAATCATTGACTTAACTCACGTAAGTAAATACGAGAATGAAATTCGAATGGATATATTTCATACAATCGCTAATCGGAACGCGAAGCAAAACGTAATGACACGCAATAGAGAAGGCAAGTGAGCCAACTTCAATGTGTGTTATTTCGTTTTCCTTCTCTTTCCAACCAACGGTTATACTAAATGTACACATTCAAAATTCAATCTCGTATTTGACATACTTTATTCCATTATTCACAGAATTTAAGTCAATGATAATATACAAGGATAGCCGACATGTATATTTCAACAACGATAATCGTATAATCGAACTAGAGTAAGATCTCGGACCACTAAAATATATATATGATTACTCTAAACCTATTGAAGCTATATCTTCTATAATCTAGTGCTTACATAGAACGTAATTACATTTAAAATGAACTCTTACATTTTTATCAGGAGGAGTTTTGTGGGTATTACATTAATTTTAATAGTTGAGATCATGAGTCAGTTTTAAGCTAGACTATCATGGAAAACCTGGAAGCACTGGATGGCTGTTTCGTCCTAGTATGGCACTCCTCAGCAGTGCGCGTCCACGATCCCGTCTCGTGAGACTCGAATCCAGGACCCATCAGTTTGGCGCGTGAATGTTTAACCTCTAGACCACTGAACCGAGCGGAATCCAACGATGTCAATGTCTAAGTTTAATCAATGCACTAAATTGAGCGACTCATCCACAATTATCTTCAATGAGTTAATATCTCACAACAAACCTAGTTGAACTCCACCGCTCGGTACTTCTCACTAGAATTCCAGGTAATATCTATTGGAGACCGTCACTAGTGAGCATATGTTGATCAATATCAGAAGGGGTTTTGTGAAAGCACTAACATTTTCCTCTAAAGTTTCATGATACTTATTCATGTATTTGTAGTGTAAACAATATTAATCCAGTACTTTCTATTTTTAATAACTTTTTGCTTAATAAATACTGGTAGAACATTACATTTTAATTCATTAACATTTATCACTGATTACTAACGTTTGTTGTAACTTTGACGATGTTTAATAACACTGAGCCTACTAACCAATAAACTACATTAATTGTTCAAGTGAAAAAATTCACCCATTTTCAACACACTAATCATAAACTAAGCATCTTATAGAGTGAAATTTTATTCAGACTTAAAATCTCACATGATAATTAATTACTTACTTATGCCTATTGCTCCTCGTGAAGAAGCATAGGCCAACCACCAGCAGTCTTCATCCAACCCTGTCATGGACAATCATTTCCAGCTCCTTCCAGTTGTTATTCATCTTTTTCATAGCTGATTCTATTTCTCGACGTAATGTGTTTTTTGGTCTTCCTCTTTTCCACTTCCCTTCAGAATTCCAAGTTAGAGCTTGCCTCGTTTGATGATTCTCTCAATGTATGTCCTATCCACTTCCATCGTACTCTCCTAGTTTCCTGTTCAGCTGAAATCTGGTTTATTCTCTCCAATAGTAGGTTGTTGCTGATAGTATATAGATAACGGATCCGAAGTATTTTGCGTAGGAAACTGTTAATAAGCACTTGTATTTTTCGGATAATGGTTTTCGTAGTTCTTCAAGTTTCAGCTCCGTACAATAGGACTGCTTTGATGTTCGTATTGAAGATTTTGACTTTGATATTGGTTGAAAGTTGTTTTGAGTTCCATATGTTCTTCAATTGTAGGAATACAGCACTTGCTTTGCTCACATGATTATTACCTATAAAAGAATACAAAAGCTTAATATTCAATGAATAGTATATCTTATTATGTACATAACTAAGAGTTATGTAGTAAAGAATAAAAATTGAATGGTAGTTTCATGGTTAATAGATAGTAATTCATAAGTACTAAAAGATATTGGGACATTTATTTATAGAAAGGAAAACTTCAACTTTAAAAGAAAAAACGAAATATGTAAAACACCCTTAACCATATTGTTAGTTATATACATTAATGGGGGAATATGCAAATTGATTCCTTTGAAAAAATCCGTACAAAATCTTACATTCTAATCTTTCTTACTTATTCTTATTTTTAGAAAGAATCCATGGGAATGAAATTAAACATACAATGAATGTCTTTAGAAAATATGAAAACTATAAATTGAATACTTTGTTCGCATGTCTTTCATTAATTGTCTCTTTTTAAGTGGCCTGAGATCTGACTATTATTAAATTGTATGAATGATTGTTATTGATATATACATATGTCGACTATCCTCGTATATAATCATCGACTTAAATCGCTTTAGTCAATAACGGACTTTGATAAGTCAAATAACGAGAATGGACTTTTGAATACATATATTTTGTATATGGAGCGAATAGAATAAAGCTAAATGAAACGACGCTCACTGAAGATGGCGAGTAAACCAACTCCGTTTAACCAAGCGTTAATCAATATTTATAGTTACACAAAAATGAGTTATAAACATTTGATGAATGGGATAAGAAGTGTACACACACCTACGGGCTCATATAAAAACAGTCAAGGTTGATAAGCGAATAATTAACAAGGTCAAAAGGTGACCCAAGTGGAATGAATATATTGGCCTGTCCGAAAGCTAGAATAAGGTATATGGGCTTAACATAATAACAGATACTACACTCTTATAAACTTCATCGTTCATTTATTTCTATTGTTATTACAATTACTTTCTGTTTACATTCTTGTTCTCTCCAACTCGATCTTCTGAAACTTCTGCTGCTAAGCGTTCCATATCTGATTGGTGTTATATACTACTTATATCTGTCGACAAAGTAGTATATACCACAAATATATTGTTTCATCCACAAAATGTGAAATATAATTACACTAAAAGAATTTATTTACCATAAAAATATTCACTTAGTTAAGTGACAATAAATAAACATTTCGATAATGGAGATATTCCAAATGATCTGGTCAGTTAAAATATTCAGCAGGATGATAAATTAATGAGAGCTGTTTTTTGAATCATAGATTTAGTTCACTTGGTGTTGCTTCACTTGTATCTTCTCATTTATATTTAGGACTGCAATTGATCAGTCTTTTGTTGATATATGGGCGTCTCGTGTGGATCGCCTCGATTTAGCCTTAAGTCACAAGCATTTTAAGCAAACATGGATAGTGGTTAGCAGTGGAATTCAGTTGGACGCTCTTTTTGTTCTATTTCGGACTAGTCAACTGGATGTGCCTACATCCCAGAGTTTTTCACTTCGGGACTCGAACCCAGAACCGTTCGCCTCATACGCCATCGCCTTATCCACTTAGCTGGCGTTTGAAGTGAACGGTACTAAGTTCGAGTCCCAGAGTGAGCATCAAATCTGGGATGCAGGTACATCCGGCTGATGAGTCCGAAATAGAACAAAACGCGTGTTCCGGATTTCACTGGTAACTATTATCCATCTTTGCTTATAGACTTGATGTTTTATTGAATATCAGTGATTTTCATATGTGTTTTTTTTGTCAACTACTATGTCTTTATTAAATCTTGAACAAAATAAAATTTTTTACTTCTTATAATAATGTCAATAGATGGTCAAGTGTAGACAAGATGAAACAGCTTCTTATGAACATCAATAATTAGGAAAATTAGATTTAAATGATCAGTAAGTGAATCAATGGATTTCAGCCTTATTGATATTCAATAGATGTATAAAATAGAAGGTATAGTAATTAAACATTGAAAAAGTGTATTAAATAAAGATAAACCAAATTAGATGGCATTTTGATTAAGTTACTAAGGATAGAATTAGAGATAATTGACATATGTTCCTGTGTTCAAGAGTAGAAGTTCCTAGATAGACTAATGTTCATTAGTATTGCTTTAAATTCTAACGTCTTATCGATATTTTATCCCAAATACAAATTCATAATCGAATTGCTAATGAACCCTACGTAAAAGTTAATTGATCTAAATAGCTAAGTAAAGGTTTGGTGAAGAAATAATCAGCCAATTTAATGCAAACTGGTCTTAGTGTCAGTATAAACTTATCCTTTTCAATTATGTATCGAGTCAGTAATTTTTTGACGAAGCTTGTCAGACTTAAAATCCTCCAAACGGCTGAAGCAGTAGCCATCCGGATGAAGAAACCGGAGCTATGTGTACAAAAGTAATATCTTCAGCCGCTTCTCCTCCCTTGACCAACTTCAAAGCCAATTAGCTATTAAACGACCTCATTTGACTATTGTACTCACGACCTTAGTAGTCAAATGTAATCTTCGCTGTTACCTTTGTTCACAATTCTTTGTATCATTTTCATGATTGTTATTACTATTGGTTAAACATCATTATTAATCTTCCCGATACATGATTCATGCAAGTCACATCCATCCCTTCTTATAACATCTTACTAATCTTTCGCACAATATGGTCTTCCACTAAACATTTGATTGGATTGTAATTGCACTAATATTTCTCTCAGCCTATCTGACCCATATTCATTCTGACAAAGGATCTTAAATTTTCACTTAACATATAAGCTGATTCACGTTAACATTTAATCAGCATTAACAATTTTATCCTACTTTATATTTGACTCCATGAGTCATTTGAAGCTAGACCACCATGGAATATCTGGAAGCGCTGGATGGCAGTTTCGACGTAATGCTGGACTCCTCAACAGTGCTCATCTACGTTCTCGAACCAAGGACGTATCAGTCTTGCGCGCAAACGCTTAACCTCCACAAGAACCCTCCTGATAATATTCACCATGCGCTCACTGGTTTCAAGAGGTATTTCCAGGAGTTCCATTGAGAAGTGGTGACCAGTGGAATTCAGCCGGGGTCTGTTGTGAGATAGTGACTCACTTGAGAAGATGGTGGCCAATGGCTCAAGTTCGTGTATCGGTTGAAGTTAGATCTTAGCATCGTTGGATGCCGCTCGGTTTATTGGTCTAGAGGTTAAGCATTCGTGAGCTTAGGTACAGAGTTCGAGTCTTACAAGGCGGGATCGTGAATACACACTGCTGAATTATAATCTGAATTATAATCAGAGGAGGGTTTCTGTGGATATAGTAGTAATTTATTAGTTGAATTCATGACTTATTAAATCTAGAACATCATGTAAAACGTGTAAGAACTGGACGACCGTTTTGTCGTCACATGGGACTCCT
This sequence comes from Schistosoma intercalatum, assembly GCA_944470365.2. NCBI lineage: Eukaryota > Metazoa > Platyhelminthes > Trematoda > Strigeidida > Schistosomatidae > Schistosoma > Schistosoma intercalatum. Next base: position 5,497,413 of record OX103725.1, read on the forward strand.
CAGCAATGTACATCCACGGTTCCGCCCCTCAAGATTCGAGCGCAGGGCCAATCAGTCTCGAGCGCGAACCATTAACCTCTAGACAACCGAGCCGGTCGGCATCCAACGGTGTTAATGTCTGACTTCAACCAACCCACGAAATTGCGCCATCATCCACCATTGGATGCATACAGCTGAAAAGTCCCATACTAGGACGAAACAGCCGCCAACTGCTTACAAGTTCTCCATAGTGGTCTAGCTTCAATTGACTTATGAATTCAACTATTAAATTACTAAATTATTTGTGTATTCTTCTTTTGATATGTTCAAATTAAACTATACTTTCTATTACTTTACTAATAAAATTGAATATTTCACATATTGTTACTATTAATGGGAAGGTACCTTTACAAAAACTATACTGATAAAAAAGAATACAATGAAAAACTTCATTTGAAAAAAAAACATTCGTAATGCCCATGAAGATTGGGTATTCTATAAAGAAGATAATCCAGTGAATTATACATCTCACAATGACATTTTCAACTTGAATAAATAATCAACAACAACAAAAGAAAACCGTTACATCATCTATTTTATTTTCAAATAGTGAACTATTTCACTCGGTATTGTTTGGCTTGTATCTTCCCATTGAGGTTTAAGACTGCAGTCGATCAGTCTGTTATTGGCATATGTGTATACTGCTAGCCCCTATCCATCATTGCTTACAGATAGCTTGTGAATTAAGGTAATATCGAGGCATACGCACAGTATGCACATATATCAACAAGAGACTGATCAATTGCAGTCTTAAGCCTCAATGGGAAGATACAAGCCAAACAATACCAAGTGAATTGAAATTCACCCCATTGCACAAGCAAGTGGTTATCAGGACTTAGTAGCTGAGTGGATAGCGCGATGACGTTTGAAGCGAATGATACTGGGTTCGAGTTCTAGAGTGAACATCAACTCTGTGAGATCCAGGTACATCCAGCTGACGAGTCCCAAATAGGACGAAACGCACATCCTGGTTCCCACTGCTAGGCGCTATTCATCATTGCTTAAAAATAGTGAACTATTTGTTAAAAATTGAAATCAAGTTAAGCTTTATATTCAATGACGTCCATTTTTAACTAATTCATACCTATAGATGTATAAGGTTTTTTTTCTCTATAGTGAAGTTACAACCATTTACTTTCGATAGGGAATATAATAACACATTGTTTTGTTTGTATTTGCTGTTCTTGTTTTTTGGTTTTTGTTTTTGTTGTTGACTGATTATATAAAAGTTATTGTAATGTAAAATATTGTAAATCAATAGTTACATTCTTTTGTTTTTATGCTCATGTATGATATTTCATTTTTGTATTTTCTTTATTGTTACTAAGTCAGACAATACTATTATGAATTTTGAAAGCAAACTAATACCTACTATTTATTTAGTGTTATATTATATTTTTTATAGTGTCGGTTACTATGTTAAGCGTATATAACTTATTCTAGCTTATGGACAGGTTAATTTATCTATTATTCTTGAGCCATATATGAATCTTGTTAACTATTCACTTATCAATCATGACTGCTTTTATATAAGCGTATGCGGGTACCTTTCTTATCCTATTCATCAAATATTTGTAACTTATTTTAAATATTGATCAAACGCCTGAATAAATCGAGTTGGATTAAAAGCCTTTTCCAGTAAGCGTCATTTCACTTCTCTTTCTCTCTCCATCTCTCTCTCTCCAATTCGCTCAGTTTCCCTGATAGTCTGTTCAGATCAAAGAATGTATGAAAAATACTCATTTAAAATTCATTCTGATATTTGATATATTTAATTCCGTTAGGTCGATAATTATATATGAGGATAGCCAGGATGTATATTTTGGAAACAATGATTCAGATATTTACATACTGTTACTCCCAATGGAGCATATGCCACCGAACAACATTCTCCAACCAACTCTGTCCTCGGCCTTCCTTTACAGTTCTATCCAATTGTTGTTCATTTTTCTCATGTCCGTCTCCATTTCTCAACACAATGTGTTCTTTGGTTTTCCTCTTTTCCTTTGACTCGCCTTATGACGTTGTTGGGTGATTTCATCAATGTACGTCCTATCCACTTCCATCGCTTCTTCCTGATTTCATCCTCCGTTAGAATCTGCTTTGTTCTCTCCCATAATAGGTTCTTGCTGATAGTGTCTGGCCAACGGATTCGAAGTATTTGTGTAGACAAATATTAATAAACACTTGTGTCTTCTGGATGATGACGTTAGTGGTTGTCCACGTTTCGGTCCCATACAGTAGAACTGTCTTGATATTTGCATTGAAAATTGTGACTTTGATGTTGGTTGTTAGTTGTTTTGATTTCCAGATATTCTTCAATTGTAGATATGTTAGTATTGCTTTGCCAATCCGCGCCTTCAGATCTGCCGTGGACTCAGATTAAGGGCCACTAAATAATTTTCTATTTCTGTGAGGGTATTTACAGGTAATTCAATTTACACATCAACACCTTTGGATGCTGGTCAGCTCAATGATCTAGAGGTAAAGCGCTCGCGCTCGAGACAGATAGGTCTAGGATTTGAACCTAGCAAGGCTATATCGTGGATGCGCACTACAGAGGAGTCTCACAATAGGACGAAACGGACATCCAGTTCTTCCAGGTTTTCTATGATGGTCTAGCTTCAATTGACTTATGATCTCAACTGTTAAAATAACCTTAATATCCACAAAACCCCTTCTGATAATTGAATGTTTTCATTTATCGCTTATTGTAAATGTATTGTGTTTAAGAAAATCTGATAGTTTAATAACCAATAATCAGTTTAGAGAAAATTATTCAGTGTGAAATTATTTATGATTGCAAAATAAGATTTTCTCAAGAATTACTCAGTAACATCTTCTCACATTGTAAAGTTGTATGATACGTGTTTGAATCACACAGAAAACAATAATCCCTTGTAACCACAACATAATCAAGAAACTCTTATTTAATCTACAACGTACATTGTTGAAACTAATACAAAGACTGTTTATGACTACCAAATGATTTTACTTCTTAATGAAGCATCTCTTTTAGATTCAGCAAGTTTTTCTCAACCAGTTTTACCTTGCAGTACACTTTCTGTTTAAGCATGAATAAGGATAACATACTACTTTGATGAATCATGCCTTTAAAATGCAAACATCTGTTAAGTTAAACTAGTAAACTGATCGAGTGAATTATCAAAGATGGTTTTAAAATATTTAAAGTATATTAGAGATGGAACACCACTGGACGCTGGTTCAGTGGTCTACAGGTTTCATGTTAGCACGTGACACCGAAGATCGTAGGTTGGAGTCCCATAATAGGACGAAACGGCTGTCTAATGTTTCCAGGTCTACATTAGTGGTCACGATATGATTGACTCATGTATTCAACTATTAAAATAACCACAATCTCCACAAACCCTTATTCTGATAGAAATCTGATTGGTTGAGATCATAAATAAATTGATGTTAGACCACCACTGAAAACCTGGAAGCACTAGACGGGCGTTTCGTCCTACTGTGGGACTCCTCAGCAGTGCGCATCCACGATCCCGCTCGCGGAATTCGAACCCAGGGCCCCCAGTCTCGCGAGCAAACCCTTAACCTATTGGACCACTGAGCCGGCATCCAGTGGTGTTAATGTCTAACCTCAACCAAGTCATGAAGTTGCACGATCATCTTCTATTGTACTGAGGTAGACACCTGTTTCTATCCGACACGGATTAGCTCCACTGGTCACGGCTGGTGTTATTTTAACTGTAATTTTTATTATAAACTGTTGATAAGTCCCACATTTTTTAAAAAAGTAATGCACTTCGAAAGTGTTAGATTTGCATAATTCATTTATCATACTTTTGATACAGTTTTGAAATATAAAAAAGAAACAACAAATAATCAAAAACTCAATAAATAAACAGTGAAACTAACTGATAATACAAAAAAATATACATAGCAACAACCAAACACGCTTGACCTTCAGCTATTTTTTTGTTTGTTGGTATTCCAATATTGTTTCGAATAGCTGTGTTTTCTTCTCTTTTTTATGCATAAATTTAATTTATCTTTTTTCCATATGTTTTGTTGGTTTCATTATTATTATTATTATTATCGCCAACCAGAAAAAAACCTCATAAAGAATCACCTTATTTGATAAAGGGAAACCACATGGGAATTAAGGTTTTCGATTAGAATGCCAAAAATAATGCGAATAAAGGATAAAGCAGAAAGGTTGAAGTTTTGTTTGTCTGTTTGTTTGTTTGTTTGTTTTTTCTTTGAAAAATAAATAAATAAATTGATGAAACAAAATTTCACATTTTTTCTTTATGTAATAAGAACGAATGAGTTGACAATCGAACTGATATATTTTTTTTAACCCTTAACACCAAGTTAACTTGTATCTTGGAAAAGAAAAGGCAACTGATGAATAATTAGTCAACTAAAAATTGGAAACAAGAGGGGAGAAATTAAATGGAAAATAATGTTTCTTATGGAAAAATGTTTCTTTTTTTGTTTCTAGTTTAATTGTATGCTTTTGAAGATTAGTATTGAATTAGAATTGAGTTAGAGAACCATTTGAAAGAAATCACAGAAAATGGAACTACTGTTTCTAACATAAAATCATTTCAGATGGGGTTTCGTGGATATGATAGTAGTCGTAATGATTGAGATCATGAATCAATGGAAGCTAGACCACCATGAAAAATTTGGAAGCAATGAACGGCCGTTTCTTCATTGATCATTGATGAGCATATGATTAGTGTTTAATTAGGTTGTCTATGGAGTTCAGCTTAACACTGGAATCAGGTGAAACATTGTAATACTACATATGGTTATGATTTTTGTTTTCTGTTAATAATAATAATGACAATAGATAAAACAATCATCCGATTTATTCACACAGGAAAAAATGAGCATTAGAATTCTGTGAGTTCACTAAACTTAGCTAGTAGCTAAGTAGGAGTACTGATTCATTAAGTGACATGAATCTATCATTAAATACTTTCAAAGATCTTATTCTTAAAATGATTGTTGATTCTATCATTTCGATTGTTAGCTAGTATCGTGAATCTTTTGAACTTTAATGTTAAAATACAGTCTATTAATTAATGCCTATAAATCAATTATTCATTGTACACTCTATCCCGTATAGCAACTGTTTATACTACTTTCTATCATTTAAGTCGAAGTAGATCAAATCAACTAGACATGAGAAATGTTTAGTTGATTGATACAATGTATTTCACTTTGAGTGGCTGGGAAACAACAGTCACACCAGGTATAGTATATAGTTTTATAATCGGTCATTGAGTAATATTACTAGTATCAAGTTATTGAGTCAACTGTATAATTTATAAAGCAAATATGATATTAAGGTAGATTCTGAAAAAGATAAACGAAATACTCTCAGCAGCATATACGTGATTTCTAATTACTTTATACACAGTTAATAATGGACCGAAAACACATGGGGATTTTTCCCGATACTATTCTTAAAATTTACTTCAATAGTTAGTAGTAAATACAATGTACTATGATTTATGTGTGAGTGATTAGATGTAAGATGATTTGACTCGAATGATGTTTTGATAGCCAAGAAGTATGACATTTCGTAGGTATTTTAAAAAAATGGTGAGACTATAATTCATGGACGACCTTTGAGCGACACCGAAGTGACCTTGAGAGTGTCTACCTACTTAAAAGGGCTAAATGAAAGTTATAAAGCAGTTTGAAGAATAAAGACAATGATTTACAGTAGATGGTAAGGATTAGGATTTAGATTTATAGTTTTCATCACGAACTGACATCAACTAAAATGCCAAGGTGTTATTTGGACGAATGAGTGAGTGAATGTCGCGCCAAAATCTAAGACTTGTTATCCTAAATCTGAGTGGTTCGTTCATAAATTATTGTTTCACAAATTAAACTTATGACAAACTGCCTACCAATGTGAATAGAGAGAGAACTGAACAAACAACAATGAACAATGGGAGCTATATTTTTTGATATTAATTTACTTAATACAAACGTGACTCCAGCAAGCCAAGTATGAACAAAATACCCATGACATACAGGTTTTCACACAGAGTCATTAATACTTGGAACCTGTTACCCGAAGCAGTGGTGTCCTCACCTCCAATCGACCCATTCAAGAGAAGATTGGACACTCACAGAAGCATACTAGACAAGGAGTAACATAGGCCGTAGGCCTTCTGTCCTTACTACACAAGTCTGAATCTGAAATCGGTTTACTACTATAGCTACAATTGATTTATTTTGTAGAGAAATATTTTATATCAACTATTTGGTACATAAGTGTGTAACCATGTGAAAAAATTTTGTTTTGTTGAATTGACTTCTCTGTACTCATTAATCTTAACCACAATATACTGGGTTTTTTTCTGGTTCTGATAAGTTGCTAACTGGTTTCGAACATCAATCTTAACATCATAAGTTAAATTATATAAAACTATTTTGAAATAATAAAGTAATTAATTATAACTATCTACTGTTTTCAACTGATGAAAACACTTGAATCAAGATGAAATCAACATATTCTATGCATTTTGTTTGTTTTCACTTGGTTTACATAAGTATAACCTTAATTAAAAACTCTATGTATACAATCTGAATGAATGTTTGACAGTTTTGACATAAACGTATTATTTAAAACTGAACTGAATTAGAAGAATAATGGAGTAGGTAAAGGACAACTCAAATGATGTATTTCATTTATGTTGTTTCATTAAACAATAAATTGGTTTATTATACTTGACTTTTCATTCATTATTATGTCACTTTTTAGTGAAAATTAACTTCCTATTTTTAAAGTACGAACAACACTTAAACACTCTGTTGGAAGTCCAAAAATCTTTTACCACTAGAGATTCTTTTATAAACACTGTGTTGAGGGTCAATTATCTTGAAGCCTAATGCTGAAGAGGCTGCTGCTATATTGACTATTTTCACCGATATTTGTTGCTTTTGTCTGCAACAGTAGAAGAGACAGGTTACCTAAGGAGTTCAAACCGTCTGGTCGCATCAAAGCCGCTCGTTATATTTCGTGTATCGTCTGAAATATGGAGGTCTTCATAATCCAGTTAACCATCAAAAGAGAGAGAAAGGTTGAGAGTAAGCAACTTTTTCTGACATCCATCTTTACTGGCAATGCATCCATCAGCTGTCTTACATGCACGATGTGACTGTGGAGCCCGTCGTATGAATTCCGTATGACACTGTTGATCTTCTTAGGTACACCATAATGTTGAAGACAGTTCCATAACGTTCTCCTATCCACACTGTAAAATGCTTTCTCATAATCAAGGAATTTGATGTATAGTGGCGAATTCCATTCAGCTAATCGTTCAACAATGATTCGTATTACTTTGATTTAGAAAATTATTATTTAGAAGTAATTACAGTTATCTAAAGTGTTTCAAAATTGGTTGAATAAGTGTTGCATCTTTTCAAAACGTGATCAAAAACTGTGAAGATATAAGGTTATATAATAATTTCAGAAATCATATGGAATAATATAATAATAGAAGTAGACGACTGTCAATCTTAGAACAGAAAATAGTACTGAAGCATATCTACGGTGATTAAAAAGGAAAAGGTAATAAAAATCTAAACTATTTATTGATTGATTGACTTACAATAACGATCCTACTGCACAACCTTATTTTATGTGTTCAGAAGAAATTCGTGACACTTTTGTTTTCACAACCTGAATTAACAATACGATTTTACTATTTTTCTTTCAAGTCCTGTACAGTTTTGTCCTCCTTCATCTCCTTCCGTTTGTAGTCTTCACTATCTGATTGTCACTCATTATTACATAGTTTTAATGTTTTATCATGGTTATTTTAAGATCTATTTATCCAAGTTTTCCCAATTTTCTATGCTAAACTATTGACCAAAACTCTTGTTATTTTATTCTTCTTACTACTACTAGTACACTTGTCTATTTATCATCAATTTGTACTTCTTACCTAACTTGTTTAGTTGTGTAATCTATTTCATTGAGATTTCATATTGTATTATTTTTAAAAAATTTATTTATGAGTTAGAACATGAATGATAAGTTTAGTCAAGATGGATGATTTTGATTCAGCCCAGAGAACCAAAGCCCGTCTAGCTCAGTCGGTAGAGTATGAGACTCTTAATCTCAGGGTTGTGGGTTCGAGCCCAACATCGGATGTCGTCCAGAGAGGCAGTGCAGCACGTTTCTCTATTGTGTCACAGAACAAAACTCCATCAAAATGATGTCTTATTACTGATCTCTGAATGTTAAAATAAAAAACATTGTTTTTTTAAGCGTAACGTAGTTGCCAGATGACCAGTAGACCGAAAATAATCAATAATTTTAAGTGATCTAGATTTTAAGAGACTCATTGAACCTATTGAATAATGGGTAGTTGTCAAGACAATTAAATCGGGTCTTTGAAAGTTTGAATAGTTAATAAATATATATATTCATTAATTGTTTGATTTGTGTGGAGAGATTTATACATAGGTCGTTGATTAAACGATCAGATTCACTTTATTTGAAAAAAAAGCATTTGAAAGTATAGTTTCACAAAATGATAATGTTGAATATGATCACATTCTATTTTATTAATTTTCAATAAATGTGGATCAGTTTTACATCATAGATTATTTGTAGATAGACAATCATTAAAATACAGGAAGCATTGATTAGTTATTTCATCTTAGTATAGGACTCATCACTATTACACATTTACTTTTACTTACTTACTTACTTACTTACTTACTTACTTACTTACTTACTTACTTACTTACTTACTTACTTACTTACTTACTTACTTACTTACTTACTTACTTACTTACTTACTTACTTACTTACTTACTTACTTACTTACTTACTTACTTACTTACTTACTTACTTACTTACTTACTTACTTACTTACTTGCTTACTTACTTACTTACTTACTTACTTACTTACTTGCTTACTTACTTACTTACTTACTTACTTACTTACTTACTTACTTACTTACTTACTTACTTACTTACTTACGCCTGTTACTCTCAATGGAGCATAGGCCGCCGACCAGCATTCTCCAACTCACTCTGTCCTGGGCGTTCCTTTCCAGTTCTATCCAATTCTTGTTCATTTTTCTCATATCTGTCTCCATTTCTCCAAGTAATGTGTTCTTTGATCTTCCTCATTTCTTCCTTTGGTCTTGAGGATTCCATATGAGGGTTTGCCTTGTGACACAGTTCGGTGCTTTCCTCAATGTGTGTCATATCCACTTGAATCGCTTCTTCCTGATTTCTTCCTCCACTGGGATCTGGTTTGTTCTTTCCAACAGTAAGTTATTGCTAATAGTGTCTGGCCAACGGATCCAAAATATTTTGCATAGACAACTGTTTATAAACGCCTGTATCTTCTGGATGATGGCTTTCGTATTTCTCCAAGTTTCCGCCCCATACAGTAGAACTGTTTTGACAGTTGTATTCAAAATCCTGACCTTATTGTTGGTTGTGAGTTGTTTTGAGTCCCAGATGTCCTTCAGTTGTAAATATACTGCTCTTGCTTTACCGATCATTCATATCTGCAGCAGATCCACCATGTTCATCATATTTACTACACTATCAGAAATTAAACATTCGACTTTTGAGCTAGTGAGTAAACAACTAACTGTCAGATCACTGAGTTGGCTTTCAGAGATTTGAGCTGCCAACTTTAACTGTTTTATAATATTAGGCAACTACTAGTGATTGACTACTTCATTTCTTACGTGTTTGAACTTTAATCATCACTTGTTTTTATAATAACTCATTAAAAATATTTTTGAGCTGATTTCAATGAAGCCTTTTATGTAGTTGACGTCAATTTACCCATTCTCATATAAAACTTTGATATTTGTATTTCAAGTTATTTAAAACTATTCTGTTAGATTGAATCATCGGGAAAGTACGTTTTCAATTCCTCTATTATCGATTATTATGTTACTACAAGACAATGTAAGATAATCTACTTATACATAATATTTCTTGTAACAAATATCACTGACGTTTATTTATTTATTTTATTTAAACACAAAAACATTGGTACAAAGAGGTACCAAGTGCATATGCGTTACATAAATCATTCGATTCGTGTGAGGGCTGGAAAACTGCCCGTGTGCCCAAACCGAAGTAGGTGGTTTTCTTAGGGGGCTACATCCCGAGCCTTTGACCTAAAAGTCTGATCCACAAGGCAGTGGAGCATTGTGAGGAGATGCAGTCCCATGATAGTCGATGACCAACAATTGGTTCATACTCCATTTGCTTCCTTAGGATCTTGGATCATATGTGTATCCTTGGTTTGGAATCAGGGTGGATCCTCCATATCCACCAACCTGGTTAAAGTGCTAGATATTCGCTTTTTGTCCTCTCAATTTCGTAAATAACACTCCTGCTACGAGGAGGCACTAAGTAGGACTTCTTTGGCATTGGTTGTATGCACGTGGCCATGTGAGAGCATTTCGAGCAGGAGAGCTTTTCAACCTTCTGGTACAAGACATTCCATATCTGATTTGTGTTACATACTATCTATATCAACAGATATGAGTTACATACACCACACATATTCATACGACCTAAATTAGATCTAGACATTTTCTCATAACAAAACAGCTTAGCTTTCTGTATGATGTTCTATCATGTACTTTGGTTGCGTTTTATATATTAATGACCATATTTTTGTAATGCTATAGTAAACTATTTTTACACTGAAGTGTAAGCCTATATTTCTTATCATATTATTTAAACTTCTAACATTTCAGTAACCATAATACAGAACATATGCAGTAATAACTGGGAAACGATGAACTGGTATATGTATGCAGGTTTCTTTGTCGTAAAATGAATATACACATTTACTGTCTTCTTTCATTTAATGACGGTGGACGAGTACTGAATACATCGTAAAAGCACAAACGCTTCATATTTCAGTGAATTAAGATGAGAAACGAAGTGGCTATCTGCTGATTTATAATATATATGAAAACATTCAACCATGAGAAAAGGTAGCTTATCGGATTGAAAAAGATACATATAAATCGAGCAAAAAGAAATGGAGAGAAGTCGTGACTTGTGGAGCTAATCCATGTCAGGTAGAGATAAGTATCTACCTCGCTACAATGGAAGATAGTTGTGCAATTTCGTGGATTAGTTGAAGTTAGATATTAACACCGTTGGATGCCGGCTTGGTAGTCCAGATAAATTGTTCGCGTGCGAGATCGAAGATTCTGAATTTGATTCCTACGGGCGTTGTCGTAGATGTGCACTTGGACGAAATGTCTGTCCAATGCTTTCAGATTCTCAGTGGTGGTCTAAAGTCAATCTATTCATGATCTCAACCAAAAAAGAAATGGAGTTCGCAAAACAACTTATGGTTTCTTACTTCTACACATCAATTCTAAATTATTGTTTATTTAGTTATATAGTTATATTCTGATCAATTGCGTCTAATGATTACAAGTGATATACTATCCTAAATTATTCAGAAGATAACAATTTTTCGTCCACGTAATCACAAAATTGTTAACTTGTCCGCTTATTCCCTGAACAATGATCATTCCTGTCATGAACGGACAAAACAATTTACAGCTGTTCAGTAGTTTCTAGTTTTAAATGATTGTCTGACTATGGTCATTTCATGAAATAAACAGTAAAACTCAGCAATCTCTGTAAACATTTTTACAGAAAAATATGTTTGGATCATAATCACTCAAATTATTTTGTTCAGTATAAGTAAGCAATGGTAATTTCATACTTAATATCGTTAGGCTACATCCCTATTAAATCTGACTTCAAAGATCAATCGTCTAGAGTTAATTTATACATCATGCGGATCTAGAGGCGATTTATCCACCTACTTTTTATCAACAGTATGAAAAAAAAGACAATTCAGACATGAAGCATTGAGAAGCAAGCAGATCAAACAAGAACATTAGATAAAAACTGTCTCTTGGCATTCAAACAAGGGAGGAAAGATTCAAACACTATCAAGATAATACACTACATCGATATATAATGAAATCAACTATACATATTGTAACCAAACAAAAATAAGACCACACAAATAGTATGCTTCAAAACTGAAGCCGATAGTGTATAAAATGTGACTGGTTCCTCTTTACATAACGATATATATATAACAAATGAGTGAGTAAAATTATACTGTCTACCAGTTGTTGGAGAACATAAAACGGCTAGACATCTATTTTAGTGAATATTCCTCGTCAGTATAATCTACCACTTTTCATTGAAATCAAATCACAAACCACTAAGTTGTCAATCCATCTAGTACATGGTCATTGTATAATGATCTATATTAGTTAATGTTCTGTTAGGTGAGATCTATAATCAGTTGTTTACCATTAAACATTCTCATTTATTCATTTATTTTAAATAAATTGTCTATGAAATCTTGTTCCTTAAAAAGTTAACTAGTACATTTCCTCCATATTTCAACCCTATTTTACTGCCTTTACTAAATGCTGTTAAAAACTCAAACTGGAATGAAGCAACTTTCATATACACTTTGTATTTTATGACAAAATTTTCTAGGAGTCAGTAAAATCTTTTAACTCAGTTAGAAAATTTATAGAACTTAGTTCGAATTGGGTTACATTATTGATTGATTTCAACTAGGTCAAATCCAGAGCGAGAAGAAATTACTGAACAATTATTTCATTCTAAAATAGAACGTCTAATTTGTCAATAATAGCTAAGCACCATCAAATAATTAAGACAAATATATGCTTTTTGATAGTTTTATTCTTTGAGCTATGAATCTTCTCCACCATCTCAAAATCATATGAGAGTAGTACTCTTCTCGTTGTTCGAAAATGGAAGAATTTCGCCATAAGACAAGCTTCCACTAGACAGCAACTGTGTTTTCTCCACGATTGTCTTCGTCATCATGTTCTATCAACAATCAACTGGGCAGTGGGATGGAGAAAAAAAAACACGACCAAACCATCCAGCTCGGAGAACAAAACTCCAACTCAAAATCATCCATCTACCATCACAAAAAATATGCTGTTTAGCACTTTATTGATCTAAAAATAGTATCTATGAAGAAATGTATATTGGGAAGCATATTCACCACTTGAAATTTTCAACCACCATAGTAGAAAAACACATTAGCAATAATATAAAAAGCCATACTAGTATCTCCCATATATACTACCAGGAAAATTATAATCTGACAAACAAATATTATATCAGAAGAGTTTTTGTGGATATTATAGTAATTTCAATGGTTGAGATCATGAGTCAGTTGAAGCTAGACCACCATAGAAAACTTGGAATCACTGGATGTGTTGCTCAATTTTGTGGATTGGTTGAAGTTAGACATTAGTACCGTTGGATACCGGTCGGCTCAGTGGTTTAGAGGTTAAGCGCTCGCACTCGAGACTGATAGGTCCTGGGTTCGAATCCCGCAAGATGGGATCGTGGATGCGCACTGCAGGCGTAATGGCCATACAGTGATTCCAGGTTTTCCTCGGTGGTCTAGCTTCAATCGACTCATGATCTCAACTATTGAAACAAATATCAGACAAAATCATTCAAAATAAAAATAACCCTTGGTATGATAGATACCTCTTTTGTTATTTCGTTTTCATCTATTTACATTACTTTAACCATAAAGAAATACATTGAAATTCTTATGATTATAATAATACCTCATTTATAATGAGATACATTGCAATTTTTAAGGGTACAAAGTGAGAAAAAAGTAAACTATTTATGTATATAGTTTGCTAATTTACTGTTTTATACAGTATTAAAGTATTGATTGTTTGAATGGAAATCTATGTAAAAAAGTATTCAACAACATGGATTAATCAATCAATCAATCAAATGAACCAGTATCTAGTTTCTTTTACCTAAACTTATTTTCATTAGAAATGATTATTGGTGATGGTCCTTGTAATTTGTTATTGTTTTTTTAATCATTTCAGTGAAAAATTAAAGAAACACATACCTGGATAGCATCAGTGTAACTCCTTGTGTATGTGGATCATTTTCTTCTTTATGACCGGAGTATAATAACAGCTTCCCTGAAGTTAGTCTTTGTTGTCCAACCTGCATCTAATGTGTTCCATTGATTCCAAGCACATCCAGGTTGTATCTTTCTTCAGAAACTTGGATGACTCCCGGTCCATCATACTGTATGAAAATGTTATGTATCTAAATTAATTGTTTCTTTGGTTGTCAGAAGGAACATCGGCGTCGTCACTTCTGAAGAAACTCAGCTTTCATCATGTGACGTCATAACTCTTTTAAATAAAGACCTAACTCCCAGGGCAGAGTTTAAATGGTTTGAATTATTTTTTTTTCTGGTTAGCGATTTTATAGTGAGTTCGTTTTCTAAGGGATGAGGTCGCTAACCCCATGCCTTAACTTACTCTTTTATCCGGGCTTATGACCGACAGTAGCCCCAGAGAAGCTCCAGGCGGAGTTAAACATATGCCTAAAGAGTAAGTTATTGTAATATTGTGTATTATATAAATATTTCTAAATCAGTTAATTCATTTGGTTTAATGATATTCCTTAAATAATCTACTTAGTCCTAAAGATATTTGACAGTATGGATTAACTTGTGGTATTAAATCATTGAATATCATGACAACATTAAAGAATTATAGTGATACATCAGGAATCGATCTGATGGATTGTAAACCAGAACATTCTGTTATCCGTAACAATATCAGTCATTAGAAAATTTCTTTTCATTTACAATATTCTGCCTAATTTTGCTACAGGCAGTTTAAATACATGCAAATACTGTTTCGTTTGTTTTGTGTGTGTGTGTGTGTGCATTAAGAATATTGTGCTAATAAACACACGGGAATGAAAAATAAAAATGTAAAACATTTCTATTAATTTGTCCCAGTCTCTACATTTAAATTAAATGGAAACAGATATGATTTTAGGCTGATGGATAGCAAAGAGTATAACACCACACTTATTGTTCCTCTCATTTGTAAGGTTGAATAAAGTGAGAACAACAGGAATTAAAGTAGAATATAATATGAATTTATAATATTTCATGGATTAACTTTAGTTAGATACAGTAGGATTTGATTAGACTGAATTGTTGTTTAATCAAAATGAATGATTCTAAATACTTAGACAATGGTAAAATAGTCGTATATATAATCATGAGAAGTATGCTTTACAAATAATTCGTAAACAATGAGATAAGATACATATTTTGATGGAGTTTTGTTCTCTGAGGTGGATGGTTTGGTCGTGGAGCTTTCATCATCAGAGCAAACTTCAGAAGCATATATATTTATAGAGAAGATGAACAGAATAGATAACACATGTTAACATTTTAGTGGATATGCACTGATTTTAAGAAGTGAAATTGTAAGCATTATGGTCACACGTTAGAAGCAAAGATCATTTGAAGTACTTACTTACTTACTTACTTACGCCTGTTACTCCCAATGGAGCATAGGCCGCCGACCAGCATTCTCCAACTCACTCTGTCCTGGGCCTTCTTTTCTAGTTCCATCCAATTCTTGTTCATTTTTCTCATGTCTATTTCCATTTCTCGGCGTAATGTGTTCTTTGGTCATCGATGAACAAGGAGGTTCAGATGCAGATGTAAAGGCAAGGATTGGTAAAGCAAGGACAGCATTCCTATAGTTGAAGAACATATGGAACTCAAAACAACTTTCAAGCAATATCAAAGTCAGAATCTTCAATACGAATGTCAAGACAGTTCTACTGTTCGGAGCTGAAACTTGGAGAACTACAACAACCATCATTAATAAGGTGCAAGTATTTATAAATAGCTTTCTACACAAGAAACTCAAAATCCACTGGACGGATACCATCAGGAACAGCCTTTTGTGGGAGAAAACAAACCAGATTCCAGCTGAACAGGAAATTAGGAAAAAACGATGGAAATGGATAGAACATACATTGAGGAAATCGTCAAACTGCATCACGACACAAGCCCTAATTTGGAATCCTGAAGGAAGGCGGAAAAGAGGAAGGCCAAAGAACAGATTACGTTGGGAAATAGAAGCAGATATGAAGAGGATGAATAACAACTGGAAGGAGCTGGAAAGGATTGTACAAGACAGAGTTGGATGTGGATTGCTGGTTGTTAGCCTGTGTTCCTCCACGAGGGTAAGAGGCGTAAGTAAGTGAGTAAGTTGCGTAACACTTGTACAGTAAGAATGCCTATATATAATAACAGTCTAGAATTAGTTTCCGAAATTTGCCCACAATTTAGTCTTTGCTAGGATACAACGTATTTTATAGTCATCTCTTATACATAAGTTATCGATTAAATGTTTTATGAACGTACTGTTGCTACGCTTAGCTCAGTGATAACATTTAAAGCAGTGATACTGAGTGGCGAAGGTTCTATTCTCTCATTTATCATCAATTCTCTCATGATTAAGGCTGCATCTTATTGATCAGCGTCAATTATCACGAAACACGGTTTCTTCCACCTAAACATTGTAGAACCTTTCAGTTGCAATTTCTTCTAGTCATCATCAGAAATTGCATTATGTTTATGGTCATGTAACAATTAAATAAGGACCCATTTTGCCTAATTTTGGATTCATTATTACTACTGTCTAATATTGACTTTAATTCTGTCTACTGGATTTTCGTGATTAGCATACACACACATATATACAACACTGCCTGGAGCCCCCTTGGGGCTATCGGTGGTCTCAAGCCCGGATAAAGGAGGAGGGTTGGGCATGGGGTTAGTGACCTCCTCCCGTAGAAAACTAACTCGCCATAAGATGCTAACCAGTGTATATATATATATATATATATCATTTGCACTGACTCCAAAAAATATGTCCTGATGATGTTGTCTGGAAAGACAATGAAAGTTTCCTGACTAAACCATCCAGCTTAATGTGCAATTCACCTGGTATATTTTCTGGATAAATTTTTCTAATATATTTGTTTAAATAAAGAAATTTTGAAAGAACTTTAACTTAAATAATTTCTTTAGAGCATGTTATACTGTTTCATATCCCCCTAGATTGCTTTTCATTGAATTACATTACAAAGTAATTAACACGTTTCCTTTGTAATATCTTCAAAGAAAATGATAACAACGTTTCCATGAATGTTCTAAACACACTATCATTATTTCATAGTAGTATAAGCCTTCTAATAGATAATAGTGTATAAATGGTTGTTATATATAGAGGTGCATACATTTATGAAGAATGAATATGATGTTTATGTTATTCATTTGTCTTATAAAATACGAGATTTTTTCTTTATAATTCAGGTTTCATCAAATCTTTTGGCTAATTCATTCAATTCACTGGTCTAAAATTGACACTAGTCAATGAATCTAAATGTTTTTGATTTCTGTTTTGTTATATATTTGTGGGTATACAATACAGAGAAGTTCCGTACTAGTAACAAGTAATCGTTTATCCCCACCTAATCTTCCATGGTTACCATCAATTCTAAAACGCTTCATCTATATGACATTATTAATATAGTGAATGTATAGATATATAGGTAAACTGATAAGCAATTGCTCAAGTGGTCACATGAATAACAAACATTGAAACAGAATTTGCAACCATTCCAATGGGAATGTATCATTACTATCAAAAGTACCTCTACAAAGTACTTCAATTCATACTATAATCGGGTTTCAATAAAATACTTTAATAGTATAAGGGTTGTGGAGCTTATTAAGTTTTTGATTGAGATCATGAACTAATTGATGTTAGACCACGTTTGGAAACCTGGAAGCACTGGACGGCCGTTTCGTTCTATTGTGGGACTCCTCATTGGATGCCGGCCCAGTGGTCCAGTAGGTTAAGCGTTCGAGCGCGAGACTGAAGGCCCTGGGTTTAAATCCCGCAAGCGGGATCGTCGATGCGCACTACTGCGGAGTCCCACAATAGAACGAAATGGCCGTCCAGTTCTTCCAGGTTTCCAATGGTGGTCTAACATCAATTAGTTCATGATCTCAATCAAAAACTTAAGTTATATGTTACAATTCAAACAGTCGTATACCGTGTAGAATCTAGTGAACCTAGTGAAGTGAAACGATCAAGACAAGTTTATAAGCAGTTGAAGTAGTTTTAATACTAATGAAAGTACAAGATAATCCACACAAACGATATGATTTAGGAAGAAAGAATTAATCTATGGGATAAAGAAGTATACAATAATTTTAAGACACAAAATCTAAGGGAAGGAATAGTGGATACATATATTTAATTGAAACAAATTCTAAACTATTTCATACATCATTTTCAGCTGTTAGTTACGATAATCACATTGATAACCTTAGTCATTGAATCGATATCTACCAGCATGACTAAAATCAAAAGACAATGAATTCGTCATATAACTGAAATGTTACATTTAAATTATACAAATGAACAATATGAATTATCAGTATGGGATTGTGGAGATTACTATGTTCTTTTTTTAATATTAAGATCATGAATCCACCAATGTTACACTACCATTGAAAACCTGAAAGCACTGTTTAACTGTCTCATCCTAATATGAAACCCCTCAGCAGTGCACTTCATCTAATCACATTTACTCACAATTGATTGATCACTGGGTGGTGATCAATCTCATGCTTGTCTAGTCCTTATTAGTGCAGATCGAATGCTATCGATCATGTTGCAATGTGGCCACTAGTCTAGGTGACTCGACAGTGCGGGCACTATGTATTGAGATTAGATGGTGGTTGGAGGTAGTCAACAGGAAACCCTGGACCCGGGTTTGATTGATCACCACCCAGTGATCAATCAATTGTGATTACATCTCAGTCCTACAGGAGGTTAGTCACAGCTCGGATAGCTCAGTGGTAACGTCTCTGACTGTGAAGCTGGGTGACACGAGATCGAATCCGCCAGGGAGCACCAGTTCCCTCAAGATTACAGGTATACCTTGCCAAGTAGCACGAAACCCGGGTCCAGGGTTTCCTGTTGACTACCTCCAACCACCATCTAATCACATTTACTAATTTTTACAAAAACAAATCGAGAAAAAAAGTCGTTTTTTCATTGATTTTCTGATGTTATCCAAAAATTGTAACTATTTGATTTCATCCTTAAAAAATAATAATATTGGTAACAATAATAGCAGTAATAATAGTAGTGATAATAGTAGTAGTAGTAGTAGTAGTAATAATGATGACAATAGAAATAATAATAATAATAATAATAGTAATGATTATAGTAGTAATAATAATGGTAGTAATAATAGTAATAATAATGATAATAATAGTAATAGTAATAATGATAATAGTAGTAACAATAATAATAGTAATAGTAATAGTAGTAGTAATAGTAGTAATGGTAATGATAATAATATTATGTTTATATATAAAACAAAATCTTTACCAGATTCATAATCCTTTTTATTAATGAATACACTTTTATTGTAAATATTAAATCGATTAAAACGAAAACTGAAGTAAATATCAAATGGGAAAAACGAGAACATAATGGAAAAAGAGGAAAAAGAAAAAAAAAGAAAGAAAATCACGAATGATATAAACAATTAATTAAAATGTAAATAATTAGTTTCATACATTCTTTTTTCTCTTTATGTTATGTGGTATTGTTTGGTGCATTCGTTGTTGTTGGTGGTGGTAGTGGGGGTGGGGGTGGTATTGTATCCGTGTGTTTAATCATTGACGACATATTTACAAAATAAATTTTAAAAAATACACAACTTCATATTGGTTTATCCTATAATTGACAATTAATTCTTATTAATTATGATAATAACATAATTTTGATTAAAATCTGACAAGTTAAATTTTGAAAAGAGAAAGATTATTGTTATTTTGTCTTCTTTTGAGATTTCTAGAAGCATTCATAAATCAGTTAAAACTAGAATATTATGAAAAAATTGGAAGCACTGTATGGTCATTTCATCCGGGTGTGAGACTACTCAGAATTATGCATCTACAATCCTGCTTGCCGGATTCGAATCCAGGAGCTTCGGTGTCACGAGCGAGCGTTTAACTTTTAGACCACGGGTCCGACATTTAACAGTGTTAATATCTAACCACAACCGATCCACCAAATTACGCCATTGTCCATTATTACGTTGAGTGAGTTACTGTTTCACAACAGATCCGCTTGAATATCACCGGTCATCGCTTCTCACTAGAACTCCAGGATATACCTCTTGAAGCCAGTCACTAATGAACACATGATGATTTATGGAGATCTCAGTGAGCTTTCAAACATTTATATCATCTGAAGTTAGTTAATTAAGAATAAACTTGATAACTAAGTTAAAGGTTGGCAAAAAATAAATATTTATGCAAACAAACGGGATAGCTATATCATCGTACTTCTATGGATCAATACTATAGTACATATCACCAGGACGTCAAACCTTGGCCAACCAACCGCGATGATGATCAGTTCGGCCTGGTCCTAAGCGTGAAAACGGGATAGCTGACTGAGTATAATCATATTTAAGCCATTTAAGATGGACAGTTTATACTCTGTGGAATCCAGTCCGCACAGGATGCATATATGATAACAAGAGACTGATCAATTACAGTCATATATAACAATGAAAATACTCAAGTAAACATCAAGTGCAATTAAAATGAAGCTATTTGCATTAAAATGATTGTCAAGATTTTGTCACGTGATTTCGCTTTTAGTATCTTTTATTATTATTATAAGGTTTATTCAATATTATATTTTTGGTACAATATAGAATTCTCAGCACAACGTATTTCAACAAGTTGCTGTTTCTTCTTCTTGGTCGATCCTGACGATAAATATTGAGTGATCGCCAGTTAGATGTTAGCAGTTCAGTAAATGAATATCTGAATAATGTATATTATTTTGCTGCATATTTCCAGCGACCACATTATCTCTCATGAGGCTTTTTGTAACTTTGACAACGAAAAGTTGTACACATTTCAGAAATGCACCAGGATAGGTTATACGATTAATAGAGAGAATGATATATCAAAACAAACAAAATTAGATAACTTGTTGAAACATCTAGATGGCAGGAACGGGTAGCCCAGATACTCAAGCAGGCCGCCTATGTATGTATAGATGACGTATATCAATAGGGTATAAATCTTAGTTGAATAACATCGTTCCAACTGTCTCTTACCATTTTAGATTAATATACAGCGATTTGCAATGAATAGTCACATTTACACTTTAACCTATATAGGCAAACTTATGTTAAAAAATTTTGGTTAACTCTAAAAATTAGACAATAATAACATCTACCATTGTCCATAGATGAATTCATATGCTCTATCACCTGTTTACACTTTGTAATATACTTTTCTTAGGGTAGTTATATCACTGAATAAAAATATCACTTAAGAATGAACGTTTTACCTGTTTCGTTTGATTATATTAAGTATAACTATACATTATTCCATTCACTGTTCATTATTACATATGCCTTAATTCATAAATCATTCCAATGAAATACAGCTATATGATTTTTTAATCGGTTCTTCTTTTCGACATCATTTTTTCGCTCTCTCGCTCTCTCTTTCCCTCATTCTCTTTCTCTGAAAAGAATGCTTGTTTGCACCTTTGTGATTTACATATCTATTTTTTTATTATGTACAAAATACAATACACATTTTTCTTTACACTATTCTTACATTCAAATTATTTCTGCCCATTACATTTCACCCTCTTTGGATTTTATTGTTGTTGTTGTTGTCATCGTCGTCGTTGTTGTTGTTGAAACTAGTTACTATAAGGTTGATACAAATTGTAAATGTAATAACATTTTTATACAAGGACATCCCTTTGCATTAAATCAGCCATATATATTCGTACTATATATATATATATATAAGAAAGATACCAAAAATAGAATGGTCATAGAAATTTTATTATTGTCATTTGTTTCATTTACTTTTCTCTTCTTGATTTGTTACTTCTATACTGAGACTTAACTAAAGAATTTATGACGTATTTGAATGGTATTTTAAAGTCCATTTAAAAATATAAAATTTTAGTGAAATATTTTGTTTGTTTTTCTTTTTTCGTTTTTTTTTTAATAATAAAAACAAATGGCGAAAACGAGAGTATGGATTAATTATTTTTTATGTAACGTTGGTGATTAATTTAAATAGATATATGCCCACCCTCCCAAAAAGACTAATCGATTATAATCCCTAAAATTCCTACTTGTTACACAAACTAGTTGCTATTTGGATTCAGTAGCTTAGTAGATATAGTGTTAATGTTTGGATAGTATTGTACTATATTCGAGTCTTCAAAAATTAGTATTTTTATTTTACTTTATTTTATTATTATTATCAGCTTTATTCAATATTACTATTTTTGGTACGATATAGAATTCTCAGCGTAAAGTATTTCAACAAGTTTCCGTTTCTTTCTTCTTGGTCGGTTCTGGCGATAAATATTGAGTGATCGCCAGTTAGATGTTGGCAGTTCAGTAAATGAATATCTGAATAATGTACATTCTTTTCGCTGTATATTGCCAGCAACCATATGGTCTCTTATTGAGTTTTTTGTAACTTTGACAACGAAAGGTTGTACACTTTTCAGAAACGCAGCAGATTAGGTCATGCGATTAATAAACATAATTATATATTAAAACAAACAAAAATACATAACTTGTTGAAATATCTAGATGGCAGGAACAGGTAGCCCAGATGCTCAAGCAGGCTGCCCTATTTAGGTATATATGGTCGATGAGTTCCAAATGGAACAAAATGTACGTTGAATATTTCATTGCTAACTAGTATCTAAATTTCATAGTTTACATTGTAAACTAATATCATTTGACGCATTTTAAAAGCTGGATAATTATTGCATGCTATCTTGAACTTCTGCATCCTTAAAACCCTAACAGGAATTGAATTCAAGACCTTCATATACTACTGGACTATACTTCTGCTTTTGATTTTATACTAAGACAACTTTTACTTAATAAGTTTATCAGAGTCTACACTGACAACTGGATAACCGATTGGCTGTGTTCCTACGTCACTGTAAGAGAACAGTACACTGTGTTTGGAGGAAAGGAGTTGTTCTTTCATAGAAAACACCTTTGTGAAATATGCGGATAGTCTTACTATATGTATGCTGATTTCTACCTCTTTGCATCCCATAGAAATGAGTGAGTTTTAGTCTCGTATTGACTGGTGATCTGTTGTTAATGGTCTCATACTTAATCCGTCTAAATTGCAAGCTGTTAACTTTAACATGAGACATGAACAGCATCCAAACACCATTTTCGGGATCCTATAATGCTTGTGCCACTGGATGAACACGATGTAGAAGGTCAATTATCTTGGTGTTACCTTTTCCTCTGATCTCTCTTGGTTTTCCCATGTTTTACTGTTATCGAAAAAAGTTTTCCGTTTGACTTACTATATAAAGAGGCTTCATGCTTTTGGGATTACTCGTCATTTACTCTTACAATTTGTCATTTTCTGCATATTACCTATTATTAATTACTGTTCTCCATTATTCTTTCCAGGACTTTTGAGAAAAAACATTGCTGTATTGCGGAGAAAGCTAAAGGCAGTTAGCAGGGTGTGTGGTGAATATTTCGAGGTCATTATTAATATGATTGTGGATAGACATCTAAAATCTTGCAAACTCCTGGCAGGTGTTTTCTTATCAGATACTAGCCATCCCTTTCACTCATATCTTTCTCCTTGTATATCTTCTGGTAGAACGAGACGTAATTACATTAAAACCCATGCACTCAAGCAAAAGTATAAAAGTTCTATAATACCTTACCTAGCAAATAAACTCTGTGACGTACAGGTGGTTCAAGTTGACCTATTCAATAACCTGTATTTGTAAACACGTCTCTAATTGAAAAGCTGTATAGTTTCAGATCTTTATTTTCATCCTTTTACTTTCTTTTTTCTTGTTTGTTTTTGTAAAAGAAACTTGTTGAAACACCTCGCGCTGAGAATTTCTATATTGTACCAAAATATAATATTGAATAAAGCCATTAATAATAATAATACTCCGAGTATGATCCATATAGAGCACTGAGATGAAATAAAACAATCTTGTTTCTCCTCTTATTGTTAAAATGGTGTGTTTTACAAATAACCCTTGATTCTTATCAATACAGCATCTCCTACTTCACTCTTATCATCATGCATTTTTATCATCTGACATAAAATATCTCTTTCAACAGCTGTTTATTTATGTTAACTTCACGTCACAACTGCATAGATACCAACTTATCTATAATTTATTATATATATATATATATATATATATATATATATATATTCTTCACTGAATAATTGTCATACAACATCATAATTCATTCACTTGATGTTGTTTTACTTGTATCTTCTCATTGTTATTTAGGACTGCAATTGATCAATCTCATGTTGGCATATATGCATCCTGTGAGAATTGCCTCGACGTAGCTTTAAGTCACAAGTTTTTAAGCAAAAACGGATAGTGGCTAGCAGTGAAATCTAGGACGCTCGTTTCGTTCAATTTGAGATTCGTCAGATGAATGTACCTGCATCGCAGAGGTGATGTTCACTCAGGGACTCGAACCCAGTACCGTTCGCTTCAAACGCCATCATGTTATTTTATTTATTTACAATAAAGTGGTGGTATTATCAACTAGAGTCACTGATGATACAATTGGTCATTTCCATAATGATCGAACAATGTGTATCATAGAAATTACTTAACTGATTTAAAGAAAACAAAATGTTGGTGATTTCTATATAATAACATAATGTTTCATCATACTTTTATCGATAACATTGATTATATCTATTCTAGTTTTGATAAACCTTGATTGCCTGATTTATTTAAAGGTATCAAGACTTAGTTCACTGGTTAATGAAGTTAATATTCAAATTTCTCTTGAGAAATTTATATCACTACTGATTTGTGTTCTTTTCTTGAGAACTCTTAATTTTCATGAATAAGTGTAGTATCTTGAAGGCGCTTAAATTTACAGCTGATGTAGCACATTTTTAACTAGATTTAGTACATAAACCATAACTGTTTCAACTTGTCTTTATATATCCGTATGGGGGTCGTGGAGATTGTTAAGTTTTTTTTATTGAGATCATGAATCAATTAATGTTAGACCACCGTTGGAAACCTGGAAGCACTGGACGGCCGTTTCGTTCGAGTATGGGACTCCTCACCAGTGCGCATCTACGATCCCGCTCGTGGGATTTAAACCCAGGTCCTTCGGTCTCGCGCCAGGCGCTTAACCAGCTAGACCACTGAGCTGGCATCCAATGGTGTTAGTGTCTAACATCAACCAATCCACGAAATTGCAAAGTATATTTTAACTTTAAACTTAATACACTTTCACTGAAATGTGTCAATGTATAATACTTACCTCATTATTCGTAAAGATCTCTGATCGAATATTAACAAAGATTCCTTACAACATCAACAGATATCAGTCTTTTCATAGAGAACATTTTGGCTTACACATAATGTTAAACATTGAATTCAAGTTCTTGATAAACAACTAAAAACTGAAGGGATGATAACTATTAAAATAAAATAAAATTCACAATCAGTTGGTTACTGTTTAATATAAATAAATCTAGTTTGAGGTTTAAAAATAAGTTGTAGTTAACAGTGGAAAGTAAGACACGTCAGGTGGATATATCCATATCCCTGTATTAGTTTTTAAAATGAAAACAAACAATTAGATAATTGGAACCCCATTTCTAATAATAATGTAAGTCTGTTTTACTCTTAATCTAACAAGAATTACAGTAATAATTTTTACTATGAAGAAATTCAGTAGGGTATAATTGATTTTTTATCTTAATATTGTCTGTAGAATATAGTGATTTAAAAAATTGTAGCCACTATGAGCACCTCCAAATGCCCTGGTATGGCCGGAAGCGAAGAGAGTTAGCTCTCCCTTTCGAAATTTCCTCATATGGCGACGTGCATACAACCACTGTCAGAGAAATCCTACTCACTGACTTCTCGCAATAGGTAGGTTGTTCACAAAATTGAGAAGACGAAAAATAAATGTCCGGAGCTATAACCCGGTTTAATGGACACGGAGAATCAACCTGGGGAAGTTGGAAAACCGTGATTCTAAACCAATGGTGCACATAAGTTCCAGGGTCCTGAGGGAACAAATGGTATATGAACCAATTATTGGTCGCCGACTACCATGGGACTGCATCTCCTCATCTCGCTCCACTGTCTTGCGGATTAGACCTGTAGACCAAAGACTCGAAGAGCAACCCCTTAAGGAAGCCCCCCGCTCTGCTTTGGACAGCCGGACAGTATCCTAACTCTTACACAAATTGAATAATTTATGTGGCGCATATCTATTTGGTGCTTCCTTTTGACAATGTTCATCTGTTTAAATACATATAATAATAATGACTACTATTATGAGCTAAGTAATTTGTCATTGTGTGATCTTACTAGTATCAAACCTTTATCTTGAAACAAAACATTTCAACGAAATATTTTACTTCAGTTTTGAGAATTATTGACTGTATTCATGATTTTCCATACACTAGTCTGATCATTGTGAATTGATCTTTGTTACTAATCAGAAAGAAAAACATCATTAAATTATTTATTTTCCTAAAGAAATCATTTTAATCATAACAATGTTTCATAGTTGGGACCATGAACCGATTGATGTAGACCACCGTTGGAAACCTGGAAGAACTGGACGGCTGTTTCGGCCTATTGTTGGACTCCTCATCAGTAAGCGTCCACGGTCCCGCCCGAGGGCTTAGAACCCAGAACCTTGAGTCTCGCGCGCGACTGCTAAACCTACCGGACCGCGGAGCCAACATCCAATGGTGTCAGTGTCTAACACCAATCAATCCATGAAATTGCTCGACCATCTTCCATTGCACTGAGGTAGATACCTGTCTCTATCCGACACGGATTAGCTCCACTGGTCACGGCTTCTCACTAGATTTCTGAGAATTTCCCCAAAAGCTATTCATCAGTGAGCAAATGTTAATTATCAGTATACGTATTGTGGAGATTATTAAGTTTTTTGATCGAGATTATGAACCTATTGATGACACTATCACCAATGAATGCCAGCTCAGTGGTCCACTGGGTTAAGCGTTCGTGCGCGAGACTGAATGCTATGTGTTTGAATCCCGCGAGAGGGATCCTGGATGCGTACTGCTGAGGAGTTCCACAATAGGACGAAACAGCCGTCCAGTGCTTTCAGGTTTCTAACGGTGGTCTAACATCAAGTGGTTCATCATCGCAATCAAAAACCTAATAATCTCCACAACCCCTATACTGATAATCTTTCATAAATTCTCTTCTTTTCTGAACCATTGTGTAGTAGTTAAATACTTATAATCCTTTCCCATCCGGAGCAACCGTCATTTCTTAATCTACATAAATATTCACTTTACAAAGTGGTTTCAATTCAATTGGCTATTAATATAGTCCCATGATAGTTTTTGTTTCAAAACCAGTTTATACAACACACTGACTTTGGATACAAATCAATGTAAAATAGAGATCACAGGATCAATGTTTCGACTCCTTATAGAAGTTTTAATTTATACACACTGATGAATAGAAAAAAAAGCTATTTACCTACTATCCTTTATAAGCAAAGATGGATAGTAGTTAGTAGTGGAATCTAGTATGAGCGTTTTGTCCCAGTAAGCAACACCAAGTGAATACTACTATCCTTTAGTATTTAATAGTTGTTTAAGTCATTCTTTGACGAATGTTTTCTACAAACCTTCTATTCTATTTTATTATTCATTTGTTCTATCGCAAAATAACTTGTCTATTTTAAAGCTACTAAGCAACTGGTTCATTTATATGATACTATCAAGAGTCAAGAGTCGTCCGATTAACATATGGTTATTACACTTGGATTAAGAGATTTAGAAAAAAAATCCAAATTCGTTCATAATTGTTCTCAGAATGAAAGTTTCATTCTATCTCTATAGAAGACAGTGTACATTTCTGTTATTTGAATCAAAATCAAGTTCTATTTCCAATTATAAAACATAATACACAACTGATCAAATAACATTTTGGTGTTGTTAAGCACTCCAAGTTATAGAAGGTAATTGAGGAGCTTTTACCACTGTTCTGAATGAAATCATCAGTCCATATTTTATGTCGAAATGATCTTGTTACTTCTTTCATCTAGAAGCTTTTATTCGACTTGATAATTGTTGCTCAATAATTTATCCATTCAGATATTATAGGTAATTTATTTTTTATATAAACTCAATCTGTGTCGCAAAATTTCTAGCTAACATACTTAATGAGATTTATTCCTTTTTTCCATTATGGTCCTATAATTTATGCATATGACTGACGGGATAAAAAGTGTGTTGAATCATGTACAATTATGATTATTCTGATTCTTGAAATGGAATATTTAGAATGTAAGTGGATTTACATCGGTTATCGATTGCATTACATTAACAGCATAATGCAATCCAGCTTAGGGAGTGTTAATGATAAACATAGAATACATTTTAGACAAAAATAGTCGGCTCCCAAAATGGTAAAATACAACACTAGCTACGGTCAAATTATACATTATAAATCGTATATTACACCGCAAACAGTAACAAAATCAAAAAAGTGATAATAAGGTAAAATAGATTGGAAATTTAGTACTTGTATTGTAGCGAGCGAAAACACAATTATAGACAACCAAATTATAGAACGTCTTAATAAAATCTGAGAAGCATACAGTAAATACTTCGATTGCAAAATGTTCATTAATTGTCTCAACTTCATTATTTCTTCATTCCCATGTTAACTGGTTCCTGTTCCCGTTCTTTCCTCCTTGATCCTCTCGACCTTCTGCTGCCAGACATTTGATTCCTGACTAGCGTTACGTACTACTTATGTCGACATAAGTAGCACACACCACAGTATGTGTATAGATATTTATCATGTTTAAATTTGAACGGCTACTTCAAACAACCGTATTGTGGGATAAATTATAAAGACTATTCTATTGATTTTCTGAGAGTGGACAATTTATTTTACATTTATTTGCTTAACTTTATCGTTGTTCATAAATTCTGTTAAGCAATTTATTGGAGAATTCTTGTTACTCCAAGAATACAATTTCCATTTATCTTCACTGGTTGTAAGTATATGTTTATTGTTAACTTCTTCGCTTTAATCGTCTATCATATCGTCCACCATGACCTTTCTGATACAAGATACTTTCGTCGCCCGAATATTTAAATAGCTAGTGTTACACTCAGATGACCAGATATAAGCAAAATGAAAAGTGAGAGATAATGACGAGTGGACGCTACTCAACAGGATTCTACATCACTTCCTAGGAAATAGACACACTCTATTTGTGGAAAATGTCGCTTAAATTTCTGAACAACATGTGTATACATTTATAAATGCGTTGTCCACATATTCTCAATTCAGTTAGTTTATAGTCTTCTTACTTTCTCTTAGTTTTCTCACTTAATTAAGTATTTTTGGCACACATATAGGAAACACAAACATCAGGATCACATTCGGATGACAGTAAAACATAATAGTGAGTAAGTAAGTTAACGAGCTCGCCAAAATCATTCATTCTCAACTACTGAAACAGTGAAAATCACAGGGTAATTGAAAGCCGTTTAATCATGACTCAGAATTCCTTAACAAACTGTACTCATGACCTTAACTACTGGTAGTGGAACTCAGAATTTTCAGATCTTACAATAAATACAAAAAACTATTCAACCATTATTTCATACGAATATTCGTCAAGATTAGAACGAATAGTTTGACAGTAATTGAGCGCCGAGTATAGAGAAGTCATTATATGTGAAAATTATATTTGAAATAGTCTCAGCGATTGAAATTTAACTAATTCCAACGTTTCGTCCAGCCAACTTGTCTGGACTTCTTCAGGGTAATAATCAAAATCAAAATTATCATGTTTTCAACGACAATCTACATCAATTGCCAAATTCTACAATAATCCTTAGTTTTCAATAGAATACTAATTCATAATCCAAATAAATAACTATTTCACTTTTGTTTTTATTTCTTCATATTTTATCTTATCTACAAAATTTCACTCCATTAAAATGAATAGATGACTCATAGAGACTAATAACTCGTTATAAATTCTTTTTAATCTTTCTTCGCATATTAGTAACTTACCACTTACTCTATAGGTTATTCATTTATTTGTTTATCTCTATTTTTCTTTCTCCTTTTTTTGTTTTTAGTTGAAGGACAATTGGTTAATCAATTTTCAAATTGTCTTACGCTGTTTTTTTTCTCACTTCGCACTACCCTCTCTCTCTTCATTTCACTCTTGTGAATTATGAATTGTGTAACTATTGTATAAATACTAAAACCAAGGAAATATATATATTTTTTCTTTTTCCTTTTAAATCATTTCTGTTTATGTCCCTTTTCAATTGATTATTGTTGTTGTTATCTATTTAATATATTTACTATCAATTATTTCTCTACTTTCTCATATATTCTCACTTAGTTACTATGCTATATCATCCTACTACACAAATTTTGTCTATAACAGTTTATAAATGACCATTACAGTTTTCAGTTTCTAGATAATAATAATAATAATAATAATAATAATAATAATAATAATAAAATTGACTACTAGTAAGTACTATATTGCCTTGTTTTCATAATTTCTTAGTAAAGAAGTAATAAAGTATTTCATCTTTATTGTTAATCGAACAAAAACCTTATGTAAAAATATATATAGATATGCATAGATATAGATATTAATGTAGACAGTGAATATTGTGGTCCCGTAAGCAATTTTGCTTATTATTTCAAAAAAGATGTTTGCGAGTTTTTCTCTCTTTTTTTTCTATTGTCACCCCTAACATTTGTTTCCACTTATAGTTTTTTTTTGTTGCCTCGACAACACAAAATCGTGTATCCAGTTTAAATGTTAAGTAGGAAAAAGAAAGATAATTGGACTACCAATACTAATACTAATAATAATCATGGAAAATTTCAAAATTGATCTTTTCTTTTTTCATTAATCCAGTAATGCCTGAAGCTATTTAGTTCTCTGTTTTCTCTTCACTTATAATCAACGAAAAAGAAAAAAAGTAAAGCAAATAGCAGTGTAAAGAGCTACAAAATGATTTCAAAATTCATATACATATCAAGTGGTTTGTAGACCATGAACAGAAAACCTTAAACCTAAGTTTCATGTTAGCTAACACTCTTTAACAAGGTGAGAGGAAAGAAAATGAAAATTTAAATGTAGACGTAAATGACTGACGAACAGATTGTGACTTCTAAGCTAGTCAGTGAGCAAATTTATGAGAAAGTATATAATTGATCGAAAAATTAAGCCGTAGCAGAATATCTTGTTTATATATCTTCAGTAAATCATCTGCGTGGATTGGTTGAAGTTAGACATTGACACCGTTGGATGACAGCTCAGTGGTCCAATGGTTAAGTGCTCGCGCGAAACCAGTAGGTCCTGGGTTCGAATACCGCGATGTGCGGGGTCGTTGATGCGCACTGCTGAGGAGTCCCGTACCAGGACGAAACGGCCGTCCAGTTCTTCCAGGTTTTCCATGGTGGTCTAGCTTCAATTGACTCATATATATATATATATATATATATATATATATATATATATATATATATATATAAGTCAAATAACATTCATGAGGGCTTAGATCATTGCTTATATAGTCATCAATCATCATTTCTTTTAAGAGGTGTTTTTCACTATGCGCATGATTTGTCTTTTTGTTGAATCAATAAGATCCATGTTACATTGTTTTCCATTAATAGATCGTAACATAATTAGTTGAAATGATCATGTTTGATGTCTCTTCAATCATTTATTTTTGGATAAAAGTTTGTAAATTAAGAATAACAAATAGTGAGAGATAAAATGAGTTCATTTAAATGATTCATTTACTCTTCCATATACACAAATAGTTATATGTATATAGAATATTTTACAAACAAAATCTCCTATATGGAACATGTAAGAGACATTAACAACTACTTCCTACAATCTCATAACTTCAGTTCTTTTTGTGAGAACAGATAAAATGAGAGAGATTATGACTTAACCAACCACATAAGACATGTGTAATTTCATTTTAGTTAAGTAAATCCTAAGTAAAATCGTAATAATAACAAAAATCCCTAATATGTTTTGAAAGTTCTAAGATGATGTCAAAAGTTAGATTTTACAAAATCAACAGGGGATCAATGTTTATAGGTTAATGAAAGAAACAAAACAATGAAACCAAATATAAAAATTAAATATAATGAAACTGATAACCTAAAGACAAAAAATCTAGGACTTGTGTGTTATTTCTACTTAATTAAAGTTATTGAAAAGTGTGAAGACTGTCTGTTAAGTTCAACGAAGTATTTATTAGGAATTGTCAGTGAGCATTATTAGATCACTAGACAAATGGTAGATGTGATGAAGACGCATCTTATCAATGTACATTGGTACTGATATGAGAAATCACAAGTGTTTGTTTGCAATGTTTTATTAAGTCTTGAATTAATCTATTGATTATATATAATCCTGTAATTGGATTTATTACATGACTGGTACCCATAGCATGTGTTTAAATTTTTCAAATAGGGTTTCCTCTATTCTCTCGATATACATGCTACAACAAATACATGTAAATGAGAAAATATAATTAGAAGTGAAAAGAGGCTCTCTTATGTAAACTAGTCTTTTTCAGTAGGTTTTGTGTACTGTATACAATCATAAAATAAGGAACAAGGAACATCAGTTCGATACAAGGCTTTATTGAACTATCAACAGATCTATCCATACAAATTTCACCCATCTATCATGTAAGAATACAAGAAACAACTATTACATACACATAGTTCCCTTTATTATCTTAAATAGAGCAAGAACAAAGATTGATGCAGAATAATATGAATTCATTTTATTTCGTTAGGTTCTCATCAGCTGCTTACAACCTAAATTATTTGAAAATTCAACATTATTACAGATATTGACATATTTATACATAAGAGTGTGATTAAGGATCAATACATGTGTATGATGATGTAGCGAATATTCAGATAGAGTTAATGAGCTCATAAAATGTTTGATTCGAATAAAGTCCGTTAGGTCCTGTCCTAGCAGATATTTTCATGGCTAACCTCGAAAGAACCAAACTCAAACGAGCGATTGATGAAATGACGTATTATTCGAGGTATGTTGATGATACCTTCATCGTATGTAATAATAAACAACATGCAATAAATCTGCTAGAGTTTTTCAACGAAGCACATCCGAATATCCATTTCACTATGGAACATGAAAAAGAAAACAAGTTCCATTTTCTCGATATCGCGATGAAAAGAAGAAAAGATGGTACAGTTCAACGTTCAGTTTATAAGAAAGACACATGGAATGGTAGTTATCTTAATTTCAATAGCTTTTGTCCAATCAGTTACAAAAAGGCACTGGTCAAAACACTGTTTTACAGAACAGAAAGAATATGTACTTCCGATACACTAGAAGAGGAAGTTATGAATGTTAAAAAATGTTTAAAGAATAACGGATACCCACTGAAATTTATTGAGAAATACGGAAAATGTGAAGATAAAAAACCGAAAGCAATTACAGCAAATAAAAAGCCTATTTTTATTCAACTTCAATTCAAAGGTGACGATGTCACAGGTTCAATCAATATGAGACTAAAAACTGCACTGACAAGAACCTATCCTGCAGCGAAATTGATTGTCCTGTCTAAAACAACATGTTCTTTGACACAATCAAAGGTCGACAGGTATCCCTTTCATGTTACCACCAACTATGTATACAAATTTACATGTACCTGCCAAAGCAGTTACATTGGTAGAACAGAAAGGAGAGCCTACGTCCGATTCAAAGAACATATTCCGAAAAGTTTAAGATTAAATGGATTGAACTCATTCAACAGTGCTATCGCAAGACATCTCCTTGATACAGGACATAAAGCTGATATACTGAAGTCCTTCAAGGTGATTAACAAACAATCAAACTCGAACCTTTTGAAATTCGCTGAAGCGTTAGCAATCAAACGTTTAAAACCAGATCTATGTATACAAAAAGAGACAGTAATAAATCTTTCTTTACCCTGGTAACAATAACCCCCACTCTTTCTATTCATTTGCTCCTATTTATTTATTTATTTATTTATTTATTACGTCATTATTGCAACTCTTTCTGAAATATAAATTACATCATACATAACTGATTGATTTCAATTCATATTTTCTTTATTACCATTAATCTATTTTCATGAGTTCTAATCACTATTTCAATGTCCCAGAACTTTCCCTCTCTAACTTTATTTATTTATTCGAATCAAACATTTTATGAGCTCATTAACTCTATCTGAATCTTTGCTTGCTAGATCATCATACACATGTATTGATCCTTAATCACACTCTTATATATAAATATGTCAATATCTGTAATAATTTGAATTTTAAATATTTTAGGTTGCAAGCAGCTGATGAGAACCTAACGAAATAAAATGAATCCATTTATTATTCTGCACCAATCTTTGTTCTTGCTCTATTTAAGATAAAACAACTATTAATTCGAATACCATAACAAGTATAGTAACCGATTTAAATCCGTGTACAATCAAGTATAACCAATCATAAACCTAAATTATCAAGCTGAATAGCTAGATCACATGTTTAAAGAATCTGAAAACTCATTTACTTTGGAAATGAATTAAGAATGATAATAAAATTACTATTGATCAAATCATTTGTACCCACAAAATGAAATCACTGAATACGCTTTATTTAAATACAATCGAAAATGAGGATAAAGATTTTTAAAAACAGATAAAGATTGATACCAATTTCAAGTTTTGAATGTAATTACTGTACCGTGACCAAAGTCTCCGTTATGTCATCTAATACTGTTTCAAAGTTACCTCGGATTAAATACTTGCAAATCACTCAAGATCTGTATTTTCATATATACGCTACGTTTGCAATGTTGTAAAGAAAGTAGATCCTACTCAACATTTTGTTAAGTATTAGTTGAAGTTAGACATTAACACCGTTGGATGCCGGCTCAGTGGTCTAGCGGTCAAGTGCTCGCGCGCCAAACCATTAGGTCCTGGATTCGACCCTCACAGGGGGCGAGGTCGAGGATACGCACTTCTGAGGAGTCCCACAATAGAACGAAACGGCCGTCCAGTGCTTTCAGGTTTCCCATGGTGGTCTAGCTTCAACTGACTCATGATCTT
This sequence comes from Schistosoma intercalatum, assembly GCA_944470365.2. NCBI lineage: Eukaryota > Metazoa > Platyhelminthes > Trematoda > Strigeidida > Schistosomatidae > Schistosoma > Schistosoma intercalatum. The sequence goes on from OX103725.1 coordinate 5,532,662, forward strand.
AACCATTGAAATTATTATGAAAAACTTTATAACAATTGTCTTCATTAATAACAATGTATTTTGTTATAACTTGTGGACTTGTGACCTATTGATATATATGATGTAATAATACCGCCAATTAGAGGACAGTGAATTATCGATCGGATCAATGACACATAAAACCCGTACGAGCAATCTAGAGTCTTTATCGGTCCTGCTTCCTACCTAGCCCTGCCTGTTAAGTCAAGAACATGAATCTCAGCCTTTACGATATGAATCATGTATTTTAAACATACTGGGTTTATATACATATCAAACAGACCACATCTTACCACATAATAGAAAGTAGCATTTGTACAAGATCTAGTTAAAGGTGACTATGACTATGAGTGTCTGTAATTAATAGACAGAACATAACTCAAGAACGGTAAATCGTATCATAATAGTGTATGGGTCAAAATAAAGCTTAGAATAAGAAGAACATGAATATACATAATTCATCCACTTAACAACTATACAATAAAAATATACGTATCATATTAATACATAAATAGTTCTCAAAAGTTACCATTTATAATTCTGGTTAAGATATAACACATTTATAAGACAAAATTTACTTTTCAAAAAAAAAAAAAAACCTAGAAAAATCATCATTCATATGTTGATAATCACTTGTTTAGCATAGATACTATTCTATTACATCAAACTGTAATAAAAACCGAAATTTTTCAGATTATATACATAACCTTGTACAGCTTATTGTTTATTCAATCATCTAGCTATAAAAAGATCTAATGAATCAACGTCAAATGGTTTAAACAATACAATTTGATACTTATGAAATGAATAATAATAAATTTAGTTTTTTTATTATTTGTATTTATATTTGTCATTAATATCAAGAGGGGTTTTTTAGATATTATATGAATTTTAATAGTTGACATCATGAGTTAATTGAAGCCAGACCAACATGGAAAAACCGGAAGAAATGGATGGTTGTTTCATCTTAGCATAGAGCTGCTCAGCAGCGCTGTGCTTGAGTCTCGTGGGAGGGGGGCCGGGATCGTGGATGTGCACTGCTGGAGAGTCCCATACTAGGACGAAACGGCCGTCCAGTGCTTCGAGGTTCTCCATGGTGGTCTAGCTTCAATTGACTCATGATTTCAACTAATGAAATTACTAAAATCACCACAAAACCCTTTCTGATATCAGGTATTATTCGTAATAGGATAATAAATTTACTTATATAAACATATTCCCTATACATTTTCCACTGATCACCATTTAAACTTATCATATAAATAATAATAACTATATATATACTCTATGGTTTTGAGATGGTTGAGAAGATTTGTGGTTCAGATAGATGATTCTGATGAACTTCTGTCACGTTTAGTTGACCAAACCATTCAGCTTACAGAATAAAACTCTTTCCAAATTTACTCTATTCATTTATTTATTCACTCATCCGTTTAAAGCATCATTTAGAATTCAATTAGTCAATAATAATTATAATAAATGATTATTCTTTTTTTTAAAATAACAATATTTCTATTGGGGTTTCTTTTTTATTATTATACTTTGTATTATACAGAATCATTATGATACAAAATAATAAGAGTGAGCTAGTTAGTTTATAAAATAAAACTCAAAGCAACCAATAATTACATACATTAATTTGTTTTTATACATTTATTTTATATTAGATTTTATTTATTATCCGATTACCGGGCAAATCCAGGATTATCATACGCTGCTACACTTCGATGTGAAGGGAAATAAGGAAAATGCATTAAACTTTTACTATAATTATATCCTTCTTTCATTTGCTGTTGTTGTATGACATGTGATGATAAGGTATCATTTTTATTAATAATAATATTATTATTACTACTACTAGTAGTATTGTTATTATTATTTAAATATGTTGAATCTGTTGAAATATCACATTCATTAGGCGATAAATATCCTGCAACAGATACTTTAAATAAATCAAAATTTTGATAAATACATGGATATGGTTTTTTATCGAAAAGCGTTGTTGGTTGATTTAAAAACATTACAGGACTTAAAGCTTGACGTTTACAAAATGATGCAAATGAATCACATTCTGTTAAATGTTCAATAACACTAGGACGATTGTAAATAAGAAAAAATACAGGTCGATAAGCACGATGTAAATGCTGCCGTAACATCACTACACTACTTGATGAATGAATTCGTTTCGATGATTCTTTGATTTTATTTTCTGGACTACTTTGAGATGAACTCCTGGTGTCATCATTTCCTTTAGTGTTCTGATGATTTTCATCAGTAAGTGAATCATCTGATGATGGTGGATCAGGAATATTTCCAGGTTTAATTTTACTGTTTGATATGGTAGCATAATCAAAAGAAGAAATAGTGAAATATGAATTCATTTTATCATTATGACTAATATCAGATTTTAATGAAAAAGATTCTGCCGCTGATGGAAAATTAGTGTCATAAATATGACAGTTGGAATTATTTATTGTTTCAGTATTTTTCTCATTAGTCAGTAAAATCAAATTTCTGTAGCCATATACATCAGACCTACTGTAATCTCCACTTGGAGTAACTGTAGAAAGGAAATGTGTCACTATACTAAGATTGTGACAATTTTCACCACCAACTTCGTTATGCCTTAATCCAGGAAGTGTCCATATTTCACCCAGCTTCCACGACATTTGTTCACCAGTAACACTTAAGGGAAGAGTTTTTACAGTTTTACTATAAGTACTTGGTCGACATTCACTGTCAAACAGAATCAATGGAGTTAAATTTTGAGGATTTATCCCTGAAATCTTCTTTAATTTGATAGCTCTTATTACTACATCAGCCACATAATCCGCCGCAGCATGTATTGAAGGTAAGTTTCTCAACATACCGAGCTGATATTCATATATAATGCATAGTTGTTGTGCAAAGCCTGATAGAATTGAAAACCTTTGTGATTCAGTAGTTAATTCAGCAAGTCGGAATAAAGGTCCTCTACATGCGTTGACAACATTTTGTTCAAATGGTGTACAAGAAGGACTCTGAGCATTTGAATAACATTTTCTAGTAATGGTTACATCAGGTATTTTTGGTTTGCGTCTTACGAACTCACATGGTTCATCAAAGTCAGAATGATTCTTTATCCAATCATTTTTTTCATCTTGAGACAATAAAGATTGTCGTTTGTTATTGTTGAGTGTGAAAGACAGTCGACGGAACAGTGGTGAGTTAGTTAAGGAACGAATTTTCATCAAAGGTGAATGATATGTTTGCTTTTGATTGGCAATTTGAATACTTATGTCCCGAGAAGAATAAGAACTTTCATTTTTTAAACGGTTGTTTCCACATTTTATTTGTTGATCAAGCAAACGTCGAATAAAGGGTAAATCACTAGAAGCATTTTCATTTTTAATACTCACTTTTGATGCTGACAACGTTGGTGATGAAACATTTGAAGACCCAGAAGGGCTTTGAACACAACTGTTTGAAGCATATGAGATCGCTTGTATTAATTTGGATTCAAATGATTTTATAAAGCGATTAACAAACCACTTCAAATTAAGAAGAACTTTCTCTCTGTTTGGACATCGATTCATAATATTCTCCCTTTTCAGGGAGGAGCTCGTTTGTAAGGTGATTTATACGTCCAATAACGAATAAAGTGCTAATGCGAGGATTATGTACTAATGATGCGTCTAAACGACAACGTTTATTGGTCGATGTTAGAATCTCAATTAATGACCATCAACAGTCAACGAGAATTTACAATAACGTTTTATAAGTCACTATCATTTTTATAGTAAATTTAAGTAGGATGAAGTAGTTTTTCAGCTCTCCTTTAAGTGGACTTTTCTAAGCGCGATTTTAAACATCAAGGTTAACTTACAAATGTGAAATTCAGTAGAATGCCTGGAACAGTCAAAGTGCGGGTTATATCAGCAAGAAATTTACCAGTTATGGATAGAGCAACATTTCTTACAGATGCTTTTGTTGAAGTAAATAGATTTTGATATCATTAGTGGTTACAGTTGTGTATCGGAAGCATAACTTACAAAACAGAAGTAGTCCGACGATCTCTTAATCCTTCATGGAATAGTGAATGGTTCTGTTTCGAGGTACCTGTTTTCTGTTGTTTTTTTCAGTTTGTAGTTGGATGACCAGGCTCTACAAGACGAGGCGTTACTACTTAAGTTTGTAGCTATTAGATTTTTAATACTAATAATTAGAGTTATGGATCATGACACTTATAGCGCACATGATACCATCGGGAGAGTTTACTTTGATTTAAATCCGTTACTGAGTCGTGGCCAAACCAGGTGTTTAAATGGTTGGTTTCCAATCTATGACACTATGCATGGAATTCGTGGGGAAATCTGTTTGGCTATTCGAGTAGATGTATTTCTTGACGCTAGTCGCTATCACCAATCTTCCCTTGGCGTACGCTTCTATCACTGTGAGTTCATGTGATGACTATATTATATATAAACATACTATAGTATTTAGTTCATCACTTGCCACTTTTACCAATTATCTTTCTGTTTGATTCATTACAACTATATTACTAGTAAGGTTTTGTATGGACCAAACTACGTCACTAATGCACACGCAGCCTACTTAATGAACGCAAATAATGCTGCATATACTCGATTTCATCTTGAATACATCATCAAAATGTATTGGTACCGTGTGTTTTCGTTAGAAATTTCAAGGACCTAAAATCCTGTGCAAGAAACAATTCATGAAATGGAAATAATTCTATTTTAGTTTTCAGACTTTATCACGATGCTCTTAATAGTGGATTCTAAGTAGGAAAACCAAGAAGGTACAGACAAACTACTGTCCAGTCTTTAAAGTTCGAATGCAATGTTGCTTATCAACCCTAATCACTGTCATTACGTTTACCTTATGATAATATTACCTGTCCTACCTGATTCCTATGGTAACAGCTTTCCTGTTATTTTTAATAACTATGTATACTCCTATTAGTTTTCCATAGTTTACTGCCGTCTGGAAATGTTACACTTGATCTAGAAACATATGTGGTTCTCTTACTTGAAGTAAACAATTGAGTAAGCCCTAAAATATATGTTGAGACACCACAACGTTTACAAGCTTTCCTTTGGACAAATATCTTTCACTCATTTCATTGAAAAATCTTCCAACTCATTCTTCAGATTTACACTAGATTGCTAATTTTCCCAGTTCCTTCCTAAATATAAAGTCTTAGACTTAGCAAACTATTTACAGACATGTACGCAAACTGCGTCGATCGTTACACTATTGTCCCTATCTGTGTTCTGATTTTTGTGCAGCGATGTTATTGAATCAAGAGCCACATATTCACCAACCAACTTGACGTATAACGTCAGGATGCATAATTATTTCCAGTATTTCGATAGCTGTTAATATCAATTAAACAGTCGTTGACATATGTAAACCCCTAGTGTGGCAAGGCTTCTGCTCTCACTCCACTTTGTAATGATTACCTGTAAAACGTCTTTAGCTGGATACAATGAACAGTAAAAAACTATCCTAATTACAAATATATAACCAAGACACTTGAATTCACATGTAATTCCTTCACAGTGGTTCTGCTGGCGTGCTAAAGAAGTAAACTAGGATTGTTGGGGTTGGCCGCTTACATAAGGCACCGATCTGTTATCCATGCAACGTATAACTCTCTTACACTGCAAATTTAATTTATACTGATCATACTAGTGTTGTTTTTAAGAGAGAAACAGATTCCAATTTTAAAAAAGTAGTAGCTAGACTCAGATTGTTCATCAGCTTTCCAAGTCCAGGGTTCTTGTTTCCGAACCAAATGGGTTGGTACATAAAACTTAAAACATAGCCAGTAAACATTACTTTATCATGAAATTACCAGTTGTATTCAACTTCGAAACCTGACTTTTTGAAGGTTTCTAAATTGGGGGATCTTCTTTTGTGGGGTCTTTTTCTAATTCTACCAGCGCTTCTTTCCATTTGATTTCATTTTACTCGGGTCACCTAGTTCAAAGATTCTTACTTGGTGTGAATTTACAAGCAACAGTACATATTCCTGCTCAGATCGTATCACTTTTTTGAATGAATGGCGAGAACAGAAGTCATTGATCCAGTTTTCTGTTATAACTTGTGGCCTGTGTGCCCTGTTAATGTATAACGTAATGATACCGCCAATTAAAGAGCAGTGAATTATCGATCGGACCAATAACGCGTAAAACCCGTACTATCACTCTTGAGTCCTTATCAGTCCAGCTTCCTGCCTAGCCCAGCCAGTTAAGTCCAGATCACCGATCTCAGCATCTGCGATATGAATCGTTTATTTCAAACATATTGGATTTATATACCAACCAAACAGACCACATCGTACCATAAAACAGGAAACAACATTTGTACAAGATTTAGCCAAATGTGACTGTGAGTGTGTGAAGTAGTGATTAATAGACAGGGCATAATTCAAGAATGGTAAATCGTCCAATAATAGTTCATAGGTCAAAATAAAGCTCATAATAAGAGGAACATGAATATGTATAGTTTAGTTATTTAACAGTTATACTATAAAATATACCCATAATATTGGTCCATAAATGGATTCCAAAAGCTACCATTCATTATGCTTATCGGGACATAACATCTTTAGGTCGTGATAAATCCTCTTGAAGGTCTCTCAGGTTATGTAGTACAGGTAAAGGTTCATGGTGACCACAAAACAACTAAAAGTGTATTGCTCGGACGAATCTAAGTCATTCTGGCATTACTTATTTAGAGCAATTAGACAACCAAAGTTAACCCTTAATTAAACAACTGCAGCCTTATTTTGATTGTTCGAAGTTTATGGTTTTGAAGTTATACCTCCTATTACATGAATAGTTCACAACCGAAGTATGCTTTTGATATCCACAAAATATTAATTCTTACCCTACGATGATTGGAACTGAAGCTAAAGAAACACTGGACAGTAGGAGAAGCAGCAGTATAAAGGTTCAAAACAGCCTTCCTACGAGATACAAATTCAACGAATTCAAAATAACTCAACAACAGGTTCCAAGCCTTACAGTATCTACTCAAAGAAAATGGAACTACTATGGAGGACAATTTGAAAGGCATCGAAGAAGCACTAACTTCAACACGTCAGGATGTGCTGGGCCGCAAAAGGCATCATCATAAAGAATGGATGTATATACAAACCCTGGGCAAGATTGAAGAAAGAATAGGAGCATTAAAGCTGACAAGCAGAAATATGTGGGAGAGCTGGCAATGACAGTGGAAAAAGCTGCATGTGAATGAAATATGAACCAACTACATAAGACGACGAAGAAACTGGCAGGGAAGTATAATATACCAGAGAGACCCGTCGAAGACAAACAAGGTAAGGTAATCACTGGGATTCAAGGACCGATGAACAGGTTTGCAAAACACTCTGAGGAACTCTTGAATAGACCAGCCACACTGAACCTACCGGACATCAAGGCAGGGCCTGATAATATACCAACTGAAGCACTGAAGTCAGACATTGAAGTAACTGCTAACATGCCCCACGTTCTATTCAGAAAGATTTGGAAGAACAAGTGCCGATGGACCAGATAGAAGGACACCTCATCAAGATACCAAATGAAGCAGATCTGAGCAAATGTAAGAACTACTGAGGCATCACATCGCTGTCAGTACCAGGAAAAGTCTTCAACAGAGTATTGCTGAATTGGATGAAGAACGGACTAGACGCTCAACTCCGAGATCAACAGACTGGTTCTTATATGAAGTAATATATTTTTACTCATCCTTTTATGAAAATTTTTAGGCAAAAAATTACCTTTACTGCACCAGGTAAAAAGCCTCAATAATTATTGGGCGCCTAACAAACACTCGTGAACTGCGAACACGAGAGAACCAGGCTGGCTTCAGACCTGATCGTAGCTGCATCGACCATATATTCACCATTTTTCAGGTTCTAGAACACAAACATGTTTATCGGCGTCCGACAATGATAGTTTTTCTTGACTTAAAAGCAGCATTTGACCGTGTAGACCCGTAAAGGTTCTGTGGCAGTATCTGCCGCTGAAAGGCGTGCCTCAGATTTACACAAGCCTTGTTAGGGCTCCTTACTCGAACACTACCAGTAGAGTCAGAGCTTATGGCGCACTGTCATCTGATTTCGTGACCTCAAGTGGTGTACGGTAAGGCTGTCCACTATTTTCATTCCTGTTTAATTTCATTACAGACCTACTGCTGGGGAAAACGTTCTCGTCGTTTGAGGTTTCAAGAATTGGTCTTCATCCAGGAAGTCCACTTATCGACGTGGAATACGCAGATGACGTAGTCTTGTTTGGTAAAGACGCTGATAAAATGCAGAGTCTTTTGGTGGCACTGAACAACAATGCCAGGATGTTTGGGATGCGTTTCTCCCCATCTAAATGCACGTTGTTGCATCAGGACTGGTCTGCGTCATCAACTGAAATAAGGATAGGGAGTGAAGTAGTCGAACGCATCGACAACTTCACTTATTTTGGAAGTTTGAATAGCTCTAATGGGTTGGTATCTAATGAAATCTCTTCACGGATTTAGAAAGCTCGTTTGGCTTTTGCGAACTTACGTCACCTATGGCGAAGGCGACATATCCATCTATCGAGTAAGGGGCGAGTATACTGCTCATCAGTTCGTTCTGTTCTACTTTATGGCTGCGAAACGTGGTCACTATGAGTAGAAGATACTTGTAGGTTACTAGTATTTGATCGCAAATGTTTTAGAAATATTGCTCATATCTGCTGTGATCACCGAGTAAGTAATGGTGGGGTTAGATGCAAGATTTTAGGGAATGATGGTAAATCAGTCGATGAGGTTGGGAATCTTCATTGACTGAGATAGTTGGGTCACGTATTACCCGTGCCCGACCACCGAGGCAATGCTGACTAGTGTTGAGGATGGCTGGAAAAAATTTAGAGGCGGTCAAACCAAGATGTAGCCTCAGTCCATAAAGTCACTAACTTCTGGTCTTAGCCATGTTGGTAGGTGCAGAATATCTGGTTGGGATCCATGCGACTATCGTGACTAGAGGTTGGAGACTCTGAGTGACGTGACTCAAAATCGGTCACAATGGCGTGGGGATATACACTTTGTTTCTGCTTAAACTGCTTCTATGAATTTGGTGTTCATCTTGTTGTGCTAATGAGGTGTAGCAACTTGAACCGATGCATAAATGTGCCTGGTCCTACTTTGTAGCTGATTGATGGTCTGTTAATATTTTGCTGTTATGTTCTACTGTCATCCCAGTGTGATCCTGATATTTGCGTTTCCTATATGTGTGCCCAAACTACTTAATTGAGACTATTGGCTAACTGAATTGAGAATATGTGGACAACGCATGCACACATGTTGTCCAGAAATTTAAGCGACATTTTCTACCAACAGTGTGTCTATTTCCTAGAAAGTGATGTGAAATCCTGCCGAGTAGCGTGCACACGTCATTATCTCTCACTTTTCATTTTGCCTATATCTGGTCAGCTAAGTGTATCATTAACCATATAAATGTTCGGGTGACGAAAGTATATTCTGATAGACGATTAAAGCGAAGAACCTAACAATAAGTATGTACTAATAATCAGTGAAGATATAAGCTTCTGTATTTCCTCATTAATTATAAGGTCGATAATCTGTTTGTTACTAAATGTAGTGAATTTGAAAACCGCAAGCTTTATAAAATATTGGGATTGAAGGTTGAATACTGAAAATGGAATAATTTTAGCAGTGAACTATGACATCCATTGAATGTGCTTCACTTTTAACGCTTATCATTTTTCGGGTCTCAAACATTGTTAGTTTGATACTGAAATGCAGAAGTTAATAATGGTTATCCATAGAATGTACTGCTATCTATGAAAAAAACATATCTATTTCATATCCACCATATAAATTTATTTATTTAGTTATGTTTAAGCGGATAACGTTTCTTAAATCATGCATTGGTGCTTCGTAAATGATAATCTTCAACCAAGAGTGTTTCCTTAATCGAATAACAATAAACCCAGAATATAAGATCTCGGTAACAGAAAGATAATACATGGAATTGTATTTGTTCACTCTCACAAGGTATATAAACTTGTATGCAGTGCACAAGCAAACCAACAACTTAACGAATTAATCAAAATGTTCCCAATCAATCGTTAATGGTCCATGCAAATAATCCCGCTAATAATATAAAGTGCAATGTAGTTGAGTGTTCAGGTTACTCAGAGTAAATACCCTGCTATTATGTTCAGTCAACAGTTGGACTAAAAATATCCACTTAAATTATAACTCTTCGTACTAACGTAATATTAACTTCCACTTATTAGTCTATTATTTTACAAATTATAAATTATATATGTTTAAGGTACTCAGCAGGTACGTTTCTCCCATTTGTAAATTCTGTATTAGGCTAGACACCACTGACCAATTATACAAAGTAAAGTCTCATACGTACTTTCAGTAATAATGTTACAGAGTTATTTGACCAACAAATTAAAATGTCTCGTTCAGATCCATGAATCTGAATTATGTGGAGCTTCAGTAAGTGTGCTTCTATTTCATAACCTTAAAAGGATGATAGTACCTGATAAAACATAAAATCTTATAATTGATCTTGTTTCCTAGAATCATCAAGATGAAAGTTCAACATCAGCGCTTTGTCCTATTTGTTTCTAGTTGATATGCAGTTAAACAGCATGTGAATCATTTCACTGTTTTCATACAGTTCTCCTATCGTTGTTTCAGAATTCTGTTTTAACAGTATACCACCAATTCATTTCTCTTTATGTTAGTTTCACTTATTATTGCTATTCTCAGTCTAGTTTTCTCTATAAATCCAAACAAATACTTCAAACATCACTCACTACTTTTCTAAAGCATCACAATTTAGTTCATTTGGTTATTTTAAAAACCTATTATCTGTATCATTTTCACTTACTTTCTCTCCTTTTCATATCAACAATCATCATGATCTGATCTCTATATATTCACTTGAAACAGTAATACTGTACATGTAATACACAGTTTATATTAATAACCACAAAACTAATCCATATGTTTTTTTACCATTAAAAATCCGATTCTTGACAAGCAACAATTGTTATATGTGTTTTTAAAAGGGAAAAATCAACATCTGTTGTACAATCATCTTGTTTCATTGAACTGATTAAAGTGAACTAAATAATTATTATCCGAGTCTGATTTTTTATTAATGAAAGGAATAATGTTATGGGTATGGTCAATATTTACGAATGTGTAGTCTTTCAGTAGTGGTCCACCAGTATTTACTTTCCAGTTTACATTATTTGCGGCTAACAGCGTAAATAGATTTGTTACTCTGGAGCCTTTTTTCAACTGAGTTCACTACATCTCTTATTCTTTTTGAAAATCATCATCCCATCACTACTCATGGGAATGTAATATAAAGTGAAAATTTACTTAAATTAAGGTGGGTAGTACTTTACAGTCTGTTGTAAATCACGTATGTTTTAAACTGAACAGATTGTTATCTAAGTATTTTTTAAGTGTAATATAACAACTTGAACCGATATACATATGTCTGGGTTTTACGTTGCGTATGACTGACTGATTACAACTCATCCTCGATGAAAGAATGATTTCCGTCAGTATATTACACTCTTGAGAGTATTATATTACTATTATGTTTTAATTTAATTTGAAAGGATTCAGATTATTCTGCAGTTGATATTGTTAAATGAAATTTGGTTAGTCTTGTTTGGTATATCGACATCCTATGTAGATTGCCTCAATAAAGCCACTGTGACACAAGTGGATATAAAATAGATGGAATATGGTCAGCGTTTAAATCCAGAACGAGCGTTTCAACCTATTTGGAACTCGTTTAATACAAACAGTACTGAGTTCGTGTCCAGAAGTAAACAACTCTGGGATCCAGGCACACCCTGCTGACGAATACCATATAGGAAGAAACGCGCATCTTAGATTTAACTGCTAGTCATTTTCCATTCAATCAAATATGTTCCCAGATTTTATTTAAATTTCGTTTATCAATTTGACCTTTGCAGGTTCTCAATGCATTTCTCTACATACTTTTCCTTTCATATTTTCATTGAATAAAATTGTGAGATATAAGTGATTTAAAGAGATTGTTTTGATTGATTGTTAGTTTACATCTTAGTTCCTCTATTCAATCTTTTTACACCTGATTAGCTCAATTTATTCAAAGAATAGAAATAAGCATATTCATGCTCACACCACTATCTTTTCTTTATCACCTTCCCGTTATTTTATACAGAAAGCCAAATCTAACCGATAAGAGGAATTAGATGTGATCATTTTTCATTTTTTACACAATTATATCATCAAACGATTACTATTATTTGTCATCTTGTGTCTGTGACGTTTATTTTAGTTTCACTAAAATTATGGACCGATCAGTGTTAAATCACCATTAAAAACGTGAAACGTACGTCTTTGACTTTCCTACTAGCCACTATCCAATATAAGCTTATTCTAGTAAGCTTCCTTTTATCATTGAGTTTTAAATAAGCAAAGAAAGAATTTCACGAATCTTGAAAATTTATGTTACGGTGTACATAAATCTTGTTAAATTTGTTTTAACTAACTGAAATGTGTTATAATTTTATTTGTTTCATTAGGTTGTACTATTCCACAAGGTTTTGTAATAGATTCTCTTATTGGTTTTATTCAAGAACTTGTTATGAATGATGATCCAGAACATCAATGGATTGAGAAAATACGCACATCAAGAGCATCAAATGAAGCTAGACAACGTTTATTTAGTCGTCTTAGTGGTAAATTTATTGAATATTTGTTATTTTCTAAAAAGGGAATTTCATGTTTAAATATTTATAATAATTTCCATACTTGGCAAAACAATTTTTCATTGTTTTAAGTTACGATTTTCTAAAGATTAACTTGTGTGTCTTCACTACTCACAGTTATTCAAATCAACTACATAACGAATCTATAATTCAGATGTAGCTTTTGAACTATAGACCATTTAGATAAGATCCATTTGAAAAACCTACATGTAACTAATAGTAAGTTGTATACAATGATCAACGAATTAATGAATGCCTCCTCTATTTTTATGAATTATTCATTATTTAAGAATTTTTAGTGGGGTCCGTCATTTCGCGTCGTTTAAGTCGGACAATGTTGTCGAAAGGGCTCTCCCCTTTAGTGGCCCTGGATCTGACTCCAATGTGATTGTAATGATGATTGTTGTTGAAATATATATGTTGCCTATCCTCGTGTATAATCATCGACTTTAATCGCGTTAGTCAATAACGGAATTAAGTAAGTCAAATAACGACAATGGACTTTTGAATACATATATTTCGTATATAAAGCGAATGGAATAGAGAGAAGAGAAACGACGCAGAGTGGAGATGGCTGGTAAGCCAAGCCCCAGTTAACCAAGCATTAGTCAATATTTATAGTCACACAAAAGTAAGTTACAGACGTGTGATGAGTAATGGGATAAGAGATGTACACACACCTACGCGTTCATATAAAAACAGTCAAGATTGATAAGCGAATAGTAGATAACAAGGTCAGAATGTGACTCAAGTAGAATGAATAGAATGGGCTGTCCGAAACCTAGAATAAGGTATATGGGCTTAACATAATACCGACACTACAAATTACAGACAATTCAGTAAAAAGAATTCTATTTTGTAGAGATTTCATTCACTCAAGTTGTCCAGTGGTATTTATAATGATTTAATAAACATAGTAGTTTATTAAAAAATAGGAAAAAAGATTACATAATGAAGTGTTTGGAAATTTTAAGTATTAAAAGGGAGTTATACAACTGTTGGAAAGTTAAGGGGAAATGATAAGATATAATCAGATGTACATAAGACAATTATCCACTTAGTGTACATAAAAGAAATCAGAAAGAACGTAAAATGTGAAGAGGATAATAAAAAATAATAGCAACCAAAATCAGTCCATGACTTTATCTGTGAAAATTTAACAGTCTTCTAAAAAGCCTCACCTTGATAAGAAATCTGTGCTCATTAGTGACTACCTATAAGATGCCATTCCTCAAGTTTTAGTTCAAAGCCGTGAACAATTGAGTTCAACTATGTCGGGTGTGAGACAGTTATTTACGGCATCCAATAAAAGATGGTGTCGCAGTATCGCGAATGAAATGAAGTTGACCAAGTACAATTTTGGGTTCTCTCTTAGCGTTCGTGCACTAGAACGAAGGTTTTTAGTTCGATTTCTGGTGATGAATTCGTGGATCCCTACTGCTGAGGAGTCCCGGATCAGTACAAAACAGCCTTCTAGTGCTTTCTAGTTTTCAGTAGTGATCAAATCAAAATCTCATTGATTTAATCTATGAAAACTAATTGAAAATTAAAAGAACAGATGAAAGTATTGACATCTGGTATACCAAGTATTAAAAGTTTAAGTGTTAGGGTCATGGTAAAGCAAAAGCTGTCACATGTTGCTTTTATATATAGTTCTAGAACTGAAGGCTAGCTTATTAGCACAACATTAGTAATAAAAGTTCACTGTGAATCAATCTTATCATAAGACACCACTAAGATTTAATGTTGAAAATTAAGCAGCAGCGGGAAAATAACGTTTTTATTGTTATTTAAAGCCATGTGTTCGATACTCTCTTTTAATCTAAACCACTTGATTTTCATAACCAGAATCCTATCCTTAGTTGATGTAATGATTTGAGGACTTAGTCATCAGCCTTTTCCCTTACGTTTATGTGATGTGTGTTCGAATTGGATCCGATTATGTGAGACATTGCATCCTATTACCCCATTAATAATCCCAAGTAACTAAACATACATTTTGTATACTAAATGTGACTGGACATGTTTACCCATTCGTTCTGATTTCTAGACTTGATTATACAGATATTTGGTTAGCCTGATTAGGTCTAATGTTATGCCAAAACGACGACTAAAACCCATGCTCCGGATTTTGGGTTAGAGGAGTCAACGCAACATCTGAATGTGTATACTAAATCGTGTGTGGACAACTTAATGTCATGTTGGTAAGATGTGAATGGTGGAATGGGATACCAAACTTCAAGAAATTGAACACTAGCCTTAATTGATGTGATGATATGAGGACTTGATCCTTATTCATTTCCGTCATATTGTTGTACTCAATACCATTACTTACAATATTTATGCTTTTCAATGCGTTTTTTCTCCTGATAAGCCAGCCGGCTTTCTGACTTATTTTGCGGTAACCCTTTAACTAAGCCTTAATCTCCGATCATTTACGTGCCGTTACAATTGACTGAAAGTAAATAATTATCAGTCATTTAGTATTCTTTATTTTTCTCCTTATGTCACTGAACGTTGAGTTGAGATCTATAGCAATATGATTATTTTATGAAAATACGTAATGTAGGAAATTAATTCATTCAATGTCTTTAAATGGTGTCTTTACACCAACAACTTGTGAGTTCTCATTTTAATAGGAACATCAAAATGTTTATGCGCTTGATAATTGTCAGTATCGATGTTTTGTTGTCTTCCATATGTCTACAGGAGAGTTGCAACGAAAAATGGGCTTAAAAGTCCTAAACTTGGGTGGAAATTCTTTAATTGGGTATGTTTTTTTGTCATTTGCATACTTTTCACTTTTTGTACGGTTGAAAAAATCCGTTTTTGTATTTTAGTCACTAATTACGTAATTTATTATGTTACACTAGCACTCGATATAATTATCAAAAAATCTACAAGTGTAAGGTGGAAATTGTTGAGTTTCATTGAGATCATGATATAATTTTTTGTCATTGATATTCATGACCAGAACTAATCAGTCTCTTTTTTTATGTACAAATTTTGATTGGATTGTCGCTATATAGCTATTTTTGCGTAGATTTGTGGCTAGTATCGGAACTCGGTGTAGGAATTGATTTTCTACAGACACAATTCTAAACTATTATCCAGACTGTCGAACACAGTGTTTTAACTTAGCCAAAGTTGAAACAAATAAGCTATTTGGTTTGATAAACTTTATCTGCCTTAAAACGTAAATTAATACTGTTAGTATACAAAATAAACAATAAATAGATTCTATTAAACAGGGAAAAAGACATAAATAACATACCAAACAGTAACTAGAAGATAGGAAAAATGTGTCAACAAACCCAATGTCGTTTGTGATAAACATAAAAATTATGATTGGTGAATAAACAAGGCATTGTCATACAAAGTCAAAATGAGTAAATGTGGTGGTAGACATTTAAGACTGTTGTTAGTGCGTTCGTTTATCGATCACTCCTTACACCTGGATTTCAGTATTGTTGTTCATACCAAGACTCGGACCCAGTACCTTTTATCTCAAACGTCATCATGTTATTCATTGAAGTCCTAAGTTCAAACAGACACTAAATTGTTTAAGAAATATAAAGGTATTTAGATTTATTCACACTAAAATCCACTCTAGATTGTACCATTGTCCTAACATAAATTTCATGTGATATCTCCTAAAGGTACTTTGTTTTGTGCATTTTCCATTACCTAAGTCATTATCACCAACAGCTGTGTAACATTCTAAATAGATGAACATATTATTTTATATCATCAGTTCTTGTTTTTAACCTGTTACTAGAAACTGTATATCTATTATATATATCTTAATATTTTACAAACATTATTATTATTACAGTCAACATCGCAAATATTTTTCTCAAGGCTATTCTTTTCTTGTGCTGATTCATCTGTAGATACCAACTTCATTTTGACCTAGAGGGTGAAACAGGCGTAGTTGTTCGTGGAATCGGAACAGCTGTTCGTTTAAAGAAGTATAATCCAGTAACAACTCCTCCAAATACCCCAACAGGAATTTCAAAGTATTTCATCAACTATATTTCTAGTTAATATCCGTGTTTTTTTTCAGTCAGTTTTTTTAATTTTTAAAAAGCTGATGAGTTCCGTAAAATTAATTATTGATTTTAAATACACGTATTTCAACAGGTAACGAGGAACTAGTAAAATATACATATATCTACTTTGTAGTTAAGTGCACGAATAAGTGTGTTCTTTGGTCTTCCTCTCCTCCTTTGGCCTTGAGGATTCCATGTGAGGGCTTGTCTTGTGACGCAGTTCGGTGCTTTTCTCAATGTGTGTCTTATCAACTTCCAGCGCTTCTGCCTGATTTCTTCCTCCATTGGGATCTGGTTTGTTCTTTCCCACAGTTAATTGTTGCTAATAGTGTCCGGCCAACCAATGTCTGTCTCCACTTCTCGGCGTAATGTGTTCTTTGGACTTCCTCTTCTCCTTTGGCTTACCTTGTGACGCAGTTTGGTGATTTCATCAATATGTGTCCTATCTACTTCCATCGCTTATTCCTGACTTCATCCTCCGCTAGAATCTGCCATGTTCTCTCCCATAGTAGGTTCTTGTTGATAGTGTTTGACCAAAGGATCCGAAGTATTTTGTGTAGACAACTGTTAATAAACACCTGTATTTTCTGGATGATGGCTTTCGTAGTTCTTCAGGTTTCCGCCCCATACAGTAAAACTGTCTTGACATTTGTACTGAAAATCCTGACCTTTGTGTTGGTTGACAGTTGCTTCAAGTTCCAGATGTTCCTCAGTTGTAAATATGCTGCACTTGCTTTGCCGATCCGCGCCTTCACATCTGCATCAGATCCACCCTGTTCATCAATGATGCTGTCCAGATATGTAAAGGTTTTTACATCTTCCAAATCTTCTCCATTAAGTGTGATTTGATTGGTGTATGTTGTGTTGTATCGGAGAATTTTGCTTTTCCCTTTGTGTATATTGAGACCTACTGCTGCTGAGGCTGCTGTTACACTGGTCGTCTTTTGTAAAAAGATTACAAGTAATCAAATAGTTCATAGATTCATTTTCTATGTGCCACATCGATGTATGTAACTACAAACTGAAGATAAAAGAGTTGAGGGTAATCGATGGTTACAGGCTTTTAGTAATATCAGTTAAAATTCATCCTTTGCTATTCCTGTGTCTATATGTATTTAGTAAACAGTGCTATTAGTTGTGACTTAAATCTGCTACAATTCTTATGAGTTTCTACAAGGTTTAATTTTAAAAATAGTTTTCGTATAATGTAAAATGGAGGTTTTTTACAAAATTATCAAAGATAGTCAAAATTATTCAATTGGAATTCAATGAAAATGAATTAATGTTGCATAATATAGTAAAGATTATCAAGTATTTAGTATAATGATTTGCAAATAGAAGGGTGTTATTTCAATGTGATTAATTGAATCAACAACCCAGTTCTTAAACTGGCCCAAAAAAAGAGGTTTGGATGAGAAATTTTTGCACAGCTGATGCTATGGCAATTCATCATTTCAAACCCGAACTCTGTGTAAAGAAGAATCATGTTCAATCCCTTATTCTCCTATAGTCTTAGCATCCCTTTAAGTTTTACAACTTGTAAGTGCTATTTCTTACCTCCCCCCTTCTCCTTTGTTAAGTAGACAGTTATCTTTAGCTTTTATTCTATAAATTATTATCTCTTATAACTTCAGAAACGATTACGAAACGTAAGGTCTTAATGATTTTTGATTACTATGCTAAATGATTTGATGTTTTTTACTCAATACTTGAAAACTTTAATGACATCGAAATAACACCTTTCTACTTATAAATTTATGATACTAAAATTGTTATTATGAATCGATTAATGTTAGACTACCATTGAAAACTTGGAAGCGCTAAGACTCCTTAGAAGTGCGCATCCACGATCCCACACACGTGATTCGATCCTAAAACCTTCTGTCTCATGTGTGAATCCTTAACCTCTGGGCCGAAGGATATTCAAATTTCAACAATTAAATTTCTGGTGATCTAGTATCCTTAACAAAATATCATATTGATTGCGCTTGCATAACTTACCAATTTACTCAGAAATTTACTAATTCTCTTTGAACTGCTTCATGTTGAATTAATGGTGTTAAATAATTGTACATTAATTATATTTCTCTACTTCCTTAACTTGAAAATCATTGATATTTTTAGGTATCAATGCCAAGGTTAGACTTGATAGTGTTAAATAAATTGAGCATTGGGTAGAAAGATAATAAATATACCTTTTGTTATATCTCGACGAGCAGAAAAACTGTATTTCTGGAGTTTCGTGGCAATATAAGCCACATCAGAATAAGTAAATAACTGAATTAAATTAACACAAGTTTAAATAATAAATTTGTATTTAATTAAATAGTTTTGTTAAGATACATTACATGACGCGTTGTTCTTATTGTGTATAATATTCTAAAAAGTATCACTTGAGTAACCAAACTCCTAAATAATTGTTAGCACAATATATCTCCTTCAAGAATTATTTCAGTATATTCGGTCGAATTAATCCCTACAGTTATCTATATAAAAAGTGTTTAAACACTGGTTGATAAAGTCATAAACAAAAGCTATTCTCTGACGTTTCGTAACCCAGTGTAAGCTACTTCTTCAGAGAATAAGTAAGAAGAAGTGGCTTTTTTCTAACTGATATCATAACTTTTGTGTACAAATAAACCATTTGAAAAGTCAACAATTGTAATTGTGAAACAGTTATCTGTCCTCTAAGTATATGAAAATTCTTATCACTATATCAACAAATAGGTTAGTTTATTTAAGAATTTACTTTTAACAAACGATAAAGCACGTAATTCTTATTTATTTACACAGATTGAAATTAAAATAATTAGTCCCTTTTAAATAAATTAATGTATTTTTAATATCACAATGAGTAAAAAAACTTAAATTTTTTGATGTTTCGTAACTCATTGTAAGCTACTTCTTCAGAGAATAAATAATTTAATATAAATCTATTTATAACAATCTATTCAATGCTCAATTCATTCGAAATTATCAAGTCAAACCTTGGTTATGATATCTATAAAAGCTATTCTGTTTCCTTCAACTCATCAAGTTTATTTTATAAATAATACTCACTGTCTGTTTCACTTTTTACTACATAATGTAACTTAAAAGTATTCCGCAAGTTTCTGATTTACATTATTATCAATTCAATATCAAAATTATCGTTCATAAGTTACCAAAATATAGAACCTTAAGTTTTATTCTACTTCATTTCTGTCAATAATTTGGAATGATATTTGACTGTTAGCTAAATTTCATTTCTTATTCACAATATTTTAGAAATAGTTCACACAATTGGGAATCTCCTAATGCATCATACAAGGAAAGTGGTAAGTTACCATAAATTTTCTCCTATTATTACATATATTAAAGCATAACATTAGTAATTTTACAACTCTATGGAATGTTCAACAAGTTTCAATAATCATCTTAATGTTTTAAAAATACTAAAAACAGTTGTCGCGTTTCTTAAAAAAGAACTCAGTTATATTAGTTTACTCTTTTGTACTTGTGGGGATTGTATGCAAATAGTCGAAATAATTGTCTGATGCTCAGTTTTCTCTCTTTCAGCACACTAAATTCTTTATAGATCATGTAAATTTGTTGTTTATTATGGCGTTTCGTTGACTTATGACATATTAATTGGTCAAACTTAATAAATTATAATGATGATCATTATGTAGTAAATTTATTTGGCAATAAGCAACTGGTAAATAATTTTACTACTGTTCATAAATTCCATTCCTTTCTTTCGTCTTCATAATCAGGAGTATATGTTCATCAAACTCAATGGCATTTTCTTAATTGTAAATCTCTCTCATCATCTCTTTTAAACAATATCATCAGCGTAACTTGAGAGAGTCTGATTTTTGTCGATAAATTCTTATAAGTTCAAAATAATTTTAAACTCTAATCAAAGTGAGGAGAATTTTGATCTTTACTCAATATCTCCATTAACTTTAAATTTGGTTACCAGGTCTAATTTCTATTTTTCTGTTCTCTAATTTTCATGAAATGTTTTAACAGTCACGTTGTGTATCTTATATAATGTTTGTTTCATGGGCCCATTTAATGTTAATCTAGATTGAATTTTTATATTGTTTTCTGACTAAATTTCAATCTAAATTGTTCTAATTCACTAATGGTGGATATTTCTTTCTAAATTTTCATCATTTAGGTGTACATAACCTTCAATCACATGTCCCTCAAGCTTTAGAACTTGGCGTAAGTAACATATAGTTTATCGAATATGTATTTTTTTCCATGTCTTGGAAGTCTTAATCTGTTTAAGAAACTAGTTTCTTCTAAGTTTCGAGATATTGTAGTAAACGTTTCTTAGTTATTCTGTATACATTTATTGGTTTTTAAATAAGCAATGGTCTCGAAATACACTGGTACGACCGAGGGTGGGGAGAGTTTACTCTCCCTCTCCAAATGCTCTCACATGGCCACGCGTATATAGCCTCTTCCAGGGAAGTCCTACTCATTGCCTTCTCGTGGCATTCTAGTTGTTTACGAAATTGAGAGGACGAAAAGCGAATGTTCAACGCATTAACCGGGTTGGTGGTGGGTACGGAGGGTCCACCTAAGGGAGCTGGGAAACCCTGATTCCAAGCCAATGGTGCACATGGGCTCCAGTATCCTGAAGGAACAAATGGCGTATGAACCAATTATTGGCCATTGACTACCATGGGACTTCATCTCCTTACGTTGATCCACTGCCTTGTGGATCAGACCTTTAATTTACAGGCTCCGAGTGTGGCCTCCTAAGAAAACCACCTGTTTCGATTTGGGTACCCGGACAGTATCAGAGCCCATACACAAATCAAGTGATTTGTATGGCGCATGTGTATTCGCTGTCCTTTCGTACCAACATTTATGCGTTCAAATAAATAAATAAGCAATGTAGCCTAGATTTGCCTTTTTTTATACTAAATATAGAGGAATATTGTCTTTAATATATATATCCCCATATCCAAAGTTATATTGTCTCACTTAAACGTCTGCGTGTGTTATAGTATGACTTAGTATTTCCGCAGTATATATTTCACTAAGATAGTTATCGTATTTACAGCAGTTAAGTTTGTTCTAATTGGTAGACCATTACATTCTATGGGTTACCGCATAGGAAATATGTTGAAAATCAATCTGTTATTGGCTAGAAATTTTATTCTGACGATCCCTATGTCTTATTAGTGGCTGTTTGTCTTCAAAAAATCCAGTACTCTTATAAACAATCATTGTGATTCCATCTACGTTAAAAAAATTATTATCTTATATAACTCTATGTATCATGGAATATAGAAAGTGTTTTTCGTATTTTATCAACACGATAACATAAATCTATTCTCAGCGATTCATAAAATCTAAGATGTAGTCAATAGATAAGTTTGGTAACTTTGTTGCTTTTGTTTTCCTCTTCTTAAAACACTGTACTGATAATTTATATGCTGTTTAATTTACCATAAATCACCTCTCAGTGCTAATGGGGTATGGCAACTTGAACTAATATACACACGTACTACGTTCCAGGTTGTGACCAACTGACTGACTTTAGTGAGACAGCATGGTAAAATCCAAAACACCTGTTTTGAATTTCAATCATCTTTTAAACCAGAGTTATTCCTTGATAATCTAATTATCTAAAACTTCTGAAATTATTGATGATATGCTACTTTACTACGTTCTCATTAGTCATATGACTGCTATTCAAACCTTTTTAAATAGTACCTAACATTAGTTCACTTTACAAACTAATATTAATCTTGTTTGGGTCTTTCTGAAAACACACACTTGTGGTCTCATAAAAACCACCAAACTAGGGACCGTCAAATTTATCATCCCTAGGCCAGTGTCAGTCAGTCAGCTACAACGTAGGACCAGGCACATATATGCATCGGTCGAAGTTGCCATACCTCACTAACACAACAAGATGGACACCGGATTCATAAAGGTAGTTAATTCAGAGGTGGTAATATATAAAAGAAAGATTGCAATAAGGATATAGTACAGGAAGAAAGAATTAGTTCATAGAAAGGAAAATATGAAGCGATTTTAATCTCTTAGTTTAAGGGAAGACAGAGAGTGTATACACCGACGCCAGTGAATCAAGACTAAATGGTTCACATTTTAAACCTTATTCTATTTTGATATGGTGTGATTTCCACGTCATTTCATTGATGAGTAACAGTCTTACTCTTGGTCTAAATGACGGCTTCTTAGGTTACTACTTATCACTATAATATGTATATTGGATACATTAAGAACAATGGCATAACTCCATTTGAAAAAAGAATAATTTCAAACCAACAAGAAAAATAAATTTTACCAACGATTGATAAATTTAAATGCCACTGTAGTTCCGTACTTACTGCCAGAATACAGCATTAGCTTAAAGACCACTTTCACTAGTGTATAAATGATGACTGCATATTATTATAACAGTTCATATTTCTGTAACTTGGTGCTTAATCACGTGCACTACTAAAATGTTAATCGATCGTTATTCAAAGACCAATGCTTTCTGTTCTAAGATATAGCTGTTTAATTGTCCAAAGGTCAACTATTACCTTAGAAAATAAAATTGAACTACAAATATTTTTGTTTCAGTTTTCATAAACATTAGTCCCTTGGAAGTTTCACTTCACTAACTGACTTTAGTT
Organism: Schistosoma intercalatum; assembly: GCA_944470365.2. Lineage (NCBI taxonomy): Eukaryota > Metazoa > Platyhelminthes > Trematoda > Strigeidida > Schistosomatidae > Schistosoma > Schistosoma intercalatum. The sequence continues at coordinate 5,556,188 of OX103725.1, forward strand.
AGATAACCGCTTAAAGTCAGGAAAAAACAATTTCCACAGTACCCTGTAATAATAGTCATCACATGTCTTCTAGTAACCCTATTTAAAATGAGAAATCCCAGAGTTCTAGTGGAAACTTGTGATCAGTGAAGCTCGACCACGTGGACTATAAGACGAATATCACCAATAACAATGAATTACTTACTTACTTACACCTGTTACTCCTCGTGAAGGAGCATAGGTCGCTCACCAGCATTCTCCATCCAACCCTGTCCTGGGCAATCCTTTCCAGCTCCTTCCAGTTGTAATTCATCCTTTTCATATCTGCTTCTATTATCCGACGTAATGTGTTCTTTGGCCTTCCTCTTTTCCGCTTCCCTTCAGGATTCCAAGTTAGAGCTTGCCTCGTGATGCAGTTTGACGATTTGCGTAATGTATGTCCTATCCATTTCCATCGTCTTTTCATAATTTCCTCTTCAGCTGGAAGTTGGTTTGTTCTCTCCCACAGAAGGCTATTGCTGATGGTATCCGGCCAATGGATGTTGAGTATCTTGCGTAGACAGCTATTTATAAATACTTGTACTTTCTTGATTGTGGTTGTTGTAGTTCTCCAAGTTTCAGCTCCATACAGTAGAATTGCCTTGACGTTCGTATTGAAGATTCTCACTTTGATATTGGTTGAAAGTTGTTTTGAGTTCCATATGTTCTTCAATTGTAGGAATGCGGCCCTTGCTTTGCCAATCCTCGCCTTTATGTCTGCATCTGAACCTCCTTGTCTATCGACGATGCTTCCCAGATATGTGAAGGATTCTACATCTTCCAGAGTTTCGCCATCAAGGGTGATTGGATTGCTGTTCTCCGCTTTGAATGTGAGGACCTTGGTTTTCCCTTTGTGTATACTGAGGCCTACTGATGCAGAGACTGCTGCTACACTGGCTGTCTTTATCTGCATCTGTTCTTGTGTACGCGAAAGGAGGGCTAGGTCATCTGCGAAGTTCAGATCGTCTAATTGATTCTGAGCTGTCCATTGTATTCCGTGTTTTCCTTCAGATGTCGAGGTCTTCATAATCCAGTCGACCACCAGAAGAAAAAGGAAGGGAGAGAGTAAACAGCCTTGTCTGACTCCGGTCCTTACTTGGAATGCATCTGTCAGCTGTCCTCCATGCACTACTTTGCACTGTAGTCCGTCGTATGAGTTCCGGATAATATTGACAATCTTCTCAGGAACTCCGTAGTGTCGAAGAAGTTTCCATAATGTCCTCCTATCTACACTGTCGAATGCCTTTTCGTAATCAATGAAGTTGATGTATAGTGACGAGTTCCACTCAACTGATTGTTCGACGATGATCCGTAGTGTTGCAATTTGGTCTGTGCACGACCGATCCTTTCGGAATCCAGCTTGTTGATCTCGAAGTTGGGCATCTACTGCATCCTTCATCCGGTTCAGCAACACTCTGTTGAAGACTTTCCGTGGTATTGACAGTAGTGTAATGCCTCTGTAGTTTTCACATTTGCTCAGATCTCCTTTCTTTGGAATCTTGATGAGGTGTCCTTCTTTCCAGTCCATTGGCACTTGTTCCTCCTCCCAAATCTTTTTGAATAGAGGGTAAAGCATGTTTGTGGTTACTTCGACGTCTGATTTCAGTGCTTCAGCTGGTATGTTGTCGGGTCCTGCTGCTTTCCCGTTCTTGATTTGTCTGACGGCCATTCTAATTTCTTCCGTCGTTGGTGGGTTGACATCTATAGGAAGATCTGTGTGTGCTGCTTCGATGTTCGGTGGATTCATTGGAGCCGGCCTATTCAGGAGTTCCTCGAAGTATTCTACCCATCTGTTTCGCTGTTGTTGAATTTCAGTGATTGGCTTGCCTTCTTTGTCTTTGACCGGCCTCTCTGGTTTACTGTATTTCCCTGCTAGTTTCTTCGTTGTATCGTAAAGCTGTTTCATATTTCCTTCTCTAGCAGCTTTTTCTGCCGTCGTTGCTAATTCTTCCACGTATTTCTTCCTGTCGGCTCTAATGCTCCTCTTCACTTGCTTGTTTGCTTCTATGTATTCAGCTTGTGCTTGGACTTTCTCTGCTCGTGTTCGGCTGTTGTTAATTGCTGTCTTCTTGTTCTTCCTTTCTTTGATCTTGTCCAGTGTTTCTATAGAGATCCATTCCTTATGATGGTGTTTCTTTAGGCCCAGAACCTCTTGACACGTTGAAGTCAATGTTTCTTTGATGCCTTTCCAGTTGTCCTCCATGGTAGTTTCTTCTTCCTTCAGTAGATCTTGAAAGGCTTGGAACCTGTTGTTGAGAGCTATCTTGAATTCATTGAGTTTGTCAGTATCTCGAAGGAAGGCTGTATTGAACCTTTGTAGTGCTGTTTGTCCACTTGTCCAGTACTTTTTTAGCTTCAGTTTTAAATTGGCTACAACTAGGTGGTGATCTGAAGCTACGTCAGCTCCTCTCCTGGTTCTCACATCTTCCATTGTCCTTCGGAATTTTTTGTTGATGCAAATATGGTCTATCTGGTTCTCTGTAGTGTGGTCCGGTGAGATCCATGTAGCCTTGTGTATACGTTTGTGTGGAAATATTGTGCCTCCTATGACTAATTTGTTGAATGCACACAAATTTGCAAATCTTTCTCCATTTTCGTTCCTCTCTCCCAGTCCATGTCGTCCCATAATATCTTCATATCCAGTGTTTTCTATTCCGACCTTGGCATTTAGATCTCCCATCAGAATGGTGAGGTCCTTTCTTGAACATTTCTCTATGATTGACTGCAGCCGCTCGTAGAATTGATCTTTAATGTCGTCGTTGCTATCACTGATGGGTGCATAACATTGGATAATATTCATTAAGATCCCCTCCTTCTTTGTTTTGAATGATGCTTTGATGATTCTGGATCCGTGGGATTCCCATACTACAAGTGCATTTCGTGCTACTTTGGGCAGCATTAGAGCAACTCCCTGAGTGTGTGGAGCATTTTCCTCTTCGTGACCGGAGTATAGCAGCATCTCTCCCGTAGCTAGCCTTTTCTGTCCAGCTTGTGTCCAGTGGGTTTCGCTGATTCCCAGTACTGCCAAGTTGTATCTCCTCATTTCCGTTGCTATTTGGCTGGTCTTCCCGGTTTCCCACATTGTTCGAACGTTCCATGTACCTATAAAAAATTTTGCTCTGGTTGTTAGAAGGGGCATCGGCCTCGTGGCTTCCGAAGGAACTCGGCTTTCACCATGAAGCGTCATAATTCTTCTAAATGAAGACCTTCTAACTCTCGGGGCAGAGTTAAAATGGTTTGAATTATTTTTTCTGGTAAGCGTTTTTTTAGCGAGTTAGTTTTCTACGGGATGGGGACGCTAACCCCATGCCCAACCCTCCTCCTTTACCCGGGCTTGGGACCGGCAGTAACTTTAGAAGAGCTACAGGCGGAGTTAATAACAATGAATGGTGGTCGTAAATTAACAGAATTTAGAAAACTTTAACTACTAAATACCAAATTATTGGCCTGTAGGTTAAGCGCTCACCCTGAAGTCCGAAAGTTTTGGCATAAACGTTGATCTTTACTACTACCACAAAAATCGGCTTACGATTGGTTTTTGATTTCTACTGATTGTCTAGTCAAGGTTAGTTCATGGTGTAAAACTTCAAACTAAATACGCAAAAAATTTTTCTTCCTATTTGACAGGAATTTCCATTCCTAACAATATCTCAACCATTGCCTGGTATGATATTACATTTTGGTAGTTTAGTTGCATCGAAATCTGTACGATTGTTGGATAAAAATTCTCCAGGTATATGGTTTCTGTCTTTTTTGTTGTTATTCATTTACCAAAATAATACGTGTTGTTAAATGTTCGACAACTGTTCATTAAAAATTATGTGGTTATTATTTATTATGATAAATTTGCTTTAATTGAAATTAGAGAATGATATCTAAATGTGTTGGTCACTATTGTAATAGTTTTCTTTTTGTACATAAATGCAAGTTTCTTTCATGTAACTGTTATAACTTGTGGATTTTGGCCCCTATCAACGTATAACGTAATGATACCGACAATTAGAGAACAGTGAATTATTGACCTGACCAATGACGCATAAAACCCGTACGAGCACTTTAGAGTTTTTATTGGCCCTTCTTCCTGTCTAGCCCTGCCCGTTAAATCCAGAACACCAATCTTAGCCTCTGCGATATGAATCACCTATTTCAAACATACCTGGCTTATATACCAACCAGACAGACCACATCGTACCATAAAATAGGAAACAACGTTTGTACAAGATTTAACCAAAAGTGGCTGTGAATGTGGGAGACTGTAATTAATGGACTGGACAAAACTGAAGAATGGTAAATCGTCCAGTATTAGTTCATAGGTCAAAATAAAGCTTAGAATAAGAGGAACACAAATATGAATAGTTCGGTTACTTAACAATTATACGATAAAAATATACGTATAGTTTTAGTCCAGAAATGGATTACAAGGGATTACCATTCATTATTCCCGCTGAGATATAACAGTAACAATAACTGATAGTTATGTTTGTATTAAATATATATACTGAACTGTTTCTTTTTTATTCAGACTTCTGGAAGATCAATGCTTCTTCCGCACTTTTGTTGTCTTATTAGGTTTCATAGTTGAATTCATGAGATGATCTAAGCTAGACCACCATCAACTCATGAATTCAACTATTAAAATTAATACAATCTCGATTAACCTCCATTCTTGTGTTTCATCATATCAGACATAATTTGTGTGTATACGTATGTGTCAATGACTGTACTATCGAGTTCTCACTAGTTTTCGTTCTTATAAGATTCATATTTTCGTTTTAATTTAGTTCTCACCATATTTTAATCATATCGACTGCATTAAGTATCAACAACTTCCTTCTTTACATAAGAACTTTCGTCTAAATTTAATCGAATAGTTTGGGCTCCATTCTTATGTATTCAAGTTATTCTCAGTGTTGTGTGATTATTAAATAGAGATTATTAGTCAATTGGTCAGGTTACGAACTGTGATCAACTGAGGTTGCTGAGACTTGTGTTATTCATAGCTAGTCACTATATGCCGACGAGACAAACAAATGAAGAAATGGTACTCGTTCATGAATTAACTGATTGTAGGAGTGAATTATGCCGAAAGGTGTAAGCATCCTGATCTGCCTCCACGTGGCAGTCTTAAAATATGTTCAGTCAATCATACTCAACATTAAACAAATTTGCTTAAGCCTAAGTCGCCGCAACAAATTTATAGAAGATGGAATTAACACCAGAATACCATGGGAGTTAAAATAAAGGTAGTAGCACTGGTAATAGAAAAGACTGGATATGACAAATATCCTCTGTAGAAGAAAAAATGAAAAACATGTATATGTATGAAACTGTACTTTAATTTTCTCTTTCACTGAGTTGATGCGAGATTTAGTAACTTCAACCAATACACACTCGTTTCAGGTTCTCTATTGAAAACAACTGACTGACTGAATACTCCTCATATAGAAAAATCCAAAGAACAGTTTACTACGACCTCTGAATAAGGCTGTAAAGTGATGTTTATTTCTTATGAATCCATAGATTAATGATTTGGTCATTCAATTCCCTCATCACGGACATACACGTTTCACTTCTACATTGTTTCTTATTTAAATTTCAATGAATACAAATTAAAGTAGGATAGGTCAAATTATATAATAGAAAGCGACAAAATTATAGTCTGAATGTTTTCAAACTACGATTCTAAAAAAATGTAAATAATAGAATAATATAAGAATTTATGGATATTATAGCAACTCACGTGCAATTGAGTTTGTTCTCATTTAACTCAGTTAAACCGTTTTGTTAACTTAGTGGACAAAGTCATCCGTACTATAACAACTTATCGTACCTTTATTACTGTTGTGCTTGTATGAAATATGTATGCTTGAACATTGATTACCGCCTACACATATATTCATCCTGCTAGCTTTATTATTAGCTGCTTAATTGATTCGATGATCCATTCATTTCCTTATATATATACATGTACATTTAACACTCTATACTCTCGGTTCTCTGACTCATTCATTCATCTCTGCTTTGTGGTCTGAGTTATCTGCTAATAAAACTGTAGTCACTGCTTCTCTTTACCTTCTGATTTCAAAAACCGTTGAAAATTATATGGTAACGGTTACGAGGGTGATTGGTCAACGAAGCACAGTCACTACAATCTTATTTATGAAAACTAAATCAACGACAATGTAAACAGTCATATTAATTACTTTTTTCTATATTATACATAAATCTAACGTTGGATCATGTACAGTTGATGAATCTAAAGTTACAATTCAATAAAATTTAACACCATTTATCAGTTCGAATTTGATTTTATAAATAATATGTTATGAATAGCTTAATTCTATAGGATCACATTCAGTTATATACTACTTAACAGATATTCTCATAATCCCATCAAATTCATTCTAATGCTCAAAAGTTAATTATTCTTCTACTGTTACATAAATATGAATATACATTGGATTTATACATTGACAGGGTTGTTTTTTTTTCATGTTCTTTAGCTAAACTAATTAACGGCCAGTGTAGGTAACCGGCAATAATGTCTTGTAAAATTTATATTATAGTAAACTTCACAATAAAATGGATTTTAATGATTAAATCTACTTTTAAAAAAAGTGTGGTTTCTTTTCTATATTATTCTATATGGACAATTTTTACATGGATTTATAATGAGAAGTAATCAATCAGATCCTGTTTTTTCCCCGATTATAGGGAAATGGCATTTTTTTTTAAATAAAAAAAGTCATTTCATATGAAATTTCTATGGAGACTAACCAGTTCTCCTTTCAAGTGAACTATTGAGAAATACATAGATGATGGCACTTTGGTGGTTTTTTTCTCTAAATATCGTATGCCAATTATAATCAATCCATCATTATGTTATATAAGTGTTGAACTGAATACTAGTTCTCACTGAACGATTGCTTATATTACATATTAGAATTAGAGATCAATCAATCATAGGACTAACAGTAATAATATTTTAATACTGTATGTCTTCATGTAAATCCCTTTTTCAAAATAAATCAAACAGTGAATAGATCTCTCAGATTTATCTACTTTACACAAATACCAATATAATTCATAGATAGGTTAAACTATTTAGTTTATTGTAACATACATAATTCAGTCAGTCAGCAACAACGTAGAACTTCGTATGTACGTACATCAGTTCGAGTTGCCATACTACATTAGCATAGAGATGCAGTTGTAGATTCAAATCTCATAGTGGTACAGATAGTAAGAGTATACCTAATTCAATCTACATTTTATCATATCTCTATGCACAACTTTAGTATTCACTATTATTATATATAATAGAAAAATATTTTTTTTAAATTATTTCATAAATATCAGCTGGAATACAATTTCGAGATGCATGGTGGCTTGAATTACGTACTGAAATAGTTGCACATATGCATAGTATTGGATGTGATGCTGTTCTAGCATATCGTGAAGAATGTACAATCTATGAAGATGTTTGTATACTTCAAAGTTATGGTACAGCTGTACAAATCAATCCTAAATGGATTAATGATTTATCATACAAAATTACAACTACAAATTCTCTTGGTCATATTTCTGTAACTTTGGCAAAAGCTAGTGAAAAAATTTGTGAATCTATGTCATGTAATTTTGTTAAATGTTTAATTTTTGTTTATTTGTTTTTTTGATCATTTTTAATACACTTGAACTACAATTTATGAATAAACCACTTAGATTTAAATTAAGGAGTCTTGGGTTTTGGCACGAAATTCATTTATCTATATGATTAAATATCATTTTGGCACTATAGCTGATGTCGATTCGGGATAAAAGCCTTACATTTAATTCCTAACCGTAACTTCTAAATCCCAATACAAATTAGATAGATGAAACTTTCGGTAAAGTTCATCCCAATATCAAATTCACAATGGAATATGAAAGAAAAATGTGTTTCCTTTCTTAGGTTTAGTTATCAAGTTTAGCAGTCTTCTTGCAAAACCAATATGATAAAATTATCATATTTAATTCATGTATAATCATAAACAGTTATTTCCCCTCATGTTTTTGGAATAAATGTTATACGAATCTCTAACATAAGAAAATTAACTCTATAAACAACCTGTCTATAAAGTTTAAACCTGACCTCTTGAAATTTCATATTTTTCTAGATGATTCGAGCACGACTAACTTACTTCACATTCTTTAAATTCAAGCTTCAAAAATAGTTTAGGACTTGTTCCTGAAGAGTCTATGAATAGAGTGTCCATAGGAGAGGAATTGGTAAAGAACTTCTCATTGGAGTGACTCAAAGTCTCTTATCTAGTATTTAATGATAATTTTCAAAAAATGAGAAGTGGACATGCCATCGTCAGTAGTAAAGTCTTCTTCTTCTGTAAGACCTATCACTTTTCACATGTCTAAGTTTTTTTTTTATAATTCTATTTGAAATTCACTTTTGTTTCTCTGTTCTTTACAAAATTGGTCATAAAATATAATAATCTATTTATAGTATCAACTCTGTGATCGAGAATATCCAATTCTTGTTTACCGAAAATCAAATCCTTGTTAATAAAAGTAGAGAGTAAACAGTACTATGTTTCACTATAATTACCAATGTATGGCCTTAACAAATATACAATCCTATCTGACAGTCAGATGAGTTTTACAAGTCACCCTTGTCGCCTTGATAATGTTTATCATAAACAATACGTCACATACACAAAAAGGATGGTTGTTTTGGATATAAGGCAAACAAACTGGTCAAGTGCCTCAATAAACGATCCAAAGTCGTTGAATCAGTTTTTTTTTCTCGTGTTATATGTTAATATTTCACGTTATTAGATCACAGAATTTCGAGAAATGTTGCCACGGAATAGTGACTTGTGGGTGGATAACCTTATGGAAATATTCTGTTTAGATACTTGTCGACAAACTTTAGTTTTGACTATACGTGGTCTCATTTTTACAAAACTTTGTTAAAAGAAGTCAAGCCAAAAGCTTCCGATCATCCTCAGTTTGGTAAGATCAAATCTAAACTTTAGAAGAGATAGAAATACTTTTACTGGTCAAATGGTAAATGGATGTAAGTTTATGCTTTAATGGTGTTGGCCATGTAGACATCTATCTGGAGAAAGATGATGGAGAATATACACAGCTCAGGTGTATACGAAAAAGACCAATTAGCTAAGTAGGACCCAGATAAAAGGCAATAAAGTAAAAATACTACTTTGTAATTAATCTTTGTGTTATAACAGAGCGAATACTATAGAGGTTGGAACTTAATTTTCGGGTTATTATTGAATGGAATTTCTTTTCTATAATTACTGTATATATATATATCACTTATCATAAGCTTTAAGTGTACTCATAAACTACTGTCATATGAATTTTTACTCCTATTTCATTCTCTACCTGTTATTTACCGGCTTCTCTACACATAGTCACTTTTGTTCATTCATAAGTGTTGTTTTTTATTTTATGGTGTGATGCTGTTTGATATGTCCATGAACTACATCTCTTAGAAATATACATAAAATAGAGGCTGGTTTGTACCTATAGTCCTAAGAGCAAGGCATGCAGAGGAACTAGCTAAGAGTTGACCAATAGGAACGTGGCTGCCGGCCCAAAGTCAGTAGTGCTGGTCGGGCGTATACTTTGCCTGGCCAACGACGCTAAGCTATATAGTAAGTAACGGACCAAATTATAGGTAGGATTTTGAATAACTTCTCAGTTACAAGAATTTAAATAATTATTCTGCTTAACTCATTGTTCTTAATTCTCTAAAATTTATGAAGTAGAAGAGCTTATCATCTAAAATTCAAAAGTTAATGATATGATTATAATGGTGAAAGAAACAGCCATTTCATTATGATGAAATTCTCCAATACAACATACTACTGCTCAGTAGTCATTGTATATATATATATATATATATATATATATATATATATATATATATATATATATATTGGTTTACTAAACGGTAGCTATTTTTTCAGTATCATTAGTAATTAGTAGCATTCTCACTAAATGAATCAGTGATATTCTATTCCCATTACTTCACTTTATTACAAGTGATTTATTGGACCAGACGGAACCAAAAAACATTAATAAATGCCTCCGTCTATTACTGCTCACAAATAAATTCGTTTACACAAACGGGTGCGTGAGAAGTATGGCGATTGATTTCTCTTCTGTAGAATACTCCACTGTATCTATTTTATGATTCCATACAATCTGAAAAATGACATTGTGCAAAACTCATAAAAATTCTAAGGACTGACTTCTTTTTAAGGTGCCACAGGTATCATTGATTCTTTTTACTGCCTTACACCTTTTCTGATTAAAACATGTTCACTTTATCACGTCAGTTTTACTAAGAGTCTATAATTAAGCTTGGGGTTACAATAATTGACTATTATGATTATGATTATTATTATTATTATTATTATTATTATTATTATTATTATTATTATTATTATTATTATTATTATTATTATATTACCTTTTAGCTATTACGGAAATTTAGCTTGTTTTTCTGCCCCCAAATGCCCTGGTATGAGTGAGAATGGGGGGTGGGCTTGCCCTCCCTCTCGAAATGCTCTCACACGGCCACACGTAAACAGACTGCCAGGGAAGTCCTAATCACTGCCTTCTTGTGGCGGGGATGTTGTTTACGAAAATAAGAGGACGAAAAGCGAATATCCGGCGCTTTAACCGGATCCCAAACCATTGGTGCACATTGGCTCCAGTATCCTGCGGGAAAAAATGGCGTATGAACCATTCGTTGGTCACCGGCTACCATGGGACTTCATCTCCTCACGATGCTCCACTGCCTTGTGGATCAGACCTTTAGGTCAAAGGCTAGGGGTGTGGCCCCCTAAGAAAACCACCTGCTTCGGTCTGGGTACCCAGGCAGTATCATAGCCCTCACAAAAATCGAATAATTTATGTGGCGCATATCTACTTCGTGCCTCCTTGTACCAATGTTTATGTGTTTAAATAAATAAATAAGCTTGTTTTTCAACTATTGACCAAACGATCATTTTAGAAATTAGTGGTCAAAATAATTCCCCGTATTGATATCATCTACTTATAAGTAGCATAAAAATATTGACACAATTTGAAAGATTCTTTCCATACCGATTATGGCAAGCATTTAAAAAATTATTTGTATTAGTTTCACACAAGTATTGTGCTTTTAGTCATGTTATTTAATGTCAGGTAACTACTAATAAATGTTAACACATTAAAACTTTTTTTAACAAATACCAACTTATAGGTTTTTTTAATTCACTTGGTATTGTTGTACTTGAATCTTCCCATTGATGTTTTATGACTGAAATTGATCAGTCTCCTCTCAATCGCGTATTTACGTCGGGCAGTTGTTTCTATAGCATTCAACCATACTCATTCATCACCCCACCTGGTCTCACTGCACAACATACGACATAATATACTCTGCCTTAAAATCTTTGTGAAAACCGTTCAACGGCAGCGAAATAGAATTTTTTTAATCCAGTGTTATGAATTCAAGTTACAGACTCGTAATTTAAATGCTTTGAATACAAGCGTGTTGTGGAAATAAACCTATAATTGTTAATAAACACTTAGGAAAATTCATTTAGTAAGTAATAAAAATATCAACATACCATCAGTAAAAACCTTATCTCAAATTATGGCAAACTATGGAGGGATTTTCTTAGACAATTTAGGCTTCGATCATACAATTGTAAATATCACCATGTTCTTTTCTGTATCCTAAACCCTAAGCCAGTACAAATACTACCCACATTAGTTATCTTATTCCAACATAGAAGAACGAGATGGGCACGGTCGTGTCCTTCATTTAGAATGGTCATTTTACCTCGTTCACTGTACAAATTAAAACCTAAGTTAGACATAAATCAGCTGATTAAGCCATAGGGAATTCACTATATATCAGAACCCATCGAAGTAATAACGTTCCATTAATATGAAAAAAGTATATGTTGAATGGATCCCTTCTCATTTTAACTACCTTATGGAACAGATATTTTTTAAGGGCAGCATCGAAACACCTCTTTTGTCAAGACATTTGTTGAAAAAAGACTGACTCACTTGAAATGTAGTACTACTTTGTCGTAAAACATTTAGCTCAATATTCTCAAATATATATATTATGAAGCTTAAAATTATTTATTCGCTGTCAATGATTCTAGATATTTTAGACTGTATGTAGACTTAAGAATAGTGTATAAAATTTATTTCAAATAAGTCAGTTTTACAAAGTAGTTCATTTTAACGCGAACTTTGAGTTATTGAATAATTACTCTGGACTAAAAGTATTTCAGTTTGTAATTTTGATTTTTGTTTCTTCAAAGATGTATTAAGTTAGTTGTTTGGGTATTCTGTCTTCTGTTATCTGTTGAGTTGTAGTTTGTAGTTAATTTCTAAGTGAGTATTTTACATTTCGATTACTTTCATCGGTCATTAACTGATCGTCAATCATTTAATTATACTGCTTTTCAACATTTTTTTTGTAAACAACTCTGTGACCTAATACATATTTGTTTCTTTTTTTTTTAAATTTTTTAAATATTCAGCATCTAACTATTTCACAACCATTGATCAATGTACTACAAAAACGTCCTGTACTCGTAGTTGTTCTCCTGAATTCACTACCGCTAAACATTCTCTTTCTATGTCATCATCAGAAACAACTCCTGTCCCTTCGCCTACGTCTTCATATAACAAAGAATCTAATAAAGAAACAACACCTGATAAATATCTTTCACATAAAAAAATATTTCATGATATCAACAACTCAGTCAAGTAAATATGACGTATTTTAGGAGTTTTATCTGGATTAAATTGTTCATACTAATTTATAAGGTTATTGGACTTAACATCATATTTTCTTCTTCCATTTTCCATGGTATTTTTGCATTAAGAAATATCCAGTTTTGTGTGACAATCCAAAAATTAGAATAAGACCATGAAGTCATAGACTGTTACATTTATCGATATTGATAGGTGCAGACTATCTGGTTGCGGTCTGCGCAATTTTCGTAACCAATACTTGGATACGTCAGATAACATAATTCAGAATTGGCCGTATTGACAGTGATGTATTCACTCTTCGTTTTCCTTTAGATCTTAGCTTTTAAAGTTATCTTATACTTTATATTCCATTAATTCATCTTTGTCGGATTATATTGTCTGTCCCTAATGTATTTTGCTAACACTGTAATTGTTAAAAATTCCCACAACTCTGGGATTTATCTTGATAATTCGATCTCACTGTGTCGATGTGTTGTGTCCACTTGATCCACCGCAAATATATTTATCGGATTCTACATTGCTTATGACTTACCATAAATAATAGTTTGTTGTTTCGGTCGTATAAATGTAATATCTGACCTACAATTAAAGTACATCATTTTGTTTACTGTTAAACATTTTAGAAGTTCATTAACAGTTAATAATCAATAAGTCCAATGATAAAATTTTTATGGTGGAACATTAGACATTAGTTTTATTGTTTTTGTCAGTCCGTCACAGGCAACGTAAAACCCTTCACATATATGCATTGATTCAAGTTGCATCATCTCATTAGCACCGAATGATGAATCTACCAAGCTGAGTTCCAGAACAGTAAAGGTAGTAACAGTATCTGTAATAATAGTAGTAGTAGCAGAAGCGATTATGCATAGATAAGTGAATAAAAAGATTACGTGACTATAAAATCTGAGGGAAGACAAGTGTGAATGCACTTAGTCCATTGCAATTGATTCTGAGTTATGTCACTCAAAATATATAACCATTACTTACGATAATCACGCGGACCCCAACCAAATAGTTTACACCCATCTGCATGGCTCAGTCCAATTGTCAATGGCTTCATGGGGCGATGCTATTTATTAGTTTGGCCGTCCCAAGCTTGCTTTTAGCCTACTCTTAGACCGGGCAACATCACTCGTCAGGGTAGGTTGTCATTCTTAATATTGTGTTTGTTATAAAAAAGTTAACCGCTGATATGTTACTGTAAAATACGGTATTTATTATTCACAAATGTCTTCACATGTATTTAATTTTATTTTTAAACTATTTAATTTCTGCTATCGTTAATTCTCCGATTACTTTAATTTCTTTGAGTCTCATCTTGTTGATGTAAATCTAGCAAATCAAACTGATGAATACCTATGTCACATCTTTCATTGTTTTAAACTAACTGAAGTCCATCAGTTTGATCAAGATGCTAAACGAACAATTTATGCACATCATTTACTTTACTATCATAGTGATCCAGTTTAGATTTCGGTATTTCGATGCTAATATCCACTCGCTCTTATTGTGTTTCACTGTACCTTTTAATTTCTTATTAAACTCCACTGTGCTCTTTTACAGTTTCATCTGTCAGGTGTTTTGTTGTCACGTAGTCGGAGACATTTGTTAGTGTCTAGTCCAACCACACTTAGTGGTGTGAGCGTTAGTTTCTTTAAAATTGTTAGTACGTCTTTTCTGGTAAGTAACAACTAGCACAGTTTGGTGTTTCTTACTAATTGGTTCCAAATTGTGAACATAATGTTAGCTAATACTAGTGGTCATATTATATACTGATCAATAGAATTCTATCAGGAATAAGGAACCAGAAAAGTATGATATCTACTAATCAATATATCGGCCAGGCTTCATTCGTAAAGTTAGTTAAGCGATCATATTCACTTGACAGTTGTCTTCTAATCTTTTTGTTTAAAATTTACTCAGTCGAACACTAATCTGAATTTTTCTTAAGATTCTTTAATGATGTGCTTTTGTTCAGCATCGCTTTTATAACTTGATGGTAACATTTCATATGATTAGAGTCTATCAAATAGATCAACCAACTAATAATGAATATCATGTGCATAACGCAGATTTGACTGAAGCAAATAAATTTTCTACTGTTGACAAGACTAATTAGTGTTGACACATATTCCACTGTTGCATTTGCTCTTTAATAAGTCCATTCATAGTGTATCCTTATTTAGTTGTACTGTAGTTTGGATACTCTGATCAATAGTCTTCAGCTAATCATGGTTCTTTACCATAGCATACAATATGTCTGAAACTTACTCGGCCTACCAGGACCTATGTTATGTACAAGAACACAGGTGGGGACAACCATTGTAAGTTATTATGAAATTACAGAGTATGTTGGCAAAATATGCGAACCATGCAATAAATATATATTTTATACGAATATTCGTCAAGATTAGAACGAATAGTTTGACAGAAATTGGGCGCTGAGTATAGAGAAGTGATTATACATGCATTAAATACTTCATTTGCAAATTTCCATAATTTCTCCTTCACATTCTGTATTATTCTTCCGATTCACAATTCCTTCCTAATTCCGTTTCTGTTTTCTTCGAGTCGACCTTCATAGCCTTCTGTTGCCAAGTTTTCCACTCCCGATTGTTGTTACATACTACTTATGTCGACAGGCATAACTAGCATACACCATACCTGTATATGTCAGTAATTTACTTTATTTCTGCATTATATTTATCCACATTGCCGCAAACATTTTCCTGACCATGAATATTGCTACCTTTTTGCACTATAGTTTAACTGGAATTTATTCGCAATAATATTTGAAAAGGTGACAGTGATTTTTGTTGATAATGGTTTTCAGGTCAAATCAAATCAGGTTTGATATATAATTGAACACTAATGGCCATTATAGTCTCTTTTCTTTATATTTACATCGCCCGACAGACTTACAGTTAGTACGTGAAAATGTGTTGATTTTCCCAGGTGATGAAGATGACTTGTTGCTCAAGTGGATTTTAAACGTTTCTGTTGCTAATGTTGTCCAGATGGATGACGAAAACTTTACGACTAAACCACCCAACTCAGAGGATTAAACTTTACTAAAAATTTGCCGGATACATGTTCAGTCAGCTAAAGATGTCCCTCGAATTACAGCAAAGATATTTTCTGTCAACACGAAAAAGATTTATAAATGTGACGGCTTATAGCTGAGTCACTTTGGTTTGTGCTCACTTCAAAGTGGTTTATCAATTTTGTGTACTTAAAAGTGGCTAAACAACTTTCTTGGGAAGACATCTGATTACGTGTTAGGGATTCCCTAACCTGTTCTCAGGATTGATACAAAACTAAACTATTCTAGAGAACTTACTCAAAACAATAGCTATTATAAGGTTCTCTTTACGAGGAATCTACTGTTTAAAGAATGCTGAGAGACGGTTCGTTTATAACATGGTTCTGCTAGATAATGTTTAGTGACCCGTATATTTGACTCCAGTTTGGTCGTTTCTGATCGCTATTGAGATATACATGGCGCCAATCCTCGTATACAATTGTGGACTTAATCCGCGTTGGTGAATAACTGAATTTAATAAGCCAAATACAAGAATGGATTTTAGATATGTATATTTCATGCACTCATTATTGATTTGAACAGGCAATCAGGAAGACGAAACGAAAAGGATAGAGCAAAGTAGATTGGAGAAGACGTGTGAGCTGACTCCCTTTAACCAAGCGTTTTTAATATTTACAGTCACACAAAAATAAGTTACAGACATGTGATGAATAGGATAAATCGTGTACACACATACGCTCATATAAAAACAGTCAAGGTTGATAAGTGAGCAATCAACATGGTCGAAATGTAGCTTGAGAAGGATGGGTGAATTGGACTGTCCAGAAGCTAGAATAAGTTATGTGGGCCTAACATAGTAACCGACACTACAGATGGTTATGCTTACTTGACTAGTATTTTTTACTCTATCACATCCTCATGCATAGTTGTTTGAGACCTTATGATACATCGTTCATAATAGAAGCTAATAATACTTCTCCCGTAGTTAGGCTAATGTCCAAATTTTCAGTGACTGTAGAGTCCTGAGCTTCTCTCTGGTCCCTCAAGTGCATTTATTTGAAATTTCTACTCATATCAACTGCCGATATTGCTACATAACGGAATATCTAACCTCTTTTTGTCTCTGTGGAGACTGTATAGCTAGTAAAAGTCAACACAAATTAACTTGTCATTACAATATACATTCACAGTTATTGCTGAATGTGTACAAACCACTGATTAAATTTACTTCCGACCATTTGTACTCAATCTCGTATTGACTTTTCAATTGAATATTTCATTTTTTTAATGTTTATTTCTTCAATTTCTTTCATGAACTAGACCTAATTGTCACATATGTCATCTGCCATCAACATCCGATGCAAATCCTAATCGATTTACTTTTCCTGTTACGTCGTCACGATGTGCTATATGTAAAGCCGCTAATGTTCCGGATTTATTATTCTCTTCATCAGACTTTCCTCCAGAACTAGTAATCATTGGTAATCCAGCCCTAGTACAAGCACGGTTAGTCTATGAAAAATATATTTAAACTGAAAGATATCAGTACATTCTTCAAACATGAGAACACATTTATTATCCTTCATATTCAAAGTTTACTTATAATGTTAATTAATATCTGTTATAATTAAAGTAACGTGGTTTAAGCTGTCAGTCTCTTCTACAGAGACAGTTAATATCTCATTTCCTTTGTGTTTACGTTCATGATGTTTTTTTGGAAAGATTATGAAAGGTATCAAATTTAAATAACCTGGCTAAAAAGCAATTTCACCACAGTCATCTTAATGCAGGCTACAAATCCTCACCACCTGTTACAAATGTATTTATATATATAGTATAATTAAGGTCGTTTGGTCACTTGACTAATGTATGCTCACAAAATCAAGCCTCATATTCAAGCGCCTCAGAGATATGAAGACAAGACAACAGGTTAACTCATAGAAGTGAAGTAAATTTACGCTTAGTATCAGATGGCTAATCAAGAATTAAATAGACGTGCCAAACATTCAAAGGATCAGTCGCTTGGTCTAAGTACACTATACATAAATATTCCATAGATGGGCCCAAACCAAATTTCAGTCTATTGGTTTAGGAGTATTTAAACGTTAAATAAATGAGTGGTATGCACTATATTTATAAATCTACTAGCTTTAGCTAGGGAAATTCATTGAAACATCAAATTAATGTCAGCTCATGAACAAAGTTAATTTCAAATTAAACAATCTATCCAAAACCCTCTACTTTTTTATAATAATCAAGTGTCTGATTCCCGGAGTACTAGCTATAAGCCGTTCCAAGTGTATTTTAGCCATATTGGGTTTGATACATATACCTACCAATGCACAATATCACGAAGTCATTGGATTTATAAATGCAAACCATTGAATCTTCACCCAATGGTTAAGGGTTAATCTTTTTCCTTTGTTCGATCTCTAGTAAAGTCGTGGATGCCTACTACTAAGGAGTCACACTAGGTTGAAACAGTCATCCATTACTTTTTGATCCCAAGTGATTGTTTAATTAAGATCAGTTCATGATTCTGACTAGGAAACTTGAAGATTTCTACATATACCTTGCACGATTAATAGCAGTTATGTCCTTACTATTGACTAACTTTCCAGAATATGTGGTAAGAAACTGTACCTGACAGAATTTATCTATATAAGAAATGAAACCGTTCCCAACCTATTTTATCTTGATAAATATATAGACTATTCATTTTCGATTTAGTGATACTAAGGTATTGAGCTCACCTCGAAATACCCGAAAGTCTGATTGAGCTCAATCTTTTGTATATTTTTTTACGGATATGCGCTGATCTGAAGTTTCCAACTAATATGAAATAGCTGTTTTAGCACTTCTTAACTTTCAATGGTACTTCATGTTTAAAAATCATTTCAAATTTATAAATTAATTGTTCTGATCCATCAAAGTTATTTATTTCTCTACTAACCGAAACATTGTAGAGTTGTCTATTAAATGATAGATATATTACTGAAAGCATTTATAAATAATCTTGAGCTATAGAATGTTAAAATATTCACGTGTTCGAACTGGACTTTTCCTACGGTAGTATCACTAGCCCTCATATTTGGAATATGTCTTCAAGCTGAGTACACTAATCTGTACCTGGAAATATTATATAACCTTAATTCCAGCTTCATGCAATATTTTATTCTCCCAGAGGTTTTATTTGAAATTTACCAATGTTGTATTACTGATTGATAAAATATTAAATCAAGATTTTTAATTAAAATAGATGAGAGACGACAAAAACTCAATCTTCGTGTCATCTTGAACTGATAGAACCCTATATCTCATCGTATTCTATGATTGAATTCGTCAAGTGATACAATTCAAAAACTAGTTGTATTGATATAAAAAGCCCATGTATTCGACATCTTCATCGGAATCCTATGTTTCAAGATTACTTCATACCTTTCCAATCCACTTCTTAAAATCATTTCTCGATATCAATATTATAATTTTACATTTGAATTTCATTGGGTGCACTGTCCCAAGTTATAGATTGTTCATAACTCCCTAACGGATAATCATTAATCTATCCATAGAACAGTTATCCCACTAGTTTTGAAGATCTGGTTAATTTTTCCCTTTATAGACTTAACTAAAAAACTCAACTATTCATCAAGAATCATTTACTGATTAGTTCAGAATAGTTAATTGCTTCAATGGCCATTATTATTATTATGAAGGTAGATTGTTCAAAATTCTGGGCCACCAATTTTCCAAACATTCATTTATTCCCAAAATTTTCGTTATTCAATTCACTAGTTATGTCTACCAACAGTGTGCATTTATGCGCCTTCATCATGAATTGTTTACAACCAATCTCAAATCTAATCGCTTAAAAACTCAAACCGTATCACCACGATGCTTTGTATATTTTTCTCCGTCTCCTCCTCGAATCTTTGAAGAAATGATAGATATTTTCTATAGAATTCACATATCACATATTTAAACATGAAAAACGACGTAATGAGAGCAATACTGATCATAGAGTTACAAATCAATGTAAATGACAGTTAATTACTGTTTAACAGAAGTTTGTAGACACATAGCTTTGAATTATCACAAATTAAATGATTATAAAATGAGAACTGGGCATATTTTTGTCCTACACATTCATTACTGTAATCAAGCATATAATACTAAATAAACTGGGTGTTATTTTTTTCTTTAGAGTTTGTCGAACGAAGAAAGATACTAAAGGTGAAGTGGCAGCAAGTGAATTAAGTGAGGTTAGTTTTGTCTGTGTTCTTTTTCTTTTTTTTTGTTTGCTTGATTAATTTCATTTGGTTAACTTCCACACATTCACTTCACTTATCTTCTTTTCCATAAATTTATAGATTCTCCCTTTCATTGATTATGAACTACATTATCGTTTAATGCAGAAATTGAGGGTAAATTTTCTTATTATCTAATGATCGACATATTATGCATATATTTTTATCTAATATAGTTACGTAATATGAATGGTTTGTTTGGATTGAGATATCGTATAGCTATTGGAGAATATATGATTGCTGCTATCGCTGTAAGTCAATGATGAATATTATATATGTAATCTGTTTGTATATTGTTGAAGGGTCGGTCATGTTCCATCGCAGCATTACGGCCCATTGTTGAACAATCAATTGAATGGAACCCGTCACCATACATCAACTTCCTTGATTTATATCATAGATACAAAAATTTTCAAGCTGAATGGCCTTTATATAGGCCTTCTTCATCTGAGTACCCCCCCCATACACATACTACTCGACAACATTTATTTCGGTGATCAGTACAGCATATATTATCAAACCATAATCAATGTATTTTGTAGAACCAACGAGTCTCTCGCTTGTCAAACCCACCATCAATCCTTAAATGTCTCTCTTTAGCAAGGCTATAGTTTGTCTACTTTAAAAATGATCTTATTGTATTCAAATCTCCACAATATATGTTTAAACAAATGATAAACATGTTTACTTAACATTTCATCCGACTTTTTTCATTCAGAAATAAACTTTTATTTTACTTATGAACAAATTTATTTCAGATCGACTTCTTTTAACAGTGAACAGTCCACAATTAAATTAAGCTATAGCATAAATCAAAATGTCCTGTTTTGTTTACATTACTCAATGCTATTGAATAGCTGAATTTAAATGTCATATTGGTAATAATCTGAATTATCCCTTTGTTGATATCCAGAAACGAATACTAATCAGTCTTTTTTGGCATATGTACAACTTAGACATACTGTTTCTATATTGTCAGTTTTACTTTAAGTTTCATCAATTATAAATGGATTGTTGGTAGTAGAATCCAGGAATAGCGTTTCATCACTTGCTCTCTTTATCAAGCAATTCCATTGGTTCACGCAGTTTGTTTTCATTATTTTAAAATGTCTTATTTAGCATATATATATATATATATATATATATATATATATATATCCTGTTATCTATTTTGTTCCCGTTTTCACTTATCGATTCCACCTAATACATAGACTGGTACTGGTGTATACATTGGTGCTTTACCGTCACCTCCACCGCCTAGAATTATTCCATCTTTACAGGTAAGTGTAAATAATTCACTATTAATCAAGGCAATAAAATTTTCAGTCTATTTCTTTTTATTAATATTGAATACTGAATAAATAATCTATGTAGTCCAACATTAATTCCAACGATTAAAATGGACAGAAGTTATATATCAGAGAATTCAAAATTTGTTCATAATATAGATTTATGATGTTTGTAAGGTTGACCTTAGTTTGTCATTAGCATAAGTTCACTAAACAAGTAAGCTCCGTGTGTTTTAGGTCATACATATACAATTATCTCAAAGCTAATTACTACGTTATAGATAACAAAGTTTCATCATTCAACTTAAATGATTTGATTATTTTCTTCATAGGTATTCAGACTAATAATCGATTACATTGATATTAAGTTGAAATTAATGTTTGTAAAGTTTGTTTATATCTGTTATATCTAGAACCTATATTTTTCTGGCTACACCACGTACAACTTGAGCACTCAAACGCTTAAAACCCTTAAGTCGCAAGTTGGAAGACAGAATACTAGTGTGAAGGAATCTTATTCCAAACAGTGTCAAGTATGATGCAACACTCAGGTATTTATAGTTTTCAGTAAAAACGAAATCATCATTACAGTCATCCAATCCGCGTTTAGTGGCCTTTGGCATTTTTCTAATCGGGAAGATACACGTCAAGATTCTGAAACGTTCTTCCAACGGATAATTAGATGGAGCGTCTTTGGCTCTTTCTGAGCTTCCTTGAGTTCACTGGGGGTCATCCCTACAACACACCAGTGACTCTCAGTCTGATTTCTATCAAATTTGTACCCTTAAAGCGGTTACAATTACATATTAAGAAATGTTAGTGATTTCGTTTAAAAACGTTTGTTATTCCTTCTACATTTCTCCTCACTCATCACGGTAGACCAGTTGGATTATCATGTTTGTAATAGTAATTTCACTTGCATTAAAAGTGCCAATTTCTAATTCCCACTATTTGTATTACATTTGTAATTCCTGTTTTTAACTATATTTCACATTTAATCTTTACTTTGCAGACCTCAGCAATCGCTGAAGATCGATGTGGTTACGAAAGATTAAAAAGGCGAATTGATGACTATCTGAAAACGAATCGTCAATTGTATCGAATCCCAGTAAGTTTAAACTATTTGTTTGTTTCTTCCATATTCCTTGAATTTTTTTCCAATAAATTGTTGAGTTTCGTAGTTTACATAAAGAATTGCCCTTAGATAACAAATGGAAACCAGTAAGCACCCATGATCTCGTGCTCAACCTTCTTCTTTACCCGAGCTTTGAATCAGGAGTGAGTCTAGAAGGACTCCAGGCGGAGTTCGACAACGAATGGTATTTAATAGTTAATTGTTATCACTAGTCATCAGAAAATAAGGCGTGATTCACAGACAGGTTCACACAGGATTGTTGTAGTGAAATTAAGCTTTCACTTGTCCAGTCCACCATTTATAATGTACGCCGTCTGATCATGTTTTATCATAGATTTATTTTTTTGCATTCATATTGGTTTCCTATCACTGTGGTGATAAGAGGTGTGGCGCAACGTATCCTTACGCCCACTTGCGTGACGTTCTATATTATGTCTGTATATCTATATGTGGGAATTTTATACAAAACAGATCACTTGAAATCATAACTATATGTGTCTTCCTCTCTCTCTCACTCTCTCCCTACTTATTGATTTTGCCAATTTATGGTCACTACCGCCTTGTCACAATTCTATATCCTAAATTAATTTCATTCGTATTGAACTTTTTAATGTTTATTTGTAAACTCTGTACAATCGATACATATTTATATGTGCAGAATGATATGTTAGTTAAGAGATTCAATAAACTGTTAGTTCACGTGTTGTCGAGTAAAACACACTACAAAATCTGTTTAAATATAAAAAGTTTTATTATGTTCATAAATGAAATAAAATTTTCTGTAAAGATAACTATCCAGAATATCAACAACGAAAAGATCTAATCACTAACTTTCCTAATACTATGTAGTTTTAAAAATTAAGTTACCTGACAATCAATAATAATGGGTATAGAGGATCCATCTAGAGGAGTTAGAAAACTCTAATTCCAAACCAATGCGGCATATGGGTCCCAGGATCCCGAGGGGAAAATTGGCGTATGAACCTGTTGTTGGGCATCGGCTACCATAGTACTGCATCTCTTAACGTTGTTCCTATGCCTTGTGGATTAAACCTCTAAATCAAAGGCTTGGGGAGTGGCCCATTAAGAAAACCACGTGGGAAGTATTCCATCGAATGATGATCGTGTTGTTGTATCGTGAATGCATTAATCGAATTCGGGCAAGATAAAATCGTTCAGTATTTTCTGATTTTTAGTTACCGTTAGACATAAGCCAATCAATGTTGAGTACAACAAATCAGGACAATTCAGTCGTGAATTCTTATTTGTTTCTTGAGATAACAACAAAATCTATTGTTATACGAATGATTATTAACAGAAAGTAGTCTATATTCATATTTCCACACTTTGTTAAAATAAAGGGAAATTTTTTTCTAATTTATTATGTCAAGAAGCTATGTGTTTACAGTATTATCGAATGTTTACTTCTATGGTTTGTAAAGTTTTGTGTAATACCCATTATCCTTCGTCAGTTCCACATTACGTTTCACTGGACTACGCTGCGTTGTTGCGTAGATTATTTAAGGCTATTAGTGTTGGATAAAAAACACATATGTTCAGCAGTTCAAGTTACTACATCATATGAACACATTAAGATGAAATTATCAAAATAAAATACCGAGTTTGTAGAAGTGGTAAAAATATCATTGAAAGTATAAAACATTAGACAATATAGTTCTGAAATGGAGAATGAATCGTGTATTAAAAAAGACATAAGATAAATTTAAAACGAGGGATTTGATAGAAGGAAATGAGTAAATGGATCTACGGTATTCCTACCAGTTCTGACCTGCGCATCCAACCATTGGTTTTCCAACTCCCCTAGTTGAACTCACAGGTCCGGTTAGAGCGCCGGACATTCGTTTTTCCTCCTCTCGATTTCCTAAACAATACACCCGCCACAAGAAGGCAGTGAGTAAGACTTCCCTGTCAGAGGCTATATACTCGTTGTCATGTGAGAGCATTTCGAGACCGAGAGTGGACTCTCCCCACTCTTGGCCGTATCACGGCATTTGGAGGCATAATCCCATTGTAAGTATTTTGATTATACATTTATGTATGTATGTGTATGTAATTAATTGCATAATTATTATTTCAGGATACTGTTTATCAAAGTGATTTAATAAAACATGATAAATTTGAAATAGATACAATTAATGACAAACATTATACTATTGAAAATTGTACAAATCATCTTAAATTAATTGAAAATGAATTCAATCAACTAGATATTAATAGTAATATAACAATGAATAATTTTAAAGATTATAATAAATTCAAACAATCAACATTATTAACATCGGATTTAATTCATTCACATAATACTGATGATACATTATTCCTTGAAACTAGAGAACCAGAAATTGAAGAATTAGCTGTTCTATTACAAGATCCTTTTCAACCACAAGGTAACTTTCTTTTTTGTCGTTTAACCCTCTACCGCTCTTTGATAATAATAATTACTTTGTATGTATTGTAACAATTAGATTAACTAAGAGCTAGAAGAATTGATATTTTTTGTGTGTTGAAGTTTTGTTTTGTAATTTTGTCAATAGATGAGCTCAAATTGTCTATGAATGATATACGGATAACTACACATTTGGATAATTTATGCCATCCATTTATGTGAAATTATAATTCATAATTGTTAAATGTAGTTATAAAAAATAAGCTGTTTGTTTATACGAAAGGTTAATCAAATTAGTAAAGATATGGAAATGTTGAATACTTATTTACTTACGCCTGTTACTCCTCGTGTTGGAGCATAGGCCGCTCACCAGCATTCTCCATCCAACCCTGTCCTGGGCAATCCTTTCCAGCTCTTTCCACTAGTTATTCATCCTTTTCATATCTGATTTCATTTCCTGACGTAATATGTTCTTCGGCCTTCCTCTTTCCCGCTTTTCTTCAGGATTCCAAGTTAGTGCTTGTCTCGTGATGCAGTTTGACGATTTCCTCAATGTATGTCCTATCTATTTCCATCATTTTTTCCTAATTTCCTATTCATTTGGAAGCTTGTTTATTCTCGTCCACAGAATGCTGTTGCTGATGGTATCCGAACAATGAATGTTGAGTACCTTGTGTTGACAACTATTTATAAATACTTGCACCTTCTTGATGATGATTGTAGTAGTTCTCCAAGTTTCAGCTCCGTACAGTAGAACTGCCTTGACGTTCGTATTGAAGATTCTGACTTTGATATTGGTTGACAGCTGTTTTGAGCTGTTCTCCAGTTGTAGGAATGCCGTCCTTGACTTCACATCTTCATCGGACCCTCCCTGTTCATCCATGATGCTGCCCAAGGTAAGTGAAATTTGCCATACTTTCTCTATTAAGTGTGATTATGTTGTTGTTCTCTGTGTTGTATTTCAGGGCCTTAGTTTTTCCCTTGTGTATATTAAAGCCTACTGCTTCAGAAGTTGTTGCAACATTGACTGTCTTCACCTACATTTACTGCTGTGGATGAGATCGAAGGGTTACGTTATCTGTGACGTTCAAATCATTTAGGTGCATCTAAGCGCTCCATTGTACTCCGTGCTTCCCCTGAAACATGGTGGTATTTATAATCCAGTTAACCATCAGAAGAAAGAGAAAGGGCAAGAGTAAACAGTTGTTGTTGAGTTATTTTGAGTTCAATATATTCTTCAATTGTAGGGATGCAGACCTTTGCCAATCCTCGCCTTTATGTCTGCATCTGAACCTCCTTGTTCATCGATTATGCTTCACAGGTATGTGAAGGATTCTGCATCTTCCAGAGTTTCAACATCAAGAGTGATTGGATTGCTGTCCTCCGTTTTGAATTTGAGGACCTTGGTTTTCCCCTTGTGTATGTTGACACCTACTGATACAGAGACTGCTGCTACACTGGCTGTCTTTATCTGCATTTGTTCGTGTGTATGGAATAGGAGGGCCAGGTCACCTGCGAAGTCCAAATCGTCTAATTGATTCTGAGCTTTCCATTGTATGCCGTGTTTTACCTCAGATGTCGAGGTCCTCATAATCCAGTCGACCATCAGAAGAAAGAGGAAGGGAGAGAGTAAACAGCCTTGTCTGACTCCGGTCTTTACTTGGAATGCATCTATCATCTGTCCTCCATGCACTACTTTGCACTGTAGTCCGTCGTATGAGTTCCGGATAATATTGACAATCTTCTCAGGAACTCCGTAGTGTCGAAGAAGTTTCCATAATGTCCTCCTATCTACACTGTCGAATGCCTTTTCATAATCAATGAAGTTGATGTATAGTGACGAGTTCCACTCAACTGATTGTTCGACGATGATCCGTGGTGTTGCAATTTGGTCTGTGCACGATCGATCTTTATGGTATCCAGCTTTTTGATTTCGATGTTGGGCGTCTACTGCGTCTTTCATCCGGTTCAGCAACACTCTGTTAAAGACTTTCCGTGGTATTGACAGTAGTGTGCTGCCTCTGTAGTTTTCACATTTGCTCAGATCTCCTTTCTTTGGAATCTTGATGAGGTGTCCTTCTTTCCAGTCCATTGGCACTTGTTCCTCCTCCCAAATCTTTTTGAATAGAAGGTGAAACATGTTTGTAGTTACTCCAATGTTTGATTTCAGTGCTTCAGCTGGTATATTGTTGGGTCCTGCTGCTTTCCCACTCTTGACTTGTCTGATGGCCATACTGATTTCTTCCTTCTTTGGTGGATTGACATCTATGGGAAGATCTGTGTGTGCTGCTTCGATGTCCGGTGGATTTATTGGAGCCGTACTAGCATAGAACACTGTGTTAAGTTTGATATCAACTTTTAGCCTTGAAAACTAAGACATTCACATGGTATTATAGTTTGAAAAGTTAAGGGAGTAGATTTACATAAGTCTAAGAAAAACGTCAATTATGTATCAGTACACGAACCTAAAGAGTAAGGCGATGTAAAATTAACTGATAATTATCTGTGTTGTTCATATAGATAATCCCTTCACCTTAGACACTCACATTTTGTCTTATTGGTCACGGAAATAAGAGATAATAATCTTTTTAATTTACCTGAAAAATAAACTGATGTAATGGATTTACCTTCAGTTAAATCAATAATGTAACTCAGTTATAGTAACCAACTTGGAATTTATATGACGGGTAGTGACGTGCTACCTGGCTGTCTAAACCTAAGTATAGATGACAGAGTTCTTAATTGGTGAGAACATGTTGTTTGATTGCCTAATTTTAGTCAAGGTTTCGTCGTGAAGGAATAATATCTAACAAATCAATTATTATATTATAGTTGAGTGAATTTTGTAGAGATTGGTTTAATCTATAGGTTATATTCGTCGCAGATTGTTTTCAATCGGAGCGCTGAACAACTGTTTCCTCATAGTACGGAACTTTTCTGAAGTGTCCATTCACGACTTTACAGGAAACCGAACATTTAACTCGTGGAACCTCCTGGATTGGCTTCCAACATTACATTTTCATTCTTATTCATTTTGCTAGTATAGAGAGATGATCATCCAATACTATTTGATTGTTGACACATACTTCTGAGAAGTTCCATACTGGAACAAAACAACTATCCAGTTATTCCTCAGATTTCAATTGTACCTCAAATGAGATCAGTCTGTAAAGAATTGGATTCCATTTTTGGTTTTAATCTCTCGTTTCAAAATAACTAACCTTTCCCTTTTTTTATAGGTTTAATTCTTACAACTACAGAATCTATACCAATATCCAATGACAACTCAATATTAAAGGATTCTAAAATGTTTATTCATTCATCTATACCCGTTTCAATTAATTCTAATGAATTGTTTAATTGGAACTATCAATCAAATAGTTTTATACGTGTACATGAAACTGAATTAACTGTACCGGATTCATTTTTTGAAACATCTATTTACTCGACCAATTATAATAATACTCCTGTTTTTACATCATCATGTTATAAGGAATCAAATTTATTGAATTCAACAATTGTTACATCAATATCTCCAATAACAACTGTAACTTCATCGATGAAATCACATTATTCTACACAGAATTATCAGAATTTAACTCATTCAAATTCTGGAATACATTTGAATTTTCCACAAACAACTACAATACGTAATAATAATAATCATTATGATTATCATTATTCAACTTGTTTAACAAATAACGAACAAATGACAACGGCTACACTAACATCAAGTACAAGTACTTTCATATCATCTCCATCGTCTTCACCTAGTTCCAATAGTTTATCTATTCACAATAATAATTATAATCAGAATATTGTGAAAACTAAACAACATAATACTTTGCATTGTATAAATGGAAATAGTTTAGGTAAAGCATTACGTGAATTTAATCAGTTAACATGGTTCCGATTTCGTCATTATATACCATGTATATTAAATGCTTTGGATTATCGTCTATCATTTACAGATGATGAGCATATACAAGTTAGTTAGTTAGTTATTATATATATATATGTATTTGTAACTTTATAATAGTATATTTATTGTCATTATGTAAGGGAAATAATCAGTGTTTGAAATTCAGTAATCAGGATAAATTTGATTTTGATCTTATTTATTCTAAGTAAGTAAACTTTCAACTCTTAAGTCACAGGTTCGAACCCAACAGCATTGGTAAAAGGATCAATAATATGACTTGTAAATTTCTGCACGGAATTCAAAAATCAAGTTTAATAAGCAGTAGAAATGCCTTTTTATACGAGCTTAAAAAGTTTAGAGTGATGGTGAAAAATTGTTTTTCACTACTATAGAATTTTCAAAAAAATGATCATGTTAAATGTATCAAATAATCAACACTATCCTCAAACCCTTAATCTTGAAACAAACCTTAGGCAATTGAACCAACATTTGGTGGGTAAACTAATCAAAAAGCGTTCCTCCAAACGACTGTAGAGCTTTTTCAGGTTATAGCTGATGTTACGTAGAGATCAAAGCTCTAACCATAAAACTCTAATCCTAACCCTAAATACATAAACCCAATTTATTGTTTTGAAACTAGCAAGGATCCTGTGGCCGTTAAGGAACTCAATGAGTTTCTGCGATATACTGTCAATCTTGTAATTGCGAATGTAAAAATCAAATTCCTAAAAGTCTGTATAGACTAATGCGAATATCCGAAACTGTACTATAGACTAACGCATATAAAAAATACCTCTAAATGCGATTGCAAGGCTTAAGAAAATGACTTAGTTAAAAAGAAAAACTTCTTCGCTGAAACATCTTCATTCTTTGTAGTTTAATATTTCTTTTCACCTATTTTATCATCATTAAATTATACCCTAGTAAAATTTCCGTTAAACCAACAGAAACGGTTAACCGTCCTTTTTTTTAATTCTCAGCCGTTTTCTATACCGTAACACAGTGATTTGTGTTAATCTTAATGAGGTCAATAGTGATAAAATGATAGCATGATCATTGTCACATATAATTGATGTGAATCTACTTCATTTCATTTCTACTTTATACATCATAATTTCTTATTCACTTTCTCTGGTAAGAATGATCTTTGAATAAAACTAATCTCTAAAAATTATAATTAAGTTAGATCAATTGTGTAATATTAATATATGTTTAACCACCTGTTACCTTGATGGTTATTTTTATATGGAGTAGAATTAGGTTGAGGAAAGCTAAGGATGACCATACCAAAACATGGAATCAATCCAGCAGGTTGTTGACTGTTAGAATGGGTCTTGTTTGTTAGTTCACATTACTCGGTTTCTATCCCTCTATTATCGTTACCAATTGTTGAATGCATTGGGTGACAACTTAGACTTGGTCGGAATAACTTAGATCCACTTACTCTTTTTTTCTTTTCTCAGATCTTGTATTTTAGTTCCCTAACACCGCTGATATCGTTACTACTTCATAATTTCCTCCCATCGTGTTGTTATAATGTAATAAAATGAACTGGTACATATGTGCCAGACTTTATGATCCTTATGACAGACTGACTGACTGATCGATTGATATATGAGAAACCATCATTAAGGATGTACTGATTTGATATCGATATATCAACTTTAACCAACTAACAAAAACAAGTATCATCATATTATTGGTCAAATAATATCAGTCATTTCATGTAGATTTTAGTTTTCTGGCCTTTCTTTCTGTGACTGTTTCTATTAATTTTCACATTTTTAAATTAATCTATTTGTTGCTCCAGAAAAAGTAGCTTAAGCTTAAGACAACCTTTCTATTGCATGTACATTATTGATCAAAGTTGGTCGAAAATTCAAAAGTTTTTCGCTTTTTTGCGTTCATTTTACTCAATATCCCTATCATTCTACACGTTTATTGGTAAAACTCTCGAAACTAGGATTTGTTTGTACCTAATATTTTCACCTTGGATAGGCGATATCTCAGTAAACTTTGCAGATAATATTTAATACATCCCCATAGAGAATCGAACTCGGGATATTTAAGTCTTGTTTAACCCTTAGACTACTGAGTCGGCAAACCAATGGGCAACAAATTTGAAAACAATAAGTTAATGGACTTTAACACTACAGAAGACTCAACAAAAACAATTAGACTTAAGAGAACCTACAAAACGTTGATTATCATTATGTTTAGAGTTTGATAAGATGAATTTCTCAGCATCTACCGATTCAGTAAGAATCAATGAAATTCACTTTTTTTGAAGGTACTAGTAAATATTACAGCTATCTGAATGTCACGCCAACCCACATCGAGGTGAGCATCGACTTCATGATTGACTGGCTGCTCTCCTAGTTGTTTCTGAAATATACTCGACTTTTCATCCTTAAGCTGAACTCTAAGGGGTCTTCCTTCTGTGTTTTTTCTGCGTTCAGTAGGACGCAGAAAAACGTGTTCTCATATTAGAGCATAATTAGTATCATCGTATGTTTAAGAATCTGTGAGTCCTTTATTAAGCCTCTTTAACGATGGCTGATAATAAGATGTTCTATTTGGACTTATCGCTCAGTCGATTTTGGAAATCATCGTGTTAGATGTCTCTCATTATACTTGAAGCTGGTGTTTTCTAAAAATAAACAACCGTCCGAGTATATTGGTAGCAGACAGTCACCGTTATCTGTTTACTGACCTGAAATACCGTAAGACCTACCTACGAATGTTTAATTTTGGTTTAAACTACCCAATTGAGTATCATGTGTTATAACTACTATGACTGTCTGCTATGCTTTACTGGAACTGCGACTATCTACGTCTTTAATCAATAAGATAGCTTCCCTAATTCCAATCATTTCACAATATTGTGCATTTATCATTCATTACCATTGGTGATGTTTGTCACATATGTGATATAGTTTAACCCCACTGGTTTCGGTTTCTCACTAGAACTACGGGAATTATCTCTCTATATTAGTCACTAGTGAGCACATGATCAAATATTAATATCGAATGATTGTAGAGATTATTGAATTCCCTAATTCAGTCGTTGATGTCGATTTCTGTGGAACTAGAATAAAATAGTCGTCTAAAGTTTTCTTTCTTTTACCATCAAGTTATACTAATTTTGAAAATCAAATTCGTTCTAATTTTTTACTGTTTACATGAATATTCGTTTTATTTAATTCGAAAATTATTCAATTTCTCTTTCTTTTTTGAATTAATGCATTAGATTCAATTAATGTTCATTAAGAACTTGTTAACATTCGAAACTTATCACTGAAGGTACTGACTGTTGGATTGAGCCCTGTTAGTTAATGCTGACCACTAGGTTGAGACACATCATACAATCATTCATGATGACACAGGCGCATTCTTTTCTCAACTTGCTTTCTCAATTACCTTACACATTTTCTTGTTCTCTCCATCAATCCATATTTTCTTCTCAAATCTTATCTTCTATGTCTAGTCTATTATCACTAATACCATTACTATCTCTATTTTGGGATTGGCCCTGATAATTTCATCTCACTATGTTAATAGGGTGTAGTTGCTTGAACCAATGTGCGCATGTTCCATGTTCTATTTTGTGTATCTCAAACTATACAAAATATATTTAGTTTAAACCATTTATTACAAAAATTACTAATGGTCTATTTGTTATATTAGTTATTTATAAAATACATAGTCGTTGTTTATTCTAATGTTTCTGTATGTAAATAACACTTTAAAATATTTATAGTTACTTTTGTTTGGCATAATAATGATTTATGTTGACAAATTGGATCGGAAATTAATATTGATCTCATTGTTTACAACATACTAACTCAAACAAGAAAAAATTTACTTACTTACTTACTTACGCCTGTTACTCTCAATGGAGTATAGGCCGCCGACCAACATTCTCCAACCCACTCTGTCCTGGGCCTTTCTTTGCAGTTCGATCCAATTGTTGTCCATTCTTCTCATATCTGTCTCTTTCTCGGCGTAATGCGTTCTTTGGTCTTCCTCTCTTTCTTTGGCCTTGAGGATTCCATGTGAGGACTTGCCTTGTGACGTCGTTGGGTGCTTTCCTCAATGTGTGTGCTATCCGCCTCCATCGCTTATTCCTGATTTCTTCCTCTGGTTTGTTCTCACCTACAATAGGCTGTTGCTAATGTGTCTGGTCAACGGGTCTGATGTATTTTGCGTAGACGACTTTTAATAAACACTTGTATCTTCTGGATGATGGCTTTAGTGGTTGTCCAAGTTTCCGTCCCATACAGTAGAACTGCCTTGACATTTGTATTGAAAATCCTGACTTTGGTGTTGGTTGACAGTTGTTTTGATTTACAGATGTTCTTCAGTTGTAAATTTGCTGCTCTTGCTTTGCCGATCCGCGCCTTCACATCTGCATCAGATCCACCGTATTCATCAATGATGCTGCCCAGATATGTAAAGGTTTTTACATCTTCCAAGTCTTGTCCGTCAACTGTGATTCGATTGTTGCATGCTGTTGCTTTTCCCTTTGTGTATGTTGAAACCTACTGCTGTCACACATGTCGTCTTCTCCTGCATTTGTTGTTGCGTGTGCGATAGAAGATCCAGATCATCTGCTAAGTCTAGATCGTCTAGCTGCATCTTAGCTGTCCACCGTATCCCATACTTCCTTCTGGTTAGCGTTTTTTAGCGTGTACAAATTCTTCGACGTTCAATATCTCATCGACAAATTCTAGGATTTGACCCTACAATAGCTGACAGAAATATCTTTCAATTCAATGAAGTATAAGTTTGTTAAGATATTTTTAACAATAATATTCATGATGAATTTAATGTTATTAGTAGAAACGCTGAAGACTAAAGAGAGCTAGGAAGCAATGAACAGTTATTTTGTCCCAGTTTTCCACTCAGTAAGGGTTATCTATGAGTTCATAACCTTCAAATGCGATATCCAAAACACACCACTTTTAGATCAATGGGATAGAATCGTGTACTTAATATTTTCAACTTGAATGAAGTATTTATGTTGACTTATGCATCATATAATTTTGTCCTTCTTAGTTTTAATCAAGAGCTACTTAGTTCCCAAACTCTAATGTCAGATTATGGTTTGGATTGTGGTTACTTTTTCGTTACGGACTAATGGTCATCTTCCTAACGTGGAGAAATTTATAAACGTGTTGCGTATGCATGAACACCAATTACCACGACGCGCAATTCTAACCGGTGTTGGGGATGATTGGGGGCGGCCAAACCAAAACGTGGCATCAATGCTTGAAGTCACTACCTTCTAGTCTTAGCTATGTTGGTAGATGCAGATTACTTGGTTGGGGTCCGCGTGACTATCGTAACCAATGGTTGGAGACTCTTGGTGGCATGGCTTAGAATCGATCACAATGGTGTAGGTGTATACACTCCCTGTCTTCCCTTAAACTACGAAATTAAAATCGCTTACTCTTTCTTTCTACGAACTAACTCTTTCTTGCTGTACTATATCTTTATGTGCAATCTTTCTTTCATATATTACCACCACTGAATTAACTACTTCTATGAATCCGGTATTCACCTTGTTGTGCTAATGAGGTATGGCAATTTGGACCGATGCATATTAGTGCCTGGTCCTGCGTTGTAGCTCACTGAATGACTGATAAACATAGATATTATAACATTTCTATATTCCATAGAGTCTATTCATGTTTATTAATATTTTCATAATGAAGATAATAGCTACTGGTATGATACTTCATCCAACTAATTCATCAATAACAAGAAGTGACGAAAAACAGTATACGATGTTCAATGCCCAGTCCACAAAGAATTCTCCCATGACCAATGATAGTTCTTCCTCGACAAGCAACAATAATCACAATGCAAATTCAGTTAGTCATTTTGACGTTGATGGTGATGGCAATACAAATGAACGAAAAGCATCAATAAAAAATCGTCCGAAATTCCATTTACGTAAACCTACATTATTATCTAAATTAAAAAGTGATTTAAAATCAAGAAGCCTCAGCAAAGTAAGTTTATTTATCTGTTTATTTATTATGAATTTTATATATTGCGTAGTATATTCAATTAATACATCAGTTGAAGTCGTAAAAACTATTTTACAAAGTTTAGGACACGTCAATCTTGTTCACAATCCTCTGCTTCCTTAGAAATCATCAGGAATGGACTACCATGTTGTCATTCCCAATTTTTCTAAAACTGTGTTCACAAGCGATTTTTCTAGATTCAGTTCATGAACAGTTATCCAGGTAGTGAATTTTCAGTGGCCCTGGATCTGACTCCAAGTAAATCGCATGAATGATTGTTATTGAATGATTGCTGTCGAAATATATATATCACCTATCCTCGTATATAATCATTGACTTAAATCGCGTTAGTCAATAACGGAATTAAATAAAACAAATAACGAGAATGGACTTTCGAATACACATATTTTGTATATGAATCAAATGGGATAGATCGAAACGAAACGACGCGCAGAGAAGATGACGGGTAAACCGACTCCGTTTAACCAAGCATTAATCAATATTTATAGCCACACGAAAATAGACTACATGCATGTGGTGAATAGGATAAGAAGTGTATACACACACACAAATAAAAACAGCCAAGACTAATAGGCGAATAATTAATAAGGTCAAAATATGACTCAAGTAGAATGAGTAGATTGACCTGTCCGAAAGCTAGAATAAGGTATATGGGCTTAACATAATAACAGACACTATAAATTAGTTATCAAAATGCACAAAAGACTGTACATGTTTGGTGTGTCGTCTTCTTGACCCTTGTATCATCGTTGCGATGTTTACAGATCACTAAATTGCTGTTTAGCTCTAGTGTAATCTACATAAATACCCTTCAATATTTCATGAGCCACGTGATGGTTTTTTTCCAATTTTCACTAAAATATTAGCAAATCGGATCACATGTTTATTGGAAAGACCATTTGCATTTTATTTCTTAGTGAATGGTGACTGATTTCATGTTTATCTAGTCTTTAGTGTTGATCGAAACCTTGTGTACTTTATTTTGACTTTTAGTAGTTGAAGTAGTCTGCAGGGAACCATTCTTCACCTAGATTTCGTCCTATTTGGCACTCCCCAACAAGTGTTTGCCAGGGATCCTGAAGAAATTGATGTGCTCTGTGTTATCGGAACTCATACCACCCAGATTCACAGTCTGAGACGACTTGAATAACTGTGGTAACTCTTCAGACTCCCAGATTGCTTAACTCGCATTTAAATCCCATAAGGAACATTAAGTCCCTCAAGGTTTCAGCCACACTATCAATTTGTACTTTTCATTTATTATGTAATCGTTTTCACTGTTATCATTGACTCATGAACTACCTTAATTGGTTTAATAATTTCGTATATGCATACAAATATTACTGTATATTAGAGTGAAGCCTGATGAGGATCTAGTCGAAAACTCGATTAATATCAAAAAGGGCTACATAAACATAGCACTAGCTACTGCTTATTATCAGTCATTTGTAAATGTCTTATCTAATTAGTGCGCTATGAGTTCGTTATTGAACACTGAACAGATCATGCATTATATATATCGGGTTATACATATGCCTGTTACTTCATCCATATATTATATTATTAAAATCCTTAGAGAAAGCTATACATTGTAACTAACTTTGTAACCTAACAATTTGTGACATCAACTTCGTATTTAATATACTATTGGTACAATTAAATAAAGTATACGTTTCGTTTTCTCTATAATCCAATTGAATGAAGCTGACCGATATAAAATGGTGAACTGAAAATGTTCATAAAATAGTTTATTCCATTGTTTTAACAGATTAATTATACTGTCAACTGATTCAAATGTAACAGTCTGATTAGTTTCAGGTCATATATTGTTGACTGTTTTGAATTACTAAATAGAATTCGACCATATTTTTATAATGATAAGTCAATTTTTCTTGTGATTAACATGTTAGAATTGTCTTGTACAGATTGATGTTATCTTTTGTGATATGAGCTTTATTTCATCAAAATCATGATATTTTCAACAACAGTAAAATTTCAGAAAAATCATCTACCCCACTTTTATATTCTTACTTACTTATGCCTGTTATCTCTTGTGAAGAAGCATAAACCTCTTCCCAGCATTCCCTACCGAACTATGTCCTGGCCAATCCCTTTCAGTTGTTTCCAATTGCTAGTCATCATTTTGATGTCTACTTTCAAATCCCGATGCAATGTGTTCATTGTTCCTCCTCTTTTCCGTTTATCTTCAGGATTCTAGGTTAGCGCTTGCCTCATGATGCAGTCTGATGATTTTCGCAGTCTCTTTCCCATCCACTTCCAACGTCTTTCCTTAACTTCCACTTCAGCTGGAAGCGGATTTGTTATCTGCCATATTATGTTATTGCTGATGGTATCCGGCCAACAGATACTGCACATTATGTGTGTTAATACTTTTTTTAATAACACGACATTGTTTACTACTCATTGATCTATCAGTATAACCATAACAATACTACATCAAGAGAAACTTTGAACAAATGAGTGTTCTATCTTGCACTGAATATGGTCTAGATGATTCACATGATGTTCGTGCATTGTTTATTTAGTTGAAAAGGTGCTAGATTGTAATCGTATCTTTATTAACAAAATTGAGTGGAAAGATAATTCTATCATAACATCAGTTAGTAGTAAACGGACGAATACAACATTTCTAAGACAGAACTTTGATACAAATCCTTTGCGACCCTCAAAAACTACCATTTTACTGTATTACATATACATACATTTTTGTATCGAATCATTAGTTCGTCTAAATCATTTGAAATTGTAACAAGCCACTGTAATGTTATATGTTATATCATTAAGTTGACATATCATATACGAACTTAATGATTGTTATTCTGCCTTGTGTATTTGGTCAAAATGATATAATACTGATATTTTCGATTGTTATGTTCTCTAATCTAGATGATTTATTCGTAAAGCATTCATTGTCTTTTTAGGCAACACCATCAGTACATACTTCAAAAAGAAGTAAACTATTAGAACTCTACAATTAACAACTCGTTCTGTTTACCTGATGTTTGATTTATTGTTGTTTACAATCATATAGCTGTTGTTCACATGTTCGTTTCGATTTCTTTTCTTCTTTCCACCTGATATTTAACCTTCAAGTTGTTTGTCGTTTTATGTTTTTGGCTGGTAAATTCGTTCGATTTTGATATAAAAATAAGAAAGATTGATTCGGTTAATTAATGTATTCTGATTCCAATATGTCTGTTGATTGATGCATGACTGGAGCGTCATGACATTCCTTGTGTTTCCCTCTGTCCAATATTTCAATGGCTTCCTAGTCCAACTCATGTTGATAGTTGTCCACATGTGTTGATATAGACGAAACTACATCATGGTACTTAACAGTTAACTGGTGTTCATATATACTCAGAGATAGAGGATAGCTATTTTGTCTTATGTAATCCTGGAATTTACTGAAATCTATCTTATAAATGATGTCTGAATTGTCTTTGCATTCTATAGCTTCCATAACATTGCTTGTAGAGATTTTATAGCCTTATAGACAACGTTTATTTTTAGCGATATTGATAATCTATTTTTGTAGCACAGAAATCCTGTGTGTAAGACAGTATTATCCATTTTCTGATTATTACTGTTGATAATGTTAAGTATATCTTGATGAGGTTTTGTGGGTAACCATCTTTCCATTTCTTCGTGTAATAGTAATCCTACAGTGTGTCTTCACACCATTGAACAGAATGTGTTTAATTTATGAGCCATTAGCTTATTCGTTTAATTGTTCATATATTCTAAAATATCAAAATAACTTAATTTCATATCACCTGATGAATCACATATATTTCAGGCATTACTACTAGTATAGTGATGGTACTTTAATCAAGGTAATTTATCATCATTATTCCACATTACGATTTCACACAAAAATTGTTTCCACAATATCTGGTGTTCTTTTTTGTTTTTTAATATTATTTAGAGGACTACTGATGGAATGATGATAAATAATGACGATATCCCAACTGAACAAAAACAATGTAAACAACAATTCATCGATAAACAACATACATCCGGTTGTATACTTACACCATTGTCATCAATACCGAATACATATGTTGAAGCTTATCTTGGTAATTTGGATTTCTTTTTTGTTAGAGAAACGACTGATCTAAGAGAAGTAAGTTCCTTTTGTTACTAATATATTTTTTAACGTTAATTATTACAAATAAACGATAAATATAACGGTGTTATAATTTTGATTGAGATCATGAACCGATTAATGTTAGACCACCATTAAAAACCTGGAAGCACTGGATGGCCGTTTCGTCCTATTGTGGGACTCCTCAGCAGTGCGCATCCACGATCCCGCTCGCTGGATTCGAACCCAAGGCCTTCAGTCTCGCGCGCGAACGCAACTTTGTGGATTGGTTTAGGTTAGACATTAACACCATTGGATGCCTGCTCAGTGGTCCAGTAGGTTAAGTGAGGAGTCCCACAATAAGACGAAACGGCCGTCCAGTGCTTCCAGATTTTCAATGGTGGTCTAACATCAATCGGTTCATGATCTCAATCAAAACTTAACAATCTCCACAACCCATATACTGGTGTTATAATTGTCATGTTGTTCGAAATTAT
Source organism: Schistosoma intercalatum (assembly GCA_944470365.2). NCBI lineage: Eukaryota > Metazoa > Platyhelminthes > Trematoda > Strigeidida > Schistosomatidae > Schistosoma > Schistosoma intercalatum. The sequence continues at coordinate 5,595,783 of OX103725.1, forward strand.
ACTACATTACAGTCTCAGTCAGTTAGTCAGTTACAACGTAGGACCAGGCACATATTACACACATTACAGTATGAAAGAGGTCGGTGGTGTCAAAATTGATTATGTTAGACAACTGTAAAATTAATGATGGCATATTATTGGCTTATTGCTGTTTTTCCGAAATGAATCTTTATTCACTGATTATTTAGTGTTCATGGTAAATTAGGTATACTTATGCTAATTCACTTTATGATTAACTTCCATTATGCAAGTGAATTAACTGGAATAGTCTTCTATCGAACAATATATTGATTTTAATGTTTGTACTCATTGCGGATTAAAATATGTCTGTGAATTGATTTTATAAAGACTGTTTGATTTCCTTAAACAAAACCTCAATGTGGTTGGAAATATTCATCAGGAAACCCTAGAGGTCAGTTACAGCTTGAGTAGCTCAATGACGACGGTCCAAATCTCACGGAAACCACCAGTCCCCTCAAGATTCCATCTCCAGGTTAGTGACAACTAGCACAAAATCTAAGCCAAACAAAGTTTCCTAACTACCTGCCACCTAATATCATAACGCGATGTTCAGTCACTTAGACTAGCAGCCACATTGCAACCTGGTCGATAGAATTCGACCAGTATTGAAGTACCAGACAAACATGATATTGATCACTCCGTAGTGATTAATTAGCGTACATAGAAATATCAACAACTGTGTCCTATAACTCAATGATTTTGTTAGGTATCATGCCATTAGCATTGAGACCTACATATTTCTTAGATTCCATTCTATCTGAGTTCATCGGCCTACACATTATTGCGAAATATCATCAAAAACCAAACAGTTACATTTAGCAATTTCAATGACTTTTTTTTATATAAGTTTCCATATTTATTTCTTGAAAAATCTAAACTATTTGAATAAATTTAGAAATGTTATTTATGTTACAGGTTGGTGGTATATCGGGTTTTTTGCATACAAGTTTAGCTGAAGTACAAGCTGTTGTTGGAGCACATACAACTAGCCTAGGTGGAAATGCATTATTATCATATCACTTAAGTGAAGTTGTTGTTCTTCGACCAACTTCAAGAAATCAAGCCCAATGTTTGTTAAATGTTTGCGGAGATATGGCTAGATTAAATTGGGAAGAAATAACAAAGAAAATTCCTTAAATCTTTAAAAAATAAAAAACAATTTCAGTTGTCAATTTAAAACTACATATTTGCACAGTTACTGAAATTTTCAACAATTCAATTGTGAATTCGATTGGATTTACTTTGATTTTATTTAATCTGCATAATAAATAAATAAATATGTATATATTTCCTTACTGTCTTTTTGAATTCATCATTTTAAGCTCATTTCCACTAGTATATTGTATTGTGGTGCGTGCTACTTTTATTGATATAAGTAGTATGTGACGCGAGTTAAAAACGTAATGTCGGGCAGCAGAAGATGGGGGAAGATCAAGAAAGTAAGAGTGGGAACAATGCAATTTGTAAGAAAACCTATAAACAATGAAATGTGAGACAATGAATTGATGTTTGCAACAGGAACAGTTCAGGTTGATATGATGGATTGATATTTTGCAAATTAACGATTCGCTATATGGTTTTTCAATTTTACTAAGTAACTCTGTAATTTTGTGATGAATACATTCGATTGCCCCCCCATTCATGTTCTGTTCACTACAGTATTATAACTCTGTACTAATCAAGTCATTACTATTATGTGACTTACTTAATCGATGATCAAGCATCTTTAACAGGATATAAAGTAAGATACATATGTTTTTTCAAAATATAAAACATTAACAAACGAACGTGATTTGATGTTTACCAAAGGTATCATTCTCATTTTTCATTTTTGTGATATCGAAAATTACTTATCTCAGATTTCCTTCTATAATACAAATCTTGTTATAATCAACTCATTATTGGTAATCATGTACAAAATATTATTGTTGGATTGTTAAAGTCTAAACTGAATAAGACCTGAAGTCCAGTTGTTAGATGAATATGATTAGTAATAAAGTGAAAAACATGTCAGGAGGTGTGTTAATAATTGAAATAATGAAAACTTTTTTCTCATACCCTTTCATTATTGTTTAGACAAATTTACGAATACTATCAAAATTGTTTATTCGTTTTACAGTAGGCAAAAATGATAATTATACATATACAATCTGTATAATGATCAGTTCACTACTTGAATTACCTTTGTCCACATCATACAAGTTGATAAAAATGACAGTTTTTCTTTGTTTATAAAAGTGATTACAGTCAAATAAATTGATCAAAAACTAAATCCAAATTTCATACGAAAATTTAAATAAAAACGTTTGCTATTAACTATGGAAGTCAGGTCAAGACACTTACCTGTAGTCAAATCAGATCAGAACCATCAAGTATATTTTAATTTGATTGACCTATCCTATATAAAAATAATTGACATTTGCTTTGAATCTGAGTTTATAAAAATATTATCAGAATGGGTTTTGTGGCAACTTTAAAAATTTCAATAGTTGAAATCATGAGTCAATTGAAACTAGACCACCATGGAAACACTGGACGGCTGTCTTGTCCTAGTATGGGACTCCTCAGCAGTGCGCATCCATGATCCCGCGAGATTCGAACCCAGGGCCTATCAGTCTCACGCGCGAGCATGGATGCGCACTGCTGAGGAGTCCCATTCAGGAAGGAAACGGTCATCTAGTGTTTCCAGGTTTTCCATGGTGGTCTAGCTTTAATTGACTTATGATTTCAACTATTGAAGTTTATAAAAATGATCAATATATTTCAAAAAACCCTTAGGCTTCATTATTCGTTCATTCCGCATCTTTATCTTTAAAAAATCAACGTGACTAAGTGTTTCTCACAGACTGTTTTGGGTATTAGTATGGAAATACCTCGAAATATTTATCAAAATGTTCTGCCATATAATGAGCACTGAATTTACTAACCACCAGTGATCAGAAACTGTACGCTGACAATTCTTCGAAGACAACAGTACATCATAATCACTATCCATACTAAATTAAACATGATTTACCCTGAGTTACTTAGTGCCCCCCAACACAAAAACTTACGTATGTTACTTTTCAGTGTACAAAATACCAAATATAACCTTAGTTTTGATCAGAAAATCCCACTATTTTTCTTCCCAATTTAATATGCATATTTTCTTACTACCTCCAGGTTCATCATCATAACCTTTTAGTAGTAGTAGCTCAGCTAACATGTCTGCGTTACTATAAAGAGATACTGTACAAATTATAATTAAATATATAGCTAGAGCACTGTGAAAAAAATGCACTTATATTTGAGTCAGGCGCAAATATCATACTTAAACCGTTTTGATAATCTACTCGAATAAGTGCATTCAAAATCAATCTACAACATTATGAAGATGTAACTGTGTTTAACTATATTAATCCCACCATAGGTTGAACTGTAAATAAGTGATATGAATCAAAATATCGAAAATAATCTATCTTTATAATTATCGTAACGTCACATATAGAGAGAAACAAGATTAGAAATATCAACAAAATTCGACTGAATACAATGACATAGTACTATTTATAAAAGTATAACTGCCATAATATTCGAACCAAAATCTAATGGTTAATATCAATGGTTTAAGTCACTGAAAGATGATAAGTTTCTAATAAGAAAATTACAGATATGTCTAACTTAAGTTCAGAATTTCAAACACCTAATACATCTTATCCACTTTGAAAGTAAATCAAAGAAGCAAAAATTAACCTCATCATTTTTTATATCCGAACTAAAGAATATCCCTTATTTATTATACATCTTGGTGAGAATAACTGACGCGAAATCGGCATATACTTTTCACACAATGATATTAGAGTTAATTAGTCATCAAACACTTAAGCTGGCAATAAAATGTTTAATTCTGAGATGGTGAAGAAGATTTGTAGCTTAGATGGATGATTTTGATGAAGTTTTATTCTCAGCTGAATGATTTGGTCGTAGAGCTTATATGGTTCTTCTGAACGTCATCGAATTTCTCTACATGTGGTCCACAGTTTGTCTTGTATATCTCAATATTGAATGATACTTGTTGTATCTCCCAATAAAAGATACAACCAAAACAAACAAGTAAACATTAACAGGTTTAAAGTCAACAAGAACCAATCAACATCAAGGTATACAAGACAAGCTGTGAGCTACATATGGAGAAATGCGAACATTTCACTTCTACCTAAAAAGTTTATACTGATGATATCGTTCAGAAGAACATTGTGAAAACTCCACGACTAAATCAGTCATTTCAGAGAACAAAACTTCATGAAAAATATTTAATCTTTAATATTTGATTAACAGAATAAAACCAGTCTTGAATAAAAAGACAATATTATTATTATTATATTTAAATTTGTAATGTTTCCTACTTATAATTGGAAAACAAAATGAAAAAGAAAAGATTATCACTTTCTTCATTAAGGGAATATGAAAAATGTATAATTTATGTGTACCTAAATCAGTCTAGGTATATAAGATACAGTAAGTATATTAAGGTAAAGTGAAATGAAGTTATAAATAAGAACATTTGCAATGATATTCAAATGAATTATACTAAATAATAATGAAAGCACAAACATGACAAATATAAAGTTCTATTAATAAAGTGTAATACTTTAAATTGACTTGAAATGTTAAATAATTTAATGATCTAAAATGCGTAGATTTCCTGAAACAATTTTATTTTCTAATATTGAACCTGGTGGTATATTGATAAGATTACCAAAATTAGAAACTATAATCACTGTACCCTGAAAGAAAAGAAAAGAATTTTACACAAACGATTGTTTTGTTAAATTTGTTCTATAGAAGAAAAAGCAAATAATTGTTATCAATGTAGTCAGTAAATTAGTTATAACGTAGGATCAACCATATATGTTTATCGGTTCATGTTGACCCCCTGAAACAAACCAACGATGAACTCAAATAGATCATATTGCCATCACAATCATCGTTAGAGAGGGTCGATAGAAGATTGTTGCTCATTCTAGAATACTAGATTGGACTTCGACCATGCTCTAATACAGGCACGTATGTATCTGCTTGCATCTCACTGGACGCAGAAAAGTGACACTAAGAAGATCCATTAGGATTGAATTGAGTTATGAGAAAACCAAAAGTAGATTTCAGGAACAACTGAGGTCACACTTAGATAGTCCTGAAAACGAGGCTGACCCAGATGTTGCTTGGAAAGATATACAAACGGTAGTGACATCTGTTAGTGATTCAAGCCAAAGATTTAAAAAAAAAGGATTTCGTCTAAGTTTATTGCACTGGTTAATCCTCGTAAACTCATCCCATTAGGCTGTGAACACGATGAAGAGCGAAAACAAATCAGATCTAGGTTAGGCAAAAGTCTAAGAAACGACCATGAGCAGTGGTGGGCAACGAAAGCAAAAGAGATGGATAAGTCGGCGGCTGTAAGTAACGCAAGACAGATGAAAACTTGAATTTTACGGTTAGCATCATACACTGACCTTAGTAAGAAAACCGATAAAAATCAAGAGGCACTGGACATTTTGTTTCATCCTAGCATGTGGACTACTCAATGATGCACATCTAAAACCCCACTGCATATCAAACTCATGATTCTCAAATATAATGGCGAGTGTGTAACCTTTAGATCACTGAACTGCCATCCAATTGTTCATATATGTAACTCCAATTAATTTGCGTTATTGCATTACCACCTTTCTACGTCTTACTCACTTACGCCTGTTACTCCCAATGAAGCATAGGCCGCCGACCAGCATTCTTCAACCCACTCTCTCCTGGGCCTTCCTTTCCAGTTCTATCCAATTGTTGTACATTCTTCTCATGTCTGTCTCCATTTCTCGAGGTAATGTGTTCTTTGGTCTTACTCTCTTACCTTGACCTTGAGGATTCCATATGAGGGTTTGCCTTGTGACACAGTTCGGTGCTTTCCTCAATGTGTTTCCTATCCACTTCCATCGCTTCTTCCTCCGCTGGGATCTGCTTTGTTCTCTCACATGGTAGGTTCTTGTTGATAGTGTCTGACCAACGGATTCAAAGTATTTTGTGTAGACAACTTTTAATAAACACTTGTATCTTCTGGATGATGGCTTTAGTGGTTGTCCAAGTTTCCGCCCCAAACAGTAGAACTGTCTTGACATCTGTGTAGAAAATTCTGACCTTGGTGTTGGTTGACAGACAGTTGTTTTGAATTCCAGATGCTCTTCAATCGTAGATATGCTGTTCTTGCTTTGCCGATCCGCGCCTTCACATCTTCATGGGATCCGCCTGGAGACCCTCCAGGGGCTGCTGCCGGTCCCAAGCCCGGATAAAGGAGGGTTGGACATGGGGTTAGCGACCCCATCGCGTAGAAAACTAACTCGCCAAAAAACGCTTACCAGAAAAATTATTCAAACCTTTTTATGTCATTAGTGGATAAATGCCTCATAATCGATATGGTTGAACTCCACTGGCCACAACTTCACTTCAGACTTCCGAGAATCATTGTTTGACATAAGTCACTAATGAGCACAACCTCTCATTTAAAAAAGTTTGAAACTGGTTTATATTCTATTTCATTCGAAATAAATCACAGAGACTTTGTAACAGAAATGGAAATCTTCTAATGAACACTTTAAAAACAATATCTAGTGATCGAAATCATGTAAGTGTATTTCAATTGTCTCTTGCTCTCCAAACCCAAATTACTTGCTATTGTGCAAGTAGCAAGTTTGATGCGTGATTTTTCAAGCGGATCTGTTCTTTAAAATCTAGGTTTTACTGTGAATACCGTTCAAAATTAAAGGTAGATTAACATAGATTGATTAATCACGTAATAGTGATCAATATCCTGTTTCTCTAGTGGTCATTTAGTTCTGCAAATCTATTTCTATCAATCAAGTAATGATGTGGCCACTAGTCTACGTGACTTGATATGTTACTGGTTACTACTTGGTGATCAATTAACGTAAATATTTAAGTCTTATTGGTTAATCGTGCGCTGAATAGCTTATTAATAATATTTAAGAGAGTACCAATTTCCATAGGAATACAAGTACGTCTTATTAACGAGACCTATGTCCAAGGTATTTTTTACAATATCTCTAATCATCTAACATTAAGATAAACATACATCGACCCCATTACTTCTCATGTTCTCTCCTTTATTTACTTGTTTGCATCTCGTAAGATACTGTTTAGGAAAGTTCATACGGTTATCACTTGATTAAACATAATAGTATAAACCTTGTTTTCTTTACATAATACTATTAAAGTCCAGATTATATTTTATAAAAAATCAAAACAACTATAATACAGTTACTTTTAGTCTAAACATTACCTTTAAAACTACTCCTTTTCCAAAGTATACATCTCCTGATACAGTTAAATGATCCAATTCCAGTAGATCTGGTATACTTGTAAATCGACTTAAGAAATCTTTAACTTTTTTAAAATGATTACCAAGTTTTACTAAAGGCACAGATGGAAAACTTCTTAATGGAGACAATGATAAACTTCCACCATCTAATACATACAAATTAGACATTACTAATAATAAATCTGAAGTAGTTTTAACTGGTAAGAAACGACTTCGTGGAACATTAACACCTAAAAATAGATGATAATTATTAAGTTTATAAATGAAATAATGTAAGTAAAATTGTATCTTTGAAATGAAATCAAAATGTGTATATTATTAATCATGGGGTAAAGTGTACAATTTCTCCTTGTTAGAGAAAATTAACACTATAAAACTTCTTAGATATGATAATCCTGTTCTGTAATTACATTAGTTTATCCATGAATGAACTATTTTCATTTAAAGAATAACATGTATAGTCATATGATAGTTAATTTGACTAAAAATAAATTACCATCAAAGTAACTAATTATCTATCGTTTTTTTTTCTTCAAATCATTACAATCGACTCTCTAGTATTGTGGCATGTGCTACTTATATTGACATAAGTAGTATATGACGTTAGTCAGGAAAAGAATACCTAGCAGTGGAGAGACAAGAGGGTCGAACATTAAAGAATAGAAACAGAATGCAATTTGTATGAAAATGCAAGAACAATGAAGTCTGAGTCATTTTAAGACAATTGATGGACATTTTGCAAATTAAGCATTTACTATATGATTTTTAGATTTTATTAACAGGTACTGTAATTTTCTGTCAAACACTTTCGTTTGTCCCTACTGGTGTTGTGTTCACTACAGTATCATCATTTAAATATAACTTATTAACTATATTTAAAACACATCGCCCATCTCATTTTACATTCCGTATAATATTCGTGGACCGAAATACCTGATCTAAATAAATAGTGGGTAAGTCGGAATAAGAAGACGAGTTCATATATTCTTTAATCCATAGTAGCATTTTATAACATTAATTTTATTCCAAGTGAAATTTTGATCAGTATGATATTGGTTTTATATTTTCCAGTGTAACATTACTTCACTTTAATATGTGTGTACCAATTAAGTGTTTATTTCATTCAGTATAACAAGTGTGAACTTTTGATCTAATATGACCATTATATTCTATGTATTATTATGTGTGAATTTTGTATGTCCTTTATAGTAAACTTGGTTAACGTTTCATTTATATGGTGTTTACTAACTCATTATCATGTTCATTTAAAATCAATGTGTAAATAAGCGTCCCTAGCTTAATGTTGGTATGATTTTAAATGACCTATTTTGATGACTTGTTTTCAGTATTTTTCATGTTCATTTCTATCAGCTTTTTTGTTTTTACTTGGTTCCTATTTCCAATCATAAGTAATAGGATCATAGATAGAAAGGGGCAAGCAATTACATAACAGATGGCATCCTCAACACAAACATAACAACGGTGAATGTTTTAATTCGTAAGATATAATGTAAAATATCAAGTAATTGATTCTCTGAGTGATCAATAGTCAAGAACATTATAACCATATATATATATATATATATATATATATATATATATATATATATATATATATATATATATATATATATATATATATATATATATATATATATATATATATATATATTCATTCTTACCAAAAGCACCATTAAATGACTTGATAGCAGCTCCTGCAGCCTCTTCTAATTGTAATATATTTGTACCGGAATCTAAAGTTTTAGGATTGACTATAATTTCCATTTGTAAAGTTTTTTGTTTAACACTACGATGTAAAGCTTGTAAATCAATCCAAAGATTATTAGTATTAAATATTTTAAATGTTCGTACACTAGCAAAATCATCCACATGTTCTTCAGGAACCTACAATTCAAATGAACATTTTAAATAATGATGATATGTTTTTCATAATGGAAGTGTAACTTCTTTTTTTCTCATCATATTCACATTTTATAAATATATAATCATCAAATAAAATAAAAATTATACCTGAGCTAATTCTAAAAGTCTCAAATGTCCACGATATTGGGTTAATGTACCACCTTTAACATCAGCTCGTGTTTTATCAGTTACTTCCATAACAAACTCTGGTGATTGTTTATCATAATGAGATTCTTTATTCATTAAAAAATTTAAAATATCTTTAAAATACATATAAAAATTAAGGAAAATAGTTTTATAAAATATTTAAATTTAGAATAAAATGAATTCATAGATAACAAGTTGTTATTCTCTATTTATATTTTATAGAAAACAAATTATAAAAATGAAGTTATTTATCTGAACAGTTCGTAACTTGGTGTAGTCGACTTCTTCAGTAACCCAACCATTGTTGCTACCTTGATGTGGTAGTCAGGCTTGCCTATCGTGATAAACCAATCGAGCTATACTGGCTGGAACAATCGTTCCTCAAGAACCTATCATGCCAAATAGGTCGGTTGAAGAGCGGTAAGACTAAAAGCAGCAAACCAAAGATCCGAAGGCAAAGTCGTACTGTTGACTGTACAGAGGCTTGGTGGTAGTAAAGTGTTTCCTTCAAAAAAAAACAGCATAACAGTGATGCTGCCTTTCCACAAAGAGCGGTGAGATTAGAAAAGGTCGACTGTATGGTTAATTTAACATGTTATAAGTTATTTACCCAACAATTTGGTTTTTGCAGGCTTTCTACAACAAACATTGGAAATGATTAGAATTTCAGTTGCTGACGTTACCTTGAACATAAGTTTTATGCCACCGACTGCCCCGACGTGCGATGTTTTATGGTGTAGGAGTAAGTTGGAAGAAAGATAGGGGCGGCCAGAACAAAACATGGCACAAATCCATGAAGTCATTGACAAGTGGACTGAGTCATGTTGATAGGTGTAGACTACCTGGTTGGGATCCGCGAGATGATAGCAACTGATGGTTAGAGACCTTGAGAATGACATGGCTCAAAATCGTTTACAATGGCGCAGGTGCATCCACTCTTTGTGTTCTCCCAAATGCTAATATTCTGAATCCTCGTCTCTTTTTTTTCTCTCCTCAAAGTTATTTCATTGGATTATACTCATTGAATAACAGCTTCAAACCATAATATTTCCGATTACTGCTTATAATTTTACTACCTCTACCATTATGGGATTTGAATCGACAATTGTGTCTGTGTGTTAATGTTGTATGACAACTCGAAATGATGTACGTACATACGAAGTTCTACGTTGTTAATGGCGGACTGACTGACTCATTTTTATCAAGCTGTTCTTTTAAATATTGACGAATATTCACCTAAACTTTATCTATAACGTGTCGAATAAACTTAGATAACTTAGATTCAGGAAAACTTGAATACGATACAAATAACTTGTATTAAAAAACATTTAAATAACTACCGTCATCAAGAAAGGATACTTAGATCAACAGTTGCTCCAAGATTATCAATATTAGACAAGAAAACCCATTGTTTACCAATAGCTATCATTTTCTCTGCTAATCCACAAGCAACAAAACTACGATAGAAATCACCATGTCCAGGAGGATACCATTCTTCAGGATTATAGTTCATATCTTTAGAAGTCTTTGTTCCAGAATCATGACTTTCCTGACCAGCACATTTAGCAATAGGAAGTAATGACTCACGATTCAGACGAGGATAGCTAAACGAAGCAGAAAAAGTGACAAGACTTTATTTTTCAAAATTAAAATATAAATTGCAAATTAGCAAAAATAGTCAAACTTTTAAAATGTTAATAACTATGGTTTGTATTTTCCTCATTCGATATTGTTCAAATCCTCTTAGATCAATCATTTCTGAATGGAATAGGATACAAAAGCGTATAATATTGATAAGCATTTTTTAATAGTTCTACTACCTCTTACATTTTAATTGTTTATTTGACTTGAATCTGTTTGTGTTAAAAATCCTCTAAATGGAATTCGAAAAATTGTCCATCATTTATTCTAAAACTTGAAAGTGTCAGAATGTTTCATTTCGTTGGTAAATCAGATTCAATAGTGAAACGTTTTGTGTTTAATAATAAAATCACTTACCAGCTCTGTAAAAACGTCAAAATTTGAACATTAACTTGCTGATATTTGCGTAAAACCTTTTCAGTTTCACTATGTGTATTGAAGGAATTCATCAAAACCAAGGGAATACTAGTTCCGTATTCATTGTTTAGTCTCTAAAACGGAGGTAATATAAAAGTGTTCACGTTGATCGCTAGTGGGACTTTCTATGAATTAAGATGCGAAAGCATTTCTCAGACAACGATACGTAGTAAACTCAGAAATAAGTAGCTAACTCAATTTTAAAAACAAATTACAATTTGCAACAAACAGGTAGCTATGTATTAAAACTGCTTTCTTCCAATGGTATTATTTCAGCTCAAAGATAACCCAAACATCAATAATACAAGCTGACTGAGATTTTCAGCTACTCTTACCATGATCAGTCGAAAGTACTTGTAATATGATATTCCAGTAGTTTAGAATTATCCGGGTTATGTTAAAAATGTAATTGGCTATTATAAAATATTTTGAGAAAAAATTCAATAATTCTAACTTTATTGAAGTACTTTTTATTTTCTAGAAATTTTCATTATTCAGAAAAGTTAGAACTAGACTTGGGTATAATAACTTTCCATTCTTTTGGCTTCTTTATTGATAATCTCATCCAGATATGCTGATGTTGACTCTTGTAACTTGAACATGTAGAAAAATAGTGTCCGGCTGTATGTTGCTTATATTTAGTTTGTCATAAACCTAACTTGTTACTTGTTTGGTAATTAACAGCGCTCTTGGTTCTTGGTTTGTAAATTGGCGAAATAAAAGACTTAAAGCTTGAGAACAAATATAATCGTACACTTATCATGATTAACAATTTGTATTATTGAGCTTGAATATTTTAAAATATTTGATACAATTTTATTACTAATAAATCTGACTAAAGCAATAAGATGAATACATTTTTTGGGGTTTTTGTTCAGTTGCATATGATTTTATGTCCCATATAAATTCAAGTAAACATAATAACAGCAATAAGTATTGAACAACTTTTCTATTCTTTTAGCTCACCTCGATTTGTTGTACAGTCAAGTCAAGAAAAGTAAGATTACTCCGGACAGAAATTAAGGATTTGGGTCCAGTACAACCCATTGTTGTACCCAAGCCACCATTTAGTTTCACTACTACTAACTTATTTAACTGTTGACGGATTACTTCACGGTTGGTAGGAACTTGAAGGGCATCGTACATTTTAATCTAGATATTGAAAAATGTGGGAATTAAAAAACACTTTAATAACATACAAACGTTTAGACGCTAAACAAGTAATAAGTTAGATTGTTTTCTAAAGTAAAGGATGGTAAAAATGAGTAAATTTCATATGGTGAAAAAAAACAATTGTGCGACCGAAAACTCAAAATTACCACATCTTGATGGTAATTTTACTTCGTAAACTTTGGTAAATACGATAGATACATCCATTAACAATGATAATCGATTTAGAAATACAGAACATTTCGGAGTAAGATTTCGTAATTATAAGCTGACGGAAATGTATAACCAGTTTATTTTTAGGTTTTTGAAGCTGTCTAGACATTGATTATCTTTCAATAAGTTATGGATTCTAGCTTTATCCCATTTGCATCGGTTAAGCAACTCATAGTCTTTATAGACATAGTACAATGAGCTTGACGCTTTGTGCTGTTTGTATTTCATCAGTTACTTAGTAGACTACTGAGAGCCTAATTAAAGTTAAAAATCACTTTTCCTCCAATGTGAATACTCGTGGATTCATGATTACTGAGGTAGGTGCTAGATGATCATGAGAATTACTAGTTACTTCATAAAATTTGACCGCTTCTGTTCATCATACTGGTACCTTTAAATAAACGTTCTTAATCGTAAGCTGCGCCGCTCATATATACCACTAAACCAATTTTATACTTTTGTGTTTCGGTAAGATTTATCATATTTGGTGTGTCACTTTAGTGAGATGATATTGTTTCACCAAATGTTTAACGGTCAGTAATGGTTAACTGGTTTAATCACTTCTATAACCCACAACGTTTCACTTAAGCTTTAGATATGCATCAGAACTAGTTAAAATAGAGCCTCAATAGATGAAACAATGAATATTTACAAATTTCTTGTGACCAGTAGTATTTCAGAAAACTTACAACTGTGGTAGAAATTTTGTAATTTTTAGTCGACTGATACATTTACTTCCAAGGCAGAGCAAGAATAACAGGATTCACAGAATAAGGTGAACTCGTTTTAATCCGAATTTTCTTATTATAATCAAATAACCTAAAACTGCAGACATTAATATCACTATGAACATAATTATTGACTAGGGTACGTAGAACTGCATTTATGATAATATTACTATTTGTAACTTCAGGTACTTTGCACCTAGGGAGAAAACTAGAAGCGAAATTCGTTCGCTTCATTCTATAAATTTGAATACTCATTCTCGGTCCAAACTAATCAAAGAAATTTGTGTAGGGTTTTGACAAAATGTATTAAAGATAAGCAACCATGACTAAACCATATTTAGACCAAAGTATTAAATATAGTGAAAATTTTCAAAAGTACGTATAACACTGTTATCAGGTCAAGAACAGTTTTTCCCAACTCTACAAACTTAACGTATGTAAAATTTAATGAATTATGTTGAAAAGTTGTGAAACTCCAGGAAGAGCTGAAAGATGAAAAACAAGAGAAACACCGTCTTACACTTTCAGATGGAACAGGTTCCATCATATTCCAATCGAATTTTTGTGTTTTGTCATGTAAATATTGCTTAAACAACTCTTTGAAAGATATCATTTGGTTTATGAAGACGTCTTTTTCTGGAGATGAATTTGGTATAGTATTAACAAGCAAATCCAAATCCGCTGCCAAGGCTTTCTCAGCATCCTTGAGTGTTAGTTCCTTGAAAAGACTAGAAGTCTAAAACGCATCAAAATGACAGTAAATACAAATTTTCAGAACAGTCAAGATCATAAACACTACAATTAAACACATGGACATGACAAACAATACACTGGAATAATGTAACGTCTAGACATCCCGTGTTGAACAACATGGGCTTTAGTTATTACAAAATCCTCATACAGCATATACGAAGTGAAAATTAACAATATTATTTTTGTTTCAAACTCCCAAAAGTAGGTAGTCACGGAGATATCTTCCTTCAAAATAAGAAAGAAACGAACAAATAAAGGATGTTTCGAACATCTATTTGCAATTGTTGTTTTTTGGAAGACAAAAATCCTTAATTTTGTATGATTCAGGTATCAGTTTCTAGAAAAATCACATTCTTTATCACTTAAAAGCCGTCCATATGCCTATAAATACCAATGAATTTATTTTTGTTGCTCAACGATGTTTTCATCTCGCAGCATGACAGGAAAGCATTTCATGACATCGCAAAAGAAATAATCTTTAAGACGCAGAAACCAACTCCACTTACATCAGACGGCATCTTAACAATCTTTTAAAATGAGTACTAGGTCAGACGTTCATTATATGACAATATTCAAACACCTGTTGTGAATAACTCCCCATTAATTCATTTTCAGTAGATGAAATTTAATGGCAAGTTAAAAGACTGATTCCGAATTGGAGCGTCTCTCCAAGTTGGTCCCGTGGATCAACTGCGTGACTGAGTAACTACGTAATGTAATCACCATTCATTAACCAATATGGAAACATTAGGGTCTTTTTCAATTACTGACTGGATGCCAGCCAAATATGCCACATCTTTGCTTTACAATGGTAAAGAAATTAATGTATATTGTCAGAGTTCACTTTACTCAAAAGTCTGCTTGGAACCTCATCAAATATATGCTCAAGAGTACAATGATAAGATACTGAAGAGTGTTTAGGTGTCAAATATGAGTCAAATAAACCACAGAGTATCACTTATGAGCACAGTCAATCATATTCCTTTCTTCACTAAAATGAATTTGATCACGTTTTGGTCTCTCATCTGGGTAGTTTTGTCATGGAGCATTCATCGTTTGGTCTTTCAATCACGATGGGTAGTTGCTGCAAGTTAAATCAACCAAATTCTGTTTCCGTAAAGTCAAAGCATCTGTATAGCGGTGAAGTAACTGACACGGTGACGCTAGGCTACAAGCATAGGAATATATTAAATCCTAGTACTTGGCAAAAACCAGGAGACAGCTTGAATTATAGGCTTTCGGGCCGTGTATATGCTACTGCTCCGAAATTACTGCATCTGACTTCTAAAGTTTTGTAGCCCTCTTAGTGGCAATAAAATAGTCCGGACGTTGTAGACCAACCATCTAAAACGGTTCCATTCTTCTGTTTTTTTAGATTTATTACTTGGTGAAATATTAAAACATATATTGTGCATCCCTTGATCTGTTTACTAGTGTTTGGATGGGTCTCGTTGTCTCATGTTGATTCTAAAATTATTCTCCCAGATATACATATACCACATATGGTGGTTCGTCGTGTAGATAGGCTGATTTTAGCCTATCAAGACTTATCGTGTAGCGTCTGGTACCATACCAAGTCCGACCAGCTTATTCACTATTCCCAAGCCATATTTCGACCTTGTTACTCATTTGCTTATTATCCTTGACTTTTTATATGATCGAATGTGTGTTGATTGCTTACGTTATTCATTACGTGTCTTTAATTTATTTTCGTTTGAATGAAAATATTGAGTCATGCTTCATCACGACGAGTTGGTTCACTCGCCGTATTCTCTGCACCTCACCTCGTCTGGTTTCACTTCGCTTCCCGCACTTTGTTTCTCAGACTGTCCATTCAAATCAATGAGTGTACAAACTATATTCTAGTATTTGTCCATTTCGTTCTGCTATTCCCTAACATAAATTAAATCGATAAAAGTATGCGAGGGTTGGCGACAACAATCAGCATATTATCTGACTGCAGTCAGATACAGGGCCACTAAAATTAAGTCTGTGTTTGCAGGTGTTCATTTAACAAATATTTCGGTTTTCGTCAAACTAAAGTGGATAAATCTTTAAACGGACGTCTAAGAAGTACGTTATAGTGGTCCAGTAGATTGATGGTGATATGCCGAAGAACGTGTCCCTTGAGCTCCCGAAAATCCCAAACAAAACCTTGTATGACTCATATTACTTTCCTCTATAAGTTTTCACTGTGACAGGTTCATCAAAAGTGGCTACTCAGATCTCAATTAAAGTTGGACGCCAATACATCTGATCTGAATATGATACTCTTTAAGACGCACATATGCGTTCATGTCAAAATTTTCAGTACTTTTGTGTCCTCTCCCTTACAAAAACGAGACGGGCGATGAGGACAAATATGAGAAGTATTGTGCAATTAATTCTATTTATGGCTTTATTAAAATATGAGGAGATTGACTTCGCCACCCTATGCTATTCTCGTTATGACACAAAAGAATAAAAGGCAGCTTGATGGTAGTTTATGACATATTATGCATCTTGGGTCACCATGGCCGAAATTATTACCTAGAACCCACTCTCCCATCCCACGAGGCAATCCCCGATTGATCCCATATGAAATGGTAAGAAAGTTTGTAGAATTATGGTCTACTATGATATTAGTACTGCTCTAATAATAGACCTAATCCTAAAATTGTAGATTTGTCATAATATAACTGCCTAATCTATAAGATCTTACGCGGAAGTCATACCATCGAATACACCAACTCACTGTATCGTATCAATTACTAATATATGATGTAGAACAAGGTTAGATTAGAGAAGGAACAATATATTTAATATAAATAGAAGATATAAGATAACATTCAACAAGGACCACGCCTGCATGGCCGAGCCATGCCATCCGATCTACTCTCATTCATTCAATTCCTTGTTCGCGCCTTCTCCATCGTTAGGTATTTCTCCGTGTTAAATAATGAATATCTATTTTCCGAGCAATCTCGTATTCAGTTATGAAGATTGTATGGTTATTGTCTAATGCCACTACAAAGTCACACTTTCTCACCATAGTCTAGTCTGACGCATATCTCTCAATGCATAAATGATCACTGTGTTAATAGTTTTAGTTATTGTTCCTACACATTATCCCCTCGACTTCGCTTCCCGTTATCCCCGCCCAACTGACTATACTTACGTTTTAGTTCATTGGTTTTTTTACCTAATTAATTTCCCTAATTCTCTTGAGAATCATATTTTGGTCGCTTCATTCCATTTCAGCATTATAATTTCCATACTGCTACCTACAAGTCTTGTGACTCATAAAGTAATAGCTACTGGTTTCGTGAGCCTAAATGCCCTTGAACAAACAACTTCACTTAAACAGATGATGTACTGACCCGTAAATAATTGTCAAGTTTACCAAGTTCAGTCAGTTGGCTAACCCAATTTCATTGGATACTACCAAACATCTGGAAGCATTACATAGCACCAATAAACTGGTGCGCAGAAATCATCTGGTTGACTTTAGGTTAGACTTTATCGCATTAAAAAGGTACTATCAGGTGTGACTAACAAAGAGAGGATATACGGGTATTTTTAACAAGCTGTGAATATTTTGGCACGGACTCATGATAAGGACAGATATGCATATCAAAATAAGTTGTCCGGCAGGTTCTAGAACACAAACATGCTTATTGACGTCCGACAATGATAGCTTTTTTTGACTTAAAAACAGCATTTGACTCCGTAAATCGCGAGATTCTGTGGCAGTGTCTGTCATTAAAAGGCCTGCCTCAGAAGTACATGAACCTTGTGAAGACTCTTTACTCGAACACTACTAGTCGAGTCAGAGCTTATGGCAAACTGTCATCTGATTTTGCAACCTCATGTGGTGTCCGTCAAGGTTGTTCACTATCTCTGTTCCTGCTTAATTTCATCATAGACTTACTGCTGGGAAAAACGTTGTCGTCGTTTGAACTTTCAGGACTTGATCTCCATCCAGGAGGCCCACTTATTGACTTAGAATACGTAGATGGCATGGTCCTGTTTGGTGAAAACGCTGACAAAAATCCGATGTAGACTTAAAGGCGAGGATTGACAAAACAACGACCACAGTCATACAAATGAAGGACATATGGAGCTCAAATCAATTGTCAACCAATATCAAAGTCAGAATCTTCAATACAAACGTCAAGACAGAGCTGAAACGTGGAGAACATCTACAAACATCATTTAGGAGGTACAAGTATTTATAAATTGTTGTCTGAGCAAGATATTCAACATTAATTGACTGGATACCATCAGCAACACCATTCTGTGGGAGAAGACAAACGAACTTCCAGCTGAAGAGGAAATTAGGAAAAGAAGTTGGGAGGGGATAGGATATACATTACGGAAATAATCAAAATGCATCACGAGGCAGTCCCTAACTTGGAATCCTGAAGGGAAGTAGGAAAGAGGAAGGCCAAAGAACACATTACTTCGGGAAATACAGGGATGAATAACAGCCGGAAAAAGGTGGAAAGGATTGCCTGGGACAGGGTTGGATGGAGAGTGCTGATGGACGACCTATGTTCCTCCATGAGGAGTAACAGGTATAAGTAATTGAGCGAATGTTGAAATTATCCCATAGAATAAATGCGTAGCCTGATCTACTCAGTCCTGGCAGTCAAGCTGTCCTCTTTTTTTAGCGTCCAGTAGTGTTATGGTGGGTCTGTAACAACATAGGTTGAATAGTTAAGAGTTAATCCCAAACAACTAAGTATATGTCAAAAAAATAAGGCTCCAGTATTCATTCACTTCCCTTTTTGTATAAGCATTGTATTTACTATTATCTTATACTGAACACTGAAAGGCGTTGTGTGCTTTGTCTGCTCCGCTGTGACTGTCTCATGAGCTAAATGATGACCTATTCACTACTAATGTGGTTTCTTCTATCAATAAAACGAGGGTTACCTTCCGGCACGAAAGGTCAACTGAGATTCAACTTTTTGATCACCGGAAATCTCGCAATAATTACTGAATGTGATTGGCCGAGGCGTAAACAGATGAATATGAGTAAATGCATACCCCTTTAAATCTGTTTAACCCGGTAAAACGTCTTTCTTTATGATCAAAGTTCTCATCCAACAGCTGTTTTAGAGAACTTGTATGGGGAGTTTGTATTTAAGTACTAATTTTGGACACCGCTTATCACAAAAAAGAAATCGGATCCAACATAAAGGCTGCCTGCATTCATGAGCTCAAACTAAACTAACACAAAGATAGGTTATGGCAGGGCAGTAGTAATAGTTTGCCATGTGATATCTCGATAAAACATTTAAGGGTTAATTATTATTCTTTCAAAGTAAGTATGAATCCAGATTGATGGAGAATTTAGTCAAGGTTCGATTTTATTTCACTGGTCCTTTAACCTAAACGGGATGGTTCCAAAAAGAGTCTTACCTTAATAACGAATCTCCTGATTCTGGTGGGTAACTGGACTAGTATATTCTGTTTAAAGCATAAATTTGATGCCTTGTATCTTGATATTTAAAAAGTATTTGATTGGGTGATTCTTGTTTTGCTTTATCGACAAACCCAAGAAAATAGGTGTTAAACCATCTTTGATCAACTGCTTCATGTCATACTTGAAAGGTCAGTTATCTAGTATCCGAGTATACTATTTCTCCTTGATATGTACAGTATTTTAACGTTTCATCACGGATGTTTATTACTGGGGTATTTAGATTTTAGTTTTTGTCAATGAGCTTTCATACAAGTTACCGCGTTATTTTTTATTTATTTATGGAGTAAAGCTCTCAGGCATTAAGATAGGTGGATATTTTGGGGGTTCTGAAGCCCAACTAACCTATAGGTCGCGTCTTCCTAGTAACAAATGACTCAACACCGTAGACTGACAGTTTTCACTTCCTCATTCACTATCTGTAGAATGATGTCAGTGGGTTACTCTCAACGATTTATAAACTCGCCTAACTGACACAATAATCTTCAACTACACTGGTTCATATAGGACACCTCATGGGATACTACCTAAGTCGTCTTTATATGCTTTGTAAGTACAGAACTGATAATTTAAGTGATGGGAGGTGGTTTTGCTTTACCTGCCTTTTACACATCAAACCCTGACATCTCGCCACATAAGGTAAGCTTCCGAAAAATAATAGTGAAACATGAGTAGTAACCGGGAAGTTCTTTACAGATCCTCTAAGAGTGCGGTGATTTTCAATTGTCTAAACCAATTTTTACTGTGAAGGAAAGAGGAGTTACGAAGATGATTTAATGTACATGTTAGTAAGAAAACGCATACCTCATACTAAACTCTTTCGATTGGAATATTTTAAAAAGACAGTGAATCTATTATGAGAGTATAGAGTTATTTTTAAAGGGGTTTCAATCCAACTGATCCTAGAAAAGAAACAGTTCATTTGCGGACGACCAACCTATCCTCCATTGATCTAGGAGTTGTAGAGGTTTAGCTTCCTAAACTTACTCATCTGTATTTAAAACCATCAACTTAATTTAAAAAGCTTCAAATTGTTCGCTTTGTATGAAGAGTCTATTATTATTATTATTATTATTATTATTATTATTATTATTATTATTCACAAACATCTTATGGGTACATAAGTGTTGTGAAGAAACCATTTCGGGTTTCGAAAAATGCAATAATACACAATTTTCAATAATGTCAGCATTATACTTGCCATTTAAAAAAAAATTTAGAGCAATAATAGTAGAATATTAATAATAATAAATCGGGTCTGTGCAATTAAGAAGAATATTGAATTGAGTTTAAAGAAGGAAATGGAGAAAATAAGGGAATAGAAATAAAGGAGACGTGAAATACGCAAACAGTTTAATTGACGTGTTTATGAACATAAAACAAGAACAAACGACTATGTATATATCGTCAAATTAGTAACAAAAAATAATTGAGAAAAAATAACTTATTATTGTAGTAAGATAGGACGCTAGAATAAATGCTTGTGCAGTCATAGTTTGGAGTGATGCAATGAAAGTCTCAATTTAGTGAAAAGGATAATGAAATATCAATATCTATGAGTCATATATGCATAGTGAAGATTAAACGGGTATGAGAAGTTAATTTAAGTGTAACACAAGTTACTGTCTTAATTACAAACTTCGTAATCTTAAGAATATTTATTTAGAGGGAAATAAGAGAGAAAAGAAGTGAACACCTAGTGAAAAGTTTCATTCATGATAAGAATAATAATTGTGCAATGAATATCAATCTCAGAAGGAAACCAGCAATTGAGAAAATAAAATAAAAATCATTTAATGCACTCGGATGAATACATTTAGATTTATGTAATAGTATACAGAGTGAAACCGGATATTAGTATAGATATTTGTACAATAATAATTAAGAATGATGCCATGAGAGTCAAAATTGATTTCAAAGGACAATCTGGAGTTAAATATGTTTAGAAGGATAAGAAGAGATAAAAAAATATCTAATTTGTCGGGGAACTAATAATGATATTAATAACGGTAATAATGATAAACACGAACATAAGCAGATTTCATATATTAAGATAAATAGAAATAAAATAAAATAGACGTGAAAAGATTTAAAGGTTTTATTTTGCTTTTCAGGCAATTAAATGGATGATGGACCTTGTTTGTATAAATCATTATTGAATACATTGATATTCAATAGGTGACATAATCCACTTTCGGAAAGAAAATCATCAAGGAGACTTCTGAACTGGGTTGTAGTTTCGCTGCATCGGAGGTTCATTGGCAGTCTGTTCTACATGGTTGAGTAGCGAATAAGGAAAAAATTCTGACGTAAGTTTGTGTGTGTTCTTGGAATCGCTAGGATATTCTCTTTATTGCGTAGATTGTGGTATGATATCATAAGGTATGAAGGGGTGGATACCGATGAGTAGGAAATACCATTAATGAGCCGGTAGATAAAGACAAGATTTAATTTGATACGTCTGATCCAAAGAGGTTCTAAGTTGAGTTGTTGACATCTTTGATAATAGTCTTTGTTATCGGAATACCCCAGAACAGCTTTGGTGAACTTCCTTTGAACACCTTCAATTCTAATCAGATCATTATGTCTACAATTACTGTAAACTAAACTACCATATTCAAGAATGGGTAAGATACATTTTCTGTATAGTAACAATCTCGATTCGATATTATTGAAGTTTATCATTATCAATCCGATCAGCTTTCTAGCTTTGGATACTTGAGATATAATGTGTTCAGAAAAGTTCAGACTGTTGCTATAACTTAAACCCAGGTCACGAACAGTGTTGAGAGGTTTGAGTGTATGTGTATGTACAGTCAGATTTAAGTTAAGACAGTGACCAATGTGAATAAATCCGCTTTTGTCAACATTAAGTGGCATATTCCACGAAATAGTCCATTCGTACAACTTGTTTATTTCCTCTCGGATTACCGCAGAAATATAGCTTTCTTTCGTGGGACAAGAGAATGAATGAACTACTTTCAGGTCATCGGCAAAAAGGAAAGGCTTACCATACTGAAAGAGGGAACACACATCATTGATAAAAAGGAGAAAGAGTAATGGACCAACCACACTTCCTTGTATAACCCCACTGGTTACATTCACAGGTTTAGAGTAGTAAGATCCAAAGCGAACGATTTGGCTACGTTCTTTTAAAAAAGATTTGAGCCATGATAAAAGGGGATTCTGTATGCCAAATGAAGAGAATTTTAAAAGAAGAAGTTTGTGTGAGACACTGTCGAAAGCCTTACACTCACCGTATCTGACACTTGTTAATCAACGCTCGATCTGTACAAGATAGGATGGCTCACTTACGCACCCTATTACTTTTAAACAACCCCTCACTTGTTTTGATAACGGAAAGTTGGCTGTCCTTTGATACCACAGACACATATCTACAAATAAACACCTATGAGTTCTTCCGCTGTGATCGAGTTACCAAAAAAGGTGGTGGTTATCTTGTTTATGTATCAAAAAATTTGAGAGCGGAAGTCTATAGCGACCACGTCCTCAGCAAACTTCCTGAATCGATATGGCTTACTGTGCATACTTATGAATGTAAAATACTAATCGGATGCATATATCGAGTTCCTAACACTCCTAGTTCAACTGACACTATTGTAAGTGAGTCGTTTGCTCAGGCTGTCTCGCTTGACTTCACTTACAAAATTGTATGTGGTGATTTCAACCTTCCCACCATCAACTGGAAGACACATTCTGGCCCATTGTGCCTTGAAAATATACTTTGGTCCTTAGACATACATTGTTGACAACAACACGTACACCTGCATACACGAAATCAGAACATTTTTGATTTGATATTCTGTCATAATGTCACACCAACATCAGTGGTGGTTGGCAAAACGTTTCGCAACCGCAATCATAAAACAGTTCTCTGCATCCTTCCGATTCTTGCCATGTGCAACAAACTCAAGACACTAAACATGCGTTTCCAATATAGAGACTACTCAAACGCTGACTGGGAAAACTTTCGATTTCTAATAAAGCACCCTGACTGGAGCAGTTTCTTTACCAGTGATAACCTCTTAGAAACATTAGAAATATTTAATACTGTTGGGATACTCAGAAAAATATCCCAAAAACAGTTATCCGGTTAAGTCTAACGCTACCCTTGAACGTTAAATGGTGTCATTTCCCTATCGGTCGTTTCCCTACTGATCAATATTTATTTCGCGTGTCATTTTCCTATTGGTCAATAGGGCCGGACATACAGATGCTACTACTCAAAATATACACATTATCTTTAGAGACAGGTACATATCCGGAAACCTGGAAGGTAACGTATGTTCTTCTCAAACATAAATCCGGACCGAGAAACCTGGTAGAAAACTACAGACCTATAAATATCACCCCAGTCATATCACGCATAATAATACAAAATCAACTATCTGATCACCTACTCAAGGAACATCTAATAGACCCGTTACAACACGGTTTCATTAGAACAAGGTCTTGCAGTACATGCCTGATAGACTTCTTTAACACGGTTACTCGTATACGTGACCAGAAGAAACTAGTTATTATACTATACTTCGATATTAAGAAAGCCTTTGATAAAGTACCTCATAATCTTCTAATCAACAGACTGAAGTCAGTTGGAATTATAAATCCCCTTTTGCAATGGATCAAGTCTTTTCTTACGAACGGATACCAAATAACCAAGATTAACACTACAACATCTACACCTCCACTAACAACCAGTGGTGTTGTGCAGGGTAGTGTCTTGGGTTCATTGCTCTTCATAATCTACATCAACAATATATGCAAGTGCTTTTGCACAGGTAAGACCTACCTCTACGCCGATGACTTAGAAGTCATCTATAAAACTGACATTTACAATGTACGTAGTACTATGCAAACAATCCAGCATGAACTCAACATGGTAGACGACTAGCGAAAACGCTGGAGGTTAGAGCTCAACACAGGTAAATGCGGCTAGTTATGCATAAGAGACACATCTCTTAAAATAAAACTAACACTTAACAACATCACACTGCCCAGACTGGTATCAGTAACTGACCTAGGAGTACATTAATCACACAGTCTTAATTTCTTTGAACACATCTCAGTCAAAGCATCTGAATTGCGGAAATGGCTTGGCTTCATTCTCCATAATTTCTTTCACAATAAATCTAAAATCCTTCTTTATAAATTTTGTGTAAGACCTATCGTTGAATACTGCTGGTTCTTATTTTCCAACCTACACCTATATGATATACTAAAGGCGGAAGGAATACAAAGAGACCTCACCTGCAAAATACTTAAGACTGACTCAGTCATTGGCTACAGTTCCCGATGCCAAATCTTAGGAATAGCACCCCTTTGGGAGAGAAGGCTTAAGTCTAATTTGTACAACTGCTTGATCAAGCCCTCACTTGCACTGATATAACCCGTACGAACACATCTGCGCCCCACTCAGACATCATAGGCTCTCCACATTTCTAGACCAAGATGGACTTCAAGTTCGGTTTACCCTATTTTACCTACTTTGCAGTTGTGTTAGTAACCTTTCCCACCCTATTTCTTCACTTGAAGTGGACGAGTAACTCATTGGACCTATCGATACTGTTCAACTAAATTCGGTCTCTAAGGGACAGTCACTACCACCCTAAAAAGTCAAAAGAAATTCACAATCGACTGCATACTACCAGTGGTCTTGCATCTTGCAAGTTGTAACTGTCTGATAAGCTTGTAAAATGGTACTTATAGAAGTAGTGTTTTCCAACAGGATGTGAAACAGAGGATTGTGTGAGATATAACATATGTCAAAAGTAAGCTTAAATGAGCCTAACATCACAAAAGGAGGGAGGGTGGAGTTACTGACCAGCAAGTATTGATGGTGAGTGCGATGACTTCAATCCACCCGCGTTTGTGTGGGCAGAACATTTTGAATGTATCAGGCTCTTTGAGATTGAGAATAAGTCAATCAATCTGTGATATAGATTGTATTCCTACGCTCACCACTCAGACTCATGTTTCCAATTTTATACTACTAAAACAACCTAACACATACTAACTCGGAATTTTACACTAGGATTGTGTGGCTGGCATCTGATGGGCAAAAAAAGAAAAGCATGACGAAAATCAAATAATAAAAGACATAGTCGTTAGTATTCTTAACACTTCACCCTCTATATGCACACTCCCTTCTAATAAACCGCTTTCCTTGTATTAACCTTGACTTCCCTTCCTTCATGTGAGCTTACTTCAACTTGTTAAAGGTCACAACTCATTGTTCTTTGTTACTAACTTCTCTTATATGGAGCCTCTGACTTCATTTCACTCTAACAAGGGATAATATGAATTTAATCTAATTTATTATACCTCTGTTTGTTCTACTCTTTAGTCTTCATTCTTCAGTAATAAGGATAGGAGGTCTATCGACCTATATTAATCCTTGCAGATTGTAATACTGTGGAGGTCCAATCTCGTTTCGAATATATCAATAGAAGGTGCTGATATTACGTGTTCCGTTAGAGAATTCCAGTAATTCAGTACTCGGTGCGAGAAACGAAACTCCAGACCTAAAAGATTTGATCTCGGTTTTTGAACTTTCTTCGAATGTCCTCTCAAATGATCAGTCCTAGACGGAAGTAAAATATAAGACATGTTAATACCAAGGTTATCGTTCAGTATACGATAAGCCAATATTAGATCACCCCGTATTCTACGGTAAGATAACAAAAATAAGTTGAGGTGTCTCAGTCTGTTTTCATAAGATAGGTCACATGGACTTTGTACCAACTTCGAATTAAGAAAAGGATTGAACGCCAAAGTTCACTGCGATATATGTCTTCAGGTCAAGCTAGCAGCCAAATGCGGGCTGACTATAAATAACTTATCATATACATGACCAGGAATGGATGGACACAAACAACATCCCCCATGGATCACAAGGCGGATTCAGGAAGGTCATGTCATGTGCATTCAGTTCCCTCATAGCATTGGAAAGCTGGATGATCTTCAGAGACCCTGAGATTCCGGCTCAATTAACATTCCCCGATTTCTCAAAAACCTTTGAGGTGATATTTTATGTACTTTCCTTTATGCTTGTTGCTAAGACGGGTTTCACTGACTCACTTTTGCCCTGACTTCAAAACCATCTAGAGAACACGATTTTTTATAAAAAGCAAATGTAATGCACGCCAGTCGGAAGATCCCATGATCAGGAGTTTCACAAGGAGCAGTCCAATTCTATATTTGATCTTTATTAAAGATTTATTAGATAAAATTAACCTGACAGCATTGATCTACGCAGGCTACGCATGAGTCTGTAAGTCTACAAAAGGCGAGAAGCACTCATTTGAGATCCTGAAGGACCTTACAACAATAAAGGAATACGTGGCAGACTTAACCATTTGAAATGAAACGTCATGAACATTCTGCCTTATTTGATAGAATGCCACAACGCTCTCCACAGAAATTCGCTTCCGAATTTTTCCTCAAAGAGTGACATGAGACCTGTGACCTGAAATAGCTCTGACACCAACTCAAACTATTTTAGGTGGATCCAGTAAGGACAAATGCAACTCTCCACTTCATACAAGAAAAATTGAGGCAATCATCCCTAGAGTTGTCCATAACATTAAGCCGGCTCCATCTTGAAGGCCACAATGTACTTGTATCCTTTCGCTTCGAAAGCTATGCAAAAGCCTCAGATCGAATACAGATACAGGAGGTTAAGTGGATTGCAAGTACAAAACATGAATCTTACGAGGACAGGCCCCAACACTAATGGTTGTTCTCGTTGAACTACAAAAGAATATGAGGTGATCTGATAATTGCATTCAACATATTTAGTACGCCGAGACACAACGACAAGAGTATTTTACCCGAACACCATCACTATGCTCCTCGATGCAACCCTCAGAGGATTACACATCAAGGAGCGGACGATTATGTGGGCTCTCACTTTTTCTCATTGCGGATTGCTCACATTTGGAATGCTTCATCAACCAAAAAGATTACAACTCCCTCAGTAGATAGCTTCGAACGAAGAATTGACAAATCCGCAGTCACTAATAGATTACCATCTCCTTCATGAGCTAGCTATGCCTGATGCACGTCTCATGAATCACTTAGATGACCATTACCGCATATCAATAGCTACCTCATCTCAGTTTTCCCTCTTATTCACTTATTCACGTCTTCTTACACACTACCAATCAGTTAACTTGTTAATTTGTTCCTGAAACATTCCTCTTCTATTGGCACTCGAATTATCACTTTATCATTTTCACATAGCAGCCAACCGACCTCCTGTCTGATAAAGTAGTAGCTATTGGTATAAATGTGCCACAAGTATTAGGAGTTTGACAAAGCCTTTACCGGAAACCGATCGGTAATAGATGTATGCCAAATCTGTCAAATCGAAAATGAGGAAGTTAAAAGGTATATTTGAAAGGCGGTCGGCATGTCGAAGAACATTCGGTTTGAGCTGGCTAAAAGTTGAAAGGGATGGGTAGAACGGCATACCCACTCGTGATCTGGTGCAGATGCGTGAACAACCTCCTTCAGCTAGATATATCCATTAAAACCAACGAGGTCAGCATTAAATGTCAAAGAATTAAAGAATTATGTATTTCGGGGATTAATTTACCGCAACATGTATATACAAACCCACAAGTAAATACCACACTGACCAGAATTATTGCAGTCAAGCGGCTAAACTACTACTCATTAGACACCAGCAAATGTCTAAAACCGTACCAAAATAACAGAGAGTGAGAAGAAAGAAGTTATTAGGTTTAAAAAATCTCATGGCAAATGCATTGGATATTGATTTGGTGCGCTATCGGTGTCCCGCGCTATTCGAAACCAACCCCCATTTAGGCTGTTACGCAGGTTAGTGATGCTTATGGACTAAATTAAAGTTAGCACTCTTTCAACTTCCTAAATCTTAAATCTCCAAAGCAACTAAACAACTTCCCATCCCCATCAAAGACTCCAAACATGTCTACTGCTTAACATCGATAGTACCCATCCTCCCGATTTCAGGGAAGCCGCCATAGTAAACTTTCGGGAAACTTTAGTAAATGGCACAAAAACCCCAAAATTTCTCCAGAACTGGTAAAATTCCCCTCTATAGTCTCTTGTCGTATCTTAGGACGCGAGGTGACCTTGTACTGGCATTTCAGTTTCAGTTTGGGAAGGACAGGAGGCCTGTGTTAGTCCTGGCAATAGTGTTCCCTCAGTTTAACCAACTTTCTTTTGAAAGAATCGTCGGATGGAGCCTCAACCACGTGCTGAGGTAATGAGTTCCACTCGATGATTCGATGGGAAAGTCGTTAGTCAGCTGACAAGTAATTTGTTCTTGGCTTGTGAACTTTTTTGGAATGTCCTAGTAAATTCCCTGTTTTGGAAGACAAAAATGAGGGCATACCAAGTGCAAATTTATCAAGGACGCGCGCTATTTAAAAAGGACAGTGGTATTTTTCCTCGCTGAGTAAATTTCTTTGTTTTGATCGTTTTTACGTATCAAGACTACTGTTTTCACTTTAATTGAATTCATTTCAGTTAAAGTATTCGAATTGAGTACCGTTTTTACCGTTCTCGCAATTAGTTTTGTAGTTGGTACTCTTGAGTACCTCATTTTCAATTGTATCTGTTAGTACTTTTGGTCCTAACAATCTACAGTTCTTCACTTTTTGGTCATTGATTATTTTTTGTTTCTGAGTATCATCGCATCTCGTTCCTTTTTAAAAAGGACTCCTTTTAAATGACCGGACGTCCGGGTAGTCGTTATCCCGTTGAAAGCGGCATGCAGTGCGACGAGTGCAAAAGCTGGTACCACGAAGTTTGCACGAACTTAACGCCTGCTGCTTTCAAACGGTTCAGTAAGAACGGTTGCGTATGGCTTTGTCAACAGTGCTGTTCGGATGCGAACAGCCTGTTAACCGAGGCCACCTCACTTTTTGATGCTGCAAGAAGTGTTTTAGCAAGCGTAGTCGGAACACGTCGAACAGCATTAGATCTATCGACACACAAATCGACATGATGCAAACTAAGGTTAGTTCGATAGCAGAAGACTCACTCCGGTTAAAGAAGGAAAAGCAGTCTCCAAAGAGGCCTACCTTAAACAAAAGCTCAAGGAAAGTAGGTTCTTCTGGTCCCCGTCTCCCATATGGGATCCCACAGGAAACGCCCAGAAGCCGCAATCGCAAGGCTCGATCGGTTCCAAGCGGTAAACATAACCTGACCTCCCAGGTCGTCGACAACCCTCCAAAATCCAACACTATGTTTGACGCAACTTGTTGCTTCTCCCAGCACAGTTGACGAGTGGGTACAGGCTGTAAGGAAGATAAAAGTAGCAATATAAAAGGTAATCCTACCCCCGCGAAAGTAGTCGTAAAATCGAAAGCTGATCATAGCGACAGATCAGCTATTCTTCATAGAATCAAGGAGAGCGAGAGCTCTGAACCTAAAGCTCGTTTTGAGCATGACACTGTGCTGATTAAGCAGCTGCTTAATCAACTTATGCCTCAAAATATCACTCGGGGTCGCCTTGCTAAAGGTGTACAGACTAGGTAGTCTAGCAAATTTGAAGCCTAATCAATCCAGACTGCTTAAAGTAGTATTCAAATCTTCGAATGAACGCGGTTTAAGTTTACAGAATGGACATAAATTAAAGGGTTCAGGAGTTTTTATCCGTAAGGACTTACCGTTGGCAGACCGTGTAAAAAAACGGAAAGCGGAAAAATAACTACAAATTAGGTTAGACGCTGACGAAAAGGACCTGAAAAATGTAAATTTCCGGGTTGTGAGGCTTCGACAGAGAATGATGTCGAAGCCATTCTGGATGCAACACGAAGCCATTTAAATAGGTTTCGAATCTGTTACACAGATGCCTGAAAATCGCTCAATAAGTGGTCGGAACAAAGTGTACAGATTGACTCTACAAAGCCAGACATAATCGCAGTCACAGAAACCTGGCTGACATAGTTTGTATATAGTATGGAACTTGATTTCGAGGGCTTAATGTTAGTAAGGGCTGACAGAATACAAAAGCGTAAAGGAGAGGGAGTAGCTCTATTCATTAGGAATGCTATCCAATTTGCCATTATCGACAGTGTATCCCATGAGAGTGGGACATGTGAATTAGTCTCCGCTTGAAATGCAAGGGACAAGAGCTGCTGATTGGTTTGGTCTATCGCAGTCCAAGCTGTGAGGTAAATGAAGTCCTGCTAAACAGTCTCAATGCTTGGTCACAAAGTGGTCGATGTCTAATCCTAGGGGACTTTAATGCACCTATGGTAGACTGGGAAAATCTGCGAGCTGAATCGTCAGAAAGTCCCTTCGAGCAGGAACTAGTTGGTGCGGTTATCACATGTGCTCTAGTGCAACATGTGAAAGGAGCGACTAGGTACAACCCGGACACTGAATCATCCCTACTAGATCTGATACTCACTCACTATGTGGATGACGTTGCGAACCTTCATTATATGCCACCCCTAGGTAAAAGTGATCACGCAGTTTTAATTTTCGACTTCCATATAACTGTCAATCACGAGCACGCGTCAGTCCAGTCCAGACCCAACGTCTGGAAAGCAAATATACCAGACATCATGCACTCAGCATCGTTAGTAGATTGGACAATAGACCCAGAGTCCTCAGTTGAAACGGCCTGGGATGCATTTCGAAATTCGTACTTAAAAGTTACCACATCCCTTGGACTATACCAAGGGGGCCGAGAAACCCCACCATGGTTCAGTAGGGAGGTCTGCACCCTTCTCCGTAAGAGAAGAAAAATGTGGGATATATTTAGGTTATTGGGGACTGATGAAACTAAATCCCAGTATAGAAAAGTCCGGAATACCTGTGCCTCGACCCTCCGTAAGTCTAGAAAGTTGTACGAAGAAAAGATTGTTAAGGAATCCATAGAATGTCCTAAACGCTTGTATTCTTATATAAACCAAAGGACAAAGAGAAGAGGAAATATTCCTGCTCTATGGGGAGGCAGTACTGCCGCGTCACTAGTGGAGGACGACTTTGGTAAGGCTCAAGTGTTCTCAAACTACTTTAGCAATGTATACACCATAGAAGCACCCTTCCCATCAGCGCATATGGGCCATCAGGCCTCCTGTCCCCCGCCAAACTGAAACTGAAAACTGTAATCAAGTCGCCTCTAGTTCTGTTTATATTTCTGCTCCTTCCAGCACTAATGATATCCGAGGTCATAGCAAGTGTTCATAAACCGCGATCCAATAAACCTAAAGTGGGGTCCGGTTTTTCTCATCGATTAATCAATGATTAGAACGCCTCACCCGAACAAGTGGTATCAGCCCCATCAGTGAATATTTTCATGGAGAAGCTGGACCTTCACTAGAAGGCAGTCTGTCAGGGTTAACACAAGTTCACCAACCTGCTATCCTCGTTACTAGAGACTGAACCTTGGTCAAGGCTATTTAACTTCGGGAGTTTCCCCAAAATTCTCCAAACTTCGTAGCCCGGGTGAATCTAAGATTCATACATAGTTATCTGTTTCCTGTGGTCATATTTGACTGATGTGGCCACAACTCCTAACTTCAGGCTCACTACAAAAAGTTACCTTTTCTGCAGGATTATGCAGGGGATCATGACCCTTGTTTATCTAGAGGGTAACAGCTATATGTTGGTTTTTAGTCTGCCTCTCCATTTAAGTCATAAAAAATACTAAAAAAATCAGCACATGGAGGTTACGAGAGAGACAATCAAGCAATTCAGAGTTATGAGTCGTAAATATGGGCTAAGTGTAAACACTATCGTACATTTAGGGAATAAATAGACAATACTCTATAAATTCAGTAGTATTTTGAATACAGGGCGACAATAAAGTAAGAATCCTTTTTTCTCACGACAGGCGACAAAGATCTCTTAACGCGTTTCCCCTTATTTTCTTAAGGGTGAGAGTATAATTTATGGACGAACCAATCGCATATAAGATAACAAGTCCCGGATTTTGGCGCGAAATTCACTCATCCATTTGGATAAATAGAGTTTTGGCATTATAGCTGATGTCAGTTCGTGATGAAGAGCTTGAATCTGATTTCTAAACCCTAACCATTAACTCTGTAAATCATAATTCGAATTCCTCACACAGGTCTATAACCCTCATTTAGTCCTGGTTATTAGGTGAACACTCAAGGTCAGTCTGGCGTCGCTCAAAGGTCCATAAATTATAGTTTCACTTTTTTAAGTAATGTTCATATTTTGGTTTTCTTGAGGCTGCTTCACTATATAAACGCAAAGTTTTTTATATTATTTGGTACGCTATTTCAGTATTCGCCATCATGTTTAAACCTAGACACAAAACTTGTTCAAAGCCGTATAGGTTTGACATGTTTATGGTGATCCCGATTACTAAGTGAGTATCCAAATAACGCACATGCACACCATGCGGTAAATTTTATGGAATCCAGTGTTTAACTCAAGAAACCATACCTAGATCTACTTAAGTCAATTGACGATTGTGAATCTTGGCTTCGACGAACATTTTCTTCAAAAGTAGATACGGATTTTATGCAACACCAAAAATGATAATCTTCTTTACCCTTTTCCACCTGAAGAATTTTCCAGTATATCTGTCTATAGGTCTCACTATTCTGCGGTTGATAAGTCCTCTAAATTTTGGTTCCACCACTAGCAAACTAATGTACGCACATCACAATTAGTATTGTTATAAATTATGCCAGCAGGAAATCGGGTGTCCGCTCTTTTCTAAACTAAACTGGTAACCTTTATCGCACTGAGTCAATCTGAATACGATCCAAAATGAGACTAACTATTCGCAAACCTTAATACAAACTTATATAAAACTGGCACAAAGCAGCAATTCAGCTCATATGCCAACTAATTTCAAAACGATGTTTTCTTGGTTTGACCGAAAATAAATCGATTTGTTAGTGGCGAATGTAATTACAACTCTTCTTACCAAATTTCCGTCAAACTTGTAACTCAAATACAGTATCAGAAAGTTTTGTTTATTAGGCTAAAACTGGTTGACATAACTAAAGTCGAACCTTTTTAACCGTTTGTTCACGACGTGCGTTGAAAGATTCAAACGTTTACTTTTCATTTCTAAAGATATTAAGACAAGTTTCTATGTAATTGCTTGCAGGTTGATACAAGGAACGGAACAATAAGTTTTCATTTTCAAATTCCAGTTGCTTAAGCAATTTGATTTGACTCGTGTCTCAGTGCTCCTTCTGTTCTATAAAATTTGATCTTGGCGGTTGCCCAACAAATGTCAGATTATGATGATGTTTTATGTAGTTCTCTAAAACTCAAATCTGGGCAAGGAATAAAAAAGTAAGTAGGCTTACCACAATATTTTTTTAGAAAAAAGAAAAAGCATAGCAAGAAGTTAGCACCAAACGATCTCGAAGTGGCTGTCAATACGTCTGAAGTTAATTCAAACGATGAAAATGTCAAGGAAACGAAGAATTCAAAGCCTATATATGCAAATCTAACTAAGTCTCAAGTAGAGTGGGAGAAACGTAGAGACAAACGTATAT
Organism: Schistosoma intercalatum; assembly: GCA_944470365.2. NCBI lineage: Eukaryota > Metazoa > Platyhelminthes > Trematoda > Strigeidida > Schistosomatidae > Schistosoma > Schistosoma intercalatum. Next base: position 5,630,142 of record OX103725.1, read on the forward strand.
TGGAATCTGTGCTGTCGAAGGCAGATAAATCGCATAAACAAAGGATAATTGAATTTAACAACTATCTGAGCACTCTCACTGAACACTTCGATATACAGAAAGTTTCTTGGACTAAATAATTTTCGAGTCTCACGCGTTATAAGATATTCTGTATAATTTCACATATTTATCCACATGTATTTTGTCTCAGACTCTCAAAATGTAATTTCATCGCTTCTTGTAAACATTTGCAAATTGTGTTTAACTGTAATAATATATAACTTATTGCCTCAATTTCAATCATCGGGTTCGGGCATGGGTGTCACACATTAATAACAGGTAAGGGATGATGATTTACCTTATTTATTACATTCATGTTCATGTACTCTGTCACACAAACTGTAGCTCAAAGCTCCGAGTACATAAATCCATACATGGTTAATAAACTAAATCATCAATCGGCTTTGGGCCTCATCGTTTCTATTGGGGCTAGTGATACTATCCCGTAACAAATCGAACTAGGTTGATAAGTATATGAAAACGCTCACTGACTAAAAATTGAGTAACCACTATTCAACCGCTTCACCGTTGCACTATAAAGGTTAATGTAGTTGTAAAATTTCAACCATGATATTTATGTTCACTCCACTCAGGTACAGTATAATACGTACCAAACGAATAAGTCGAAAAGAGTCTAGCGGCCAAAACAACACTAGGTCACTACTTTTGGTTTGCATCATGCAGAGAGATTTAGACTAATAAAAGGAACTGGATTTCATAAGTCCAGTTGAAGTGAGACTATCTCGGAAAAAGAAGACGCCCTCATTTGCTCTCAGCCCAGACTTTTAGAACGATGGGCGGAACATTTCAGAGAACAGTTCAACTGGCCTTCAGCTACTCTACAACTACCCTCCATTCACTGACAGTGTGAATGGAACATTGAAGTAGGTCCCCCAACTCTAGCTGAAGTTCAAAAAGCCATAGTTAATTTGATACGAAGAAGGGCAGATGGACTGGCTCCAGAGGTCTTTAAGGATGGTGGTCCAATTTTAGCGATTAGGTTGATTAATATTTTAGCTAAAATCTGGGAAGTCAGGCTGGCTTCAGACCTGGTCGTGGCTGCATCGACCACATATTCACCATTCGTCAGATTCTAGAACACAGGCATACTTATCGGCGTCCTACAATGGTGGTCTTTCTCGACTTAAAAGCAGCATTTGACTCTGTAGATCGCGAGATTCTGTAGCAGTGTCTGTCATTGAAAGGCGTACCTCAGAAGTACATAAACTTTGTGAAGGCTCTTTACTCGGACACTACCAGTCGAGTCAGAGATTATGGCGAACTGTCATCTGCTTTTGCAAACTCAAGTGGTTTCCGACAAGACTGTCCGATATTTCCATTTTTGTTCAACTTTATCATAGACCTACTGCTGAAAATAACGTCGTCGACTAAATTTTCAAGAATCGATCTTCCGGGAGGTTCATTTGTCGACCTGGAATACGCAGATGATATAGTCTTGTTTGGTGAACACGTTGATAAAATGCAGTCTTGGTAGCGCTGAGCAACAATACCGATATGTTTGTAATGCGCTTCCCTCCCTGTAAATGCAAGTTGTTGCTTCAGGATTGGTCTGCGTCAACACCTGAATTAAGGATAGGGAGTGAAGTAGTCGACAACGTAACTTATCTTGGAAATCTTATCAGCTCTAATGAGTTGGTGTCTACCAAAATCTCTGCATGTATTGGGAAAGCTCGTTCGGCTTTCTCCAACTTACGTCACCTGTGGCGAAAACGAGATATCCGTCTATCAATAGAAGGACGAGTATACTGCGCGGCAGTCCGTTCTGTTTTAATTTACGGCTGCGAAACGTGACCATTAAGGGTTGAAGATACCCGTAAATCAGTTGATGAGGTCATGAATCTTCATCGACTGAGATGGTTGGGCCATGTGTTACGTATGCCTGAACACCGACTACCACGACGTGCAATGCTATCCGGTATTGGAGATGGTTGGAAGAAAGTTAGGGGCGGTCAAACCAAAATGTGGCATCAGTGCTTGAAGTCACTAACTTTTAGTCTGAGCCATGTTGGTAGACGCAGACTACTTGGTTGGGGTCCGCGTGACTTTCGTAACCAATGGCTGGAGACTCTTGGTAACATGGCTCAGAATCGATCACAATGGCGTCGGTGTATACACTCCCTGTCTTCCCTTAAACTAAGAGATTAAAATCACTTCATATCTTTCTTTCTACGAACCAATTCTTTCTTCTTGTACTATATCTCTATATGCAATCTTTCTTTTATACATTACCACCACTGACTTAACTACTTCTATGAATCCGGTGTTCAGCTTGCTGTGCTAATGCGGCATGGCAATTTGGACCGATGCATATTAGTGCCTGGTCCTACGTTGTAGCTGACTGAGATTTAGATGTCTTAATTGACGTTCCTGTGATATTAACTTATTTCGTCATATTACTGACTTCAACAGAATAACTGTAAAACGATACATTGTTTTAACCAGTGAATTAGCGTTCATTAGATCTATCGGAAAATCAGGATTATATCAAGAAGCGATGGTAAATTCCCTACGAGCATATCCCTTAATTTTTAGTTAGTAGTCACTGACTGTCAGTTGAACGGTCAAAATACTCTTAAAACTTTACATGTTTGGTTTGCTAGTTCAACTTTATTCATATAAAAAATGTTAGTCTTTTTTAGTTACTTTCCTATGGTGTGCTTGTTATTACGATATGAGTGCTGTCAAGAAAATGAGTTTATTACACCGCTGTAACTACACCTACGTTTGATACGCAATATTTAAGACTAGATACCTTCCTTGCTTTTAACTGAACAACTACTGCAACATAAAGAGTGAAGCAATGATGAATAACAGAGCTATTTTTGGACAGTCAGTCAGTGAAGAACGAACGCTGTTTTATATTATGAGTCATAACCTTTCGTTTAGGTCACTGTCATATTCTTTTCTAATCGAAAATTGCTTAAGCTAGACAGTTCTCTAGTAAACTAGTGAGCTGTCTTTCGACTTTATAATTATTAAACTCTGGTGTTCTTGAGTGACATTCATTTAACTGTGCTACTCAGCTTTCATCAAAATGTACTAGTCCTATTCCAATGATTATAAACGACAGGATACACGTGACGACACACCTGGGACTGGTGACCTACCGGATTTCTAGTTCACATACCGCACCTGTTTTCTTAGTAACGTAGGTAAGGACACAGCTTTAGTTCTCTTAAAAATGCTCATCCTCCCACACCGTTTCTGCATAAAACTGGAGATGTTCATCATGGTTTGTAAAGAAGCAACAGACTACATATTTTCTTAAAAGTATTTATAATGGACTAAATTTGAAAACCAGAGCCGCTTCACCTCAGCGTAGGACCTGCGTGCTCTAAAAACAGAACAATCGTTAAATGCTTGAGGGTAAATATCCCAATGTAGCGACTGAACCACGTACGCCATCTATACTAATGACCCGAAAGACAGTACAACCGTTATTGCCTAGTGGTTTCTTAGCTGTAGTTTCATCATTTTAAAAAATTCATAGTTTCAGACACCTCTTAACAAACCGCGTAATCAAATAAGCACATCAGAAAGACGGACGATATTTCTGAAAGTGTTTTTCCATATATTAACAAGAAGGTACGTCACTACTATTTCCTTTAGTTTCCTAACATCTGCTTTGATCAAGCACCTATTGTAACTCGATCAATAGAATTCTGTCAACAGCAAAGAATTAGATTAACATGACACTGATCACTAAACAGTCACCAGAAAATTATAAATATATGTCAGTCCTGGAAATCTGTCGCTGCCCAAATGGCTGTGGAACTAGGTGACGAGGGTTTGAATTAGGAAGGGAATATCAGACCCTGAGACTGGAGGTACGACCTGCTGACGAATCACAACGAGCAGGAAACCTAAGCTTAGAGATTTACTGCCAATCATCACCAACCACAAAATAGTTCAAGTATCTTATTATACAGGTTGTAGAAAAAGCTTTGGAAATGTAGTTGTTTATAAAACCTTACTAGCGATTGCATATATAATAATTATTTAGCTAAATGCTTAGTGGTATATTTGTTTTATCCTCTATCTAGTCGACCTTTAAAACAGTATAATCTTAAGGTACCATAACTAGTAAGTCGAGATGGCATATAGAAACAAAAACATTAAGAATATGAATACCAAATATGTAAAAAAACAACCGACGATGGTTTTAGAAATATAAGGATTTAGTTAAATTTCGATATTGACAATACAGTGTATAACGATAATTTCATTTTGTGGGGTAATTACCAAAAAACAACTAGTGCTGAGATGCACGCTAACTTCAGTTTTAGCAACCAACTCCTAATACTGGTTCATATACGCACAATGTAATCCAAATGTAGTCGAATACGTAAAATTGCACTTGAAAATGAGTTACAAATACACAAACTTAGAATGCTGGTTAATTGCTCCGACTACCTCTACTAAGGTTTCAGAGCTCACGAGCTTAGCTGATTTATCTGCTGGTGCTACTATCACTAAAATCACACCAATCATTCGTATACAGCTGTAAATGAAAAAACAAGAGCCATTTTTACAGCTCGCGACTACATCGAAGTACTACCATGACTTCCATTCCTTATTCAATAAAACGTAGAATCTAATCCAAAGACGAACAGATTCAAGCTGTAGCAGTCTACGGAATCAAAGTGAAAATTAGGTCGGCACCTATATATAGTATCCAACATTTGTTGCATGTTTCTCAGTTTTTACAAACTTATGCATCTACAGAATTGAATAGTCGCACATGCTTCTCATTTATAATACACACTACTAAATACAAATAAGTGATGATTTTCGAAGGTAACTTGCATCATGAACTAGTCCCAGTTGAATGAAAATCACGACTGAAATATACAAGAATTCTCCACCAGTTGACCTTATATAATATGTTAGCAACGGTCTCCTAAAATGAAGCCTATAAGGTAAAAAATCTAAGCACATAATTAAAAAATTGACCACGTGGAAACGAATACATCTTCACAGGATTGCAACGATTATCAACCATGTAACAATGATCAATCTTTAACAGTCAAAGCAAAATACATTATATGTTATATTTACACTCCCAAACATTTACATCTATTAGTTTGTCGGAAATTCAGAGATATCCATTGCATTGTCTGAAAAATACGAATTAGAACGCATTTAAAAACTCAGAACTCATGTCTTACAAAATTGTAAATACAATTGGGAAGTCTATAAGAGTCATGATAAATTACCTGCTTTTCGCAAGGCACACTGGAGTCGGCGCAGTTTTCTTAAGCAGATGAGAAGTGTCGTTAACAATGACTTAGTAGCTGGCTATAGGTTTATACCTAGTCTCTAATAGAAACATTATTTGCGTCGCACGGAATGGCAATTTTAAGGTTAGGCGTGATATTTGGAAGAGGGGGCAAATCCGTTGGTAAGACATCAACTAAGGCTGTTAAGACATGTGTCAATAATGGCTGACCACAACTTTCCTTGACGGGCAATGTTTAATGGCATAGTCGTAGGTTGAAAAAAAGCCAGAGGCGGTAAAACTAGAACATGGTATCAGTTCATTAATTGGTGACTTGACTCAAATTCACTGGTTGGGGTCCGTGCGACAACGGTTATTAATGGATGGAGACTGGGTAACATTGCTCAGAATCATTCACAATAGTGCGGGTGCATCCAGTCCTTATCTTCCAATCGATCTTGAGTTTGAATATTCTTTCATACAGACTTTTTTACTTTGTTTTTCTTATTAGAATTGCTACAACATTATTTTTATCTCTTGTCGTGCTAATATGGTATAGAAACTTGGGCCAACGCATATTTGTTCACGACTGCGTTGGTATGTCTCAATAGAAAGCTGGATAACTACAAATGAGGTATTTAAACACGCTGGCTCAATATAAAAACGGTATACTTTGGTGACATCGTATTAAGCGTTAGCCATTGTTGAACAATCAATTGAATGGAACTCGCCAACATACGTTAACTTCCCTGATCATGAGAAAGCATTTGACAGTATGGATAGGAGAACCTTATGGAGCCTTATTCGACACTACAGTGTACCTGAGATCGTCAACAACAGACGAGATTCATACGACGGATCACACTGCAAGGTGGTGCATAGAGGGCAGCTAACAGATTGATGTGAACAGGGAAACAAGAAGCCTTGACAAACTGTGGAATCTATTTTTTAGGACGTTATATCATTTAATTCAAAACTTGCAAAACAGTAATACTTATTTTTGTTTCTACTCTATTCTACAGATGATAAGCTTTCGTTTGATGCGTAATTTACTGCCATAGCCCTTTCTGTTCCAAAGCTATTGTAATTCAAACGTAATATTTTGTATTCTATTTTCTACGCTAATCTCCAGTTTTGGACATAATTATATTTTCCTAATTATTGTACGTTGTGCTCCGGTTAGTCATCTATTTATTCATGTACCTTTTTACACTGATCTGAAATCGGGAACCAGATCGGAATTGGTTATAAGTCGAGTAGTGTCCCAGTTGAATTGTCTTCTTTCACTTGTCAGCCAATCAGGTGATAGAATAGTTTTCTTCTTTCTACCCCACTTCGAACTCATGCATACTAGCCTCAAGGTTAAGCCAGTCAGCCTATCGCGTTAAATCTTAATCTAGATTAGACAAGTTACCCTCAGAACCAAAAGCAGGTAGACAGATCAAGGACGTAACACAGATATATCCCAAGTGAGTATCGGAGTCAGAAAAGGCTGTTTACTCTCGCCCTTTCTTTCATATAATGGTTGACTGAATTATCAATACTACCATGTCTCATGGGAAGCACGAAATACAATGGAGCGCTTAGATAGAGCTAGATGATTTGAACTTCACATATAACGTAACCTTCCGATCTCGTACACAGTAGCAAATGTAAGTGAAGACAGTTAATGTAGCAAAAGCCTCTGAAGCAGTAGGCTTTAACATACACAGGGGAAAAGCAAGATCCTGAAATACAACTCAGAGAACAGCAACCCAATCACGCTTGATAGAGAAAATATAGAAACTTTCACGTACCCTGAACAGCACCATCGATGAACAGGGAGGATTTGATGAAGATGTGAGGTCAAGGATCGGCAAAGCAAGGACGGCATTCCTGTAACTGGAGGACATCTACGACTCAAAACAACTGTCTGTCAACCAACATCAAAGTCTGAATTTTCAATGCAAACATCAAGACGGTTTCATTGTACGGAGCTTAAACATAAAGAACCATTACAACCATCATCAAAATGGTACAGGTACTTATGAACAATTGTCTATGCAAGACACTTCGTGTCTGTTGGCTCGACACCATCAGTAAAAACATAATATGTCAGATACGAAACCAGCTTCCAGCTGAAGTAGAATTTAAGGAAAGATGTTGGAAGTGGATAGGAAACAGATTGTGAAAATCATTAGACTGCATCATGATGCAGGCGCTAACCTCGAATCCTGAAAGCAAAAGGAAAAGTAGAAGACCAAGGAACACATTGCTCCCGGAATTGGAAGCAGACATCAAAAGAATGAATGGCAGTTGGAAACAACTGGAAGGGTGAGTTGAAAAACCTTAGTCGGTGACCTATGATCCCGCAAGGGGTAACAGGCATAAGTAAATAGGGCAGAGAAAAGAAGAGGATATAAGTAGCTAAATCCACAGTATTTAAGTCAAGTCGCGAATGATTACCACAGCGCACGAACGTATCGATTGACGGTAGAGACGGGAATTGTATCACTTTTGGAAAAATGATATTTCTAAACTCAAAAAATTGTTCTATACAAAAGTTGCTTTAAAAACAAACGACGGTGGTGAAGTTTAGCGATGCTTATGAAAAGATGTTTCTTATGTTGAGAAATTCAGATTGCTTTGTAGGAAATATTAACTTACCTTTTAAAGATAAATCGAGATTTTTTTCCACAGTATCAGCATACGGAGGCTCCGTGTAGTAAGTGATTTTTCCACTAAAAAGAATGTCACAGCAACAAGTTACTTACATAATCCAATCATTAATTACAGAACGCGCTGCCATGGTGGTGTCTGGAATACCACCCTTTTTCATTCGACCCAAACGGTGTGCTAACTTAACTAGGAACTCTGAAACATTATTGTACTCTTCAATATTATACTTAGAAACCAGTTGCGCTTGTGAACAACGACGCAATATGGCTTCAACAGCTGGAACAGGATCCGGGAGCATTTCTGGCTGTTAAAATTTCGAAAAAACAGTTGCAAAATTAGTAGCTGCTGATAAAACGTATTGATAATGTTAACTGAGACGGAACAACTGATGACAAGCTAACATCCTAGATGGTTTCACAAATATGAAGTGGTAAACACTGTCTCTTTACTCCTAAAAATCGATTTCAAAGCGTGTATTTTGGACAACAAAAAGTACATACAGATGTGAAGTTAATCTTGATAAAAGTATCCCACTGGGATGGAACGCTGTTTATTATGCATTATCTAGCGTCGCTATTTAAAACCCAATAGAAACTGTTATATTCACGTCACAGATAGAATCACAATTCCTCCTACATCGACTTTCCACTCTAAACTTCCTCTTTTGGCTTCCTCCTCAAGTGTCACCATAGACAACGATTCTAGTGCTCAAAACACTGTCCCAGGTCTACTGAAACCTCGCTCTAAACTACACATTGGAGCCTTCAACGTACGCACCATATGTCAAATCGGTCAGCAGGCTTCCTTGGCTAAAACCCTAGAGTCTCTTCCCATTGATGTATGCTGTGTCTTCGAAACACGCATACAGGATTCCAGTGTGGTTATTCACTTGACCTCACCTCGGCAAAACGGAGAGCCAACGAGATACACCCTCCATGTATCTGGTGACCCGATGGCCAGTTCTCGTGGACTGGCAGGTGTAGGCATAGCACTAAGCATGAGGGCGGAACAAGAACTGCTAGAGTGGATCCCCATCAACAGTCGTCTATGTGCTGTTCAGTTAAACGGCTCCGTAAAAACTCGGAAGGACAGAGACACACGTCGTTGCCTTTTTGTCGTTTCTGCCTACGCTCCCACTGACTGCAGCTCAGATGATGTGAAAGATGAATTTTACAGAAAGCTTTCTGAACTTCAGAAAGCTAAACGCTCAGACATAGTACTCATAGGCCCCCAAATGCCCTGGTACGGCCGAGAGTGGGGAAAGTCCGCTCTCCCTCTCGAAATGCTCTCACATGGCCACGCGTATATAGCCTCTGCCAAGGAAGTCCTACTCACTGCCTTCTCGTGGTGGGGGTGTTACTTACAAAAATGAGAGGACGAAAAGCGAATGTCCGGCGCTTTAACCGGATCCCAAACTGATGGTGCACATGGGCTCCAGTATCCTGCGGGAACAAATGGCGTATGAACCAATCGTTGGTCACCGGCTACCATGGGACTGTGTCTCCTTACGATGCTCCACTGCCTTGTGGGTCAGACCTCTAGGTCAAAGGCTCGGGGAGTGGCCCCCTAAGAAAACCACCTGCTTCGGTTTGGGCACCCGGGTAGTATCACAGCCCTCACACATATCGAGTAAGATTTGTGTGGCGCATATGTATTTGGTGCCTCCTTGTACTGATATCTATGTGTTAAAATAAATAAAAGTACTCATAGGGGGTGACTTTAATGCTCAGATAGGTAGCTTAAACCAAACAGAAAGGCATTTAGGTGGATATTTTAGCATTCCGACACAGCGAACAGATAATGGTGATCGTCTGCTGCAACTGTGCTCAGACAATCGCTTATTTTAGCAAACACAAATTTTAAGCATAAGGAGAGACATCGTCAAACATGGCGACCCCCTTCACCAAACCAACGATGGACTCAAATAGACTATATTGCCATCAGTCACCGTTGGAGAGGGTCGGTAGAAGATTGTCGCTCATTCTGGAGTACCTGTTTGGACTCCGACCATGCCCTAATACGGGCACGCATCTGCTTGCGCCTCACTGGACGCAAAAAAGCCACAGTAAAAAGACCCATCAGAACTGAGTTGAGTAACGAGAAAACCAAAAATAGGTTCCAAGAACAACTGAGTTCACAATTAGGTAATTCTGAAAACGAGGTTGACCCAGTTGTTGCTTGGAAAGCCATACAAACAGCTGTGGAAACAGCAGTGACATCTATCAGTGATTTAAACCACAGGGTTACAAAGAACCAATGGATTTCTTCAAAGTCTATCACACTGATGGATTCTCGCAAACTCGTCCCATCAGGTTCCGAACATGATGAAGAACGACAACAAATCAGATCTAGGTTAAGAAAAAGTCTAAGAAACGACCGTGAGCAGTGGTGGGCAACGAAAGCAAAAGAGATGGAAAAGGCGGCGACTATAGGGAACACAAGACAGCTTTACAGACTAATAAAAGAAACTGGAATTAGTAAGTCAAGTGTAAGTCAGACTATTTCGGAAAAAGACGACACCCTCATCTGCTGTCAGTCCAGACGTTTAGAACGATGGGCGGAACATTTCAGAGAACAGTTCAACTGGCCTTCAGCTACTCTACAACTACCCTCCATTCACTGACAGTGTGAATGGAACATTGAAGTAGGTCCCCCAACTCTTGCTGAAGTTCAAAAGGCTATAGTTAATCTGAAACGAGGAATGGCAGCTGGTCCAGATGAACTGGCTCCAGAGGTCTTTAAGGATGGTGGTCCAATTTTAGCGATTAGGTTGACTAATATTTTAGCTAAGATCTGGGAGTTAGACGTTATCCCATCTAACTGGTCACAATCACTTGTCGTCCCAATATATAAGAAAGGGTCAAAATCATCCTGTGACAACCACAGAGGGATTAGTTTAACTAATATAATATCTAAAATACTAGCTTCGATAATTATCAGACGCCTAACTAAGACTCGTGAACTGCAAACACGAAAGACTCAAGCTGGCTTCAGACCTGGTCGTGGCTGCATCGACCACATATTCACCATTCGTCAGATTCTAGAACACAGGCATACTTATCGGCGTCCGACAATGGTGGTCTTTCTCGACTTAAAAGCAGCATTTGACTCGGTAGACCGCGAGATTCTGTGGCAGTGTCTGTCATTGAAAGGCGTACCACAGAAGTACATAAACCTTGTGAAGGCTCTTTACTCTAACACTACTAGTCGAGTCAGAGCTTATGGCGAACTGTCATCTACTTTTGTAACCTCAAGTGGTGTCCGTCAAGGCTGTCCACTTTCCCCATTTTTGTTTAACTTCATCATAGATCTTCTGATGGAAATAACACTCTCGTCTACTGAATTCTCGGGTATTGATCTCCATCCAGGAGGTCCACTTATCGACTTAGAATACGCAGATGACATAGTCCTGTTTGGTGAAGACGATGACAAAATGCAGAGTCTTTTGGTAGCACTAAGCAACAATGCCAGAATGTTTGGAATGCGCTTCTCTCCCTCTAAATGCAAGCTGCTGCTTCAGGACTGGTCTGCGTCAACACCTGAACTAAGGATAGGGAGTGAAGTAGTCGAACGCGTTGGCAGCTTCACTTATCTTGGAAGTCTGATCAGCCTTAATGGGTTGGTGTCTGACGAAATCTCAGCACGGATTCGAAAAGCTCGTTTGGCTTTTGCCAACTTACGTCACCTGTGGCGAAGGCGAGATATCCGTCTATCAATAGAAGGACGAGTATACTGCGCGGCAGTCCGTTCTGTTTTAATTTACGGCAGCGAAACATGGCCATTAAGAGTAGAAGACACTCGTAAGCTACTAGTATTTGTCCACAGATGCCTTAGAAATATTGCTGGCGTCTGTTGGGATCACAGGCTAAGTAATAGTGAGGTTAGACACAGGGTATTAGGGAATGATGGTAAATCAGTTGATGAGGTCATGAATCTTCATCGACTGAGATGGTTGGGCCATGTGTTACGTATGCCTGAACACCGACTACCACGACGTGCAATGCTATCCGGTATTGGAGATGGTTGGAAGAAAGTTAGGGGCGGTCAAACCAAAATGTGGCATCAGTGCTTGAAGTCACTAACTTTTAGTCTGAGCCATGTTGGTAGACGCAGACTACTTGGTTGGGGTCCGCGTGACTTTCGTAACCAATGGCTGGAGACTCTTGGTAACATGGCTCAGAATCGATCACAATGGCGTCGGTGTATACACTCCCTGTCTTCCCTTAAACTAAGAGATTAAAATCACTTCATATCTTTCTTTCTACGAACCAATTCTTTCTTCTTGTACTATATCTCTATATGCAATCTTTCTTTTATATATTACCACCTTTGACCTAACCACTGCTGTGAATCCGGTGTTCATCTTGTTGTGCTGATGCGGTATGGCAACCTGGACCGATGCACATATGTGCCTGGTCCTACATTGTAGCTGACTGATTGACTGACTGACAATTCGAAATGTAGATAGTAGAGCTAAATTTGGTGTAAAGTTATTTTGCGATTTCCTTATTATGTTTCTTGCACTTTTGTCAGCGGTTGGTATTGTAAAATGACGCCGTTGTTTATTTTTCGTTTCTAATTATACTCATATTGACTCCAGCCCAAATGGGGTGAAATTGTTTATTTACTTGAACACAAATAGTGGTACAATAGGGCACCAAATAGAGTTGGACTGAGAAATGTAATGTATTTAGGCCATACATTTAGAAAAGTCTGGTCACACATACATGTCAAAATATTCTACATAAAAAATAAACGTCAGTTAAATAAAAGGACTATATTCTCAGGCTTTTATCTTTTCTACAATCATTGATACAACTACTACATCGACTGCGATTTATCGTATTTTCATCGCGTCCTGTTGAATCGTATAGTCAACTGACCTGACCCAAATTTGTACCGGAGTATACATTAGTTATAACTAATTACTATAAGCCGACATTTCAAAAGTGAAGTTTGAGCAAAAAACTTTTATAGTATCACTTACTTTCATACAATTTTTTAACACAAGATCTGAAGCATCAGATGACTTTGAAATCAAGGTACCCGGAGTATCGAGAAGAAATAGGTTCTTGTCAATCCGTACACGCTGAGACTGACTAAATTCATAATCAAATAAATACCAACAACTACCGTGTTAAACCGGGAACATTACCACTGATGCACACCTTTTGCCTTTTAAGTGTATTTATGAGTGCACTTTTGCCAGTATTCGGAAGGCCGACGACACCAACGGTCAAACTAAGACGAGTGTTGGTGTTGGATAGACTGGAGCTTGGATCACGGGAGTAGTTTGCAAGCAAAGACAATAATTCAGAAGTTCCGAACCCTTTACTTGGCCTGAACAAATTAAAACCTTGAATACTTACATTTTTCCATCTTTCAGAAGATATGGTTTTCCACACGAAAGATGGTTACTCTGGCGTTGCGTATTTGCCTTGAATGTTATGACCGTGTGAGTTTTGCGTAGGTAATTTACCCAAGCCTCGAGATTAGATCGCGGAACAAGGTCTAAAACGGTTATCTATGTAACACTTACCAATCTTATTGATGAGCAAAACCAAACGTTTATTCTCCTTAAGGACAGTTTCTTCTATATCTAAACAGCGCGTACCCATTGGATCACGTGCATCCAATACTTCCAATATAACGTCAGACTGGTTTATAACGTCCTTAACATCGTGCTGAACTGTTGAGTGAGAAACATCTTCATGTTTCAGAGACTTATAAGTTTGAGAATACTCTATATTTTTAAGTCTTGCTTCTTCTAGCTAATCCATTCATCAGAAATAATATACATTACCTTCATTTTTGCTTCGGCAACATCTTTCAGAAAACTTTCTTTGAAGGGTAGAATGTTAGGGACACCAGGATCCTTTCCTGAAATCATTGTGAATTAAAATTATTAAACCTACGATGTCGGTTTAAGTTCTTTTTAGCTTCCTTACGTAACTTGCGGTGATGCTCTTTTACCTAACCAGTATTTAAACAAACATCTATGAATTTACCTTCTTGATAATTTTGTATCGCTTGTGACAGGTTACGCGCTTACTTTTGTTTTCTACAGACAGAGTAATATTAATACTCATAATTTACTTAAGCATTTCCTGACCATCTTTTAATATCAAAAGCCTAGAAAGGGAAATAGATAGTCACCACGTGAAAAGACGACGGCAACGTGACCTTGAAGAGATCGTCTTCCCGCTGAACAATGCAAATTATAAAGTTCAGGTTCAACTTGGAAAATTAGGCGAAACATCTGTTACTTGAGACTTGCGTCTGGATATTAAAAGAACAGCTTGATAGTGGGAATACATGGTTCTTGTTATATTCCTACTAGAAACTGAAGGACAAAACGATTGAGTTGAAAGCAGGAGTGGTCGAAAAGTAACATCCAAAGTAGTCCAACTTATTATCTATAAGACTAAGGTCATCGTTGACCCTTCCTTCGAAAGTCTCGGTGGAGGGTTCTGTCACTTTAACTTCATGTGGGGAGTCCCATAACTCACTGATTCGAACCGTAAATTGGTTTTGAAAATCCCACAAGTATTTGGGGTTTGACAACAACTTAACCAGTAACACCTCCTATAATTGAAACGTCCCAACCCAGTGAAATCAGAAGTCAGAAACAGAGAGGTTCCAAGATGTGGTTGGTAAGCCATTAATATATCCAAAAGTGACTGATATTATCTGGCTAACCGATGTAGGAGAAGTTGAGCACAGTGCATCCACCCGTGATCTGGTGTGGACACGTAGCCGAGTGCCTTCAGCTAGAAGGGTCCTTAGGATTAGGCATATTATTAGAGCAGTACTAATATCATGGTAGACCATAGTTCTACATTGGTGAGCCCAACTTAAGAAACGCAATCTGTTATTGTTAACCCTTATTTCCACCCTAACCTTCTCAATCGGTTTCTATTTTTGTAAACGCAGTATTCTGATAGTGCTTTGATGAATGGTCACATATATTATCGTAATGTTATATCTATTAGTTCACATAACTTACTAGCTCGATCGATAATAAAAGTTGATCATCTATATCAACTAATTAGCTTTGATGGTTCGTTAACAAGCTTTAATAGCATTTACCTGCTTCAGCGACATAGACTTGTTTAAACATCAAGCTCTAGCAAATGCGACCTGTTAATAGCGTAAATATACATTGACTAACAATGCAATCAAGGATTGAATAGTTTATCTGAATCTAATTCTTAGTGTTCCTTCGCTTAACACCTCATCCTGTTTTAGACTATGCACTATCCTGTAATATCTTTTCTTCCGACCACTGCCTGCCTAATTTCATATTCTCGAGTTCCATTGCCAAACAACAAGGATGACACTTCTCCAAAAAAATACGTTCATTTTAGATGGCTCATTCAATTGCACACTCAATTATCTGGATTCATTCAGTTGTTCTGATCAGAGCGAGTCCCAAAAACCCCAACAGCATCAAGCACCCTGGAATTAATTGCCATACTGCATGTTTTATTCTGGATGCTTTTGGATCATTACTACTCACGAATGGCGTTATATATGTCGTCCACTGAATAATCTAATTTTCGAAAATAACCCAGGCGAGTTCAACTATTTTACTTAATGATTTTTTGTACTTAACATGTATATGCCATATATTTGTAAGTGTCCCTAGGCTAAATGCATTAACTTCTTACGGAATGTTTATAATGCGTTACATTCCTGCCTGAAGTTTCATAAGCAGTCTTGACTTTAAAACTACCTTTCTGGTCATGTTCATTATTTTTAAATTGTCATATACGTCAAGAACATGCATGTTAATCTGGCCCGTACATACATTACCCTATATCTCCATGTCTTCTAAATTTAGAAATCATCTGAGTCGTCTTTAATATTAATCAGTAAACCCATCATAGTCGTTGTTGTTAATCGTATTTGGGTTTATGAATTGGTTTATCATATTAGCAGCCTGAAATGCGAACATAGTTTAGGTAATAAGATGACAAATTCAGGTACTATCGCTGCACTAGTCAAGTAACTGAATCCTCAGGTAGCTGTTAGCTAAACAAACGTTTAAAATCAAAACTCCGGAGCCTACTAGAATTAACACTAAACGAATATTTCTGAATTGAAATTTATAATTAAATTGGGCGTCTCTGATTCTTTAACGTTATAAATTTCGAATTACCTAAAGCAACAATATCAATTTTCCACTGACTAATGCTCAATCAACACTATAACTAGTTAAACTTAATAGTTTCAGGATATCGTCATAAAGCATTGTTATGACTTGACAATCACGTAATATGATTGATAAAATTAATGAAACTATTAACAAAATCGGCCAGCAAATTGACTTATAACTATAACTAGTGTTGTTTTTCTTTTATCTTCACTCACTACAGATGATTACAGAATGTTTCTCTATCAGTTGCTCATTCAGTAAATATCTCAAATCCTTGTCAGTCCAATTGGAGGTTTAGCGACATAATCATGCATGCAAATAATCAGTATAAGCAGTCGAGCAAATCTCCTCCAAACCGAAAACACCAATGTCGAATTTACCCCAACACTGACTAAGGTTCAAGCCATTATCATAGACATGAGTTGGGAGTGTACTCCCCTTGGTTACAACTTATGATCTTCCTGATTATCACATGAGCATCGCTCACTATTAATCATCTTGTAGAAACTTATTTAGCTAAATACATTTTGCAGCACCACATCACTTCGTAATATGACTCATAGGCTTAACTGATTTTAATAACTTATAATCACTATATCTCAATTAAATCGTATTCCGCCTTATAATAAACTGCATACTTGCAACTGACTTGTATGCCCGATCAGCCGGCAAGTATAAATATAAATAAATAGTCTGCCACAGATCAGAACATTGAGTCTAGAGCATGTCTCTTACGAATATACTCATGTTTAACGATTTGTTCCTAGCTATCTGTCCAAAATTCATATAATCATCACTCATGTATTTAAATTTTGTTTTGATGAACATTCATGTGTATTAGTAGTATTACTAAATCCTACCACGGTCAAGTAAAAATGAGGTTGAGAAAATCTCCCCGTAACTAAATAAACCGTATCAAACTAACTGGAACACTAGTTGGAATTCTTTTCCATGGTAATACTTTTGTTCCTTCAGTTAGCCTACTAATACAGATGCAATTGGAAATCACATATTGACGGGTTACCGGCATAAGTGTTAATTGGTTTCATAATTTAAAACAAAACTAATACCAATATTAAAATTTCTACAATATTCATTACTTTAATATTTCTAAACACGAAATACATACTACCTATACGTCAAGTTATTAACCAACGGCTATTAACACGCATTGTTTTATTATTATTACTGTAATCCCATTCTTTATAGTTCAAATAATCTTCACCCGAATTGTCATTTTAAGTGTGTTAAGCATGAAGGCAGATTTTTTTAAAAATTATTACATGTATTTCCCGACCAGATGCTGCCGCCTTCTTTTTGATTTATCTTTCAGCTTATCATTACCCGGGGATTCTTCCTAGTCTTGGTAACCTTCGGCGCACGACGATCCCATACAATTCGAAATCGAACCAACAATAACCGCACAGTCCACAAAGCTGAACACGAGACTACTCAGAAAATAGATATTCAATATTTAACGCGAATAAATACCTAACGATGGAGAAGGCGCGAAGAATGAATTGAATGGACTGGAGTTGATCGAGTGGCATGGCCCGGCCATGCAGGCGTGGTCTCTGCTGAATGTTACCTTATATCTCCTATTCATATTAAATATATTGTTCTTTCTCTAGCCTAACCTTGTTCTACATCATGTATTGGTAATTGATACGATACAGTGAGTTGGTGCAGTCGATGGTGTGACTTCCACGTAAGATCTTATAGATTAGGCAGTTATGTCATGACAAATCTACAAATTTAGGATTAGGTCTATTATTAGAGCAGTACTAATATCATAGTAGACCATAGTTTCACAGGTCCATTAAAACTAATGTGGTAAGCATTAAATGTCGAAGACTTACAGAGCTATTTATTTTGAGGATTTATTTACCGCTACAGATCGTTTGCCCTAGTGGGGTAGTGATGACCCTGAAACGTGGCCAGCCAGAAGTTTAAACCCAAAGATTTTATCGTTGCTAAACACGTTCCTGATAGCTTGCTATGTTCAGCGGCGTCTGGTAATTTTCCCTATTACAAGAGGCCATGTGGTACAATACAGTAATGAAAAAAACGTACAATGAATATTTTAACTGCTCGTAAACCTCGTCGTTTCTTTTCTGTCTTTTCTAGCCGTCCTGGAAGAAAAGGATATGTGAGTGTATGCCCGATTACACTCTTGTGTGTGTAAAGACACAAAGTGGGCGGATAAACAAAACAAACTCATATACACGCGTTTCGTAAACACTCAATATCGTGAAAACGATTTTTGCAGGATAGGTTTCATGAAAAATAGAAATATATACATATAAGTGAAAATATTAGGAACCAAGAATTGGGTTACTGTGATGTTTGAATGGAATAATGATTCCTTTGTACTTGTTGAATGCTTGATTTTGAATTTCAAATACATTAGATTCGTTCATGTTTATTTAGTACTTCATGATCCGATTACGTTATTTCTGGGATTCTTAGTTCATACTATAATTCAAATACTTATAATCATCATATTGGCGTCGCGATGGAGCCTGTGATGGAACGACTGGACAACATTCAGATTTTGATGCTTTTGAGGATTATTTTGAAAGGTTCGAAATTTGGTCTATGACCAAGGAAGATGATGAGGATGTTAATATTGTAGCACATTTCCTCACATTCTTCGGAAAAGAAGCATACAGCTTATTAGAAACTTTGGCTTTACCGGAAAAGCCCATTTCGCTTTCTTATGCAAATCTCAAGGAACTACTGCTAGACTATGTTAAGCGTGCAAATTTCAAATGTCGTAAAAAAGGAAGGTTTCGTAAAATGATTTATGAGGATATAAAAAATTCCACTGCATCACGTCATCCCAACCCAGTGCATACTGAAGGTTATGCAGATAATTCATGGAGGAGTTTCGATGCAGTTCACGAAGATGGGCACAAGTTCGGTCAATGTTTGCCCTGTGGCAGGTTCCACTCTTTTAATTCTTGTAAATTTCGTAATTTCAGGTGCTTTAAACGTGGTGATATTGGATATATTCAGTCAGCTGGTAATAATACTGTTCATCTTGCTGCAACTAATATTAAGTCTTGTAATTCTGATTCTATTAAGTTGAGTACTTATAATGATCATTTATCTTCAAAATGAAAATGTAGGTAGATTATCTGAGCTAAAAAGTGGGATTATAATAATAGTAAAATGACTGCATAAACGGATATTTTAATAAGTCGCCGTAAGATGCGTCTTGATAGCCGTTGCTTAATAACTTAACTTATAGGTAGTACATATTTTGTGTTTTGAAATATCGAAAATAATCGATGTTGTAGAAATGTTGATATTAGTACTACTTTTAGTTTAAATTATGAAGTCAAATAGCGTTTATGCCAGTAAGCTGTCCATATGGGTTGATTCTTAATTACATTTGTATCAGTAGGCTAACTGAGAGAACAAAAGTATAACCGTGGAGAAGAATTCCAACTAGTGTTCCAGTCAGTTTCATACGGTTTATTTGTTTACGTGGAGATTTTCTCAAACTCATTTTTGCTTGACCTTGATAGAATTTAGTAATACTACTAATAGATACGAATGGTTATCAAAAGATTTTTAGTGCATGAAAACAGCGAAAATTATGGTACTTTTGGACAGATAACTAAGAGCAGTTCGTTAAACATGAGTGTATTTGTAAGAGACATGTTCTAGACTCAGTGTTCTGATTTGCCATAGACTATTTATTTACATTCATACCTACCGGCTGATGTTGCAGTTTATTATAAGGCGGAATACGATTTAATTGAGATATAGTGATTAAAGTTGTTGAAATTAGTTAAGCCTATGAGTCACATTTCTAGGTGATGTGGTGCTGCAAAATGTATTTAGCTAAAAACGTTTTTACAAGATAATTAACAGTGAGTGATGCTCATGTGATATTCAGGAAGATCATAAGTTGTAACCAAGGGGAGTACACTCCCAACTCATGTCTATGATAATGGCTTGAACCTTAGTCAGTGTTGGGGTAAATTCGACATTGGTGTTTTCGGTTTGGAGGAGATTTGCTCGACTGCTTATACTGATTATTTGCATGCATGATTATGTCGCTAAACCTCCAATTGGACTGACAAGGATTTGAGATATTTACTGAATGAGCAACTGATAGAGAAACATTCTGTAATCATCTGTAGTGAGTGAAGATAAAAGAAAAACAACACTAGTTATAGTTATAAGTCAATTTGCTGGCCGATTTTGTTAATAGTTTCATTAATTTTATCAATCATATTACGTGATTGTCAAGTCATGACAATACTTTATTTCAAAATCACGAAACCAATACCTCCAACTAGTTACAGTGTTGATTGGGGAGTAGCCAGTGGAAAATAGGTATTGTTGCTCTAGGTGAATGGAAATTATCAGAAGTTTGTAGCGTCAAAGAATCCGAGCTGCCTAATTATATCATAAATTTCAATTTAAAAATATTCGTCTATTGTTAATTTTCGTAGTAGGTTCCGGAGTTTTAATTTCAGATGTTTGTTTTGCCAACAACTACCTAAGAGTTTAGTTTTTACACTAGTGCAGTATGCTCGTACCTAAATTCGGTGACTTTATTATCTAAAACTTGTTGTTTTTAGGCTAATATTATGATAAACCAATTTATAAACCCAAACACCTATAGCAATTATGGATTCATTGAAAAATGTTAAAGGCGATTCAAATGATTTTTAAATTTAAAAGACATAGAGATATAATACAACGCATGTACGTGCCAGAATAACATGAAGGTTATGGAGGTATATGAAAATTTAAAAATAATGAACATAAGGAGAAAACCAATTTTGAAGGTGAGACTACTTACGTAACTTCAGGCAGGAATACGACGCGTTATAAACTTTCCATAAGAAGATCCTGCATTAAGCCTAGTGATATTTACTAATATGTGGCAAAAGCAACTGGGACTAAGAAATGTCTTTAACAACACACTTTTAACAGTATGTTATAGTATAAAAGTATTAAATATATCTACCAAAAAGTCTTGGGAGTGGCTGCTTTGAAATATATACCACCAGTCTAATGGGAAAAATCTATATAAATCAAGAAGTGCTTAAATCATAGTAAATGAACCAAGAAAGTGAAAAAGGTCAAAACTTGCCTGGGTTATTCTCGCTTCCAAGTAATGGAAACTTGGATTAGACAGTGGTTTGAATCTGGATTACATACGAGGTACTTTTGATTAAATTTATGGATTAACACAGCATTGTAGACTGAATTTGTTCAAGTCCAAAATTAATTGAAACCGAAAATGAAGAATTAGATCCAGTTAAATATTTAGTCCTTGCTTACGTTGCTACTCGATGTATATTTACTTTATTTAAAGTCATATTTGCGAGAGCTTGGTGTTTGAACAAGTTTATTTCGCTGAAGCATGTAAATGCTATTAAAGCTTGTTAATAAACCATCAAAGCTAATAATTAATATAGATGACCAGTTTTTATTATTAAGCTATGAGTATTATTCAATATAACATTACGGTAATACTTTTGAGCATTAATCATAGGACTTTTAGAATAATGGGTTTACATAAGTAAAAATCGATCGAGAACGTCAGAGCGGAAATGAGGGTTAGTAGTAATACGCTGCGTTTATTTAGTCGGGCTTACCAATGTAGAATTATGGTCTACTTCTTTATTAGCACTGCTCTAATAATAGACCTAATCCTAAAATTGTAGGCTTGTCATGATATAACTGACCAATCTATAAGATCTTACGTAGAAGTCATGCCATCGTCTACACCAACTCATAGTATTGTAACAATCACCAATACATGATATAGAACAAGGTTAGGCTAGAGATAGAACAATATGTTTAGTATGAATAAAAGATATAAAATAACATTCAATTGGGACCACGCCTGCAAGGCCGAGCCATGTCATTCGATCAACTCCAATTAATCCAATTCATTGTTACCACCTTCTGCATCGTTTGGATCTTCCCGCGTTGCATGTCGAATATCTATTTCGCAGATTGTCCAGTTTTCAGCTTTGAAGACTGTGTAGCTAGGGCCCAACGCCACCGGAAACAGATGTGGAACGAATGGCTTCGTCCTACACCATCATCAAAGCCTCAGATATTCCAGAGGGATATAAGGTTGCGGTTTCTAGAAGCCTCCAACTTCACATGGATCTATTCTCAACCATCAGTTGCAAGTCGCAATGCAACCTTCATAAAGCTCACCAACTATGACAGTAACAATACGATCCTTAGAGTGGATTTATCCGCAATGTTTCTATGTAAACCTAATGTACTACCCAGTGTAATGACGGTCATGTATGCATTCATTTAATTACAGAATTTGTCGTTTTATGATATATTTTTTATCAAATAACTAGATTATGCTGTGAATTTCGCTGTGGTTGTAATTTTTATTCGCCACATCCGACTGCATTACACTGTACGTTTATTGCATGATGGGATGATATCCCAATTCACAATAAGTTTTATGATGTCGTTGATTGCCTCCAAATAGACCGTCACTGTATAATGTTACTGAAGAAAGGTTTGTTGTGCCGTAAACTTTGTTTTTATGAGCAAGTGACTGTTGTCTTCAGTCTCAAAACAATATCCTTTGTCTTCTGTTAGGTAAGTTTAACTGGCCTACAGTTAGTGTTTTGGGCCTGTCGGCTTAATTATGTAAAGTTAACTAATTTGAGTAACATGTCTGTGTATACCATCTACATTCATTTCTTATAAAATATCAACCCAGCTGAGTAATTTGCTACAGTAAAAACTGTATCCCTTGTAACAATTTGATCTTACATGTAAACTGGCATGCCTCATGTGACAAATTGTTATTTGGGAATAAAGTGTTATTATGATTACTGTAGTCGAAATACTGAAAAAAGGCTTTTACGACCTTAGCGGGAACCAATTTGTTAAACAGTGGACAGTATTGCCTTAGAAAAGAATTTTCTTGCACAACACACCTTATAGTAAGAGATGGATGGGTTTGCTAGATAATGGGAAGTTACTGGATGTGGTCTACATCGACTTTAGCAAAGCATTTTATAAGCTGCCACGCAATAGACTCTTTTTAAAGCTGGGAAATCCAGGAATTGCCGGACCTATTCTAAAGTAGATCAAAGATTCCTTGGCTGCTTTCAGGCAGAAAATAAGAGTAAATATCGAATATCTTTCGTGGAAACAAATGCTTACGTGAGTATTGTAAGCTTTGTTCCAGGTTTCTTACTTTCTAAACTGCATGTAAGCGGACACTTGTGCATCGTTATGTTCCTAATGTTACTTTACGCTTATGGTGAAGCAGTTTGAGAAGTAACAGGGGATCCAGGTGCATATGAACTAAAGGCCGTCTCAGACATTCTGGTTAGGTAGTTTAAGTTGTAGCTAATATCTGTCGTTGTGGTCAAGTGTGTTTACATGAGCATCAAATAACTAAAAATAACTAATCACAGCATTGGGAAAGCGTCAACGTCCTCAGTTCCGTCTCAAAATAATTTAGGAGTAATAGTGAGCCATGACTTTACGATGACGACCCACCGTTGTGTGGTTGCAGCTAAGAGGTTAAGAACCCTATGAGCTTTAAGTTGTGTGGAGGTTAATTCCTCACTATCTGACTCTAATAAATAGTATCCCATTAACTGAGCATTGACGCAGGCTAAATACCCTAGAAGTATCATTAATTTACTCGAGTTTATTCAAAAGCCCAAGCACCAATTGTAAAAATAGTTTGTTGTTCATGATTAGTGAAACTCGCAATCGTACAAACAGCAAGCAAACAGGAAAACAAGTGAGTGTTAACAATCCATATATATATATATATATATTCATGGGTGTTAATCGATTGTGGATAAATAATTGATTGTCTTTGTTCACAAACAATGAGAGAATAGATTGGAAACTGATGTGCAGAACGCGCTCAACCAGATCCATACATAATTTTACATAGTATACTCAATGCTAAATTACAGTGGGTAGACAAATAATACAATGGTTGACTACGCTTAATGCAGATGGACATTGCCAAATTCGATACAGATATGTTAACTACAGTATGCACGACCGTATTGCGATCCAAACATGAAAATTGAGTTCATGCAGCAAAACACTGCCTGAAAGGTGACTGAGATATGTTGGAAAAGGACGAAGGACAGTAACCTATACAATTTCGAAATCTCGAGGTTTACCATACAGGGTGTCTCGGTAGGTAAGTCCTCTTCAATCTACCCCACCGTAGATTAAGAGGTGATCTAATTTCCGTGTAATAAACACTAATACAACATTTTTGACTTGATCAATCCTTTGATTTTCCTCATAATAAACCAAGACAATTCAGAGGACATAACAGGTGAGTTCGAAGGCGAAGGATGAACAAAATACAGGTGGAACACAGGTGCTTCCATTGCATAATTAACTGTCGGAACCTGTTATCCGAGGAAGTAGTATAGACACTATAAGCCAATTAATTCAAGAAAAGACTAGATATACAGAAGGGCAGATCATCAGCTTCGATGATCTTTGTCGAATGAATGGGGGCCTACTCGAGTTAGAGGGGAATGGTGTGACGAAACAAATAAATCCGAAGTCGCACCTCGAGGTCAGAACCTAACGTGGATTACCCCTTCGTCGTATCAAGGTACTATGGATGTTTTGAAAGCCGTGCAACACAAAGGACGTTATTAGTGAAATATTAGTTAAAGTAGGTACAAGTGAAACTGCACCACCATCGCATGGGTCAGTGCGTTGCGTGCGATTAGCCGATGCGCGTTGGTTGTCCTTGACTTTGACAGGGATCGATGATCTATCCGATATTCAGTGACTCCAGCATTAATAATCTCCGTGATTGTAGCAAGAAGGTTCACAAGCCACAATCTAATGAACTCAAAGTAGGGTTTCGTCTTTCTCATCGAATAGTCAATGACTAAAACGCCTTACCCAAACAAGTGGTATTGGCCCCATCAGTTAATATTTTCAAAGAAAAGCTGGACCTTCATTGGAAGGAAATCTGTCAGGATTAACAAAGTGTAGTGTCAGTACTACGTTAAGCCCATATGCCTTATTCTATCTTTCGGACAAACCAATCTATTCATTCTATTTAAGTCACATTCTGACCTTGGTAATTATTTGCTCATCAGTCTTGGTTGTTTTTATATGGGCGCATATGTCTGTGTACACTTCTTATCCCATTACCCATCACATATTTGCAACTTGTTTTTGTGTGGCCATAAATATTGAATAATGCTTGACCAAAGGGATTTGGCTTACCTGCCATCTCCACTGAGTGTTGTGTCGCTTCTTTCTATTCCATTTGCTTCATGTACAAAATATATGTACTCAAAATTCCATTCTCGTTATTTGACTTATTTAATTCCTTTATCGACTAACGTGATTTAAGTCGATGATTATATGCGAGAACAGACGACATATATATTCCAACAACAATCATTCATAACGATGTACTCGGAGTAAGATCTCGGGACACTAAATCAGGTTCACCAACCTACTATCCTTATTACTGAAACTGAAGACTGAAGACTAAAGACACAATCTAAAGGCGGGCTCAATAAAGCTCATTCCTTTCCAAGGTCAAGAGGATACAGACAAAAAGTAGGTTATGATTTGTGTTAGGGATATACAGAAAAATAATTGTTTCAATATCAAGTCACAATTCACATGTTTTAGTTGTGTCAACGTGGCTTAGATGCTACCTAGTCTTTCGGCGTTAAATTCACATGTGCACTCTAGTACTAGAGTGTTTCGGTTTCCTGAAGGTTCATTATCTCCTTTGTCAAATAAATTATAAAGTCTATGACGCTTGTGTGCACCAGCGTTTAGCAGAAAGGATCTTCAAGACTACTGGATAAAGAGTTTTGTTGGACTCTGTCGGACGAACGCGATGCCAGTTCTGACTTTTTGCTACGCGAATCTCAGGACTGTCTAGATTCTGAAACACCCGAATTCCATTAGGTTTTGGCCATAAAGGTGTTGGGCAAGGTAGTAGTCTAAATACTAATTGGTGTAGTGTGGTGACTTTGTCTTTGGGTTTAGTCCTTCGTTGAGAATAGGCTGTCGAGTAAAGAGTGTTCCGAAGTGATCAACCACACCTGCTTTGTCCTGGTCTACCTTTATCTTTTGGGATTCACTCCGTTTTGTTATTGGATTGGGAGTCCAAAAATGAGTCTTTGTTCTGTGGTTGATATAAGCGAATAGTCGCTTCGGTTTCTTCAGTCTTCAGCAATAAGAATAGTAGGTTGGTGAACCTGTGTTAATAATGACAGATTGCCTTCTAGTGAAGGTCCAGCTTCTCCTAGAAAATATTCAGTGATGGGGCTGATACCATTTGTTCGGGTAAGGCGTCCCAGTCATTGACTACTCGATGAGAAAAACGGGACCCCACTTTACGTTTATTAGGTCTTGGTTTAAGAACCTTCTTGCTATGACCGCGGAGATTATAAGTGCTGGAGGGAGCAAAAAGATAAGACATATTATTATCCAAATAATAATTAAAGATATGAAATGCCAGTATAAGATCACCTCGTGTCCTACGATACGACAAGGGGAAAAGATTTAGGCGTTTTAAAAGCTCATCGTAAGGGAGTTTAGAAAGACCCTTCACTAATTTTGTTCCCACACGCTAAAGCGAGTTAGTATCTTTTATCAGACATGGGATAGCTGCTTGGATATAGTACTTTAAGTATGGTCTTACATAGGTGAGATATAAAATTCGAAACATTTTCTCGTCATAGCTTTAAATGCTCGGCGAAGTGACTATAACGCACGAAAACGTTTGACAGCAGCTGCGTTGCATTGAGTAGTCTTTATATTCTTGAAAGCGTGTAAGAAATGTGCCACCAATATTATACTGGTAACTATTACCGTGTACGACGTGAATGAGTACACTCTTCCTAGAAATAACTTCTAAGCCTCAACCTTAAGCCCATCTGGTTAATTCGTTTAGGTCAACTCAGAGATCGAAATGATCAGCCTCACTTCTGACTGTTCCCCAGATTTTGACATCATTCGCAAACAATAATGTCGACGACTTAAGCAATCACGGCATTTTATTAACGTAGAGAAGAAAGAGTAGGAGACTTGATATAGTGCATTAGGGTACATCACTTTTGACCAGTTTCCATTCGGATAACGTTCCATTAACCTGCACTCTCTGTCTGTGATCACACAAGAAGTTTTCTCACCATTCCTGTACATCACCTGTTATCACGAAGCTCGAGAGATTCTGCATATAACCTTTTTGTGAAAACTTGTCAAACGCTTTGTTAAAGTCTATGAATATCACATTGACAGACAGACCATTATCTAGGGATGCCGTCTAATCCTCTCTCGCTATAAGTTAGTTGAGCATGAATGCTTGTTTCAAAACCCGTGTTACTCGGGAGTTAACAAATTGTAAGAATCTATGTGACTTGGCAAGTTAACCCGAATTATCTCAAATAAATTAAGGACTATGCTGGTAAGACTGGAAAGTCGGTAGTTAGATACGATCTGTCTCTGACCATCCTTAAATATAGGACTGACTATAGCGTCCTTTCAATCTCTAGAGAGTTGAGCCAGTGAAAGGGATATGTTGAAGAGCATCGCGAGTGATCTTGAAATGATGTCCGCGAGGGATGACGGTAGTCGTGGATGTAACCCATCAGGGCCTGGCATCTTAAAGGTTTGAGGTTAGTGACCAATAGAAGAAAAGATTCCTCAGTCACATATACAGATTCAATGGATGGTATCTCGGTGTGATTGGGACAAGTATTTGTAACAATACACATAGAGTAGACTTCGCTAAAATAGTTTGAAAAAGTCTCAGCTTTTGCCCGATCTGATTCAGCCAGTAAATCTGAGTTTTCGTGTAACAACAATGAGGGAACACCATCACTATCTTTTGTTCGCTGTTTAACATACAAAAACAACCGTTTCGGACACGTACGGCTATCATGTGCCAACTGTCGTCCGTTAGTAGTACGGGATTTAGCTTTAGTCTTTTTAAAAATATTCCGGATTTTTTGGTATTCATACTTGAATGATGCGTGTCCTGTCGACAGGAATAAGTCCCAGAAGTGTTTCCTACGCTTCAACAGCTTCCGAATTTTCTTATTAATCCATGGAGGGCAATGTGATAGCTTACGTGTTGACCTTGGGATAAACGGTGATGTTACGGACTCAAATTTGGCCTTAAATGTATTACATTCGTCTTCGGTCGATCAATCCACGTCGACCGAACAGTCAGTCGAGATAGCACAGTCTCTGATTGCCGGAATATTAGCTCGCCAGATATGGGGACGGGATGGGGCAGATACAAATTGTATACCATGTGTCCTAAACTTAAAGTAAGGTACAACGTGATCACCATTCACTAGTGGGGGAAGGTGCCGAATGTAGATGACATCCTCACAGTGGTGTGTGATGACAAGGTCCAGCAATGACGGGTCATATTCCAAGTCAATATGTGTCGGTTTTGTGATACATTGTACAAGTGCACACTGAATAATGGTTGATAGAAGCTCGCTATCGAAACCCCCACCTGGAGATATAAGCTCTATTCAGTTGATATACGGTGCGTTGAAGTCTCCAGTGATGGGACAACATTCTGCCATACTCCAAGAACAGATGTGTCTTAAGATAAAGTCGTCAACCAGACAATACGGACTACGGTATATTCCTCCTATAGTCACCAACCCATTTCTAGATTTAATCTTACAACATGCTACCTCACATGTACCACTAGTATGCGCCTCCGATATGATTAATTGTATACGAAAGTGATCACTAACGTATAATATTATGCCTCCTCCCTATCACTTCTAATACAGAAGTAACCTGCAGTGATGGAAGAACAGTCTATATCTACGATGAACCAAGTTTCTGTAACAACGATTATATCGGGGCTTAATTCATCCACTATCAAACTTAGCTCGGACGTTTTATTTCGAAAACTACGAGCGTTCGTATAACACAGTTTTAGGGTGCTTTGGGAATCATTCGTTTTACCTATACAAGTTTCGGGAGCATTGGCTCCCAAAACCTGACTACCCAAAATCCCTTAATCTTAAGGTTCGTTTTGCCATTTAGCATTCGAGTTCTTAACTCTGTACGAGCATTCTTCCACTTCATTCGATCCTCAAGAGACCAATCTGGTCGGATACGAATATTTGAATCACGAGTTTTGGGTGCGTTATTCAATATCATGTCGGAATTCCCGAATACCAACTTCAAGATCCTTCTTGGTTGTGTCTGGCCTCCGACCCATTTACCGAGTCTTATTACCTTTGTTATATGCACCCCTGGAACCTCTTCAAGCAGTACATTTCAGACTACAGATTTCACTAACTGCAGACCGTCTGCATGTCTTTTATTAAGGTCATTATCTTTCAACTCCTCTAGATTCCAAATAATTAAACTAGGAAGGGGTTTGACTTTTTTGAAAATCGTATTCACAGCTTTCGACTGTGATGTCAGATCCTGCATATTAACTGCTGGCATATTACCGTTAGATTTCTTTGTAACAGATTCGAGCGAATGACTCACAACAATGTTTGATGAGGTCTTATTTTGGGACTTTGGCTATCTTTCCTACTCTTCTACGTTCACGTGTCATCCATTTTCCATCAGTCGCAACGTCTACATCGAAACTACTCGGGACGGTAATGATTTCGCCAGGATCGTCAGTCGCTGTTCTAGCAACTTGGCCACCAATATCTAATGGCGTATTGCTCCTTAAATGTTCCGGGGTTACAGATTGTGTCAACTGCTTTCCGTATTTCCGCTGAGCTGTTCGGATTGTGTTTATACACTTGTTTCGGAACAACTTGTGTTCACTGTCCCAAGGTTGATGTTGACGTCCCAACGTTTTTTATTTTGTCTTGGCAAACATGGGATTTCCCGGTCTATCCGGAGATGACCGTGAATTTTCTTCTTTGGATCTTCCAAAGGTATAGATGTTTGAATTACGTTTTTTATAACTACTGGACGTGGTTTTATGCCTCCCACAATAATACGTGAAGTCGATTTTTCAGTACTCAGTGTAGTCTGCAGAACTGATCGCCTTCATATCTTCCTTCCATATAGTAGAATGCGCTTGCGCATCTGCTTTAAGAGTAGAAGATATTCGTAGGTTACTAGTTTTCGATCATAGATGTCTTCGAAGCATTGCTCGTATATCCTAGGACCACCGTGTAAGTAATGCAGTTGCTAGGAAACGGGTACTAGGTA
This sequence comes from Schistosoma intercalatum, assembly GCA_944470365.2. Lineage (NCBI taxonomy): Eukaryota > Metazoa > Platyhelminthes > Trematoda > Strigeidida > Schistosomatidae > Schistosoma > Schistosoma intercalatum. Next base: position 5,660,435 of record OX103725.1, read on the forward strand.
AGGATGGCAAATCAATTGATGAAGTAGTGAAACTTCATCAGTTAAGATGGCTGGGACACGTGTTACGTATGCCCAACGACCGACTGCCCTGACGTGCGATGTTCATTGGTATAGGAGTAGGTTGGAAGAAAGATAGGAGCGGCCAGACCAAAACATGGCACAAATCCATGAAGTCATTGACAAGTGGACTGAGTCATGTTGGTAGGTGTAGACTACCTGGTCGGGATCCGCGAGACGATGGCAACCGATGGTTAGAGACCCTGAATGACATGGCTCAAAATCGTTTGCAATGGCGCAGGTGCATCCACTCTTTGTGTTCTCCCAAATTCTAATCTTCTGAATTCTTCATGTCCCTTTTTTCCTCTTTCCAAATTTATTTCACTGTATTATACTCTTTAAATAACATCTCCAAACCCTAATCTTCCCGATTACTGCTTATACTCTTGCTACCTCTACCACTACGGGATTTGAATCGACAATTGTATCTGTGTGCTAATGTGGTATGGCAACTCGAACTGATGTACGTACGTACGAAGTTCTACGTTGTTGCTGACTTACTGACTTGCGCATCTGGTCGGCAAACTTCAGCAACAATGAACTTGAGTTACATGGCCGCATGTTTACTTCTCTTCATAAGTGAACGGTCGTTTATTTGTCTGATCGTCATCGTGAGTGATGACGAAGTCCGGTACGTGAGACTATAGTAGTCCATATGTGGTGAGATCTCCAATGTCCTGAGATAAAGATAGAGCGATTGTGGTTTCTAAGAAATTGTAATCAAATGGTTTTTTTGGTGAGCCTTTTCCAAGGCTTCCCAGTTCTTAGAGGGTGCATCGAAATCGCATACTATCAAGCTATATTTATGTGTTAAAACAAATAGATAACTATTAAGCTTCTACACCTGTTTGACCATGATTTTAGTTTACTTAGGAAGAAGCTACTACTACACATTCAGGACTACGGTTCCAGTCAGTCAGCTAAAACTTAGGACCATGCACATATATGCATCGTTTCAAGTCGCCATACCTCATTAGCACAACAAGATCAACACCAAACTAGTAGTAGTTACTTCGGTGACAGTAATATATTAAAGATTGCATATATGTATATAATACAGGGGGAAGGAATTAGTTCGTAGAAAGAAAGATATGAAGCGATTTTAATCTCACGGTTTGAGGGAAGACAAAGAGTGTATGCACCTACGCAACTGTGTCTCCAACCAATGGTTACGATAGTCGCGCGAACCCCAACCAAGTAATCTGAATCTACCAACACGGCTCAGACCCCAAGTTAGTGACTTTATGAACTGATGCCACATTTATAGTCTTCTTCACCCTAACGGGTCACTTATTCATTTTAGTAATGAATCGCACTTAGGATATACACTTATGACTGAGTGTTAAAGAGCTCGCACAGAAGTCTGTGGAGACTCACAGTTCAAAATAGTGAGTTGTGGGATTCTCTATAGGAAGTTATAGTGGTGAAGCCCTCTGCTGAGTCTTTCAAAAGAAGGCTCAAATATGATTTTAGTTCTGTAGATAATAAAAGGGACTACTTTGGATGTTACTTTTTGACTACTACTACTTTCAACTCAATTGTTTTGTCCTTCAGTTTCTAGTAGGAATATAACAAGAACCATGTATTCCCACTATCAAAATGTTCTTTTAATACCTAGACGCAGGTCTCAAAGAACAAACAGTTAGCCAATTTGCCAAGTGAGGGCGACTGTCAACGTACGTCTCTGAAAAATGATTTGTAGGCTGTGCTAGTTACTTCTAATAACACATGTAGTCTAAAGCACTTTCAGTTGAAGCTCTCGTTATGCGATAAATTTTTGGGTTTCAGTTCATCATCCTAAACCGTTTTCAGTAAGTGCTTTGCTAATTAATTTTATGCTTGTAATTCTAAAAAGTATATTTCCATCTTAGGTCTTTTAGGAAAGTATTGGTAATTGACTGTCTAATAAGAAAATAACTCATTATCAATTGTTTGTTGGGATTATCATCGTCCTGATTACAAAGAAAGATGCCAACAGTAGATAGAGCTTTGGCCTTGTTAAGAAAATATCCTCGAGTTTCTCCTCAGAATATATCTGATCTTCCAGGAAGCAAACCACCCGTAAGAAAATTGATATATATATCTTCATTGGTAGTAGAAGTATCACGGTTTGAAACGAATGCGAAGAGGTCTTGGTCATCGTGGTGCTTCCCAGTTTCAAGCATTCCCACCCTTGGGAATTTTGGGTGCAAAGACACCATTTTATCTTTCTGTTCCTAAAGAACCTTACAACATTAACAGCATGTAAGTAAATGCATAGTTATTCTTACAAACCAAGGTCTGAAAACAATCTTCACCGTATTTCGCTTCTAGAGCTTCAAAGACTGATAGACCTTAATCGAATAAATCCACTAGAGCCTATTGACATTTCCACACTATGCAACACCAATCTTTACCGGTTAAACGTGGATCATGATCGACAATATGGTTTCCATCTAACTGACGAAGTAAGGTTGTGTGATAAACTGTTTAAACAATTGTAGGGTATCGATAACTTTGTTACTCCTGTTAATATTGAAGTTCAGTATGCTAGCGAAGAAGTAATTGCAGCTGTGGAAAGAGTAGGGGGAATAATCTGTAACCGTTATTATGATCTGTATTCCGTTTGGGTAAAATCTGACCCTCAAGGATTCTTCATGAAGGGCATTCCGATCCCAAAAGCTAAATTGCCTCCTAATGTAAGTCACAAAACGATTTCCTGTTTCATGTAGCTAGTATGTGTTTTATATGTTAAAAACAACATTAATTATCTTGAACGTGCAGATGAACCTTTACGCCATGTGTCGGTAAAATACTATTGTTAGTTACATTTTGTTATACTTTTTAACTTTTGTGCGCTAATCAAGGACGCTCTTTCAACTAGTACTTTGCAGATTCTTATCCTTTCTCTTGCTATACATGTTGACTTCGTTTCTTATCAAATTTTCTTTTTAATTGAAACTTATCCTTAGTTAATGGTAAATTATTTACCTAAGTGTTGTACGGGTTTCATAAAATGATGGTGTATTAATCCATAACGACAGGTTTTCGTTCAACATGCTTTATGTATTTTTTTAAGCACATTTAGTCTCAAAATGCGCACTAAAAGTCGGATTTTTACTGTACTAATCCCTTGGAAATTCTTCCGAAGAAACAAACAATTTTGGTTGTACCAATTGAAGTGGTGGTGAGTATCTATCAGTGTTTTTTGGAAGGTTCCCAAGTACACCTTTCAACTTGTTTTTATAATACTGAAAGCTTCCCATCAGAATAAGATGTTTCGTCCGGTCACTGCACAAACCGATAAGAGAGGTCAATTATTCTATCAACATCCAATGTGCCCACATCCACAAACACTTTCAACTAAACACAGATTACCATATGTGGCCATCATCAGTCCCTTTTTTATGTAAACGTAGCTCTATAAGACAATTCTCCCTAGTATTTATGTACTTACTGACTGCATAGTTCGAAGTCGAATGAATGTATTTAACGTAAACTGCATGTAACTTACATTTCAGTTATGAAAGACAAATGATAAATGGATCCCATAGGATTTGCCGACACTTGTGTGTTCTTTGCTTTTGTCGGCACTTAATAGACACTTTCTTTTGTAAAAAATATCTTGAAGACAGCAAGGACAATATAGTTAACTCTATTGAAATCTTCGTTACATCATGATACACATCTTCATCCTTAATCAACTTTGTATGTATAAGCTGTAAGCAGCTGATGAAAACCTAACGTAATAAAATGAATTCATATTATTTTGTATCAATCTTCGTTCTTGCTCTCTTTAAGATAATAGAGGGAACTATGTGTATGAAATGGCTTGAAATAAAAAATATAGTTCATTTACCAAGTGCAAGTTCATATACTCGGTTTTGATCTACAATTTTTGTATGAAACCTAATAATACTACTCCGCTGCCAAAACAAAACTGGTGAAACTATAATTTATGGACGAACCAATGAGATTTTATTTAGAAAGTGTTAGATTTTAGCGCGAAAATCATTCATCCATGTGGCTAAATAGCATTTTAGCATTATAGCTGATATAGGTTAATAACCAAAACCCTTATTTGCAACTCTAAACTCTAATTTCTCACTTTTATTTATAACCCTTTCAACTCCAGTAAGTGAATTTCCTCAAATTCACCCTAACATCTCTAAAAGGTTGTCCGTATACTATGGTTTCACTCAGTAATAGTTGGTTTGAATTCCCTGCCCGAACAATATGTATCTCATATTTTGACGATAATTCCGAGAATGGACTTTTTGAATTAGAGTTTCTAGTGAAAAAACAAAAGTCTTCCACATTTAATGATGAACCACTACCACTCTATAGCAAGAAAATATCAACTGACAACTTAATTTCAACATCCTTTATTTCTCAAGAGGTTTGCAGACAATGCAGCTAAAAGTAAATGACACAAAATCTGCCTTCTAGTGTTGGCTCTATCAAAAGATGTCAAACGTTTGAAAAGGGCAAAAAATTGTAGCTCATATTTGAACGGATAGGTAGGATGGCTAAAGTACGAATCTAGACGGTGTTCCGTGATGAAACACGATTATTAATCTGATTCTAGTTAACTTTCTGGGCAGGATCTTCAGGATTTTAAGAACCAGTGATCAATAACAGTTCGAATTCGACCACAGTACCACAAATGCACCATTTGCCTTTTACCTAGATTTTGAGTGTAATATTTTTCTTCCATTAATCTCTCTCTACTCATATTTCTTAGTTGTTTCAGAGTAACATGATCTGAACGGAAGTAGATTTTTGCGGTTTTCCAAGTCTATCTTTCATACTTTTTTGAAAATCAGGAATTCGTAGCCATTACAAATATCCAACCGCTGATATATATATATATATATACCGAATTAAAACTGGAATTTGATAATAACTCAAGTTTAAGTGTAATGTTGTAGTTTGTGAAACAGCAGAAAATGGAGATCACAAACCTAATGTTAGGCAGTTGAAGAAAATCAGCATCTAGCCTTAAATGTCTGTATTGTGCTAGTAGTAACTCATTAAAGAGTTGGGTCCTCAATCTTGAGAACGCCGATGCTCTCCGTATGGTTCGAGCCCGCGCCACCCAATGTCACAGTATGTGTTGCAACGCAGATTTTACTTTATTACTATACACTACAATTTATTTCTATTCATCTGATACTGATGAATTTATCATCTGCGAATAAGGTAGTAATATATTGTTTTCTGGCTACTCCTCTTTAGTAAACATTTAATTAAGTTTTACGGTGCGGTAAAATCTCACGAGTTTATTCGTAGACACATTGTCGTTGGTTTCTCTCAGACATTGTAAATTTTTATTTTGCCATAAACCTTGAATTCATACCTGGTTAAATAAGCGACTAAATCCAGGGTATTTCTTCATTACCTCGAAAACCAATTTTCATTTTAAATTGCCCCGTCTTAAGGTTCATCATTAATCTATTACTGGTCACTGCACAAATATAGCTAGAAGTATCAAATTTAATATAGCTAAATATCAATGTACTGTGTGTTTAATGGGTGAACATACTCATTTTAAATTCTTCATATTGAATCTATAGTTAAATCTCATTTTGGGCATATCACTTTAAAAAAGTGTTGCCATTTAGGGATTTTTAGTTTGTTATTATCTTATTATTATGAGTCAGATAATATCGCAGTAGAAAAATATCAGAATCTGGTTTACACCATGTTACCATCGTTCGGTATTTGATCATTATTCTTTGATTTTAAATATATTTTGCTTCTTATAGGCGTTGATTCCATTCTACGCAAACGCTGAGTCTCGAGGTTATCTGGCGGACCCTGAGGAAGTGGCGAAATCTCGAATTTGGCTGGCTCAAAAGTATGGTTATCACCCAATCGATTTTAGTTCATCCTCGGAATCCACTCGAAAGCTGATGTCTATGCGGAAAGATCCTCGACAAATATTTCATGGACTGGAACCTGGTTGGCTTGTCAGTATTCCTGACAAAGCGGTTTTAAAGCCAAAATCTGATCTCCTTGATGCCTACCACAAATCCTGATTCCCCCAGTATTTTATAAAATGCATTTTGGAAGTTATACTGTGGATAGATGCATGTTAATTACAAATAATAAATAGTACATCCAGTTTTAAAAATCCTGTGCATAATTATGTAATGTAAGTTTATGTGATTAGCAAATCACTGAAAGTTCTAAAAATGTTAAGAGAAGTTAAGGTTTCTGGACTCTGCTGCGTCCTATATATATGGCAGCAAAAATTGATTGATAGCAGAAAAATTCCTTTACCTAGTTTTACCATAATCAAAAATGTAATTGAATTCGATTGTGTATGTTGGAACGACACAATGGACAATCAAGAACATTTTCAGAACATTTCTTGCAACAACAGACATGACCACATGGAAGGAATATCGTTGAGCACTGTACTTGGAATAAACAAAAAGTATGAAAGTTAATGAAAATTTAAGAGTTAAAAACGGTAGGACATCAGTCTTAAGCTACATACAGCATGACACAAATCTGCGTTCGATCAAAATACCACACTAAATTAGCACAAGATGAAATTAACGGAATGAATGGCAACAGAGTTAGAATGATTGCAGCAGCACTGTGATAATGAGAAAAACTATGCATTGGAGATTATGGTTTGGAAAGACTGCTAGGGTACACATGAAGAGAGATGCCGGAACTCAAGATTCAGGAGAAGATAAAGCAAATGCATCCGCGCCACTGCGACAGACACACACGGCTATCACATACCAATTGTGATTTCAAATGTTCCACTAAATAGTAATTCTTAGAAATTTCTGAGACCTGTAGAGATCTATACTTAAAATATCGGGTTCTATTCAGTACTTTTTAAAAATCGTATACGTTGAAGTTACAGTTATTTCATATATCAGTGTTATGAAATTTAGCTTTAAGTGTTTTTTAAATTGAGGAAGCGACCACTAGGATTGAACCTTTGTTTCTATGACTAATTACTGAGGGCATAAGAATTTGCGGCGAGACCATAATTTATGGACGAACCAATGAGATTTAATTCAACAAGTCTTGGGTTTTAGCGCGAAAATCATTGATCCATGTGGCCAAATAACATTTTTACATTATAGCTGATGTCAGTTTGTGATGAAAACCATGACATCCAACTGCAAGTTTTAATTGTAGTTCCGCAAACTGCTTTATAACCCTAGAAGGTAAACTTTCTCAAGGCCACTTTGTCGTCGTCCAAATCTCGTCCATAAATTATAGTCTTACTGAATTCGCTTTATTGTGTGAATGAATATATACCGTTTCACTAAAAATTCGGTAAAACAACTTTTATCACTTCTCCAAAGACAACATTACCCTATATGGCTATTTCTTTATATATATATCTGTGAGAATTGGCCTGATAATTATCTAACGCTTAATTAAAGCTCAAAAACGGGAAATCAAAAAGGCATCAGATTTGATCGAGAAAACATTGACTTAAATCTTTAAACATAGAACAACATCGCATTGTGGCCCCATACTTTTTGATGATCAACGCAGTCAGTTGAAGGATTTGTTAGTCGAAATTTTGTTAGTATTAAAAATGTACTCAGAAACATTAATAAAATGTGTAAAGTCAGTCAGTAACAAAGTAGAACTTCGTACGTACGTACATCAGTTCGAGTTGCCATACCACATTAGCACACAGATACAATTGTCGATTCAAATCCCGTAGTGGTAGAGGTAGCAAGAGTATAAGCAGTAATCGGGAAGATTAGGGTTTGGAGATGTTATTTAAAGAGTATAATACAGTGAAATAAATTTGGAAAGAGAAAAGAGCGGGATATGAAAAATTCAGAAGATTAGAATTTGGGAGAACACGAAGAGTGGATGCACCTGCGCCATTTCAAACGATTTTGAGCCATGTCATTCAGGGTCTCTAACCATCGGTTGCTATCATTTCGTGGTCCCCAACCAGGTAGTCTACACCTACCAACATGACTCAGTCCACTTGTCAATGACTTCATGGATTTGTGCCATGTTTTGGTCTGGCCGCCCCTAATTTCCTGCCAACCCACTTCTACACCATAAAACACCGCACCTCGGGCAGTCGGTCGTTGGGCATACGTAACAGATGTCCCAGCCATCTCAACTGATGAAGTTTCACGACGTCATCAATTGATTTGCCATCCTTACCTAGTACCCGTTTCCTAACAACTGCATTACTTAGTCGGTGGTCCTGGGATATACGAGCAATATTTCGAAGACACCTATGATCAAATACTAGTAACCTACGGATATCCTCTACTCTTACCGGCAATGTTTCACTGCCATAAAGTAGGACGGAACGAACTGCTACGCAGTAAACACGTCCTTTGGTTGATAGACGGAGATGTCGCCTACGCCATAAATGACACAAGTTGGCAAAAGCTAGTCGAGCCTTCTGTATCCGTGCTGAGATTTCGTCACACACCAGACCACAAGAGCTGATGAGACTTCCAAGATAAGTGAAGCGGTCGACACACCCAACTACTCCACTACCTATCACTAGTTCGGGTGTCGATGTAACCCAATCCTGAAGCAACATTTTGCATTTCGAGGGAGAGAATCACATCCCGAACATGCTTGCATTGTTGCTTAGAGTGGTCAGGAGACCGCATTTTGGTAAGTCTTCACCAAATAGAACTATGTCATCTGCATATTCTAAGTCAACAAGTGAACCTCCCGTTAGAAGTTCAACCCCTGGATATTTAGATGAGGAGAGTGTTATCTCTAAAAGTACGTCGACGACAAAGTTAAACAAGAATGAAGAGAGTGAACAGCCCTGACAAACACCAATTGAGGTAATCAATTCTGATGACAGTTCGCCATAAGCTCTCACTCTACCAGTTGTGTTCGAGTAGAGAGCCTGTATAAGGTTAATGTACTTCTTTGGTACTCCTTTCAGTGACAAACACTGCCATAGAACCTCATGTTCAACAGAGTCGAATGCCGCCTTAAGGTCGAGAAATACTACGATTGTGGGGCGTCTGAATGTGTGTCTGTATTCTAGAACCTGACGTAGTGTGAATATCTGATCTATACAACCACGTCCAGGTCGAAAATCAGCCTGATTTTCTCTAGTCTGCTCTTCACGAGCTTTAGTTAGGCGTCGAAGTATTATTGAAGCTAATATTTTAGACATTATATTAGTCAACCTGATTCCTCTCTGATTGTCACAGGAGGACTTTAGTCCTTTCTTGTAGACTGGCACAATCAGTGATTGAGACCAGTCAGATGGGATTGCGTCCAGTTCCCAAATTCTACCTAAGACCTCAGTTAATCTCACTGCTAATACTGGACCACCATCCTTAAAAATCTCAGGAGTAAACCTGTCATGGTCTGCTGCTCTCCCTTGTTTCAGATTTCCTATGGCTTTTTCAACTTCGTAAAGAGACGGAGGACCTACACTAACTTGCCATTCAGGTTGACTGAAGATCGTGGGAAACCGAAGTGTGTCTGAAGGCCAGTTGAACTGATCCCTAAAGTGTTCTGCCCATCGATCCAATCTCCTGGATTGAGAATGTATAATATGTCCATCTTTCTCTGAGATTGTTTCGCTAACGGTCGGGTTCCTAATTCCGGTTTCCTGGACAAGTCTGAACAGTTGTCTGCTATTACCTATTGCGGCTGCCTTTTCCATCTCTCTTGCTTTCGCTACCCACCACTGTTCGCGGTCATTGCGTAGACTTCTTGTGCTTAAGCTGACTCCGCTCTTCATTATGTTCAAAGCCAGATGGAATGAGTTTCCGAGCATCTATCAGTGCGATAGATGCTGCTGAGATCCAGTGTTGTTCCCTAACCTTACGGTTTACCTTACTAGCAGATATCACTGCAGTTTCCACAGCTTTTCGAATATCGTTCCATGCTGCCTCGGGGTGGGCATCACATAAATGTCTGCCTATTTATTTATTTATTTGGACACATGAATATTGGTACAAGAGAGCGCCAATATATATGCGCCACACAAAACAATGAAAATTCGAGAGGAATACAAAGAAGAAAAAAAGCTAAGAAGCGCAACAAAAAAAGAAAGAACAATAACGAAGAGATTGGTGTCAGTAATGCAGAGGTTCGGCATCGTGTGTTCGGGCACAGAGATGATAACTCAATTGGTGTCACCATCTTGAAACACCGACTTCGGTGGCTTGGACATGTTCTCCGAATGTCGTCCCAGAGAATTCCACGTCGTGCATTATTTGCCGACTCTGGGACTGGTTGGAAGAAGCGGAGAGGTGGTCAGTGCATGACATGGTGTCGTGGCATGAAAGAAAGCTGCAAAGGACTGGCTTGTGTTGGTCCTTCACGACTCCCTGGTTGGGGTCCGAGAGATGGTGCTACACAGTGGCTAGAGACGTTATCAGATATGGCTCAGAATAGAAGCCAGTGGCGATCCTGCTGTAACCTTCTTTTACTTTCTTTATAAAAAGTGGTTGTGTCTCCTTTACCTGAAAGATTTCTTCTGATTGTACCTTTTCGTTCCGTCGTTACTACCACACTACCTTACTCCAATCTCTTCGTCATTGTTCTCTTTTTCTTTTGCGTTCCTTAGTTTTTTTTCTCTTTCTACTTCTCTTCGAATTCCCATTGTTTTGTGTGGCGCATATATATTGGCGCTCTCTTGTACCAATACTTATGTGTTCAAATAAATAAATAAATAATAAGAGATTGGTGTAAGGTAATGTGCTAGTAATCAGGGAACGCAAAGGTACAATCGGAAGAAATCTTTCAGGTAAGGGAGACAGAACCACCTTTTATGAAGAAAGTGAAAGAAGGTTACAGCAGGATCGCCACTGGCTTCTATTCTGAGCCATATCTGATAACGTCTCTAGTCACTGTGTAGCACCATCTCTCGGACCCCAACCAGGGAGTCGTGAAGGACCAACACAAGCCAGTCCTTTGCAGCTTTCTTTCATGCCACGACACCATGTCATGCACTGACCACCTCTCCGCTTCTTCCAACCAGTCCCAGAGTCGGCAAATAATGCACGACGTGGAATTCTCTGGGACGACATTCGGAGAACATGTCCAAGCCACCGAAGTCGGTGTTTCAAGATGGTGACACCAATTGAGTTATCATCTCTGTGCCCGAACACACGATGCCGAACATCTGCATTACTGACATGGTGTTGCTACTGAATGTCAGCAATCCTTCGGAGTCAGCGATGATCGAACACAGAGAGTCGTCTAACGTCCTCAACTCGGAGAGACCAGGTTTCACAAGCATAGAGAAAAACTGGTCTCACCGACGCGTTGTAAATCCGACCTTTTACGGCCAGACTAACATCACGAAGGCGCCAAAGATAGCCCGGATTGGCATAAGCCGCTCTGGCTTTCACTATTCGTGCATTGATCTCATCACTCACACCCCCACCAGCACTTATGCAGCTACCCAGATACACGAACTTCTCGACTATTTCTATCTGCTCATCATCCAGGGTGAGTACAGGATTAGGATCCTGTCAGTCTTGTAGAAGTACTTTGCGTTTCGAAGGTGCAAAGCACATACCATACCTACGGACACTGATTGTCAACTGATTATTTATTTTTTATTTGAACACATAAATATTGGTACAAGAGAGCGCCAATATATATGCGCCACACAAAACAATGGGAATTCGAAGAGAAGTAGAAAGAAAAAAAAAACTAAGGAACGCAAAAGAAAAAGAGAGTAATGACGAAGAGGTACAATCAGAAGAAATCTTTCAGGTAAAGGAGACACAACCACTTTTTATGAAGAAAGTAGAAGAAGGTTACAGCAGGATCGCCACTGGCTTCTATTCTGAGCCATATCTGATAACGTCTCTAGCCACTGTGTTGCACCATCTCTCGGACCCCAACCAGGGAGTCGTGAAGGACCAACACAAGCCAGTCCTTTGCAGCTTTCTTTCATGCCACGACACCATGTCATGCACTGACCACCTCTCCGCTTCTTCCAACCAGTCCCAGAGTCGGCAAATAATGCACGACGTGGAATTCTCTGGGACGACATTCGGAGAACGTGTCCAAGCCACCGAAGTCGGTGTTTCAAAATGGTGACACCAATTGAATTATCATCTCTGTGCCCGAACACACGATGCCGAACCTCTGCATTACTGACATGGTGTTGCCACTGAATGTCAGCAATCCTTCGGAGACAGCGATGATCGAACACAGAGAGTCGTCTAACGTCCTCAACTCGGAGAGGCCAGGTTTCACAAGCATAGAGCAAAACTGCTCTCACCGACGCGTTGTAGATCCGGCCTTTTACAGCCAGACTAACATCACGAAGGCGCCAAAGGTGGCCCAGATTGGCATAAGCCGCTCTGGCTTTCACTATTCGTGCATTGATCTCATCACTCACACCCCCACCAGCACTTATGCAGCTACCCAGATACACGAACTTCTCGACTACGTCTATCTGCTCACCATCCAGGGTGAGTACAGGATTGGAATCCTGCCAGTCTTGTAGGAGTACTTTGCGTTTCGAAGGTGCAAAGCACATACCATACCTACGGACACTGATTGCCAACTGATTACGTGCGGATTGCATGCCTTGGGCATTATCGCACAGTAAGACAATATCGTCCGCATACTCAAGGTCGAGAAGTCTTTCTCCAGGCAACAGATCCACACCACCATTACTTACATTCATCAGAGCTGTTTCCAGAATGTCATCGATGGCAAAGTTGAAGAGGAATGGTGAGATTGGGCAACCCTGCCTAACCCCACTACTCGAATGGAGCAATGGAGAAAGGTGGTTGTATGCCCTCACTCTGCCTGAGGTGTTTTTATATAGGGCTTTTAGGATGTTAATAAACTTTTCAGGCACACCCTTCTTCTATAGACAATCCCAGAGAACAGTTCTGTCCAACGAATCGAAGGCAGCCCTGATGTCAAGAAACACTACGATTGTTGGCCTTTGATAAGTATGGCGATGTTCTAACATTTGGCGGAGGGTGAAGATATGATCAATACATCCTCGACCAGAACGAAACCCAGCCTGCTCCTCGCGAGTCAATCTTTCTCGGGTTTTGAACAACCTACGAAGTATGATGGAAGCCAATAGCTTGGACGCAATCGGAAGTAGACTTATCCCCCGATAGTTGTTACAGGAACGACGTGAACCCTTTTTAAAGATAGGGACAACTATCGACTCATTCCATGACGTTGGTACACTCTCTAGTTCCCAAACCTTTGTAAACAACGTCGTCAATTCCTTAGTCAAAAAGTCACCACCATCTTTAAAAAGAGCCGGAGGTAAGTCATCTAGGCCAGGTGATTTGTAACGCTTCAAGAGTTGGAGTTCCTTGCGGACTTCCTCCTCGTTTGGTGGATCAGTCGTCACCGGCCATGGAGGGCAGGATAGTCTGACCGATGTTGCCGGAGCAGCAGGCCAGTTGAACTGCCCTTCGAAGAATTCTGCCCATCGTCCAAGACGTCAATGGATGGTGGTGATTGCCATCCTGTCATCCTCGCAGATTGTTTCGCTCACACCAGACTTCTTGATGCCAGTGGCTCGGATGAGTTGGAAGAGCTTCCGGTAATTACCAGATGCAGATGCTGCTTCCAACTCATTAGCACGCTTCGACCACCAGGCTTCTCGGTCCTTACGCAAGCTTTGCCCAATTTCCTTACATAACATCCTTCGTTTATGGCCAAACTCACGGTCACCCGGAGTAGACCGACGGGCTTCAATGAGTTGTAAGGAGCCTGAAGAAACCCAGTGCTTATAAGCGGGACGTTTCGCAAACCCACAACTGACTGTACCCGCCATTTTCATGGCGTCATGCAATTGCAACCAATGCTCATCTATACTTTTCGGTGGAGTGGTAGCTAGCCTAGAGGCTAGCTCGGTTCGATACTTATTTGCAACAGAAGTTGCAACCAGCTTGCTAATATCAATCCTTTGCTGGCGGTCACTTCGTTGGCCACTGAAAAGTAAGGCAAGATTGGCGCAGACTGAGGCATGGTCAGAGTCCAGATAGGTACTCCAAAAGGAGCGGCAGTCTTTTACACAACCACGCCAGCGGTAGCTGATCGCGGTGTGATCAATCTGAGTCCAGGCTTGAGATGCGGAGGGAGTACGCCAGGTGGCACATCGGTGATGACTGTGCCGAAAGTTAGTGCTAGCCAGAAACAGGTTGTGGTCTGTGCACAGTTGCAGTAGACGATCCCCGTTATCTGACCTGCGACCAACGAGTCCCCATCGGCCACCTAAACGACTCTCTTCTGTGCCTAGACGCCCGACCTGAGCATTCAAGTCTCCGGCTAGTACTACAATATCTGTCGAACGCACTTTCTGGAGAAGAACAGATAACTGGTGGTAAAACTCATCCTTGATTGCATCCGGGCTGCAATCTGTCGGGGCATAGGCGGAGATAACGAAAAGACATCGTTTCTCACGCCGATTTCTTCTCACTTTGATGGAACTTTCTAATCTAACAGCACATAACCGACTGTTAATGGGGATCCAATCGACTAGTGCTGCCTCAGCTCGAGCGCTTAGTGCGACACCAACGCCTGCAAGACCAGACGAAGATGCCACAGGGTCCCCGGATAAGCGCACGTAAAACAAGCTTTTTGAAGTGACAGATGTAGAGCGAACTGTTTTCCTAGTTGTTCCTGAAATATACTCTTAGCTTGACTATCATTAAATTGGACCCTAAGAGATTTCTTTGCAGCATCTTTCCTACGTTCAGTAAGACGCAGACAGATACGCGCCCGTACTACAGCATGATCTGAATCTTAGCATGTGCTATGGAATGAGCGACAGTCTTCTATCGAGCCCCTCCATCGGTGGCTGATAGCGATGTGATCTATTTGGGTCCAACGTTGGGACGAATTAGGGGGTCGCCATGTTAAAAGATGTTTTTCCTTATGCATGAAGTTAGTATTTACAAGGAACAGGCGGTTATCTGAGCATAGCTGCAACAGACGGTCGCCATTATCTGTTTTTTGAGCCACGACACCATAAGATCCACCTAGGTGTCTTTCCCTATCGCTTAGTTTACCTACTTGAGCATTAAAGTCACCAGCCACTATTACTACATCCGAGCGCCTAGCTTTTCGGAGAAGGTCGGAGAGCTTTCTGTAAAACTCATCTTTTACATCATCTGAGCTGCAGTCAGTGGGAGAATAGGCAGAGATGACGAAGAGGTAACGACGAGTGTCCCTATCTTTTCGGATCCTTACTGTTCCGTTCAGTCGGACAGTGCACAAACGACTGTCTACTGGGATCCACTCTAAGAGAGCTAGTTCTGCCCTAGGACTCAATGTTATACCTACGCCGGCGAGACCACGGGAAGCAGAATCAGGGCTTCCAGATACACGAGGTGTGAATCGAGTCGGTTCTTTATTTTGGCATGGTGAGGTCAAATGAATGACGCTACTCGGATCCTGTATGCGCGTTTCGGAGATGCAGCACACATCGATGGCGCGAGATTCTAAAGTCCTAGCTAAGGAAGCCTACTGTCCTGTTTGGCAAAGTGTTCGTACGTTAAAAGCTCCTACATGTAGTTTAGAGCATGGTTTTAGGAGATCAGGAATAGCGTTCCGCGTACTCGAATCGTTTGCCCTAGCGGTGCGAGGTGATAAAGAAACGTGAGGAGGGTTAGTCATGGAGATAAGAGAGGTATCAGGAAGTGTAGGAAGGATTTAAATGTGACCAACTTGGTCGTGCGCTGTTATGGGTATGAGGGCTGATATCACTTCCCGGCTGCCCACACCGTGGAAGGGTATTTCTTGAGGAACCTGAAAAGGAAGTTGGATTAGTGTTGGTCTTGACGACATGGGAGCGTGACCGCAGAGCCCAAGGGACAACTACTTGATGCCGGTCGCGCACGGCCTTTTTGTGGAAGGTTTTTGACGTGTTAGCTCCGTTCTTCAAAAAACCTTACCGCCGGAGACGGAAATCCGTGAGGTAAGGTGAGGTGTGACATTTTTAGGGTCGATCTTTTCTAACCCCCTGCTTCCTTGTGGGAAGGCAGCATCGCTGCAGATGCTGGTTGTCCGAGGGAAACACCTTACTGCTGTCACACCTCTCTACAGTCAGCAGTACGACTTCGCCCTCAGACCTTGAGTTGCTGCTGTTAGTCTTACCGTTCTCTAATCGACCTGCTTGGCATGGTAAAACCTACAGGAACATATGTTACAGCCAATATAGCTCGGTTGGGTCATCACGATCGGCAAGCCCGACCACCGCGTCAAGGTAGCGGCTTCGGTCGGGAATAAAATGTGTAAAACAATGTTCCACTCACTATTGCGTCTTGACATATACAACACTCATTTTCCATACGAGCCACAACTTCGTCAGATACAACAATACTCGATAATGTAGCCTCCGGAGCTGATGGTGTTACATACGGTGTTGGAAGTGATTCTATCGTATTTAACGTCTATTGTAGAAAAAAGAATAAATCAAAAATATGTAACAGATTATCACGAAGACTTTGGTTTTCTATAGGTTTGAATAAACTGCAGCAAAAATGCTGATAATGTTAGTTGCTGTCCTAACCAATGATTCTCTATATTGCATGCTTTTGTTGTTTCATATTTGATTCAATCAACTGTTGATTATGAATTTTCAAGGTTATCCTACGCTCAGTTTGTTTATTTTTATACCTATCAAACTTCTTACATCTTATTACTACTAACAGTATACTACACAATTTTACAAATGAATAAAAAGGTATGTCCGAATATGTCGTTTGTAAAGTAAATTTATTATGGATGCTAATTTTAAAATTGGCTGCTTCTATAATTAGTTGATTAGAAGAATGATCAATCATTGTGTATGAAATACATTATCAATTTAAATTACTACATGTAGTAAGTTCAATAGTCGTACTTCAAGAGTTGGAAAATTCATTTTAAAGGATTTATCAGGTGATCCCCAAGTAACCTGAGTTCATAATATATACTAGTATTGAACTGTTGATTGAATTACGTTCACCTTTCGAAAGCCATGCATGAAAATATTTGGGGATACGTTTGGAAAGTGATCGCTTTGTACGGCCTATGTAACCTACTCCACAAGAACAGGTAGACGTATAAATACATATTGATATGGCCTAATACAAAAGTTTTTCCTTAAAACATCTATGGATAATAGGTGGGCTGAGAAGGATGATGCGAAGATTGGAGGTATGAAAAAATATTTCTCAAGGATTTCATTAGACAATTTCTCAAAGTTTCCGCAGCAGTATAAAAGTTGCACAAAATGTTCATGAAGAGAATTAGGATCTGTATGAGTTCTCGCAGATTTTAATTTAGGTTTCATGTTGCGCTCAACAAACTTGGGTGGATAGCATCACGGCTCATAATACTACCAAGCTACTACCTACATCAAGGTACTTCTCGCGAGATTCGAACCTGTAATATTACTTTTTAAATTAGCTAATTTTAATTAAAAAAATATCACTGATCTACATGATGAATGTAAAAGAGAAAAAAATGTGTTAGAAATACCTTGTCTTCATCATTTGTTTTCATTTTGTACAAACCAATCTGCCTCAAAATCCCACGACGTGCTCCAAGAGTGTGAATACCAATCTATGTTTTATTATACGTAGTTTTTTTAAAACAAAAAAAAGCCGAAGACATGATTATCGATTGAAACGACTACCTTTAGAAACAGTCATAACTTACGATCAATCAATGTACGGGAAATATATAGACTGCACAACATCATGTGTCTAGTGTACAGTGATTCTTTCTACTTTTAACTAGTTCTCAAGATGTACATACTTGCACTAATTCATTAACTGTGAGAGACAGAAGAGTAACTTAGTTGTAAATTAGGATATAAAATTAAAGCATCACACTAAACTGTACAGGATAACAGACAAAAAAATCTCCAAAGAAGCAAGTTAACCACCAATTCAACAGATTCGGTCGTATCAAAAAGGGTTAGTGAAAACAAAACACCCCACACGATATTCCAACTAGGGAAAAAAGGATATTATTAACAGTGATAATTGTGAACAGGAAAAGTCAATCAGGCACAATCAATACAGAGACACGAATGCATGTCAACACGAGTTGTTATGCCACGACAAGATGAAATCAAATGTGATAGGAAAAAGTTCCGAACAGTAGTATAAATGGTAGTGAGAAAGACTAAAAATAAAAGAATAAAGTTTGGAAAGATATTTAATTCGAACAACAGAAAGTATGAAGTAATATCTAGTTCAACAAATACGGGGAAATGAGTTGGTGCATCCGCGCTTTTGTGATCCAATATCAGTTTCATAGACCCCAAAAGTCTCCAAAAAATTCAAAAAGACTAGTAAAGTACCAAAATATCATTACGAAACGAAATATCCCAAATCTATGACAATCATGAACTCCCTTGAATTAAAAATGCAAGAGATAGGACGCCAACTAAGTGAACTGAAGGTTAAGCGGCTCCCGAGAAGGACCGAAGTCTCTGGGTCTTATCCCACATAGGGTCATAAGTGAGCAATGTTGAGGAATCCCATTTTAGGATGAGACAACTTCTTAGTGCCTCATGGTTTTCATTGATTGACGATTCCACAAAACGACTGAAACTTATCCTACCATTAGCGCTCAAAAAGCCGATGGTTGATAAATTATACGGAATTCGGTATTCAGGTATTCGATTTTAAGTGAAATTAGTTTATTCCGTGAACACAGACACCAATAAGTATCTTCATTCTCAGAGGAGAGGATCATTTTAATAACCTTGGCCACGAAATTGGCTCGTTAAGTTATATATATTTAGTCACTCGCTTCACTATGTGACGCTTGTATCGTTTTAGCTGAACATAAATTTGTCCGAAGAAACTCCGTTCTGACTTCCGAACATTATTATTATTAATGACTTTATTCAATATTTTATTTTTGGTACAATTTATAATTCTCAGCACAAAGTATTTCAACAAGTTTCCTTTTCTTATTTCGTGATCGATCCTGGCGATAAATACTGAGTGACCGCCAGTTAGATGTTAGCAGTTCAAGTATCGACATCTGAATAATGTTCATTCTTCTCAATGTATATTGTAACTACCACAATGTGTCTGATTGTACTTTTTAGTAACTTGTACATCGAAAGGTCGTAAACTTTTCATAAACGCGCCTAAGTGCGGTTAACAGACATAATAATGTGTTAGAACAAGGAAGAGTAGATAACTTGTTGAAATATCTAGATGGCAGGAACAGGTAGTCTAGATATTCAAGTAGGCTGCCGTGATGATATTCTGTACCGTTGGTGGTTGCCATATTAAAAGTTATTTAGTTGAATTGTATACAAAGTTAAAAAAAAACACTAACGTTTCGCTACCGAAGCGATAGGAAATGGGTTAGTCTCGGAAGAAACATCAGCATTAAAATACAAGTATATCCAGTTGACAAGAACCAAGGACAATATGAACGTCTTGAATTCCACTGATAACCATCATTCGAAAATATTATAGAACTTGAAACTATGCAGTTCTGAATAGTAACAATATGAAAGCACATAATGAACCTTTGACGAATAAGAATAATCCAATGAATGGAAACTTCAAAATGATAGCACTCTATCGGATGTGCGAATCGAATTAATTTATTTGAAAGAACTGTCCGAATGAAACAATTAAAAACAACAGATAAACAAACTTACTTCTTTAAGATCACTATCTGTCATAGTTTGCATAATTGAATAGGTAATAGCATGTCGTTGAAAATTAGGCAGAAATTCCAAAGATTGTGCATTACTAAGAATTATTTGAACATCTGAGTCGGGCTACAAAATTTAAAACAATATATCCTTATCTTAAAATTAAGAGGTCAAATAATCACTACAAAGTATCCAGATAATAAAATAACATCAAGTTAGAAATAGTGACATTTATTTAAACATATAAACATTGGTATAAGGAGGCACCAAATACATATGCGCCACATAAATCATTCGAGTGTGTGAGGGTTATGATACTGTCCTTGTGCCCAAACCGAAGCAGGTGGTTATCTTAGGGGGCCACACCCAGAGCCTTTGACCTAAAGATCTGATCCACAAGGCAGTGGAGCAGCGTAAGGAGATGTAGTCCCATGGTAACCGGTGATCATCGATTGGTTCATACGCCATTTGTTCCTTCAAGATACTGGAGCTCATGTACACCATTTGTTTGGAATCAGGGTTTTCCAGCTTTCTTAGGTATACCCTCTGTACCCACCACTAACCCAGTTAAAGCGACAGACATTCGCCTTTCGTCCTCTCAATTTCGTAAACAACGCCGCCGCGAGAAGGTAGTGTGTAGGATTTCCCTGGCAGTGGTTGTATGCACGTGGCCATGTGAGAGCATTTCGAGAGGGAGAGGTAACTCTCTTGACTCTCGACCGTACCAGGGCATTTGGGGGCTGCAAAGAGGAGGTAGGTGTAGAGCACCCTGAGTCACTGATTTCCTAAACATCCATTTACTTTCACAGATAATTATGTTTTCAATTTTTTAATTCACCAATCATCTCTAGCAATGGTGTGCACTTTTGCGCCTTCATAAAATTTCTACAATCAATCGTGAATCTGATTACTCAAAAACTAAAGAGGTTATACTATTACTATTCTAATTGTTGAAGAACAGATCAGTAAATCAACTTATCTATTAGTTAAATCTTAATTATAGTTGTAAGTTTTCTATATCAAACAATTCAAAAACAATCAAATTAGGAATGTTCAAATATCTGAAGAGAATTGATGAATTTTAATAGTTGAGATCATGAGACAATTGAAGATAGATCACCATGGAAAATCTAAAAGCACTGAAAGACTATTTCGTCCTATTGTGGTACTCCTCAGCAATGTACATCCACGATCCCACCTCGCAAGATTGATTAAATTAACCATTTTCAACTGTTTGAATCTAGTATTTCCACTATTAATTATCCTTTGCCAAATGCTATATCATTCATCTTCAATACCATCATCTACGTATTAATATACATTTTTTGTGTGTGAATTGGTTACTGAACGAAACTGTAGATCTATTGATATGCATTAGGTTTAATTTATTTTTAAACAAAAGTACTATTTCGATATTTTAAATATTTGTGATTAGTTGTATGGATAAAGATCAGTTGGCATTAGTTTATTATCCATGTAGATTTAAAACTAATGACGCCTAATTATTGAAACATTTTAAAGTTGGTAAGTAAACTTTGTGCAATATTCAATTTCGCCTAGAGCCCCTTTGGGACCACTGCCGGTCCCAAGCCCGGATAAAGGAGGAGGGTTGGGCATGGGGGTTAGCGACCCCATCCTGTAGAAAACTAACTCGCTAAAAAAAGCTAACCAGAAAAAATTATTCAGATCATTCAAATAACAAATGATTATAAATTCCTTTTATAGATTCCGGCAAAATTTCTTAAACAAACACAGCATCCGCTATGTTTGTAAGTTATCTCAAGTTGATATACTTAGAGAAATAAAGTGGGAGGAAGTTAAATAGACGTA
Source organism: Schistosoma intercalatum (assembly GCA_944470365.2). Classification (NCBI taxonomy): domain Eukaryota; kingdom Metazoa; phylum Platyhelminthes; class Trematoda; order Strigeidida; family Schistosomatidae; genus Schistosoma; species Schistosoma intercalatum. The sequence continues at coordinate 5,681,913 of OX103725.1, forward strand.
AAATAAAGGAATTCGGATAAGAATAATAATAATAGCAAGAAACTAAACATATGAAGTACTACTGTTCAGAAAGAGAAAGAGAAGTCGAGGCGTTCAAATGTATACATTTATAATAAAACTCAAGATTTAATGAAAAAAAGTATAAATGCGATTGAATCGATGTGAATGATTAACACCTCTACAAAGTCTTCAAATAGAGATTATGTTATGCCTGTAAGTTAATCAATATCTCGAGAAGTAATTTGCCCATCAGAATCCTGGTAATATTTCTTTACTTCTGATTAAACTACCTTCCGTTATTGCTATCTTCTTAAGCCTACACTAATTACATTAGTAAATCTTGAGTTTGAGGCCAAAAATAATCCTAACTTCTATCGATACTTTTAAGTGTATCTGCTTCTTCTAACTCGACCTTCGGTTCAATAATAGAAAACAAGCTGTAATACAGAGGTGGTAGTATATAACTCAAACATCTCTAGCTGATGTACATAAATTATCAGACCACAACTCAACCCAAATCTGAAATCATACTTTACAGATAATTATACCATATATATATATAGGTGGTAGAGAACGAAGCAAATAGTACAAAACTAATAAACGATAACTAAGAAATAATAAGTCGTATAACAATAATTAAAAGTTATAAAGCAAGCTTACAATACAAAGAATACACGTATAGAATAAAACAACTGACCTATATTTATACAATTATATTCGATCAAGTGTTATGAATTAACAGTTCTTACTTTCGAATAATTGTTATACTGAATTAAGAGCAAATAAAATTGACTGGTTACTATGGTACAATTTTAAGTTACATTAAACTAGAAGTAATAATTTCATTATTATGAATACTTTAACATTTAGTTAGTTTATTATTATTATTATTATTATTATTATTATTATTATTATTATTATTATTATTATTATGAAACTGACCTTATCAAGTAATTTGACAGGTTTTGAATTTAATACACGTTGATATTGAACTAACCAAAAGTCCAATTGATCGTCTTTCTTTTGTTGTTCGATTTCCTCCTTTAATACAAAGATATATTTAAATAAAAATGTGCATAATCGATATACGATGATTGATCGATCACTGAGTATAATGAGCGATATCAGTCAGTCAGTCAGCTACAACGTAGGACCAAGAACATATATGCATCGGTCCAAGTTGCCATATCTCATTAACACAAGATGAACACCGGATTCATAAAAGTAGTTAATTCAGAGGTGGTAATACATAAAAGAAAGATTGCAATAAGGATATAGTACAGGAAGAAAGAATTAGTTGATAGAAAGAAACACATGAAGCGATCTTAATCTCTTAGTTTAAGGGAAGACAGGGAGTGTATACACCGACGCCATTGTGATCGATTCTGAGCCATGTTACCAAGAGTCTCCAGCCATTGGTTACGAAAGTCACGCGGACCCCAACCAAGTAGTCTGCGTCTACCAACATGGCTCAGACTAAAAGTTAGTGACTTCAAGCACTGATGCCACATTTTGGTTTGACCGCCCCTAACTTTCTTCCAACCATCTCCAATACCGGATAGCATTGCACGTCGTGGTAGTCGGTGTTCAGGCATACGTAACACATGGCCCAACCATCTCAGTCGATGAAGATTCATGACCTCATCAACTGATTTACCATCATTCCCTAATACCCTGTGTCTAACCTCACTATTACTTAGCCTGTGATCCCAACAGACGCCAGCAATATTTCTAAGGCATCTGTGGACAAATACTAGTAGCTTACGAGTGTCTTCTACTCTTAATGGCCATGTTTCGCTGCCGTAAATTAAAGCAGAACGGACTGCCGCGCAGTATACTCGTCCTTCTATTGATAGACGGATATCTCGCCTTCGCCACAGGTGACGTAAGTTGGCAAAAGCCAAACGAGCTTTTCGAATCCGTGCTGAGATTTCGTCAGACACCAACCCATTAGGGCTGATCAGACTTCCAAGATAAGTGAAGCTGCCAACGCGTTCGACTACTTCACTCCCTATCCTTAGTTCAGGTGTTGACGCAGACCAGTCCTGAAGCAGCAGCTTGCATTTAGAGGGAGAGAAGCGCATTCCAAACATTCTGGCATTGTTGCTTAGTGCTACCAAAAGACTGCATTTTATCAGCGTCTTCACCAAACAGAACTATATCATCTGCGTATTCTAAGCCGATAAGTGGACCTCTTGGTAGCAGATCAATACCCGAGAATTCAGTAGACGAGAATGTTATTTTCATCAATAGGTCTATGGTGAAGTTAAACAAAAATGGAGAAAGTGGACAGACCAGTCCTGAAGCAGAAGCTTGCATTTAGAGGGAGAGAAGTGAGCGATATCATATTTGTTTGATTCCTAAATGAGTTCAGTCGGGCTCCTAATAACTCTGTAACAACGTCTCAGACTGTAGAGTTGGATGATACGCGTTTGAATCCCATAAGAAACATCAGTTTCCTTAAGATTACAGGTATATCATGTTGATATATGTCAACTAGCACGAAACCCAAGTTATAAAGAGTTTTTGGCCGACTACCTGTAACCACCTAACATCTCAGAAATACTGAACTGAATCTACAGATAAAAGAAAAACTTTAAATACACATATACTCTGTTGTAAGTCTGGAATTTTTACAAATTAGTTTCCATATAATAAAATTTAATTTGTTTCTATGGAAGACAAAATAATACAATTAGAAAAATATATGTATATAAATATTTTCTTTGAATATGTAAAGATAACGTACAATTTTAGTTCAACTATATCACCTGTCACCAAATTAACGAAGTTACATTGGACAGTTAGTTAAAATGGATCATGAAACAAAAGTTTATTGGAAATCATAGAATAGAGTGAAATGAACTTTACGTTAGACAAATGTTATAACGCTCTAAACGTGTTGTTGGCGATGCGCGAAGCGTCATTCGGCTAATGTTTGCTATTTTAAAAAAAAAGAGTTTGTTTCCGATGTGATAAATATGGTCATGCTCAGGTATGTTGTAAAAGTACGCAAAAGATTGTCAACTATCGGCAAAAGTTTCGTAAAGAAAATACGAAGCAGATATCAAAAGAGATCCCACACAGACAAATTAGTATTTTACCTTAGATATGATGATAAATTTGTCATTTCCAGTAGTCAGTAATGTTCTCTTCGAATGTATTAATGCAAAACCTGGTAGCTACGTAACAGTTTAACATATATATGAAAATACATTTCATTATAGAAAACCAATATATATGTAATAAAGCACTTCCGTCAGTGTAATTCAAATAGTAGAATTAATTTGAATTCAAAAGCTTCTCTCTTTTAAAAAACTCAGTTACGTTTATTAAGAAAACCAGTATTCTGCAGAAGAAATTAAAGACAAATTAGTTATGTCAGAGAAATGACTGCATGACAACCGATAACAACAGACAATCAATAATAGGTATGTAAACAAAACAAAAACGATAAATAAGAGATTAGAGTATAGTAGAGAAAATGGTCTGATGGATTCTCCACTTAATATATTTTAACTATACATGAATCTAAATTGTGTGAAACATTCAAATAATTTGAGACCTCATCATGTCTCCTCAATAAATCATATTGACTTATTTATATTACTAAAATCGAGAACTGATTTGTGATTGCGTAAATGTGATCAGAAGGACATGAATTGGGTCATAGAATGTCCCATACCAAATTATGTTACGGCACGTTGATTGGAAAAAAAATCTAAAATCTTCAACTGTAAAATTACAAATATGCTAACGTTTTTCTAATTGTGATTCATTCTCACTTTACTTGGTTTATTTAGAGTATAATGACGTACCTGTCCAAACCGTGTTCTGATCTCGAAAACTAAGTCAAGAGAGGTAAAGTGGTCAAAAAAATATAAGGCAATAAGGGTATCTCGATTAGACAACGAAATACTTAACAAAACTTATTACTAAGATTCCCAAAATAACATTAACATAACAAGACTTACCAAACGTTTTCGTAATTCCTTTTGACGATCTTGTTGTTCATCTATTAATTGAGTTAACAATTGTAGTAGTTCAGATCTACACTCATCAAGAACACGTTGATTAACCTCAGTACGCTGATTAACACGTGATCGTTCAGCTAAGGTAAGCCGGCAAAGTTCTTCTTCTACTAAGCATATCTCTTTTTGTAATCTTGCAACTTGACCATCTTTTTGACGTTGTAACTGAGCGAAAGCTTCTTTTTGAACACTTTCCTTTATGAGAAGTATTTTTAAAGAAAAAAATTAAAATATAATATAAATCATAGTTATTACGGCATGAATTATTTGAAATTCAATCTTTTACAATGGGAGCTGGTCGAATTGGTTCACAGGGGGGCAAAAACTAAAAAGTGTGTACATGTGGAGGGGTGGGGCTTGGCGTCCCTTCGTTATTATTATTATTATTATTATTATTATTATTATTATTATTATTATTATTATTAAATATACATCACCTGATTTCAGAGACATAATATTGTTCATAGTTTGATATTTGATCTAGAGACTACCAGAATTTTTTGTCAAAACTAATTCTCTTTTGGCCAACATAATAAATTAGGGTAGATAGTGTAGTGGTTAGGTAAGTATAAATATTACAACCAATAAAATAATACACTTTATTTATTGAAATAAGTTATACAACTTCGGAGTAGGAATTTTTAAGTATCTCTAAAGTATCTTTGTTCTATAATAGATTCGGTTTATAGACACACAGGATTAACGAGCTTCCAGTACTAAATACAAATTATAAATCTTCTCTCTCTGCTGTAATTTAAATGAATAAATAATCTCTATCTCTTTATAGATCAAAGATTATTATTAAAACGAAAGGAAAGAATTTCAATCGATAGATCATAATGCAATGGAATAGTGTGACTGAGAGATAGCTGTTCATGAATCCGAATTATTGATGTAATGCTCTCAATTGAACTGATATCAAAATACAAGGAACCTTTCCAGTAGAATAGGTTTTCTTTCTGTTTACAAAATAACAGGCTTGTAAACAAAGTATTGAATATAAGATCAATCGTGTTTAGAAGTCACTTAAAAAAATAAACGACTGAAGGATATGAAAACAACAGTAGTTATTCTATCTTCAATAGAATCAATGTCTAACTATTAGGCTTAATTACTGTCCTGTTATATCAATCATTTGGAGGAAATCAACTATTTTAACTGAATGAGAAACTTAACAAAAATCTGTCTCAAAGACTCCCTTTCTTTATAAAAAAACAATAAAATGTCATTTCACTTACCTCTAGCATAAGATTGAAGGTTAATTTTGTATGATCAGCACGTTTATTCGCTAAAACTTGTTCAACATATTCATTAGTGGAATCTTTATTATTTGAAAGACTGTGAAGCTTAGTTGAATTCAAATTCATTGTATGAACTGCATAAGCATTGTCTGTAATTGACAACATTTCTTGCATTGAAGCTGTTTAAATAAAATTTTGTTAACAAACAAATTATTGAGATGGTGGAGAGGATTTGTAGCCCAGGTGGATGATTTTGATGGGGTTTCGTTCTCTGAGCTGATGATGTCGTTCAGAAGAACGATGAAAGCTCCACAACCAAACCATCCAGCTCAGAGAACGAAACCCCATCAAAACAAATTATTATTCAGTTCCTATCCAACTAATTAAAAATACAAACAATGATGACGATTATCAAACAGAACCTAAAAATTACCTATTAACTAAGATATCTAAATATGATAAGCCAAATTATCAACTACTTTTTTCACCAATACAATCAATAATTAGACCGATCTGAAATTTCGATTACATTTAGACAACTTACATTAACATTTTTCCCATGACTATAACTTAATGATAAGCAATAAAATAAAAATGGCTGTTTACCAAAGTACTATAACAAATGTTGAAATAGGTGGCTTAAAGTGGTTAAAATACTCCACTTTCGATTGGAATATCTCAGGTTTGTTTTCCATCCGATTAAATACGATTTGACCAACCACGTATTATGAATAGCTATCCAACAAACAGTGTGGATAAAAGCTGTCATACATAAACCTGTATGTATATCAACAACATACAGTTAAAAATCATTTTATCTGTTTAAAAAGATAATGGATTACTCTACTGCGTCGTTTCCAGTGATATACTATTACTACTTAAAATTAGTGTTTATTATTCTATGATATTCAGAGCCTGTTAAATCACGGTAAGGAATATGGTAACACGCTAAAATGTAGTGACATTTTTGTCATGATATATAACTATATTATATATTGTTCAGTGCATTTCTTAAAATTTTCAATAGTTCCCAAGTTCGAAATTTATCAAAATAAGTTTATGACTATCTCTTTTGGTCTACTTTGTTTAATAGTATAGTTAAAGGGTTTTTCAAGTTTGTCATAAATTGATCCCAGTTTGGGTACCACGGAAACCTAAGGAGCATTGTACAACAGTTTCATCCTAATATCAGACTCCTCAGCAGAATGCTAGGGATCGAACACAGGACCTATAGGTTTGTCAGTCAACGCTTTAACCGTTAGAATAACTGAGTTGGCTTCTGGTGCTATAATTTCAACTACAATGGGTCTGCGATATAGTGCAACGATCATTTAATACCATCGGTAACAACTGTTCAACTAAACTGAACTAAACTAAACTTCACTTGTCATGATATTCCCAATTAAACTTTAAGAATAAATTTCGAATCAAATCACTGGTGAGGACAGAATAATAATTTTATTATATTCCATGGTTTATAATAGTGTTTAACTGAAATGAATCTGTGATGGACACAACCTACTTCCTTTAATGTTAATTTTGAGTTTAATTATAAAAAGACTTTTAATTGTACTTTGATAGTGGTGCTTTATTGGTCTCTATCTAGTACTCTTTGATCAATGGGCTTCACAGAACTTGATGAGACTAGGAGCAATAATATGACATGAAGAACGTATATTTCGATAGAAAGTGAAACTGAATGTACTGGGGATTATTTAAAGGGGATTCTAGCATCTTCTTAACTCATATTCCAGTACCGATTGGCTAAAAAACAAATCAATCAAAATACTCGGAACATTTTCACACTGACCATGTAAGTTATATCGCTAATAACTGATCCATCTAACAGATAGCTAAAAATGATATTCACAATCTAACGAACCAGATAAATATTTATCAAACAAATTACAAATATCCACTTTCCTCCAGTACAATAATAAAAAAGCTATAATACAGCTTGAAAGGGAATACTGAGAAATTATAAGAGCAAAGTGGACATTAATTATATACACTGTTGGGGAGATATAAAGTATTCCTCCAAAAAGTCCAGAGGGACCCTGAAAAATCTGGGAAAGATTTAAACCGATCGTCGTTGAATAGAAGCGTCTCAGAAACATCTAGAAAGTGAAGAGTCAGGTGTCACACTTCTGATTGGATGGTTACACATTTTGTTACTATATTAAGTACAGGTCCATAAACTTCCAGAAGTCCGAAACCATTTGAAATACCATGGATACACTTGATTTTTTGTACATAAGCTAACCTTGGAGTAAAACGTTTTCTCCACACTTTGCGCCTTTTATTTTTTCTTCAAGTTGTCGGGTAGATTTAGTTGGCATTATCAGAAGAGATAAGGAAAGTGTTGTACCGTGTGACTAACCATTCCCAAGAAAGAACGTAAAGTTGATATATCCGTCGGTGGAGGCATGGAATTAATGGCTTTGACATTTTCAGGATCAGGTTTTCTCCCGTTTTTATCGATTATGAATCCCAAATACCGGACTTGCTACATGTAGAAATCACATTTTTCGGCACGCAGTCTGAATCCATAATCTGCTATGCGTCTAAGAACCGTATCCACCTTATTCTCTAAATCAGCATAGTCTGTACCCATGATCAATATATCATCGAGATAAGCCGCGGTACCAGGAATGTCTTGTAACATAGTGTCCATAACTTGTTGGAAGATTGAAGGGGCGGTCTTTACTCCAAAAGGAAGTCGGTCATATCGGAACAATCCCTTGTGAGTGTTTATTGTCAAGTAATGCTTACACTCATCCGCTACCGGGATCTGTAGATAAGCGTCTGATAGGTCTAATTTCGCAAAATACGTACCCCATTCAGTTTCGCAAATAAATCCTCTGGTACCGGCAATGGGTATTGATGGGCTTCAAGCGCTTCATTTAATCCAGTCGAATAATCTGCACATAACCGGATACTTCCATTAGGCTTTTTAACAACCACTATTGGAGCTGCACAATCAGAAAAGTTTACTGGCTCTATTATTCCACTTCTTTGCAGACGCTCTAACTCTTGTTCAACAATAGGTAGCGCTGCATAGGGTACCGGGCGTTTTGGTCTGAAGACGGGGGTGACTCCTGGTTTAAGAATCAATAGTGCTTTTACCTTTTTGCATTCCCCCAACTCTTCCGTAAACACTTGACTATGTCTTTCCAATACAGTACTCTTCAGATCCTTTTCCGCCGGTTTATTGGTTCTCACTGCGCTGCATATGTGGTTAATGGGGTGATTTGCTAATTGTAGTGTTTCTATCAAGTCTAGACCTGGCAAATCTAGTCCTGGATTCTGTGTAAGATATAAAGTTGCATTCGTTTTCGCGTTTCCTTTCGAAACTGTACAACAAACCTCTCCAACAATATTTAGTTTTCCTCCAGATGCACTGTGAGCTAACTGGGTTGTTGGGAGCACCTGTGGTTTAACGATAAGATTCCAAGTTCTCCGACTAATAAGTGTGATGTCAGAAGCGGTGTCGAGTTGCAGGCGGACACGCTTTTTATTTATATCCAAGTTTACATACTTTCTTTGGCGGCAAATTCGTGTTCGATTATGTGATACCAATATTTTGTTAGTTCGAGCACTAAATCTGTATTTCTTCGAGTAGGGTTTCAAAGAATGTCGTTTATAGGTTCTTTTTCTGCAGCAGTTTTCTTTATGTCCCTTACGATGACACTTGCTACAACAATGTTCTTTATATGGGCAGAACCTTTTATAATGCCAACCACCACAAGACCAACATGGAGATGAAGGCTGATTATCTGTGTGCGATACCTTTCTTGAGCAAGAATCGTTCTTTCCGCTTACAGCACGAACGTATGGCAACTGGCCATTATTTTCGACCATCGAAGTGTCATGCTTTAGGTTTACCAATCTCTGGCACTCTGTGGTTACTTCTTGTAGTGTCATATTCGGACATTGTTCAATTTTACTCAAAATTCTAGTTCTAATATCGGCGTCTTCGGGAGATTGGAGGCTGCACACAAATACGAGACACTTAAACTGGTCTTCTGTCATTGCTGATAGTTTGAAGCGCTCACATTCACGGTTTACTAAACCCGCATGCTTCACCCAGTCATCATCACCCGCTTTTGTCATCTTGAGACATTGATAACGAATATTTAACAAGGACGACTGTTCAGCAAAGATTTGCGACAAAATTTCAATCGTTGCATCAAAAGAAAAATCTCTTGGATTCTTTAGAAGGATAAAGTTACTGTAACGTTCATGTTCAACAGTTCCAAGTTTTCGCAAGAGTATTCTGACCTTAGCGGCGTCATCAAGTTTTTTGAGGTCGACCTTGAACAAATTTTCATATTTCTTGAACCAAGTTTCAAAAGTAATGCCAGCTGAACCATCAAAATTAAATTCATGGATAGAATTAACGATTTGGTCAATAAGAGATTTGAAGGGATCATCTGTAACTTCTTTTTGATCCAGGTTCATTTTCTGAGTTAGCATCTCTATCATTTACTTTTGAACAATTTGAAGCCTTATTGGAACGCCAAGAAAAACGTTTTGAACAGTTCCAGATGCGCATGATAGAGATGCTAACTCAGAAAATGTACCTGAATCAAAAAGAAGTTACAGATGATCCCTTCAAATCTCTTGTTGACCAAATCGTTAATTCTATCCATGAATTTAATTTTGATGGTTCAGCTGGCATTACTTTTGAAACTTGGTTCAAGAAATATGAAAATTTGTTCAAGGTCGACCTCAAAAAACTTGATGACGCCGCTAAGGTCAGAATACTCTTGCGAAAACTTGGAACTGTTGAACATGAACGTTACAGTAACTTTATCCTTCTAAAGAATCCAAGAGATTTTTCTTTTGATGCAACGATTGAAATTTTGTCGCAAATCTTTGCTGAACAGTCGTCCTTGTTAAATATTCGTTATCAATGTCTCAAGATGACAAAAGCGGGTGATGATGACTGGGTGAAGCATGCGGGTTTAGTAAACCGTGAATGTGAGCGCTTCAAACTATCAGCAATGACAGAAGACCAGTTTAAGTGTCTCGTATTTGTGTGCAGCCTCCAATCTCCCGAAGACGCCGATATTAGAACTAGAATTTTGAGTAAAATTGAACAATGTCCGAATATGACACTACAAGAAGTAACCACAGAGTGCCAGAGATTGGTAAACCTAAAGCATGACACTTCGATGGTCGAAAATAATGGCCAGTTGCCATACGTTCGTGCTGTAAGCGGAAAGAACGATTCTTGCTCAAGAAAGGTATCGCACACAGATAATCAGCCTTCATCTCCATGTTGGTCTTGTGGTGGTTGGCATTATAAAAGGTTCTGCCCATATAAAGAACATTGTTGTAGCAAGTGTCATCGTAAGGGACATAAAGAAAACTGCTGCAGAAAAAGAACCTATAAACGACATTCTTTGAAACCCTACTCGAAGAAATACAGATTTAGTGCTCGAACTAACAAAATATTGGTATCACATAATCGAACACGAATTTGCCGCCAAAGAAAGTATGTAAACTTGGATATAAATAAAAAGCGTGTCCGCCTGCAACTCGACACCGCTTCTGACATCACACTTATTAGTCGGAGAACTTGGAATCTTATCGTTAAACCACAGGTGCTCCCAACAACCCAGTTAGCTCACAGTGCATCTGGAGGAAAACTAAATATTGTTGGAGAGGTTTGTTGTACAGTTTCGAAAGGAAACGCGAAAACGAATGCAACTTTATATCTTACACAGAATCCAGGACTAGATTTGCCAGGTCTAGACTTGATAGAAACACTACAATTAGCAAATCACCCCATTAACCACATATGCAGCGCAGTGAGAACCAATAAACCGGCGGAAAAGGATCTGAAGAGTACTGTATTGGAAAGACATAGTCAAGTGTTTACGGAAGAGTTGGGGGAATGCAAAAAGGTAAAAGCACTATTGATTCTTAAACCAGGAGTCACCCCCGTCTTCAGACCAAAACGCCCGGTACCCTATGCAGCGCTACCTATTGTTGAACAAGAGTTAGAGCGTCTGCAAAGAAGTGGAATAATAGAGCCAGTAAACTTTTCTGATTGTGCAGCTCCAATAGTGGTTGTTAAAAAGCCTAATGGAAGTATCCGGTTATGTGCAGATTATTCGACTGGATTAAATGAAGCGCTTGAAGCCCATCAATACCCATTGCCGGTACCAGAGGATTTATTTGCGAAACTGAATGGGGTACGTATTTTGCGAAATTAGACCTATCAGACGCTTATCTACAGATCCCGGTAGCGGATGAGTGTAAGCATTACTTGACAATAAACACTCACAAGGGATTGTTCCGATATGACCGACTTCCTTTTGGAGTAAAGACCGCCCCTTCAATCTTCCAACAAGTTATGGACACTATGTTACAAGACATTCCTGGTACCGCGGCTTATCTCGATGATATATTGATCATGGGTACAGACTATGCTGATTTAGAGAATAAGGTGGATACGGTTCTTAGACGCATAGCAGATTATGGATTCAGACTGCGTGCCGAAAAATGTGATTTCTACATGTAGCAAGTCCGGTATTTGGGATTCATAATCGATAAAAACGGGAGAAAACCTGATCCTGAAAATGTCAAAGCCATTAATTCCATGCCTCCACCGACGGATATATCAACTTTACGTTCTTTCTTGGGAATGGTTAGTCATTATTGAGTTTTTCTTCCAGATCTGCATCGCCATCGTGCTCCTCTTAATTGCTTATTGAAAAAGGATACTAAATGGTTCTTGTCAACTGAATGCCAGGAAGCATTCCTAAAACTGAAGCAGCTTCTATAATCGAACCTTCTCCTTACACGCTATGATTCCGATCTTCCAATTATAGTCGCAGCAGATGCGTCGAACTGCGGAATTGGAGCAGTAATTTCACATGCCCACCCTGACGGGTCTGAGAAAGCAATCGCTCACGCTGCGAGATCACTGACTATGACTGAAAGAAACTACAGTCAAATAGAGAAAGAAGCCCTCGCGATTATATTTGCTGTAAAAAAGTTCCACAAGATGTTGTTTGGTAGGCATTTCACCTTACTTACAGACCATAAACCGTTACTGACAGTTTTTGGATCTAAAAAAGGCGTCCTGGTATATACAGCAAACCGGCTACAGCGGTGGGCTACCACACTGCTGGGCTATGATTTCAAGATAAAGTATCAACCAACAACGGATTTCGGACAGGCAGATGCACTCTCAAGATTGATTGGTCTACATGAAAAACAAGAAGAAGAGGTGCTTGTAGCTTCTATAGATGTCGAGGCGGAAGTTCACAAAATATTGTCAGACGCAGATTCCGGACTCCCAGTCACATTCGAAGCCATCAAAGAGGCTAGCAAGAAGGATAATGTATTGAAGATTGTTCGCCATTGCATACTCAACAAATGGCCGTCATCTAGACTACACGGAGAACTCTTACAATATTTTCGTCGACGAGAGTCATTAACAGTTGTCGATTCATGTATAATGTTTGGCCATCGTATCGTTATCCCCAGAAATCTTCGACACCAAGTCATTAAACAGTTCCACAGCGGGCATCCAGGGATAAGTAAAATGAAATCACTAGCTCGTAGCTATGCATACTGGCCGTCAATGGACCATGATATAGAGCAAAAATGTCGCAGCTGTTGGTCCTGTTTAGAGGCTGCAAAGAATTCAAAGAAGGTTGAACCACAACCATGGCCGAAACCGGACGGGCCTTGGCAAAGAATACATGCTGATTTCGCCGGACCTATATAAGGCAGAAATTACTTGGTTATTGTCGATGCATTCACAAAATGGCCAGAAGTATATGACATGCCGAAAATGACATTGGAGAGTACAATAAGAAGGTTGTCAGGATTATTTGCTAGTTTCGGGGTTCCAGAGATCTTAGTGACCGACAATGGTACTTAGTTTATGTCATCCGCCTTCAAACGCTTTTGCAGTGAAAATGGCATATTGTATCTACAATCTCCTCCGTACCATCCTCAGTCGAATGGCCAGGCAGAAAGATTCGTGGATACGATTAAAAGAGCTCTGGTCAAAGGGGGAGGTGAGGGTATCCCGGAACAAGTGATTAATAAGTTCTTGATGTCTTACAGAGTTACCCCTAATCCGGCAGTACCAGAAGGAAAGTCTCCGGCCGAGTGTATGTTCGGAAGGAAAATCCGGACAGTCTTTAACAGTATGTTGCCGCCCAGAAAGACAAATAAACCCACGAATGAAGATCGTAAGGTCAATCGTAGCTTCCAGGTGGGTGAAAAGGTACTTGTCAGATCGTATCAAGGTAATAGGAAGTGGGAACCAGGTGTCATAGAACGTCGAATCGGAAATGTACTGTACCTAGTCCGGAAAGGTGTCGGAAAATGCATAAGACATATAAATCAAATGCAAAGAAATGATAGTACAGTGGTCACAGAAAACCGGCTCCCATTTCAATTGCTCGTAGATTCATCTCAGAAGAACCATCATGAGCACAAATATCGAAAAGACAAACGACGCAGAGAGAAAGCTGTACAACCCTCGAGAGTAATGGACCGCAAGAGGAATGCGACACCCAAGCTTCAGGTGGATCCAAGAAAAAAATCTTACACAACGGACTTTAAAGGGGGGAGGTGTGACGACGGACCACCGGTGAACTCGAGGAAGCTGTAAGAGGCTCAGAAGGAGCCGAAGACGTTCCATCCAATCACCTTTCGGAAGAATATCCTAGAATTCCAACGTGTAGCTTCCCGATTGGATAATGCTAATAACCCCCTGTATGAGGATTGGAAGACTGTAATGATGATTTCGTTCTCACTAAAAACTATAAATACCTGACAATTTTGTACTATGATTGACACTGTTTGGAATAATATTCCTTTCGTTAGTCTTCTGTCTTCTTACTGCGACTTGGAAGGGTTTTGGTGTTCTAGTGCTCAGTTATACGCGGTAGTATCAAGAAAAATCAGTTTTTCAAGATATAACAGAAAGTGATTGAAGAGTTCAGTTAGAAGACTTATCACATACACACACACACACATTAACCAAAAACTATTCAGAAAGAGAGCTAAAATAGAAAAGAAGAAAAAAGACAAAAACGAACCTAGGATTTCTTTTCGTTTCGATTGTGACAAAGCTGTATAATCAGTAGAACTAAACTGATGTGCATTGAACACATCTTCCATCTTCTCTATCAACTTTGCTGATTTATTAATTGTCAGTATTTGTTTGATTATATCAGCAGCATTCTGTTCAGCTAGTGCAACATTAGAAATTAATGCGGAACGTTCTTGTTTTCGTTTATCTTGTATAGCAGATAATTCAGCACAAACACGTGCTTCTTCCTTTCGATAAGAGATTTTAAAAAAGTACACCAGTATATTTTTAACATGCATTTAACGTATAAACTTTTATTTATTGAACTAAATATGGCGCTAAATTACCTCATTATTAAATATATATATATATATATATATATCAAATGAAAAAGCAGAAGTGATCTATAAAGTATCCGACTGTTGACCTGAGATTTATAAAAAATTGTAATTTGTCTGAGTGACGTCATCGCAATACTAAGTTAGCAGCTAATATCAGTGATGCAGTCAGATATTGAGTCAAAAATAACGTAAAACCAGGCATATATATGCACAGGTCAAGGTTGTCAACACAATGGGGACGAATTATTAAGATTTTGGTTGTACCAGTGTCGGTGATATTAAAAAAAATTACGCATAGAAAATCCGATTCAATAAGAATCAATGAATAAGAATAGAAAGTATAGAAACGTTTTGAGGTTAAAAATCGAAGGGAAAATCCTTCTGCATCATTGTAACAAATTTTAAGTCATATCACCCAGCGTTACCAACCACTGGTCACGATAAATACCAAGACCACAACCAGGCAGCTTGAACCTACAAACACTGACTTATATACACAGTTAGTGATTTGATGGACTGAAGTTAAGTCTTAACTTGATCAATTCTAGCTTTTTACGAACGTGCTTCTGTATCAGCAAACGTCGAGGGAGACAGTAAGTAAACAAACGAAATCAACGTCCGAACCACCGCAGTCAATTCATACCATATCAACGGATATATCATCGCTCTCCATTACTTTACGTTTAACTTCAGCATTGGTCACCCGATGATCTTAACATATGATAGTGAAGATTACATTACGAGTAACGTCTGAGACTTATTAATGGACTATTATTATTTATATATTCTCATGATATAAATATTCGGTAACTAGATTATGCATATCTATATTCCCTTTGTTATAAGCTTTGTTTTGACCTATAATTTATTGTACGATTTACTGTTCTTAAGCTATGTTCAGTTTATTAACTACTGTCTCCCATGTTCACAGCCACTTTTTGGCTTTATTGTGTACAAATGTTATTTCCTATTTTATGGTGCGTTGCGATCTGTTTGATTGATATATATACCCAGTATGTCTGAAATAAATTATTCGATTCGCATACTGGAAGCTGGTATTTGGTGCTCTAGACTCAAGTGGACGGGCTAGGCGGACATAGGACCAATAAGGACGCTAGGCTACTCGTGCCGGTCGAACGTCATTGGTTTGGCACAGTGCTAAGATTTTATAAGTCGTATTTTGATTGGTGGATAAATCACGTGATAAAGAGCCGGACATAAAGTCATGACACATAAGCGACAAATAGCTCAAAGACACGCGTGATTAAAATCCTGAGCCCCACCCTTGCCTTCAACTTTCAGAAGCCATGTGTCCCAGCGATATAGTAATACATAGTTAACTGTTACGCAGTATACTCTGCCTTTAATGGGGAGATGAACATCTTGCCTATATTGTATGCCAAGACAGACTCTTAAATTTGTGAAGAGATTCAGTCAGACAGTAACCAGCTGGGGTTGACGAGACTTTCAGAAGAACTAAAGTTGCCGATGCGTTCGGCTAATTCATTTCCAACCGTTATTTTATATGATGACGTAAACCAGTGCAAATCCAAGTCACCGTTTCTAACCTCAACATATTTTTACTTTCTTTTTGGTTTTGAGTTCTTATTGTGATTTTTGTGTATGACAAGAAATGGACTGATATATTGTTGTAATTGTTATAACTTGTCAATTGAATGCTCATTGTCTTGGCTCTTTCTTTCCATTATATCAGTATTAGTTCAAATAATGAAAGAATCAATATGCTATTGAATGTATCAGTATAAAATCATCAAAACAGTAAACTTTTATGAAATCAAAGTTTAGGATTTAATTACCACATACATAAGAATTTGATTATTTTATAATATATAAATATTGAATATGATAGACTATCTTAATCAACAATAAATAATACTTACTTCTGCTAATTGTACAAGTATTTGTTTATTTTGATTCAATTTAGCATTTAATTCTTGTTCGGTCCAACGACTTTCCAATGATTGACGTTCTAATTCTAAGGCTAGAAGATTTTCTTCGTTTCGTTTTTTAGTATAATTGGTTAATGATGATGATGGTGTTGCTGTCTGGAGAAAATTAAAAATAAACAGATGAATTGATAGAAACTGATTATTATCAGGATGGGCGATTGCGGAGATTGAAGTAATTTCAATAGATGAATTCATGAATCTTTAGTAGCTTAAGATCGTATGATTGATTGCTATTGACATATAAATGTCACCAATCCTCGTATATAATTATCGACTTAACTCGCGTTAGTGAATAACGGAATCAAATAAGTCAAATACGAGAATGAATTTCGAATACTTATACTTCGTACAATTGTTGATCGAGATAAACGATCGAAGGAACGAAGCATAGAAAGGGGAAGCGAAATGACACTCAGTGGAGAAGGCGTGTGAGCCAACTCCCTTTAATCAAGTGTTAACCAATATTTATAGCCATATAAAAATAGGTTACAGACATGTGATAAACAGAATAAGACGTGTGCACACAAATACGCTCATATAAAAACAGTCATGCTTGATAAGCGAATAACTAACAAGGTCGAAACGTAACTTAAGTAGAATGGAATAATCGGTCTGTTCAGAAGCTAGATAAAGATATATGGACTTAACATAGCAACCGATACTACAAATCAATCTAAGCTAGACCACCATTAAAGTTTGTGCAATATCATGGGTTGAGTAAAGTTAGATATTAACACCGTTGGATGCCGGCTCAATGGTCTACGGGTTAAGTGTTCGCGTGTGAGACTGAAGGTCTTAGGTTCGACTCCCTGTGAAACTCCAGTAGTTCATGGGATTATCATCAAATCTTATGATCTCCCTCTTCAGCGGGTCTAAAGCTTTAGATATCATTGTTATCCAACTCTTTCGAGGACGAATATCAACTGTACGTGAGGCAGATGTAGACTCATACGACATACTCTTGTCAGCCACAACTTGATCATAATGTTCACTCCCCTTTTGACATAAACGTTCTAACTCAATTTCTCTTTGTATCTGAGCTAAACCTGCTTTATCTATTTCTAGCTCCAACAGGGGTTCTATTCGGTAGCCATTTCTTTTAAATCGGTCGTCACTATGAATTTCTGAATAGTGAGGAAACAATTTAGGAATCTGATCAGTTTTATGATTCTCCGTAGACATTTAGGAGTACTCAATGTATGGATTTTTGATGAATTGACTGTTCGAAACTTTGTAAGAAATTACTTCCTACAGTAATAGCACGTATTAAAATAGTCATAGAAGATTAAAGAAATAGATGGATACTAAACTGTTTGTATGGTATACTACAAAATTTGAATTTGCATTGAATTAGAACTGTCTAAAAGAAGTTACATAATTTGAATGACGTTTACTTCAACATTACATAATCAAGTTTCCTTTCTGTACGAGCCGCCAGTATTGGAAGATATCTAACCTGTACTGTTGTATTCTCGGTATTCAAAAATTCACTGACCAGCTAACTACTTATGAACTAGTCAAGATAGAAATTATTTTGAATAATTACCAAAAAATAACAAGTGATGTTGTGGTGTGTGCTACTTATATTGATATAAGTAGTATATGACACGAGTTAAAAACGTTATGTCTGGGCAGCTGAAGATGGGGGAAGACCAAGAAAGGAAGAGTGAGAACACCATGCAATTTGTAAGAAAACGCATGAACAATGAAGTGTGAGACAATGGATTGATGTTTGCAGCATGGACAGTCCAGGTTGATATGATGGATTGATATTTTGCAAATTAACGATTTGCTATATGGTTTTTCTAGTTTACCAAGTAACTCTGTAATTCTGTGCTAAATACATTCCATTGTCCCCACCCGGGTTCTTGTTCACTACAATGTATGTAGTTACATCAACAACAAAAAATTCACTATTATAGCATAAAGGGAATTCGTTCTAACAACTGAATTGAAGTTTATGTGACTTACATTGTTGGAAAAACTTTGCATATTTTGTTCATTCATTTCACTAAAAGTATTATTTATATTTGTGGAAGTGTAATTACTAGCCACATTTTCATGATTCACAACAAGATTACAACATTTCATTCCTTCTTCTGAAAATAGAAAAAGGTCAATAATATAAATAATTTATAATTAAACGAAAAATTTTCTTTCACTATTTTAATTATAATAAAATAGATATCTCTAGGAAATAATTAGACCAAGAAATTGATACATTCACGGTTGACAGACATATTAGTATTTTTTTGATGAAGTTTTGTTCTCTGAGCTGGATGGTTTGGTCGTGGAGCATTCATCATTCTTCTGAACGACATCATCAGCACAAACTTCAGGTAAAAGTGAAGTGTTCGAATTTCTCCACATGTGGTTCACAGCTTGTCTTATACACCTCGATGTTGATTGGTTTTTGTTGTATCACCCAATGGAAGATACAATCAAAACAAAGAAGTAAACAATGATAGGTTTAAGGTCAACAAGAACCAATCAACATCGAGGTGTACAGGACAAGTTGTGAACCATATGTTGAGAAACTCGAACGCTTCGCTTCTACCTGAGGTTTGTGCTGATGATGTCGTTCGAAAAAAAAACAATGAAAGCTCCACGACCAAACCATCCAGCTCAGAGAACGAAACTCCATCAAAATCATCCACCTGAGCTACAAATCTTCTTCACCATCTTAATATTAGTAACTGTATACACGCTTGATGGTAATCAGTGACGCATATGAAACAGATTAAGATGGATGAAATACTGTAAGTTTATTTCATGTGTTTTTATGGTCTAGCTTCTTAGTTCGTCTAGGTAGTAGTTTGAACAGTTCAACTATTTGATATGAATCAGTTTAGTTACATCGATAAAAAATAAGACCCCTTTTAAGAAGACAGATTCTAAACAATTTGTTTACAATGCTCAGCACAAACATAATCTAAGTATACTTATAGGTTCATTCTTTGCCAGTTAGCACTTATGAATGAATCCAAAAACGTACAACAAGCTGATCGTGTCATTTTTCGATAAACACTTGTATTTTAACTTCTTTTTATTTTTCCAACTTTTCCTCGAAATACACTTTTTGTCTAACTCATCTTCCTCAAACCCTTCAAACTGAGTACAGTACAATATTCGAAAGAGTTTAGACAGGGTATAATCATTGTCTCCAGTAGATAATTCAACAACTTGAATAGTTATATTGAACCGCCAAGCCTTGCCTTTTAGTGTGTTGCCTATAATCATAACGTCATAATTCTATAATAATTCTATCAACCACGAAATTTACATCAGAAAACAGTAGAAGATCATAAGCAAAACAGTAAAGATCCCTACATTAGTAAAATGTAAGCAGAAATACTCAAACAAATAAGCAAACTCAGGTAACAAAAACCATAAGTAATAACGACATTTAGTACTCCCAAGTCACATTACCTAGAACGGCCGACATTCCACTTTGATTTTCAAGCAGATGTAATTCATAGTTTTTGATTTCCTGTACCACTCAAACCAAAGATCAAAGATCATATGAATTAGTTCTCTTTCTCAGCATAGTCAATTATATGCTACTCTTTTAACCTCCTTTTACTTTATTTAACATACCATATCAAGGTAGACGATGATTGGGACACCTTTCTCATTCATAACTATTTAAGAGGTAACCGATATTAACAGACTCAACTTATGACTCTATAACTACTCCATAACATACAACTTCATAATTCAGTTAGTTTCACCGATTATCATGAAAAAAATGTACGACTCCAAGCTGACTGAGCATGCGAATGTGTACTAGGTAACTAAAATTCACTACAATTTCCCATTAGCTTAGCTTACTTCCACTACACACATAAAGTGCAGTTTGAAAATATCCATCAAGAAATATTTGTAGCTTAAGTATGTCTAACACTCTTAGTAGTCATATTTTAAATGCGTCATTTAAAGAGTAAAATACTGTCTCTAGCAAACATTTGAATATCAATCCAATACTGCAAGTAGATTAATTTGAGACGATAGAATTATTTCAATAATTCCTATTGGATGATAACACTGAATACTTAATACATGACAATCACAAGTCAATCTGTAAAGTTATATAATGAAGAGAATTTGTGAACTATATAAGACAAAAATATACTTATGAATATAAAGTATGAAAATATGGCATAATAGAAAAATAGAGAAAAATAGAAGAAAAATAAAGTAATAATTTTAGGAAAATATACCTTGAGATAAATAATCAATTATTGCTGTCAGTCCCAGTTTACATATATCTAGAAAAGAATAATCAATATAAAAAGTATATATTCAATTGGAAATACATAACTCTTTGCCCTCTGTATTATTATAATAAAATTTCAGCAATACTAATAAAGAATAACTGTGCAATATCATGGATTGGATGTCAACTTAGAGGTTGATCTAAGGTTAAACACACCTTGCGAGACTTGAAGGATCTGGATTCGATCCTCAGTGATTAGGGTTATGCGTGTGCATTGGTCAAAAGTCTTATACTAAGGCTAACAAGTTATCCAGGGTTTCTTGGTTTGTAATGGTCAAGATCAGTCGGTGATGTAAACTATAAAATTCAAAAATCCCCACAAACCCCTTATAGTAATAATAATCATGTGCTCACTAGTGACTAAATTTGAGAGGTGATTCCTGATGTCTCATCGAGAAGCCGTGAATAGTGAGATTCAACCATGTCACGTGTAAACCGTTAGATGCTAAGTTGATGCTCTGCAATAATAATAGTACGAAGAAGAAAAAAGAAGGGAGTTTTCCTACTTTCCCTATTAAATTAATTTTCAAATGACATAGGTCATAATCAATATAAAAGTTCACTAGTTTGACATGTAACAATGTCTATTAGTTTATATATGCAACATTTCGACCATTGTAGCACAGAAATTATGGATTTCTAAATGTAGAGACATAATCAATTTACTGAAAACGATAGTTTGCTCGAGTACCTCTAGCAGTTAATTACTCAATTCGGAATCTTTCCAGATCGTTTTACTCTTCAAAAAGAAGAAAAACATGTTCATAAGTTGTACTGGAGCCCATATGGTCGGACCTTAGTATTAAAACATTAGTATTGTCTAGTCAAATTATTGATTAGTTCGCTCTAAGGATGTAGGCCAGATGAGCTATTTTATCAATATCTGAATGAATAATGAATAAATACCAAGACCTTAATGCTTGTCAGTCGTCCGACTAATTAATATCCAGTATCTAATCAAAAGAAGAAATTAGCAAACAGATAAAATCCTTATTTCACGGCTGTTTCCATATATGAGTGGACTCATACAACAATATGGTGTAATATTCTGTTCACACACCAACATAAATAAGAAATAAGTGCGCATAACTACACAGTATGTGTAAATGAAACTATGTGTCTGGTCCATAATAGATTAACAACAACCTCTTGCTCCAATTACTTCAATATTCTGACTAACTAGATAGTATCAAACTAGCCGTTCAAACAAACAGTTTGATTCAAAATTTGTATTTAACAACTGAATTACATTAGCTATTTTCTTTTTAATGAACAACATTGAGATTTCATGAGATTACACCCACCTGAAGTAGGATATTGTATATGATCGCAGGAAAGAGTTAATTCTTTCAAATCTTTCAAATAGCACAATTGTTTAGGTAAAGATGACAAAGGATTATTTTTCAAATAAAGTTTAGTAATATGTTGTAATTTCCCAAAATCTGATGGTAATTCAGTAAGACGATTATCTGTAGAATAATTAAAATAAATTTTCTTGACAAAATGTGAATATATTTTTGTTTCTTATATCTTGAAAGTAAAAGATTTCTGAGTAAACGATGTTATAACTACGACCTTGAGCGGTTTACTACGCAACCAGAAAAGTGTTTAGTTTTGAAGCAATTTGTGACGAACAGTAATAAAATTGCAATGGGATAAATAACTTTAATATGATAAATAAACAAAAATCTGTTAGGATTAAAAAATAGGAGCCCAGGTAGGAGTCGTGAGTTACTATTAGGAATGTTATTGTTAGAAGTCCGGGTTAAGAGTGTTACGACTGGGAGTTAGCAATGAGGATTAAGTTAAGGGTTCAGATTGTTAGAGTTAGAGAGTTTGTTTACCCCTAAAACACGTTTCTCTATGCTTTGGATCACTTTAATTACATTCAGATAGTCTGCATTAGGAGCATGTGTTTCTTGTAATTCAGTGTACACTCCACTTTGTATTCACTACATAGTCGCACAAAAGATACTTTTAACAGTTTCAAGTATTTGGGAAACTGAGTATAGACAATTTTACTTGCTTTTCAGTAAGATATATGTTATCTTTCACTGCGTTTTGTATTTTGAACACACTCTAATAGACGTCATCTTAAATTTGATTGGTTCCCTGAATATCATTGTTTTAATGCGGTTCAAACGATTTTTGACCATAAAACAATCGATATTTAGGAAAAATAAGATTTATTTAATTAAAAACAACTGAAATATTTTTAAGTACAATGAATATTAAGTGGACGTTTGCTTACAAATCTACAGTTCATTATTGAGTATCGAACATTTTGTTAAGTTAGTGGATTAATATTTACTTAACCTGAAATATTCGTTTATAATCTTACTTAATGAGAACGAAAGAAGGAAATAATAATAAACAACGTTATATCCACCGTATAAGTTAAAAGTTGCAGTGACTGTCACTAAATTGATAGTGAGTTAACTTTTCAAGCGACAAATGCTTGGTTTCGCATCTGTGTAAACAAAAATACTGAGATGCAACCTCAAATCAGATGGGACCTGAGTTCAATACTATGCATTATCTAAAATGCTTACAATTAACTTGTAGTCACAGAAAATATCGAGGCATTCACTCAAGGAACAAACATACCAACAGAGATTGGTTAGATGTAATCTCGAATATCAACAACGGGAAAACATAAAACCCATATACACACAAGAAAGAATATCACTCTAAGGACATGTGTGAACAACACTGGGAGAAAATAGTATAGCATAAAATTATCGTGAAAATCTTTATATTTCAATTTACCTTCAATGTTAAGAAATAAAAGTTGAGAAAGAGATGTGATGGTAGATGGTAATGTTGATAATAGATTTTTTGAAGCATTTAGAACCTAAACATATAATTTTAGGCTATTAATTTTACCGGAAACAATATAATCAAAATATTACCTGTAAACATTTCAACTCAGAAATATTATTAGGTAATTGTTGAAATTCATTTGAACTTATATCAAGCAGTACAATATTTTGAAGATATGTTAGTTTACCACCAGAATCAAGTTTTTGTAAGGAATTTTGTTGTAAATATAATTTTGTTTTTAGTAAAACTTTAACAAGGGAAAAAGTTCCTTCAGGAATCTAAATATTAATTGTAATCCTATCAAATATAAAGTATATATATTACCATTTTAAGTTCACACGAAGACAGATCAAATATATCATCTGGACGTTCTCGAGCCTAAAATTTATACAGATATAGAAAATAGAATAGGTATACAATCTCAAAAAGAAAATATTTGTAAATATATTACGAAATACTAAGAAATAAAAACACACTTAGAAAACTGGCAGCCTAATTTTAAAAAATTTAAACAAATATTTCTAATATCTCAAACGTATTCTCCACGTATATAGCTTAATAAGAAATACTTGACACAAAAATAATTGAGTTCAAATCACTACACTTACAAACAGTACAACACAGAAAGTACATATAAAAGGAGGAAGGTATTCAAGTCAACAAGGAAAATTTATAAGTATGATAGATTATTATCAATTTATTTACCAGGTACAGGCTTGTATACTTGATTTGAAGCTAAATTCTAAGTGTGAGGGTTAGTAGTGATAGTACACAATCAGTCGAACCGAAATAGACGGGAGTAGCGTTGGTACAGACTACATAGTGGCTGAGAGTCCAACACCCCGACTACTGAGCCACTGCTTTTCTGATAAGTATGAAGAAACCATTTGTCTGAAGTTCAAACGATGATTTTAATTGGGTGAATGTTTTATTTATTTATTTGAACACCTTAACTTCGGTACATGGGGGCACCAAATACACATGCACCATACAATAAAAATGAGGGTTTGAAAAGACAATAATAATTATTATTATTACATTATTATAGGAGAGGCAGATCAGTTAGGAAAAATATAACCAGAAAGTTCTATTAATTAGGGACGTTACACTCATTTTTATGAAGTGAATGAAAATTGCAGAAGGATAGCCGTTGGATTCTATCCTGAATCATATCTGATAACGTCTCAAGCCACTGTATTGCACCAATTTTAGGACCCAAACCAAAGAGTCGTGACGGACCAACAGATGACAGTCCTGTACAGCTTCATTTCATACCAAGACACCATGCGTTTACTAAATTTCAGAATTCACAAGAGGATTATTTTGATTCGTCATAGCAACACAGCATAGGAAAATCGATATTGCTGAAATTTTCTTGTGTTAAACTTAATTTTCAGTGAAGCTTTTTTTCGTCCAGACTATAATTTATGGACGAACCAGTCAGATATAAGATAACAGGTCTTGGCGTGAAATTCATTTGCCCATCTAGCTGTATAGCGTTTTGGCATTTTAGCTGATGTCAGTTCGTGATGAAAACTCTAAACCTAGTTCCTAATTATCAACTGTAACCTATAGTTCTAATTCCTCAAACTGCTTTACAAGTTATTTAGTCTTAGTTATTAGATGAAAATTCTCAGGGTCACTTCAGCGTCGATCACAGGTTGTTCACAAAGCATAGTCTCACTGTTTTTTTTTTGATGAACTGACTTTCTGACGTGCACGTTGGAACTAATGAAGCATACTTCGTGAGGGCCTGTCCGGTTTCATATGTACTTATTAGTGAGGACATAAATATTCCATCATCTGTAACTTCTTTTGATCGTCGTAAATGATAAATGTACACTGAACTTACAATTAAAATACGTAACGAGCATCTGTCTATCAATAGACAGATCAACAGTTGTTGATCTCCCAATAAACTTTGATATTATTTCTCGTTAATAAATATCTTAATCGATGTATCACTTTTTAATGTATTTGACAGCAGTCATCGTGTTATACGATGGAAATAAAGGTGAACATATGAGACACATGGGACTAGGCGAAAAGACCATTCGGTGGTATTTCAGACAGACAGCGACAAAAAGGAGAAATTCCGCATTATTTTTATGCGTTTCTTCTTGATTTTCTAACGGAATTTACATTTTATTTCCTCTTATTCGCCTTTATTTCCCTTTTACTGGTTACTTGAGCTACATTCATGTAACGATTTATAAATCGACAAATCGTTTATATTGCAATCAATGCCATCAGTTTTTTAATTGAATTTCTCATTTTAGGTAGCATTTGGTTTAAACCTACGAGGTACATTTTTTTCTCGAGCAACCGCCTCGATCCATCAGATTGCTTTTTAGAAAACATCAGTGACCTAGAATCGTAGACACCTTAACTGAAAATCCACCTCTCAAATGTATTCACTATTCACCACGTTCAAAGAAGTACTTAAGAGATATAGAAAGTATAATATTTACACTACTTTCATGTGTAAGCCATCGAAGCACTTCGAAAATACTTAGTGTAAGATTGGAAGTTCGTTTTTTAGATCTTACCTTTCATGAATCACAAATGCCTTGATATAACCCACTCGGGGTCTCACTTTGTCCACTTGTATGCTTATTTATTAATTTTTTTAATCCCACAACTGTGTGATTGATATATTGAGGACATTTTTATCAAAAGCTTAGTGAGTTCAACTTTTTTACTCGGTTGTCAAACTAGATATTTTCTCGTCTTTTCTTACCAGATTCTTTACATATGGATCTAAAGAAGATACTATAGCACATAGTGAAGCCTCAGAATAAACCTAAATCTACCAAAAGCTAGACCTCTCAATGATTCCACAATAATTTTTAAAACTTCTTCACATCAATTAAAATTAGTTACAAGTACTACATAACAAGACATCTTTTCAGAACCGAAAATGAAAAGGCTTGCAGGAAAATTTGTTCAGAATTTCATGTGGTCGAAAGTAGTAGACAACGAAACGTCTCAACAAAAGTAATAGGAGTGGAACTTAAGTAGAATCGTTTGGAAAAAATTGGTGTTTCGATTTTCAGTAGCAAGCATAGTATGTCAGTGCCCCTAGTTAATACTTCCGGTGAAGTTCCAGCTTCGCTGATGAGGCTGATACAACTTGTCTGGGTAAGGTGTCTTAGTCATTAACTACTCAATAAGAAATAAAGAACCCCACTTTAAGTTTATCAGATCGCGGTTTGTGAACTTTTTTGATATGACCTTGGAGATTATCAGAGCTGGAGGAAGCAAAATAATAAGATATATTAACACCCGGATCGTAATTAAAGATACAAAATGGCAGTGAAAAGTCACTGAGAATCCCGGGGTACGACAAGGGGAAAAGATTTAGGCATTTTAAGTGCGTCTTTATGTTCCTGAATGTGCCATTCATAGTATACTGGTATTTATTACCGTGTACGACGTGCATGAGCACACTCTTCCTAGAAATAACTTCTAAGCCTCAACCTTAAGCCCATCTAGTTGATTCGTTCAGGTCAACTCAGAGATCGAAATGATCAGCCTCACTTCTGACTGTTCCCCAGATTTTGACATCATTCGCAAACAATAATGTCGACGACTTAAGCAATCACGGCATTTTATTAACGTAGAGAAGAAAGAGTAGGAGACTTGATATAGTGCATTAGGGTACATCACTTTTGACCAGTTTCCATTCGGATAACGTTCCATTAACCTGCACTCTCTGTCTGTGATCACACAAGAAGTTTTCTCACCATTCCTGTACATCACCTGTTATCACGAAGCTCGAGAGATTCTGCATATAACCTTTTTGTGAAAACTTGTCAAACGCTTTGTTAAAGTCTATGAATATCACATTGACAGACAGACCGTTATCTAGGGATGCCGTCTAATCCTCTCTCGCTATAAGTTAGTTGAGCATGAATGCTTGTTTCAAAACCCGTGTTACTCGGGAGTTAACAAATTGTAAGAATCTATGTGACTTGGCAAGTTAACCCGAATTATCTCAAATAAATTAAGGACTATGCTGGTAAGACTGGAAAGTCGGTAGTTAGATACGATCTGTCTCTGACCATCCTTAAATATAGGACTGACTATAGCGTCCTTCCAATCTCTAGGGAGTTGAGCCAGTGAAAGGGATATGTTGAAAGGCATCGCGAGTGATCTTGAAATGATGTCCGCGAGGGATGACGGTAGTCGTGGATGTAACCCATCAGGGCCTGGCATCTTAAAGGTTTGAGGTTAGTGACCAATAGAAGAAAAGATTCCTCAGTCACCTGTACAGATTCCATGTTTGGTATCTTGATGTGATTGGGACAAGTATTTGTAACAATACACATAGAGTAAACTTCGCTAAAATAGTTTGAAAAGTCTCAGCTTTTGCCCGATCTGGTTCAGCTAGTAAATCCGGGCCCTCTCTTTTACAAAACCACAAATTCTTCAAAGCTCTACTCCTTTTCGTGCATTATGATCTTATCGGCGACTTCCACCCCTTTATTCTGTAGTTCTATTGGCAAGCATGAAACTATTATTTCCAAATTAGCCGTAAAATTAACATCAGACATGTAGCCCATTTCCTTAACATTATACATACATTACGTAGCTCAATCGCGAATTCGGTTAAGACGTCAGCTGATCCTCTAACAGATTTGTGGCTCAATAAATCAGTAACCAGTTCTCATACAACAAGGTGCTCCTTACCAAATAGGTCATATAAAATTCGTTTAGCTCTATCATAACCCAAATTACTGGGCAAAGAATTGTAAGCTTCATTAGTCGTCCTGATCTTTCCTTTGCAATCATATAACAAATACGACAACATTTAGACCTTATCGGACAGCTTACTTTCGATAATGCTGCTAAACTGACTAATAAAACGGCAGGACTGACTTGGTTGTCCATCAAAACACATATCAACATTATGTAAAGCCATATTATTAACCAAAGTATGTAACATATCCTTCAAGTCATCAACACAGTCGCCCTTAGAGATGCTAATATCTCCCTTGAATGATTATTACAGCCAGTATATCAATCCAAATTCCTTTCCACTTTAGCATTTTCCTCACATTTGTCTATGGGCAGCTGGTTATCGTCCTCTATGACCTTACATTCTTATTCAGCCATATCAAACACTTTTTGGACATCTAACATCTTAAGCTGCCATTCTAACCCAGATCTCTTTTCTAAATTCTTCTTCCTCAGTAATGTCCAAAAAATCTAAGGTATGAAGACCAAAAACTGAAGGACTTTATGTTACGTCCAAGTTTCTTCTCGTTCCCGTTATTGAAGCACGGTATATCCATCACAGTTCACTCGCGATTTACAAATAGTCGACTTAAATGTCGTTCATCAATTTAGTAGGTTACCGGAGCGAAAACTCCCAACTACAAACTAACGACAAAGAGAAACTAAAATGTCCAAAAATAATGATATAAAGAAGCAAGTCCAGAAGTTGATTAAAACAAATATATCCGAAAACATAGTGAAATTGAGACTACTTAATATAAAGGTTTTAATCAGCTAAATGTCTTCAGTACTCCCGTAACACTGATAGACCTAGTCCAAAAATTGTAGATTTGTTATGATGTAATTGCCTATTCTATAGGATATTAAGTGAAAGTCACATCATCGTCTATCATGATTCATCGCGTTGTGACAATTATCAATATATGATGAAAAACACATTTAGACTAAAGATAGAACAATATATCTAATATGGATAAGAACACGCCTGCAAAGCCGAGCCATGCCGTCCGATCAATTCGAATTAATTCAACTCTGTTCGTGCATTCTCCATCGTTGGATTTTTCTCCGCGTTAAGTGTTGAATATTTATTTTCTCAGTTATTTCGTGTTCACTTTTGAGGATTGTGTGAGTAGGACTATCACCTTACACTACTCTCCAACCAGAATCAACATGATGTTGGTTCGATATCAAATTAGATCCGATAGTCGTGCATCGGAGGTTAGTAAGAATAACAAGGATCTTCCGTGTATTGACCAGCTGAAAAATGAACCAAACAAAAAGGCGGTAGCAACTTATACAAGGCGCTTAGATCCATACAAACCTGTCTGATATGATATCAGAACTGGAGTTTTGAATGTGTGCACGAACTTTCTTTACTTTTTCTTCTGGTTATCATCTTCAAGTGTTAATTGGCCTAAGACAGACTAACCACTGATATGGTTGAAGGTATTTTATAACAATAGTACGTTAGCTTCCTACCACCGACCGATTTCTCTTATCTTTACAGTTATAGTTTTAAATTGACCCTCCTTGATTACCTACTTGATAACCCTTTAGATTCTGGCTCACATGGCTTTCTTCTATTCAAGTCACTTCACACAGACATGTTGACTTGCTGGAATATCCACATTGTCAAACTGAAACACAACCATCCTATTGATACCAACCTTCAAGTTACCTCAAGTTATTTGACAGGGTTGACCGTAACATCCCTCTAAGAAAGCCAAAGTTTGTAGGAATAAGTGTGTGTTTGATTACGTGGCTCTCATATAACCTAAACGGGAGACTGCAAGCTGTCAGAGTGGTTTCAACTGACAAGTGTGATGCCACAAGGCTACCCCTTTCCCTATTGTTCACTAAGAACCGACCTAACTCTTTCGACAATCAGATTTCTCCTTAAGCAGATGATTGTATGATTCTTAGGGAGATTCTTGGTTTTTTAAGGAAACCCTTAATAAGATACTTGACTGGACCGACAAAATTTTCTCCTTTCCAATACTTGTAAATCCAGAATCCTAATGATGAACGGTAATGACATTTCGTTCACTTCACGATATCTGGGCGATTCGTTTTTCACACTGTTTATCACTGTGAACGAATCACGTGTTACTCTTCGTGATACTCTAGATGTCTCTTATCAAAAATGCGCAACCAATGAGGCTTACTTTCAAATCAATTGTTTTGTCCCTTGGTTTCTAGGAGGGATATAAAAAGAACCATATTTTCCCACTGTCAAAACGTTCTTTTAATATACATACTCATTTTCAAGTAAACGTTTGACGATTCTATTAAAAAACGTTTGAAAGCCCGATATTTAGAAAGATGCCACAAGTGTTGGGAGTTTGACTACATCTTCACCAGCAAAATCTTTTGCAATCGAAAAGTGCCAACTCAATGAAATGAGAAGCTAATTGGCTCGAAGATATGTTTGATAGAATATCAAGTTGGTTAACGGTTGTAAGACAAGTGCGGAGTACTCACTGGTGATCTGTTGCGGGTGCGTGATCAAGCGACTTCAGCTGAATCAGTCTGTTAATACTAATGCGGCAGGGATTTTTGTACTTGTTGTGATTATACTTGCTTTGAGTACTTATTGCACCAAAAAGCATTCTTGGTCTACTTTAACTAAGAGTTCTTTGGTTAAAGTTTGAATTTTTTGCTAAATCTTGTCCTAGGTACGTTTTTTTACTCCTAGACTAGCACTTGTGTTCACATTGTGATCATTGTGTGTTTTTAAACCTTTTAAATCTAATTACAATGGTTGGTAAGATTCACAAATGTGGGCAACCAAATTGTTTGTTCCCCGTTGAGGAGAGAATGCAGTGTGATGTGTAAAAAGTGGTACCACAAAATGTGTGCACTCCTAAGTCCGATGGCATACAAAAGATGCTCGAAACCTAACTCGCATTGGCTTCGTATGTTCTGCTGTACTGATAAAAAGGTACTAATTCAGGAGGCTATGGGCCTATTGACTTTGGCCTGCAAGAAAAGCGATGACACATGCGCTGACAACACCGACACTGACAGAGACGATTGTGTCAGTATAGTACCTGCTGTTACGCGACGCCTCAAAGAACCGACTCTGACCGACGCAAAAGTGAGATCGCCGTTAACATTAACAAGGGGAATAATACCACCTGGTACTGACATTGATAGCAATGCACCTTTAGTGGGAACCGACGAACTGGATAAAACCATCACCGTTCCAAATAGTCCGAATGTCCTGAGGGATGAAAAATGGACTGCGGTACGTAGGAAACGAAACGAAAAGAAAAAAGCTATAGGCAGTACACAGGTAGTTAGTAACTTACTGATGGACTCTCATTGTGAGTCACATACTGCGCTACCAAAATCTGATGGTAAGAGTGAAACCCACGCTGGCGTGACTGAGAAGAAAAACCAAAAAACAGTGGAAACTAATGACTGTTTAAAGAAAAGTCCTTGGTGGGCTCTCAGACAAATCCGCCAAAGCTCCAAAGTAAAGCTTCGTCTAACACTGTTGTGAGTCACTCACAGGACTCTGTTCAATAAAAGCTAATCGTAAGATACCAGTAGTTAATATACAGGATCTATCGTCACGGTCGAAAATCGGCAACACAATTTCAAAGGAAGCTAAACCGCTTCCTAGTCTAATTATTTGGAATCTAGAGGAGTTGAAAGATAATGACCTTAATAAAAGACATGCAGACGGTCTGCAGTTAGTGAAATCTGTAGTCTGAAATGTACTGCTTGAAGAGGTTCCAGGGGTGCATATAACAAAGGTAATAAGACTCGGTAAATGGGTCGGAGGCCAGACACAACCAAGAAGGATCTTGAAGTTGGTATTCGGGAATTTCGACATGATATTGAATAACGCACCCAAAACTCGTGATTCAAATATTCGTATCTGACCAGATTGGTCTCTTGAGGATCGAATGAAGTGGAAGAATGCTCGTACAGAGTTAGGAACTCGAATGCTAAATGGCGAAACGAATCTTACGACTAAGGGTTTTCGGGTAGTCAGATCTTGGGAGCCAATGCTTCCGAGGCTTGTATAGGTAAAACGAATGATTCCCAAAGCACCCTAAAACTGTGTTATACGAACGCTCGTAGTTTTCGAAATAAAACGTCCGAGCTAAGTTTGATGGTGGATGAATTAAGTCCCGATATAATCGTTGTTACAGAAACTTGGCTCACCGTAGATATAGATTGTTCTCCCATCATCGCAGGTTACATCTGTATTAGAAGTGATAGGGAGGAGGCATAATATTATACATTAGTGATCACTTTCGTATACAATCAACAATATCGGTGGCGCATACTAGTGGTACATGTGAGGTAGCATATTGTAAGATTAAATCTAGAAATGGGTTGGTGACTATAGGGGGGAATATACCGTAGTCCGTATTGTCTGGTTGACGACTTTATCTTAAGACACGCCTGTTCTTGGAATACGGCAGAAAGTTGTCCCATCACTGGAGACTTCAACGCACCGTATATCAACGGAATAGAGCTTACAGCTCCAGGTGGGGGGTTTGATAGCGAGCTTCTATCAACCATTATTCAGTGTGCACTTGTACAATGTATCGCAAAACGGACACATATTGACTTGGAATATGACCCATCATTGCCGGACCTTGTCATCACCCACCACTGTGAGGATGTCATCTACATTCGGCACCTTCCCCCACTAGTGAATAGTGATCACGTTGTACCTTACTTTAAGTTTAGGACACATGGTATACAATTTGTATCTGCCCCACTCCGTCCCCATATCTGGCGAGCTAATATTCCGGCAATCAGAGACTGTGCTATCTCGACTGACTGGTCGGTCGACGCGGATGGATCGATCGAAGACGAATGTAATACATTTAATGCCGAATTTGAGTCCGTAACATCACCGTTTATCCCAAGGTAAACAGGTAAGCTATCACATTGCCCTTCATGGATTAATAAGAAAATTCGGAAGCTGTTGAAGCGTAGGAAACATTTCTGGGACTTATTCCTGTCGACAGGACACGCATCATTCACGTATGAATACCAAAAAATCCGGAATATATGTAAAAAGGCCATAGCTAAATTCCGTACTACTTACGAACGACAGTTGGCATATGATAGCCGTACTTGTTCGAAACGACTCTCTTTAGTATGTTAAACAGCGAACAAAAGATAGTGATGGTGCTCCCTCATTGCTGTTACACGAAAACTCAGATTTACTGGCTGAATCAGATCGGGCAAAAGCTGAGACTTTTTCAAACTATTTTAGCGAAGTCTACTCTATATGTATTGTTGCAAATACTTGTCCCAATCACATCAAGATACCAAACATGGAATCTGTACAGGTGACTGAGGAATCTTTTCTTCTATTGGTCACTAACCTCAAACCTTTAAGATGCCAGGCCCTGATGGGTTACATCCACGACTACCGTCATCCCTCGCGGACATCATTTCAAGATCACTCGCGATGCCTTTCAACATATCCCTTTCACTGGCTCAACTCCCTAGAGATTGGAAGGACGCTATAGTCAGTCCTATATTTAAGGATGGTCAGAGACAGATCGTATCTAACTACCGACTTTCCAGTCTTACCAGCATAGTTTCAGTTTCAGTTTGGGAAGGACAGGAGGCTCGATGGCCTATGTTAGTCCTGGCAATGGTGGTATCTCAGTTGATCCAACTTTCTTTTGAAAAAGTCGACGGATGGAGCCTCAACCACGTGCTGAGGTAGTGAATTCCACTCGTTGATGATTCGATGGGAAAGTCGATAGTCAGCTGACAAGTAATTTGTTCTCGGCTTATGAACTTTTTTGGAGTGTCCTCGTAAATTCTCTGTTTTGGTAGACAAGAAAAATGAGGGCATGTTAGGTGCAAATTTATCACTAAGCAATTTGTAGACTGTAATCAAGTCGCCTCTTGTTCTGCGATATGACAACGGGAAAAGGTTCAGCTTGGCCAGTCGAGATTCATACGGAAGCTTCGCTATTCTGGGAATAAGCTTAGTTGCCGTTCTCGGAACCTTTTCCAGAGGCCCACTGTCTCTTTTTAAGCAGGGACTGGCCGCTTGTATGCAGTAATCAAGTTTAGGACGAACGAACACTGTATACAAAGTCCAAAACGTCTTAGCGTCGACATGACTAAAAGCTCTACGTATCGACCATAACGTTCTAAAACCTTTAGCGGCTATTGCACGGTAGTGTGCAGTAGTCTTTAGGTCTTGGCTAACGATAACTCCTAAGTCATTATGTGTCTGGACGACAGGTAGCTCAGTGTTATTCATCGTGTATGTATCTGTACCTTGATGACCGATATGCATCACAACACACTTGGAAGTATTTATCGGCAACTGTCGTGTTTGTGACCATTCAGATAACTTCTTCAGGTCATTTTGAAGTTCTAAGCTATCACTTTTACATCGTATCGTTCTCCATATCTTGACATCGTCAGCATATAGCAAGACCGATGATGATAGGAGACAAGGAAGGTCATTTACATACAAGAGGAATAGCACTGGCCCCAAAACTGTACCCTGGGCACTCCACTAAGCACAGTTTCCCAGATAGACAACTTGGAGTTCACCCTTACTCTTTGTTGACGCCCGACTATGAAGTCTTTTATCCACATCAATAAATTACCTCCAATCCCGACATGTCTTAACTTATATAACAGCCGGTTGTGCGGAACTTTATCAAAAGCTATACTGAAATCAATGAAGGCGACGTCTACAGGTAGCTTTTGGTCCTTAAGAGCACACCAGCTTTCACGAGCCACTAATAAGTTAGTGAGACAAGAATAACCTATTCTGAAGCCATGCTGCTTCTCCGAGAGGATCCGGTTTTTATCGAGATACTTAAACAGCTCCTTCCGAATAATCTTTTCTAATATTTTAACAACCACACTAGTTCGGCTAACGGGGCGGTAGTTCTCAGGTTTGTGTTTCGTGCCTGTTTTGAAGACAGGACTTACTATGGCGTTTTTCCAGTCTTTCAGTAAGCGACCCTGCGTAACGGATAGGTTAAAGCATGTACTTAAAGGGTTCGCAACGAAGTTAGATAATTCCTTCAGTAGCCTAGGATGTAATTCATCGGGCCCCGTGGATTTACCTATGTCAAGCTTATTTAGCAGACCAAGGACATCGAGTTCTTTAATGGTCACGCTATCCAGTGTATGTATGGGGGATCTGTATACGCTGACGAGAAAAGCGCTTCTATGGTATACACGTTGCTAAAGTAGTTCGAGAACGCTTGAGCCTTACCAAAGTCATCCTCCATTAATGATGAAGCAGCACTGTCTCCCCATAGAGCAGGAATATTTCCTGTTCTCCTTGTCCTTTGGTTTATATAGGAATACAGGCGTTTAGGACATTCTATGGATTCCTTAACAAGTTTTTCTTCGTACAATTTTCTAGACTTACGGAGGGTCGAGGCACAAGTGTTCCGAGCCTTTCGATACTGAGATTTTGACTCATCAGTCCCCAGTAACCTAAATCTATCCCACGTTTTCCTTTTCTTACGGAGAAGGATACGGACCTCCCTACTGAACCATGGTGGTGAGTTTTTCGGCTCCTTTGGTATAGTCCAAGGGATGTGAGGTGTGGTAACTTGTAAGTATGAATTTCGAAATGCGTCCCAGGCCGTTTCAATGGAGGACTCTGGGTCTATTGTCCAATCT
The DNA here is from genome assembly GCA_944470365.2 of Schistosoma intercalatum. Lineage (NCBI taxonomy): Eukaryota > Metazoa > Platyhelminthes > Trematoda > Strigeidida > Schistosomatidae > Schistosoma > Schistosoma intercalatum. The sequence goes on from OX103725.1 coordinate 5,718,049, forward strand.
ATTAACGATGCTGAGTGCATGATGTCTGGTATGTTTGCTTTCCAGACGTTGGGTCTGGACTGGACTGACGCGTCCTCATGACTGGCAGTTATATGGAAGTCGAAAGTTAAAACTGCGTGGTCACTTTTACCTAAGGGTGGCATATGGTGGAGGTTCGCAACATCATCCTCATAGTGAGTCAGTATAAGATCTAATAAGGATGATTCAGTGTCCGGGTCGTACCTAGTCGCTTCTTTCACATGTTGCACTAGGGCACATGTGATAACCGCATCAACTAGTTCCTGCTCGAAGGAATTTTCTGACGATTCAGTTCGCAGATTTTCCCAGTCTACCACAGGTGCATTAAAGTCCCCTAGGATTAGACATCGACCACTTTGGGACCAAGTATTGAGACTGCTTAACAGGATCTCATTTGCCTCACAGCTTGGACTGCGATAGACCAAACCAATCAGCAGCTCTTGTCCCTTGCATTTCAAGCGGAGACTAATTCACACGTCCCACTCTCATGGTATACACTATCGATAATGGTAAATGGGATAGCATTCCTAATGAATAGAGCTACTCCCCCTCCTTTGCGCTTTTGTGTTCTGTCGGCCCTTACTAACGTAAAGCCCTCGAAATCAAGTTCTATACTATCTATAGCCTGTGTCAGCCAGGTTTCTGTTACTGCGATTATATCTGGCTCTATAGAGTCAATCTGTACACCTAGTTCCGATCGCTTATTAAGTAAGCTTCGTGCATTGGTGTAACAGATCCGAAGCCTGTTTAAGTGCCTTCCTGCTTCACCCAGAGTGGCTTCGGAATCATTCTCTGTCGAAGTCTTACAACCCGAAAATTTACAATTTTCAGGTCCTTTTCGCCAGCGTCTTACCTATGTTGTAGTTCTTTCTCGGCTTCCTGTCTTTTAACACGGTCTGCCAACGGTAGGTCCTTTCGGATAAAGACTCCTGAACCCTTTAATTTGTGTCCATTTTGTAAAATTAGGTCACGTTCGTTTGAAGAGCCGAATACTACTTTAAGCAGTCTGGAATGATTTGGTTTTGAGTCCGTTTGAATCCCTAGTCTATAAACTTTTAGCAAGGTGACCCCGGTCATATTTTGAGGCATGAGTTGATTAAGCAGCTGCCTAATCAGTACAATGTCATGCTCAAAACGAGCTTTAGGTTCAGAGCTATCGCTCTCCTTAATTCTATGAAAAATAGCTGATCTGTCGCTATGATCAGCTTTCGATTTTTCAACCACTTTTACGGGGGCAGGTTTCCCTTTTATATTAATACTTTTCTTCCTTACAACCTTTACCCATTCGTCAACGGTGCTGGTAGAAACAATAACAGTTGCGTCAAACCTAGTGTTGGGTTTTGGGGGGTTGTCGACGACCTGAGGGGTCGTGTTATGTTTACCATTTGAAACCGATCGAGCCTTGCGATTGCGGCTCGTATTTATTTGAGATAATTCGGGTTAACTTGCCAAGTCACATAGATTCTTACAATTTGTTAACTCCCGAGTAACACGGGTTTTGAAACAAGCATTCATGCTCAACTAACTTATAGCGAGAGAGGATTAGACGGCATCCCTAGATAACGGTCTGTCTGTCAATGTGATATTCATAGACTTTAACAAAGCGTTTGACAAGTTTTCACAAAAAGGTTATATGCAGAATCTCTCGAGCTTCGTGATAACAGGTGATGTACAGGAATGGTGAGAAAACTTCTTGTGTGATCACAGACAGAGAGTGCAGGTTAATGGAACGTTATCCGAATGGAAACTGGTCAAAAGTGATGTACCCTAATGCACTATATCAAGTCTCCTACTCTTTCTTCTCTACGTTAATAAAATGCCGTGATTGCTTAAGTCGTCGACATTATTGTTTGCGAATGATGTCAAAATCTGGGGAACAGTCAGAAGTGAGGCTGATCATTTCGATCTCTGAGTTGACCTGAACGAATTAACTAGATGGGCTTAAGGTTGAGGCTTAGAAGTTATTTCTAGGAAGAGTGTACTCATTCACGTCGTACACGGTAATAGTTACCAGTATAATATTGGTGGCACATTTCTTACACGCTTTCAAGAATATAAAGACTACTCAATGCAACGCAGCTGCTGTCAAACGTTTTCGTGCGTTATAGTCACTTCGCCGAGCATTTAAAGCTATGACGAGAAAATGTTTCGAATTTTATATCTCACCTATGTAAGACCATACTTAAAGTACTATATCCAAGCAGCTATCCCATGTCTGATAAAAGATACTAACTCGCTTTAGCGTGTGGGAACAAAATTAGTGAAGGGTCTTTCTAAACTCCCTTACGATGAGCTTTTAAAACGCCTAAATCTTTTCCCCTTGTCGTATCGTAGGACACGAGGTGATCTTATACTGGCATTTCATATCTTTAATTATTATTTGGATAATAATATGTCTTATCTTTTTGCTCCCTCCAGCACTTATAATCTCCGCGGTCATAGCAAGAAGGTTCTTAAACCAAGACCTAATAAACGTAGAGTGGGGTCCCGTTTTTCTCATCGAGTAGTCAGTGATTGGAACGCCTTACCCGAACAAGTGGTATCGGCCCTATCAGTGAATACTTTCAAGGAAAAGCTGGACCTTCACTGGAAAGCAGTGTGTCGGGATTAATACAGGTTCATCAACCTACTATCTTTATTAATGAAGACTGAAGACAGAGCTATTGATTCTGGGGATTTATTTGCCACTACACTTACTTCTTTTCTTTAGGTAGTGAAGAGGAAAACTGTTGTTGCTATTACTTAGTCGTTCGATTTATTGACTAGTATTTTATTTTTGTACTTCTGGTCGGTAAATTTTGGCTATTGAAAAGATCGAGGTTGAAAAAGAGGCCATTTCATAATTGAACGTTACAGTCTCCGGCTGAATTCTGTAATGAGTGGTGTTCCTTGATGTCATCGGCGAAAGCGTCTGTTTCGCAATGTAACGTCACTAGTATTCCCACGATTTGTCTGGATAACAATCTGGAGTTGGGCGATGGCTGTGATAGTGGTTTAGGTGGGAAATCAGAGGATGAGTTTTACGTTACAGAAGAACAAGCGTTTGGTATTAACGTAAGAAATGATCTAAACTTACTGTTGAATGTACAGGAGCTATATTATTTTTCACGGCTCTCATGTATCAACAGTCATAAGAAGTTTTTGATTGCAATAGTGCTGCTTTCGCAATGCGATGAAGGCTACCGTTGTGCTGCACAACAGTGGTTAAATAATACTATAATAGAGTCGAAAGAAGATCTTGATCAAGTGTTCATCAATTTCAACGACCCGTGTAAGTCATGGCAATGTGTTAAGTGAGGTTTTACTCAGGTTGGTTTATGTATTTTTCTTCGGATTCATATTTTATTTTGGTTGTTAATATTTGAATACTTAGTTCGAAAGTCATGTAGTTTTGTCCCGAGGCACCTCTTTCTGTATATACAGTCCGAATTCACTTAGTATATTCACTGTCATAATGGCTACTTAGTATAAACTTTAGTCCATTTGTGTCCTAATCTAGCTGTAAATTTGAGTAACAAACTTCATTTTATATCATAGTACGTACTTAATGATGTCACTTCGTAGTTCTTGATAAACGCCTTCGTTGTATGGTTGTCTCAAGCTTACGTACGTACGGACATATGTAAACACACTTCTTAATTGTGCCGTTCCAGTATTCGTTAGTTAGGATAGTTTAGTGGCCATAAATCTGACTCCAATTAAATCGTGTGAATGATTACTGTCAAAATATACATCGTGACTATTTTTGTATATTATTACCGGCTTAATCCGCGTTAGTGTATAAAGGAATTAAATAAGTTAAATGAGAAAATGGGTTTCTGAATACATATATTTTGGACACTCATTAATCTGGACAGGCAATCGCAGGAACAAAGCGAAGAGTACAGAGCGAAGCAAACTGACACGCAGTAGAGAAGGAAAATGAGCTAACCATCCAATCAAGCATTAATAGATATTTATAGTCAGGTAAAAATAAGTTACAGACATGTAATGAGTAAGGTAAGAAATGCACACACATACACTTACATAAAAGCAGTCAGGGTTGACAAGCGAATAATTAACAAGGTCATAATGTGGCTCAAGAAAAATGCATAAATTGGCTTGTCTAGAAGCTACGATAAGTTATGTGGGCTTAACATAGTAACCGACGGTGCAATAAGTCTATCGACTTATATAAATTTCTGCAATTTTTAACACTATGGATGTCCAGTCTCGCTTTAAATGTATTGACATAATGTGCTGATGTTATGTGTTATGGTAAAGAATCCCAGTAATTTACTACTCAAGGAGGGAAACAGAACTTGCCCTGACAAACACCACTTGAGGTAATCAATTCTGATGGCAGTTCTCCATAAGCTCTCACTCTACCAGTTGTGTTCGAGTAGAGAGCCTGTATAAGGTTAATGTACTTCTTTGGTACTCCTTTCAGTGACAAACACTGCCATAGAACCTCATGTTCAACAGAGTCGAATGCCGCCTTAAGGTCGAGAAATACTACGATTGTGGGGCGTCTGAATGTGTGTCTGTATTCTAGAACCTGACGTAGTGTGAATATCTGATCTATACAACCACGTCCAGGTCGAAAATCAGCCTGATTTTCTCTAGTCTGCTCTTCACGAGCTTTAGTTAGGCGTCGAAGTATTATTGAAGCTAATATTTTAGACATTATATTAGTCAACCTGATTCCTCTCTGATTGTCACAGGAGGACTTTAGTCCTTTCTTGTAGACTGGCACAATCAGTGATTGAGACCAGTCAGATGGGATTACGTCCAGTTCCCAAATTCTACCTAAGACCTCAGTTAATCTCACTGTTAATACTGAACCAACATCCTTAAAAATCTCAGGAGTAAACCTGTCATGGTCTGCTGCTCTCCCTCGTTTCAGATTTCCTATGGCTTTTTCAACTTCGTAAAGAGACGGAGGACCTACACTAACTTGCCTTTCAGGTTGACTGGAGATCGTAGGAAACCGAAGTGTGTCTGAAGGCCAGTTGAACTGATCCCTAAAGTGTTCTGCCCATCGATCCAATCTCTTGGATTGAGAATGTATAATATGTCCATCTTTCTCTGAGATTGTTTCGCTAACGGTCGGGTTCCTAATTCCGGTTTCCTGGACAAGTCTGAACAGTTATCTGCTATTACCTATTGCCGCTGCCTTTTCCATCTCTCTTGCTTTCACTACCCACCACTGTTCGCGATCATTGCTTAGACTTCTTATCAGCTTGTGCTTAAGCTGACTCCGCTCTTCATACGCTCTCGCACTAGAGCATGATTTGAATCTAAGCATGTGCTTCAAAATGAGCGACAGTCTTCTATCGAGCCCCTTCATCGGTGGCTGATAGTGATTTGATCTATTTAGGTCCAACGTTGGGACGAATTAGGGGGTCGCCATGTTAAGAGATGTTTCTCCTTATGCGTGAAGTTAGTATTTGCAAGGAACAGGCGGTTATCTGAGCATAGCTGCAACAGACGGTCGCCATTATCTGTTCTTTGAGCCACGACACCATAAGATCCACCTAGGTGTCCTTCCTTATCGCTTAATTTACCTACTTGAGCATTAAAGTCACCAGCCACTATTACTACATCCGAGCTCCTAGCTTTTCGGAGAAGGTCGGAGAGCTGTCTACTGGGATCCACTCTAAGAGAGCTAGTTCTGCCCTAGGACTGAATGCTATACCTACGCCGGCGAGACCACGGGAAGCAGGATCAGGGCTTCCAGATACACGAAGTGTGAATCGAGTCGGTTCTTTATTTTGGCATGGTGAGGTCAGATGAGTGACGCTACTCGGATCCTGTATGCGCGTTTTGGAGACGCAGCACACATCGATGGCGCGAGATTCTAAAGTCCTAGCTAAGGAAGCCTGTTGTCCTATTTGGCACAGTGTCCGAACGTTAAAAGCTCCTACGTGTAGTTTGGAGCGTGGTTTCAGGAGACCAGGAACAGCGTTCCGCGTACTCGAATCGTTTGCCCTAGCGGTGCGAGATGATAAAGAGACGTGAGGAGGGTTAGTCATGGAGATAAGAGAGGTATTAGGAAGTGTAGGAAGGATTTAAATGTGACCAACTTGGTCTCGTGCGCTGTTACGGGTATGAGGGCTGATATCACTTCCCGGCTGCCCACACCGTGGAAGGGTATTTCTTGAGGAACCTGAAGAAGAAGTTGGATTAGTGTTGGTCTTAACGACATGGGAGCGTCACTGTAGAGCCCAAGGGACATATGCTTGAAACCGGTTGCGCATGGCCTTTTCCTGGGGAGGATTTAATGTGTTAGCTCCGTTCTTCAAAAGGCCTTACTGCCAGAGATGGAAATCCGTGAGGTAAGGTGAGGTGTGACATTTTTAGGGTCGACGTTTTCTAACCCCCTGCTTCCTTGTGAGAAGGCAGCATCTCTGTAGATGGTGGTTGTCCGAGGGAAACACCTTACTGTTGTCACACAGTCAGCAGTACGACTTCGCCCTCAGACCTTGAGTTGCTGCTTTTAGTCTTACCGTTCTCCAACCGACCTGGCTGGCATGGTAGAACCTACAGGAACATATGTTCCAGCCAATATAGCTCGGTTGGGTCATCACGATCGGCAAGCTCGACCTTCGCGTCAAGGTAGCAGCTTCAGTCGGGAAGGATAGGGATACACATCGTTGCTTTTTCGTCATTTCTGCCTACGCTCCCACTGACTGCAGCCTGGATGGAATGAAGGATGACTTGAACAGAAAGCTTTTTGAACTTCTTCATAAAATTAAACGCTCAGGTATAATACTCGTAGCAGCTGACTTTAATGTTCAGGTAGGTAGCTTAAACCAAACAGAAAGACACTTAGGTGGATATTTTAGCATTCCGGCTCAATGAACAGATAATGGTGATCGTCTTCTGCAACTGTGCTTAGACAATCATATATTTTTAGCAAGCAATAATTTTAGGCGTAGGTAGAGATATCGTCTAACATGGTGACCCCTTGCACCAAACCAACGATGGACTCAAATAGACCATATTGCCATCAGTCAACGTTGGAAAGGCTCAATGGAAGACTGCTGCTCGTTCTGGAATACATGTTTAAACTTAGACCGATGAATATATGTGCCTGATCCTACGATGTAGCCGACTAACTGACTGAAAAATTTATCAACCAGACGGATAGTGTTTGGGACTTCTTTTCTTCTTATTGTTTGTCTCCGCACGGTCGTCTATTTCTGATCACTCAGAACAGCCACATCGAGACCATTTAGAACTGTGACAGTTTTATCCGTGTCTTCGAGTACCACTTTAGAATCACGACCTCGAATATTCAGTTACATTTCACTGTTTGTTTTTTTCACGGGAGATTTTCCTTTTCCATAATTCCCAGTCAAGTGTTTGACTCGAACAGCAAATATACGAAGCCAATGAGAGTTAAGCTTCGAGAATCTATTGTATGCGGTGGGACTTAAACTGATACATATCTTGTGGAACCTGTTTTACACATTACATTGCATTCCTTTCTCCACAGGTAAGAAACAATTTGGCTGTCCCTGCTTATAAGTAAAGCCGACCATTGTAAACGGATTGCAAGAGTGAAACATTTAATGAAAATACACAATGTAATTAATAGTGTGAGGATAAATTAAAAATGAGTACTACAAAACAGATTTGAATAAGATTTCCAACGTTAACCGAAATAATTCATGTTAAAGCAGACCAAGTATTCTTTTCATGCAATAAACACACAAAGCAAAGTCAATTCACGACAAGTACGAAATCATTACCCCTTTTTAAAAAGCATTGTCATTATTGGTGACTAATAGAGAGTTTTTTCCCTTTTGGATATCTGTTAAATTCATACCCATGGTCCTTTAATAAGGTCTCAACAATATTGTCATATGTAGTTAACTTCCAAAATAAATATGGTGTTTTACTGCTGTCACTTGTTCTGTTATATCTTCCCTTTTTATTGAACTAATGAATTTTCTCCGAATCAATAAACGTTCCAACACAATTAATTTGTGTGATCATTTGATCAAAATTATCTGCATATTACAAAATATGTTACACTTTCTCCTCCAGACCACCTAAAGAAACTTCGCGCTACATCGGCTTCGACGAATGAACTACTAGACATTTTGAAAAACCTTACATCTTTATCGAGTCTACAATACAATAATGAAGCCTATCGATTTGTTGGCCATGATTCTGCTCCAGTCAAGCCGGAAATGGATATATTTAATTCCAATACCCGTACTAAGAATATGTTCGGCGATTCACTTCCAGATGCTGATGTGATTTCAAATAATTTTCAGTCCATTAAAAGACAGTACCTAGAACTGGTCAGCAATAAATTTGTATCTTCACTTGCTACTGATTGTGATTCAATAATTAAAGGAGTTGATAGTAATCATGTTCCTTTGCGTGAAGCGGCAGTACAGACGTCGATTGGTCAACTTTTTATCGCAACAATCCTTCACACATCCTTTAACGAAGATGACCGCAAATGGTTACTGTCATCTATTCGAAACAAATACAAGGGATTATCTAAAGAAACCAGTACATTAGTAAAACAGGGTCCTACGGATGATGGGCTTTGTTCAAAATTGTTTGACTGTCTGATCGATCTTGGTTTGGATCTTTCCTGTGCTTTACAACGTATAACATCAGGTTAGATTCTTGTGCCTTCACATATTTTCCTGTATTATATATAATTTCACTTTCCTGTTACTCACTGTTTGACATGGTAATGTTTCTCAAACGGAAACCGAATAAGTATGAGCTATTTGCGTGTCCTCTTCTGGATTTAATCACTGAGGCCACTTTGGTTCCAAATTCTAAATGATCTAATTATATCAGATACAGTATATTGTTCGACTCTGATAATGACATGTGAATTACAATAACTGTAAAAGAGTATGACCCATGGTCATTCAATATGATTTTCACTAAGTTATTTTAGAAGAGCCTAATTTCATCTAGGAGTCCTAGTTTAAGTATGGTTATAAAACTCCGCATGAAGTAAATTATGTACTCTACATATTCCGAATCATATTTCTTAACATTAATGGTGACTGTGAGCTCTTGGGTTGATTACTTTTAATCCGTCGACTGTAGGACAGTTGGAGTTTTAAGTTTGTTGTAGTGTGCAAAATCAGTCAGTATCGGTGCTGAACCCATTTCAAAACTCTTAGAAAATAAAAATTATTATTATCATCCCTGGTTGTAATATTTTTTCAATCTTATGTAAAAGTTTTTTGGGACGTTTCGTGTCATATATGATGCATTATTCGGGTTGGTGTACTTAGCTTTCAATAGATTTACTACTTATTCTCAAGAGGGTTATTTGAACCTGTAGTACACGCAGTGCATACTTCAAAATTGTGTGCTACTTCACCAGATAATAGCGAAATAGTCAATGTGAAAAGACATGGGAGGATTGCTTACATGTAAGTGTCTTTGGTGAACCACCATATATAGTGCAGCCATCGAGTAGTGAATACTTTTATTAGAATGCCAGGTGAGATTGGATGATGGGAGAAGTATCGTGTTGTCATAATGTAAAGAGTAGTTGTCGTAGGTTGTTTTCTATTGGTACATCAAAACTCCCTTAATGTTTTCATAGAAATCATTCTAATAAGCAACCCGAGTTGTCGCATATTAGAACTCAAAACTAATAGTGGTAACGGTATTACTGTCATTCTCGTTTTTCTTCTGCTACCCTAGTTACACGAACATAAAAGTCACTTATTTAAGATGAGCTTTGTCCACTGTAGGAGAGATTTTTTCTTGTTTTGCGACCGAAATCTAGCTTTATATTAACTGTCTTGATAAATTCAATATATTTTCGAACGTTTTTAGTGATAATTTTTTCAGGTTAACAAGTTAAGCATTGATGAGTTCACCACGTCGGATGCTAAAACGTCTTGATACGATAGACAATCAAACTCCAATTGATAGGAGAGTGAACGACTTCCAATCGCTTACAACATCTTTTTACGTTCATTTCGTATTACTTTTTCGTACATAAGTATATTATCTCATTGCATCGAAAAACCTGTTCTCCTGGAGTCTATGCCAAGAAAACGTCTATACAAGCTTGAATTTTTCAGTTTAGTTAGCGGGCTGGGGAGAGGATGGAAACGGTCTCATTCAGTGTCGGAGTTGCAAATTATTCACTTATTACAGAAACATTGGTTTTTGTCAACGTGCGTCACTTGTCACATAGTCGAGATATCCGTCTTTCAACGAAAGGGTGAGTTTACTGCGCAGCAGTTCGCACCGTCCTACATTATGGATGTGAAATATGTTCATTCAGAATAGAGGGTATTCATGAGCTTCTGCTATTGGATCATAGGTGTTTACCAAGTATTGCTCTTGTATTTCGGGACCATGGAGTAAGCTACGTTTGGGTTAGGGATAAACTACTAGACACAGGTGGGAAATCGATTTATGAGGTGGTAAGTCATCCACTGAGATAGTTGGAACATGTTCTACGTATCTCCAACCAGCGCCTACCTTGGTGGGTGATATTTTCTGGTGTAGGGGTACACTGGAAGAAAGGTGGGGGCGGCCAAACCAAACACACGGCACTAGTCCAAAAAGTTAATAACCATTGGACTGAACTATGTTAAAAGATGTAGACTACTTGGTTGGGGTCTACATGATTATATTAACCAACGGTTATGGACTTTGAATGGCATGGATCAAAATCGTTTGTAATGGCACAAATTCACTCATTCATTGTCTTCTTACAAACTCTGAGCTTCTGAATTCCTCATAGCGTCTTTGTATTTTCATTCCACTAAATTATATTTTCTTGAATCGTATCTCCGATGCCTGATCTTTCCTATTACCACTAATACTGTTAATATCTCTACTATTCTGGGACTCGAGCTGACGATTTCATCTCGGTGTTAGTTAGGGTATGGCATTTTGAACCAATGTACATTCGTTTAGGTCCTACGTTGTGACTAACTGACTGCAGAAACATATCACTTTTATTATCGAATATTGTAGCTTCAAAAACAAACATACCTATAATCCTTATTCTTACACAAAAATTTTCTATATTGTCCAATTCATTGTTGTTCGCTCGACATAGTTATGCTTTAATCAGGCTGAAATAATCAGTCAATAACAAGTTATTTTGTCAACATTATTATCAATCTAATGGAATATTCGCATTCACGATCATTTCTTTATTGTCTTAATAATTCATTCTTCACTTTTACCTCAATTTTTCAGATTCGTCATCACATTCATTGACTTCTTCCGGGTTCTTATCAGGTTGTGGTGGTTCAGATAGTCAATACGATCTACTCATGGAGCCTTCTAATTCTGGATCACACTCAGGCAATCATAACAATGGTATGAACACTACAAAAGCAAATTATGGTGCACTATTAACCGTTCCGAATGCTGAAGTTAAATCTGGTTTATCAAACAATTTTTATAGCAATCATCCCTACTGCCCTTATCCACTAAGTACATCATCTCACTTTTCATATAGAAGATTATCTGACATTCCTAGGGTATCTAACTACCATTCTTTACACTCTTCACAATACCATACTCAAATATCGTCAAATAATAATGACCAAGAAAATAAAACATCGGAAATTGCCGATCTAGGTACAAATCAGAACTTTTTTAGAACCAAGGATTTTAATGATTTGACAACAGTTAGTTCATCTAGCCTTCTTACGTCCATTCGAAACTCAATCGCTGATACAAATTGCGGCAAGACTAATGTATCTTCAAATGTTATTCACCAACAAAGGGTATCCACTTGCACACTAAGTGATTCAAGTTCAATCTCATCCAGTAATACAGACCTTGGTGTAAGTTATTGAAATGTGATTTCATTTTTAAAGCAAAGAGGTTTATAAGAAATCTGGTACTAATTTTATTGTCAATAACTCATTTTACCAGGATAATTCGCTCGTATAACGTACGAGCTCGTAATACGTAAGAATCAATCCTAAATACTAGCCGATATGATTTTTAGAAAAATACTGTTGTTAGTTTTATTTTTGCTAAGACAATTATATTACTGGAGGGGAGGAAGGGAGATAGTATGCTCTTTTGTGTTGGTTTCGGATTTATATCATATATTAAATGTTATAGACATTAATTTAAATATTTGATTTATTTTTTTAATAATAATTTTTAGGTTTGTATTCCTCACTCACCTACATCAATATTTTTGACTTCCACATCACCGGAACTTGTAAAAAGTCGTGAGAATATCGTTACATATACTAGCGATTCTTCTCTTCAGTTTCCTACAGGAGTCAATGGTCAACCTGTCTCTGATAATCGTGAATCCCTGTCAAGTCAACGTTCCGATTTCGTGAATAATCATCATCATCCATCATCACAAACCCATCTTTGTCAACAACTACATGATCATTTTGCGCCGAATTTCCCTGAAGTCCAAGATAAACCATCTCATTCTATAATTCCAAGGAATTCGAATAAGTTAATAAATTCTACTGACATGGAACGTAATACATATTGTGTCACCGATGAGAATAATTTCTTAAATCCATCCTCTGGAATGACAGGTATATGTTTTGTACCTTGTATATGTTTTTGAAGTAGTATATACATATGAAATAAGGTAGTACCTTGCATATACTTGTTTCCTGATCAAATCAATATATCACTAACATCACAGATAAGTATCAGTGGAGCAGATCTCCAGTTGTAAGAATGCAACAATTAACATCAAGTGCATTAATAAGGTTTTATCGGACGTGTTATTCCTCAGATATCATATTTTAGAATCACTGGTAAATCAGATAACTGAAAAACCTAGGAAAATTCTATCGTTTAATATACATGTTAGACATGTAACGGGAACATAAATTTTTAAATGATGTAATATAGCTGTCATGATTTTCAATATCTTCATGATTTTGATTAGCTGGCTGAAAAGGGTTCATTTAATTACAACATTAATAATGAAAATAATCATGAGGAATAAACCGATTATGATCATTTTTACATAAACCTAAAATTCAAGCAAATAATATTCATTTTTAGCTGAATCTATAATAACAGTGATACAATTAACGTTATATATGTATATATATATATATCCATTTATAAACTTCTATATAGGTTGTTAGTTATTCCAATAATTTACTTCTCATAAAAATATCATGTTCAATCTAAATAAGAGAATATGATTCAGCTAGGAGATTTTGCCTAGTTTTCTGAATTAAGTAGTTATACACTATGCATATTTCCTTTTAATAATAACGTAATCATCTCATTATTGTGCTGATTTTTTATCGAATACTGACTGTTTAATATAACAGACTAAAAACCTTCAATGGATGATATTCTTATTCACTGTAAAGATAACAAATTCAGATTTCATTCTTCCATCTACTTTTAGACTGATTTATAAGATAATTCCAAATCATTCATTTTGTTGATGATTATTTTAAACTCTGATGGTATATTGTGTTTTGTATTTATCAATATTTTGTTCATTGAATCGATCCATCATAGCTAATGCGAATCTTGAAAAATTGGTTATATTAGTTGTTTAATTTTATTAGTTATCCCAGTCACTTCTTTGAAATACTCCATTAGTAATGACATAAATATAGATTGTACAAATTAAATTATTTTTCATTGTAAGGAAATAGTTTTGTCAAAATTTGATTAGACCTTGGTCTAGTTTTACTTAACATGTCCTTTTGAACACTTTTAAACAATTTGGCATATCAATCAACATCTTAATGAACTCGATTGATTGCGTCATGTGTCACATATCCTTTAGGTTACTTCGTGTACTGTATTATATTTCGAAGCCATCGTAATTACTTGTTATATGATGTAATTGTTATTATTTTTTGTGCTGTTTTTTTACTCTTCAATCTAAAAAAAAACAGTATCCTACTCATTTTACTATTTATCTTTAAGCTGTCCCATTCTGGCTAAAAAGCTTACGACTGCATAAATATGCCAGTCTATTCCAAAATTTGTCATATGAGAAGATGATGAATATCACTGATGACTGGTTGAAGGAGCAAGTAAGTTTCATTAGTTTTTTTAGTAGCGTTTCTACTTTCATATAGAACCGCGCGTTGTATTTTTACTTGAGAAAGTTATATTGTTCGATAATTTAAAATTAATATTTTGTCAGTTTAAAAAAATTGTTCCGTTGCATGTTTGTTTAAAATGTATAATGACTAAATTAAAAGGTATTATCTTAAATTAAAAATGAAAACGGAAACTAATCAAAGGATGGGTACCGAATTTCGATTGTAATAAGTTAGTGGCTAAAGGATACCCCTATGATCAGTGACATTTTCCGGTTCTTCACGACTCTGGTTGAAGTCCTAGAGATAGTCTCACTCAGTGTCTTAAGACATTATCAAACATGGCTTAAGATATAGTCCTACGGAGGTCCTGCAATAGTTTTTTTTAGATTCTTCACAAGTAGTCACTTAGCTGGAGGAATATTTTCTACTTGTTCTTTTTAAAAATTGGTTTGTTTCTATTACAATAATCTATTCTCGTCTATATAATTCCATTCAGTCGTTTATTTATTTATTTGATTATGTTCACCCTTTCCCTCCTCTATGTCTTCACAATATTTCCTCATTTCTGTGGATCATATTTATTTTGGTGCCTATTTAAATATAGTGAATGAATAGAGTGTATGTATGTACATACAAGGATTTTGCATAAATCATTCAATTCGCTTCTATAAACAGTCATTCAAGATGCTTGAGAAACAAGTTCAATGTAAACTTACCTTCACAGCCCCATTATTTGGATTTTCACATCCCGTTTTAGGGTTTGTAGTCACATAAATACTTAGGCTACAAGTTTATGTGGACTTTTGTTTTACTTCGATGTGTTAATTGTTTTCAGACATCATGGTGTTCCTGACCGTCTGTTGTTTTCGTCCCACTAATGCCTCTACTATAGATGTATACTTTGGTCTAATAATAAACAATTATGGATAGTTCGTGACATACCCTCTTTATCTATTACTGTTAATACCACATATATGTGCTTCGTGAATCCCCTGACTTTTTCATTGTACTGTTTTTTAATTTTTATTTCAACACATAAATATTGGTACAAGAGGGTATCAAATATACATGGGCCACACCATATTTGTGTGTGTGTAGGCTGTGATACTGCCCGGGTACCCAGACCGAAGCAGGTGGTTTTCGTAGAAGGGCCACACCCCGAGCCTTTTACCTAAAGGTCTGATCCACAAGGCAGTGGAGCATCGTGAGGAGATGCATCCCCATGGTAGCCGGTGACCAACGATTGGTTCATACGCCATTTTTTCCCGCCGGATACTGGAGCCCATGTGCACCATTGGTTTGGAATCCGGTAAAGCGCCGGACATTCGCTTTTCGTCCTCTCATTTTCGCAAACAACACCCCCGCCACGAGAAGGCAGTGAGTAGGACTTCCCTGGCAGATGCTGTATACTCGTGGTCGTGTGAGAGCATTTCGAGAGTGAGGGTCCACCCCACTTTCGGCCATACCAGGGCATTTGGGGGCGTTGTACTTTATAAGAAAGTAAGTGGACAGATGTGATTGATGTCTTCTTGATAAAAACAAGTCAGTAAAAAGTTGTAATACTAATTTCTATTCTATTCTCTGACAAAACATTTTTTTGTAAAAACCATGATAAGCAAATATTTTCAATAAGATTTCAAGCATTATTGACGTTGCCAGGTGTACTGTTAACTCAATCCAAAACTATTTGACAGTGCAAAGACAGTTCTAAGTGTTATTGTAATCATTACTCAAACTTATGTCTTTTCTATCCAATTTGTTTCTCATATACATTTTTACAAAATATTTAGGTGCTCTGCTTACATTTATTATTATTATTTCTTTGTAGAATGTAACACAAGGAGCAAGAAATAAGATTCTATTAAGTATTGAGAAATTAAAGCACAGAAAATCTACTTTATGTTTAATAGAAAAACGTCTTTCTGATATACGATCGACAGATCAACTAACACAAACCATGTTACATTCATGTTTAACTGAAATTAAACATATTCTATTCACACCAATTAAACCGTGTCACGAAACAATCAAATCACATTCTTTGCATTTAAATCAATTTAATTGTTGCTCGTGCTCTTGTTCACCTACTGCATCTTCATCTTCTATCTGTTCTTCAATTCCTTCTCGTGTTTCAATGAATTCAGATACATCAACGACAAAAAGTGCCATCACAATAACTGATTCTACTTGTCCAATAACTGTTTCACCTCCAATAGTCAGTATTAACACTGCTGTTTATTATACAAGAAATGCACTTGTTGGAAATAATTATAATGACAATAATAATGACTGCAATAACTGCAGTAGTATAAATTCTATGAATAATAAAACAAATGATCCTAATATCTCTAATTATTACTGCTTTTGTCATACTAACGCTTTGTATGCTGAAAACAAATGTTATCTTAATGTAAAACAACCACAGTCTACTATGATGAGTGATATTAACCAAGTATTTAATGATAATAATAAGTGTTGGTCTCCTTCTACAACCAATATACTTCCAAATGTTTCTTATGAGATTGACGATGATGGTAAAAATGGCAAATTACACAGTTCAACACTATCCTCAAATTTCAACAATGAATTGATTAGATCGAATCAAAATGAATGTGGTTACACTAGTGACGAATGTGTTGAACAGAAAAGAATTAACGATGTTGACAACATGGATAATGATAATATACCTGGACATATTATTGCATGTCTTACAAAAGGTTGTTACTGTTTTTTTCGCTTCATTTCCATAATAGTAGTTTAAATGTGTTAGCGTTTTTATGGCAAGGTTGTCATCTAGGGGCTGGGTTTGCCCAACCCTCCTCCTTTACTCGGGCTTTGGACCGGCACTAACCCTAGAAGAGCTACAGGCTACACACTAAAGAAATACAGGTGAAGACAGCCAGTGTAGTAACAGCCTTTGCAGCAGTAAGCCTCAACATACATAAGGGAAAAATCAAGATCCTGAAATGCAACTCAGAGAACACTAACCCAATCACACTCGATAGAGAAAATATGGAAACTTCCACATACCATGGACAGCATCACCGATGAACAACGAAGATCTGATGGAGATGTGAAGTGAAGAATTGGCAAAGCAAGGACGGCATTCCTACAACTGGAGAACATCTACGACTAAAAACAACTGTCTGTTGACCAACATCAAAGTCTGAATTTTCGATGTAAACATCAAGACGGTCCCATTGTACGGAGCTGAATCTTGAGGGACTACTACAACCATCATCAAAATGGTACAGGTATCTATGAACAATTGTCTATGCAAGGTACTTAGTGCTCATTGGCCAGGTACCATCAGCAACGGCATAATATGGCAGATAACGAATCAGCTTCCAGCTGAAGTAGAAGTTAAGGAAAAACTTTGGAGGGGGATAGGACATACATTACCGAAATTATCAGACTGCATTATGAGGCAGGCACTAACTTGGAGTCCTGAAAGCAAAAGGAAAAGTAGAAGACCAAAGAACATTACGTCTGCAATTGGAGGGTGAAATCAAAAGAATGAATAGTAACTAGAACGGATTGTCCAGGGTAGAGTTGGATGGACAATTCTTGTGGACACTCTTTGCTCCGCCTTGAGGAGTAACAGGTGTAAGTTTAAATGTGTAGTCCTCATAAATGAATATATCACTTTTTGATTTTATTCTTACTTATTCGAACGTTTGTACAACGATGATTTGATGGTTAAAAGACTTAGGTTTTTGGGTGTTAAAATTGTATGTTTAAATTTTTCTTCATCGAGTTCAATTTAGACAGACGAGTAGGTATCAGTCTTTTGTCATACAAAAAGTGTGGTTCAAATCCAAATGCAGTTATTTCCACTGAATTGTTAAAATTACATTTGGATAGCTATGATAAGTGTCTGAATGTGGCTCAATATTTAAGGCTTCGTACTTTCAGCTACTAAAAAGAATGTTAAAAACCCTACTCCACAAATACATTTATAATTGTGATACTTTATTTTGCTGAGAGATTACTGTTGGGCATGTTGTTCATTAGTATGCACTTAGTTTCTTCACTCTCTCCTAGTGATAATTGCATAAAAATGCTTAATTAATTTTTAACCTTGTTTACATTTAACCAATCGTATGTTTTTATATCCTATGAAAAAGAAATGTCACGCTTTCGGAAGTATCAACCAAGGATCATTTATTACTACAATTACATACTTAACTTGTGAACTCGTAATTCATTACACAGGTAACGTTTTATAGAATGATTATGTTGATTTTCATATTTCATTCGTTAAGTGGTAGCAAATTTCCTGTCTGCTAGTTGTCATCAGGCTCTCCTGGTCAGTTGTTTTTCTTTTTCAATTGTAATCTTTGGTTAACTTATATCTTTTTCTTCTTCTCTTAATTATGCTGACAAAAAACTACTACACTATATATTTTGAATTCACTTTTTCTTTCTTGAATTATTAATTATGTAGTATGTTCCAGTCTATTGGTCACAGCTTATCCAAGTGTTAATTTATATGAGGAGTTTCTACAAATATTGGAAATTATTCTAAACCATGTTGTAAGTGAATAATATAAATGTTTATCATAAATATTTTTTTATTACTTATTTACATTATTATAATTTTAAACATTTGATATCTGTATGTAGAGTGATCTGTTAAATCAAATTATAAACTGAATTACTATGATGGATAGTGGCTAGCAGTGGAATCCAGGACACGCGTTTCGTCCTATTTGGGACTCGTCAGCTGGATGTACCTGCATCTCAGAGTTGATGCTCACTCCGGGAGTCGAACCCAGTACCATTCGCTTCAAACGCCATCGCTTTATCCACTTAGCTACTGAGTCCTGATAGCCACTTGCTTGTGCAATGGGGTGAATTTCAATTCATTTGGTATTATTTGACTTGTATCTTCCCATTGAGGTGCAGGTACATCCGGCTGATGAGTCCCGCATAGGACGAAACGCGCGTCCTGGATTCCACTACTAGCCACTATCCATCATTGCTTACAAAAAGCTTGTGAATTAAGGCACTATCGAGGCATACGCACAGTATGCACATATGCGGATAACAGACTGATCAATTGCAGTCTTAAAACCTCAATGGGAAGATACAAGCCAAATAATCTCAAGTGAACTGAACTACTATGATTTTTGTTAAAGTTTTAAAGAATAATCAGGAAGTTCATAAAGTGTTAAATACTATTTATTAAGATAATGTAATGAACAAAAACATGAGTGGGGACAATCGAATGTATTTGAGCACAAAGTTACAGAACATCTCACTAAAATCTGATAACCATATAGTAAATTTTTAATTTGCAAACTATCAATCCATTGTCTCAAACTTGACTGCTTCTTTTGTGAATATCAGTCCATCGTCTCAGATTTCATTGTTTCTGCATTTTCATACCAAATGCTTTCCGTTCTCGTTCTTTTCTTCTCGATCTTCTGCTGAAATACATTATATTCCTGACTATCGTTATATACTAATGTGTATATAAGTGGCGCACACCACAATACTATTGAGAAAAACAATCTTTCAGTGAATCAAACGTTCTATTCCAGTTTTTTTAGACCACAAGAATAATCCATAATCAAGACAAAAATTATTACCTCTTGTGTTAATGAAAACATTAATAGTTTTGGGTTTGTTATGCTTTCTGATCACTGTCCAGAGTATGGATTGTTTTCTATCGGAGCGGCTTTGAAAAAGATTAAGCTCAAAACTTTTTTGACGAATTACTGTCTGTATTTTGACTGTATAATTAATAAATACTGGAATTATTATATTACCATATTACCCTATACATATATTCTATCCTAGAATTTTTATTAATTGATTATTCCCCTATTACTCAGATATCGTATTATTTATAATTTGGTTGTGTATATATTGTAATTTCTTATTTGTATTGCTTTGTAACCAAGTATTTAAAGTATATTATCATATAATCTTTTGAATTATGATATCAGTAAGATAGTATAGGAAAATAGGAAAAAATTGTTTTCTAGCTTCACCCTCTGATTGGACAGTGGATGAGAAAAACTCTTGGATTAAACTTCTCCGGTCATTGTTCAGTATCATTGATAAAAGGTTATTAGTCCCGAAAGTCAATAAGTCTAAACAGTTAATCAGTGGATTCAATAGTAAACTGTGTTCATAATTATTGACCTGATTATCCTCATTCATCTCCCAAAAGCAAGAAAATGATCCTCATTTTTGAATTCACAATAAATGGCTAACTAAGTGCATCGGATTTCAGGTGCATAGTGGAATTTCTGCAAGTAAAATTAAGAAATCAAATCGCAAAACAAAAAGTGTTATTTGAACAACTCCATTCATAAGTGAATGTTGAAAGTATACGTATCACATCAGAATTTTCACAATCTATATTATTTGATTGTTCCTCTGTCCAAAAAATCGTTTATACTATTTTCTCTGTGTGATCAGTATGTAGGGAAAGTCTTTTCAATTTACGTAATCAGACTTTTTTACATGCTTTACTGTGCCATTTTCCTTGTGCAAATTATTAATCTCTTTGTTATCATTATCATCATATTTCAGGCTTTCACAGAACAACAAAAGAAACTTGTTTCGTTTTGGAAACATCGTATTATTATTGTATATGGTCAATATGTTACTCATTCGTCTAATTCATCAAAGCCAAAATCTGATTTCCACTCTAATATTTATCCTCGACATATCCCACTGGTAAATCACCCAGACACTAGTCGCCTTCGTAAGTTACCAACTACTTTTGTTGGTCAAGAACAACGACTAGGTTCTCATATGGGCTATAGAACTTTTCATGCAAACACTCTCATTCCTACTGTTTGTTTGCATAATACTCAGGACACTTCTTATTTTATTCAAGATGCCTCAGATGCGGATTATGCTCGAATAAATATGTCTTTAAATATCCCCTCAACCATTGAAGCTTCACGACGACATAGTGCTTCTGTTGGTGATTCCCGAAATTGCCTAACTGTTGGGAAGCTAAACAACAGGCGTAGAATGCCCAGTCCGAATTCATCATGTTTTTCAGGAAGAGGTGGTATGTCGGTGAATCTTCCATCAAATAACTCGTCTTTTTCTCATCACCTTCAAGCATCTTCAGATATGGAATTATCTGGTTTCCCATCACAGTTACCAAAACCACGCTTTCATAGTCCGTCAAGATTTGATCCTTCAACTAGCGTAACTCCACGCAGAAATTTAATGCCCGTAGCAACAGCTCCTGTTACTAGAATGCCTTCACCGTCAGATGTTTGTCGTCATGGTATTTGTTATAATGATTGGTTTTCTAATAACAGAGGTACATTTCCAACGGCGCCTTCCCCATCAAGTGTTTCACCAATTTCGTTATGTGAGGGATCATGCCCAGAAAATGTAACTTCTGACACGCAGATTATACAACAACTGCCTCGAACGCCGAACGTACCAACTTCAATATTACCATACGAAAATGCCTTTCACAAGGTAAGTACTATCTGGTTCTTTGTCTCATATAATTTCTGGTTTTTATTCCCTTGTCAGAGCTCCCATTATGTAACCACAGCTTTTTGGTCAAGTATATTGTTTGATCGCAGTATGCTTTACATATTGCAGTGCCTCTTAATTACTTAAAGGGAACTGGGATAGGGGCTCTACTTGTCAAGTGTTACAATTACATTCATTCTGCTTTTTATCCATATGGTTTAAAAAGGTCAACATTTTTCCTGCATTTTACTGCCCTGACATTTTTCTAAGCATCAAGTAAATCAGCTGTCATCAAAAAATTTACAAACATATTTTTACAATTCCTTATGTAGCAAATAATACGTAGCTAGGTGAAACAAAAATGGTCGAAGATATTCAATAATTTCAATACAGTCATTTTTTGAGTCTGCTACTCTGTAGTTCAGTTAATAATTTTACGGTTTAAATCACGAACTGATATTCGCTAGAGGATCATTGAAAACCAGGAAGCGTTAGACAGTTATTTCATGACCACGTGCATACAACCACTGCCAGGGAAGTCCTACACACTGCCTTCTCGTGGCGAGGGTGTTGATTACGATATTGAAAGGAGAAAAAGCGAATGTCCGGCGCTTTTACCGGGTTGGTGGTGGGTAAGGAGGGTCCACCTAAGGAAGTTGGAAAACCCTGATTCCAAACCAATGATGTACATGGGCTCCAGCATCCTGAAGGAACAAATGGCGTATGAACCAATCGTTGATCACCGGCTACCATGGGACTGCATATTCTTACGTTGCTCCACTACCTTGTGGATCAGACCTTTAGGTCAAGAACTCCGGGTGTGACCCCTTAAGAAAACCACGTGCTTCGGTCTGGGTAGCCAGGCAGTATCCTAGCCGTCACACAAATTGAATGACTTATGTGGCGCATATGTATTTGATGCCTCTTGTACCAATGTTTAGGTGTTTAAATAAATAAATTGCAGAACTCTACAACAATGTTTATCTAGCGACCTCAACCTCTTCTATCGAACTCCTGACCTTCAGATTTGAGCGTGAACACTTAACCTCCGAACCATTTATCCGGTACCTGTTGGCGTATGTGCCTAACCCCAGTGAATTTATGAGAGTGTGCAACCATTTTCCTTTGTCTGTCGTGGATGGGCTGCCTTCTATTCGTTGGACAAGACTGTTCCCTGGGATTGTCTATTGAAGAAGGATGTGCCTGAAAAGTTTATTAACATCCTAAAAGCCCTATATACAAACACCTCAGGTAGAGTGAGGACATACAACCACCTTTCTCCATTGTTCCATTCAAGCAGTGGTGTAAGACAGGATTGCACAATCTCACCATTCGTCTTCAACTTTGCCATCGATGACATTCTGGAAACAGCTCTGATGGATGTAATTAATGGCGGCGTGGATCTGTTGACTGGAGATAGACTTCTTGACCTTGAGTATGCGGATGATATTGTCTTACTGTGCGATAATGCCCAAGTCATGAAGTCCGCACTAAACCATGTTAGTAATACAGAGGTTCGGCATCGTGTGTTCAGGCGCAGAGATGATAATCCAATTGGTGTCACCATCTTGAAACACCGACTTCGATGGCTTGGACATGTTCTCCGAATGTCGTCCCAGAGGATTCCACGTCGTGCATTATTTGCCGACTCTGGGACTGGTTGGAAGAAGCGGAGAGGTGGTCAGTGTATGACATAGTGTCGTGGTATGAAAAAAAGCTGCAAAGGGCTGGCTTGTGTTGGACCTTCACGACTCCCTGGCTGGGGTCCTAGAGATGGTGCAACACAGTAGCTGGAGATGTTATCAGATATGATTCAGAATAGAAGCCAGTGGCGATCCTGCTATAATCTTCTTTTGCTTTCTTCATAAAAAGTGACCGTAACTTTTTTAACTGAAAGAATTCTTTCTGGTTGTATCTTTCTGTTTCCCTCATTATTATATTATTTCACTACCACACATTAATTTGTGCTTGTTATTATTCTTTTTTCCTTTTTACACACACCTTGCATTCTTCATCTCTTCCCATTCTCATTAATATTGTGTGGCGCATATGTATCTGGTTCCCCCTTGTGCCAATATTTATGTGTTCAAACAAATAAATATCTGTCGTAGATAACTCACGACAACTCATGACGAGACCCCACTAGTCCATGACTTATTACCAGACCTCCAGGAACCACATTCTGAAGCTAGTCATTAATGGGCACTTGATGATTATTAGCATATGGTTTCGTGATTTATATTATATAAGTTCTATAATCTTCACCTTCTCCTCTATACTAGTAACAATTTTATATTTCGAAGTTTTTTCACGCATTTTTAAGGTACACCAACTGTTGACATTATAACAAATAGATATAGGCTTTTTAGGTTACACCGCAGGTTGACTTTTTCTAGAAAACCATTGAAAAACAAAAAGCACTACATCGCACCATTGCACACCCATTTCTCCATCAGGAGTCAAACTCAAAACTCACTGTTCACAAAATTCGTGTTACATCTAGACCACTGAATTAGCATCTTAATAGTTCATATTTCTAGTTTAAATAAAAAGCAGATGTCCTGTCCCACCTGGTTTCCAATGATTATCCAAGTAAAGTTAATATGTGGCATAAAAATTAACAATCTCCACAAAACTCCTATCCTAATAAAAATAGAATAATCTCTTATTTTCATAGTACTGTGTATGTTCGAATTTTGTTAGGTAGAGTTTGAACTTTGCTATTTTCAATTGTTTTTTCTTCATAAACGTAATTCTTACTGTTTTATACTTATTTATTGTGTTAATACAGACTTATAGTTCATGCTTATGCACACCTACTAATAAAGCAACCACACCTCATACATTGTTGCCTTTAAGTTCACCGAATCATTTAAAAGGCTTGCATCAACATATTTTTCCTAATTATTGCGAAAATTCTGGAAGTTTCTTAACTTCAAATTATCCATCAATCCCATGTATTCCTAATCCTATCGTAATTGGACATGTTTATCATACATTTGGTTCATCATTTGGAGAGAGTCCTTCACAAAGTGTTTGTCATTCTAACTGTTCAACAACAATAAGTTCATCACAACAAACCGACTCAAAACTTCCTGGGATTAGTTGTTGGTCGACTGATCCCTATTCACATCAAATTAATCAAAGACAAACCGAATATCGTGAAATGCCTCAATGTATGCATAATATTTATGATTTAAATACTGATAATACTAATGATAATAATAGTAGTAATAATGATTTGTTAGTGTTTGTGGATAATTATATCGCAACTGCAGAGAATAACATGATCGGAGATCCATCAGATTCGTCAAATGATCGAATTAATCGAGATTTAGATCTACTCACACGTAAAGTAACGGAACATGCTATTGGAGGTATGAATTTCTCTTGTATATTTTTGTAATGCTTTTTTTCAATCTTGTTCTATGTTATAATTAATTATCTCCTAAAATACGCTGTTTATTTTGTTAGTTTAAAAGACCAGAGTTAAAATTAGCGCCAAACTGATAATATAGTATCTCTATGAAATCATTGGAATACCGTCTGATAGGTAATCCGTTTTTAAATCACACTGAATATTACCTTCCATAGCTAAATACACTGATTGCTGATAAGTGTCAACCAGTTTCGTCTAGACATTAAGTTTGTTAGTTTTTTTATTCGTTCATTTAATAAGAAAACGTTTTGCGTATGTGTTAACTAATTATTGCTTATGCCTGTTGCCCCTCGAGGAGGAGCATAGCCGCCCACCAGCATTCTCCATCTAACTCTGCCCTGGACTATCCTTTCCAGCTGCTATTCATTTTTTCATGTATACTTCCAATTCCCGACGCATTGTGTTCTCTGGTCTTCTTTTCCGCTTCCCTTCAGTATTCCATGCAAGCGCTTACCTCGTGATGCGGTTTGATGATTTCCGTAATGTATGTCCTATCCACTTCCATCGTCTTTTCCTGATATCCTCCTCAGCTGGAACCTGGTTTGTTCTCTCCCACAGTAGGCTGTTGCTGGTTATTGATGAATTATTGGATAAATAATAATCCTGACGGTTTTATTATATACAGAGAAATAACAGTTGAAATGTTAAAATTTCCAATAGATCTACAATTTGAAATTATCTGTTGTAGCTCTGTAATGTGTGTGGTCCAGACCGTTGACATAACAGTAAAAGATTAATGTATCGTCTCATGATGTTGCAATCGTGTTAGTCAATCATATTTTAGTAAATATAATTAGGCTTTAAATTTTCCTCAAATTCATTAAAGTAACTGTTTGTGATATCTATCCACAAGTCATTATGGCTTAACCTTACAGCCCACTTTGTTGATAAACATGTTCTGAAACCTATACTGACAACTTATCGTCACATTATAAGCTTCTATCCAACTTATTACTTCACCACACAGTACTGGACGTCAAGTAGTACTTGGCGGTGCTTAAGCATACGCAACACGTGTCTCAGTCACATCTGGTAAATGTTTACAGCCTCTTCAGTCCGATTGCCGTTCCTATCCAGCCATTTACGTTTAAGCTCTGCATTGCTCATTCGGGTGTTCTGTTGTAAGAATTTCTCTTATTACGACCCAGCTATTCCTATTGCTTAGTATTCTTGGACACCAATTCACTCGACAAGTCCCCAAATCAGAACACGGTTGAACAGGAACGAAATTATATTCCAAATAACGAGGGTAGATGGAAGTAAGAAGCACAATAAGAAAAACGTTAGTGTATTTTTACATGAGAAGATTCTAGAGTCTTCCTCGAGCATCCACTAGCGCTGATTGGATAAGAAGTGGCCAATCAGCGTTCATCAACACAATTGTGCACAGAACGTGCTTTAATTCAATCTATATTCCGCTAACATCTACCAAACTTAAGAAATGCTTCCTGGTTAATTATTATTAAATGCTAGTGACCTGAGAGTATCCTATAATTTCAAAGTTCACGTTTTGCAGCTACAAATTATACTTGTGTTTTTGTAGGCAAACTGTAGTGCTATGTTAAACCCGCGTAGCTCATTGTAGCTTCCGGACAGGCCGATTTATTCATTCATCTTGAGTCACATTTTGACCTTGTTAATCATTCGCTTAGCAACCTTGACTGTTTTTATGTAAGTGTATGTGTGCACTTTTTATCCTATTCATCATATATCTGTAACTGTGTGAATATAAATATCGATTAACGCTTGATTAGGTGGAGTTGGCCAACATGCCTTCTTCACTGCGCGCCATTTCATCCTCTTCGCTTCGTTCCTTTGATTGTCCGTCCAGATCAATGAGTGTACAAAATATATGTGTTCAATAACAATCCGAAACGGATGTAGGGCGACTAAAGTGATGAGCCCGTCGACATCATCGTCCTATTTAATTGGCGTCAAAATAACGGGCCACAAAATGCAGTCATTTCTAGAGGGAAACATAATTTAAACACTATTGCGTTGACTCAATAAATTCGGGAGACCGGACTTTTCGATCTGTTCTCTAAATCGAGCTTATCATCTGTTTACTATAAGTCAATAGTTGAGCTTTTAGGCAAGTGACTAATCCCTGAATTTTTAAGTGTTGAAAAAGCGATTTCCTTTGGTATTTTCTGAACAAAACAAAGCTAGAGAAGCTGTATAGAGGTGAAGAACACCGTTTAAATTTGACAGTTCTATCGACAGTTCGAAATAAACTTGGTCTCAACCAATAATATTTAAGCTAAAGATCATCTGTTCTTTATTCCTCGGTAATACGTTTTTCGATTATGGACACTAAAATGAAACTAATGATTGCAGCCTCCAAGTCAAGGCATACGTCCACAGTTCAGCATCTGCGCGTTCATGTTCCGAAACCTAACAAGGGTTGAACATTTGACTACGACAAGCCATTCTAATCACTAAATCGAGGCACCAACCACGAACGCCCTGTATTCACAATTAGAATCGAGTATTAGCAGTTTGTATTCTTATCATACGTATCACTCATATAGTCTTCCTTATTGTTCTGTTTACTCTTGTATGCATATATTTTCCTTATTTTTCGTTTAGGTTTCGATTCTGTGACAGATTAAATGAAGCTGACCTACTGGATATTAGATAAATACCTACGTTTTCGTCTAGGTTCAGTTGATGCCACTTACTATATAATCAATTATTCATTTTTCGAATTATAATCTCTTTTAATACGCTTTTCATCCTTGTCAGTTTGTGTTCTAAATCTGTTTTAAGTTGAATTATAGTAATTGTTTTCTTTTTATCTATCTTTGCAATGATATCATTTTTTTCTGTTATTCATTGTTGTAACCTAGTACTACTTGTGCTCTTTTATGATATTGAAGAGTCTAACTTATCATTATTTTATTTCTTCAATTGTTATTATTATTATGCCTATTGTCACTGTTATTCTTATTACTTTACAATAAGTCGTCCCAGGATTTTGCGAAATGCGCTTGTCAATCTTTTTTAGTTTATCATTATCGCTTGCAAATGTCCAATTTTAGTAAATGATTTTGTCGGCTGGTATCGACATTTATTACTAATTATTTATTTGTTTCTAACTTTAGATATTCTGCACTGTGTGTGTCTCTTACTTGGTTTGGAAAGTTACTTGTTTTAATTTGTTAAGGCGGGTCCTTTAAAATGTGATTCTTGTCCCTTTCGTCTACCCAATGTTTACGTGAATATATATGCATTTGTATGCCAAAAAAATACAGACATACAGGTATATCTAGCTTCTCAAAGTTTCTCTTTGGCTATTTTTGCGTTCGTTAGTGCTTAAGACACACATCACATTCAGCGTTTACATCAGCAGGATTAACTTTAACACTGGGCGATAACAGAATCATTTAAGTGGCCACGTGACACATCATCAGCCAGATAATTTCACAGAAGGCTAACCTTGGGTGCCTGTCAATTACTAGTTCTCAGTTGAAGATATCGAACAAGCTAATGGCCATTCCCAGTTGATAAGAGAACAGAGCATAATTGGTACTCACATGCTATTTAGGATGGACCAATAAGTTATTTACTTAGTGCTATTCAAGGTCTACCAGAAAAAAAGGAAGATATTCAACAAGCAATTGATTACAAAAACGTCTAGATTTATCATAAATGGACAATAACCCGAAACTCTTCAGAGTGCTCAAGCAACATTGTCGTGAATTATTGTGTGCCATGAACGTCCGCTGAAGAACGAGTGGATATTTTTGAATCCCTTAAATCCTACAGCAGGCCCAGAACGTTCAATGTATTAGTCGCTCAAAGTCCTTTTTTGCCGTTTACAGATCAGAGGACTGGAAATTTTGAACAGCAGCTCTGAGCGCCAACTAAACTAAGTAGTATAAGTACCTTGACTACATGTATAGAAACCTTGTCTCACTGTACACCGCCTTACAAGCTTACCGAACCGTGTAACTGTGGAGTCTCGCTCGAAATGTTCGGAGACAGACTACACAATTCAGAAAACTATTGACAAAACTCTTCAGACTTTGATAAATTTTCTATTTTAACGGATAGTATCAGATAACTGGTCGCTTTTCACAGAACAACCTAAAGAATTCCTTGACTCAGTGAACCATGTTCATTTCTCGCTATATGACAGTTTAACGAGTGTGAGAGGCATTTCATCTAGGCATGCAAATGTGCGCTCTTTAAGTTCAAGTGAATCCGTAAAGGACAGGAATTTGTAAATAACCTTCCACTAAATCCAGTAAGAAGTTAGGGTTATTTACATTCCTGTGTCCACGCTACATATCTTTTTCCCTACACAGAATGATGGAACACATTCTTTTTTAAATAACATTAGCTACACCCAGTGTTGTATGCTAAAGGTTATAATCAAAACCTAAAAGTCTCTTGCTTACTGCGTTATCTGACGGCGGTATAAGTGGTAGGTTTTTGTCTTCACCTGCATAATGAGACTTCTGAAACATGTTCCTCAAATACTTTCGTATTACATCTTTTATACGTACGTTAGTACTAACAGGATTTGTCGACAGGATGTTTGAGAAGTGAATAGTGCTATAGATCACCTATGTGGGATGATTGGGGGTATACTCTGGTTGAACGAGAATGGTGTGCTGGACCAGCTAACTTGGAAGTCAAACCTCGCGTCATCAACTAACGTGGATCACCCCTTCGTCGTATCAAGGTACCGTGGATGCCTCGAAGGCCGTGCGACACAAAGGACGTTATTACATAAACATATTAGTTAAAGTAGCTACAAGCGAGTGTGACCCCCACCGCGTGGGCCAATCCATTTCGTACGATTAACTGATGCGCGTTGGTTGTCCTTGACTTTGACAGGGATTGATGGTCTATTCAATATTCAGTGACCCAACTGCCGGATGATTAGGCTAGTGCTCAATGACATTTCACTGGCTCTGCAGGACATATATAGGTATATATATATATTATTGATATCATTCGACCGTAATAGAGTCTGACCGCACAGAAATAAACTATAACACAGTCACAAGGATTGGATTTTCAAACGTAGTGTTGGACTCAGACGTGAGTGAATAAACCCTAGTTGCACCAGACACATCGAGTCTCACTAGTACCAGTAAGTTGTTGTCTATACACCATAATATACTGCCACAGTAGAAAATAAATCCACAGAATAAATATTCAACGTCTACTTCGACCTTATTGGTTTTGCTCGACACGCCCTACCTGAAGATGCTTGGTCAATCATCCGCACAAGAGCACGATTTGATTTGCTACATTCCACATCCTTTTCAATACCTAGTTAGTTTGGATCATTTCTTGATACATCAACTATCTTTCTAGTATGTCGCGCAGACAACAATAATTTCGAGCCCTGAATATCCGCGCGTTATTCACTGTATAAATTAGATTGTACTTCGATAGATTAACATGAAAACTTAATATTGAATTTATTAGTAGCGACCTCATAAGTCCTAGTTTAATGAACAAAAGAATTTACGTGCACGGAAATTTTGATTTTGAGCGGAAACTACAAAAAACAGAGATTCTCTTCAACATTTTGTCGATGGGTTTCTATTTCGATTCTATCTTCTAGAGATGTGTGAGGTCCCACCCAAATGTTGGTGTTACCTTGACTTTTGACACTAGTTAGCAAAAAATTTCGTTGTTCCTTCGACCCTAAGATTAAATTAGAGTCTATATGATCGGATTTCAACACTTCCGTCGGCCAGCTTATATATTCTTTTGGCCAAGACTCTTTTAGAGTTATCAGATGTGATGCTATGGATAAATGCTCCGACTTGTTCCAAGTCATGCGCGTGTTTAATTTATGTATCAGGTTCGTTTGGTTTGCCATCAGTCAACGTTGGAAAGGCTCAGTGGAAGACTGCTGCTCGTTCTGGAATACATGTTTAAACTTAGACCGATGAATATATGTGCCTGATCCTACGGTGTAGCCGACTAACTGACTGAAAAATTTATCAACCAGACGGATAGTGTTTGGGACTTCTTTTCTTCCTATTGTTTGTCTCCGCACGGTCGTCTATTTCCGGTCACTCAGAACAGCCACATCGGGACCATTTAGAGCCGTGACAGTGGGACTTAAACTGATACATATCTTGTGGAACCGGTTTTACACATTACATTGCACTCGTTTCTCCACAAGTAAGAAACAATTTGGCTGTCCCTGCTTATAAGTAAAGCCGACCATTGTAAACGGATTGCAAGAGTGAAACATTTAATGAAAATACACAATGTAATCAATAGTGTGAGGATAAATTAAAAATGAGTACTACAAAACAGATTTGAATAAGATTTCCAACGTTAACCGAAATGATTCATGTTAAAGCAGACCAAGTATTCTTTTCATGCAATAAACACACAAACCTAAATTAATTCATAACAAGCTTAGATTGCTCGCAATTTAAAAGGACAGTGATATTGTTTGTCGTTGAGTTAAATTAAATGTTTTGATCGTAAAATACGCATCAAAAGTAGTATTTACAATTTTTTGAATTTACTCCAGTTAAATTGATATTGTATTGACCTTGCTTTTGTGTATTTATTGCATCAAAGCATACTCTATTGATTTATACTCCATTGATTTAGTCAACGATTGAGAATTCTTTTACGTATCCTGTTGTGTCACTATTGTGGTCAGATTTCAAGATGACCAGCTCTGCTCATAAATGTGGACAAGCATATTGTTTATTCCATGTGGAGGAAGGGGTGTAATGTTAGGTGTGTAATAAGTGTTTCCATAAGATGTGCACCCGATTAGGCCGCATTGTATCTAGAAGAGTCGAAAGACAATGACCTTAATAAAAGACATGCAGACGGTCTGCAGTTAGTGAAACCTACAGTCAGAAATGTACTGCTTGAATAGGTTTCAGTGGTACATATCACTTAGGGATCTAACCAAGTGGAAGGATGCTCGTACGGAGTTAAGAACTCGAATGCTATATGGCGAAACGAACCTTACGACTAAGAGTTTTCGGGTAGTCAGGTCTTGGGAGCCAATGCTTCTCCCATCATCGCAGGTTACATCTGTATTAGAAGTGATAGGGAGGAGGCATAATACTATACATTAGGGATCACTTTCGTATACAATCAATCATATCGGAGGCGCATACTAGTGGTACATGTGAGGTAGCATGTTGTAAGATTAAATCTAGAAATGGGTTGGTGACTATAGGAGGAATATACCGTAGTCTGTATTGTCTGGTTGACGACTTTATCTTAAGACACATCTGTTCTTGGAGTATGGCAGAATGTTGTCCCATCACTGGAGACTTCAACGCACCGTATATCAACTGAATAGAGCTTATATCTCCAGGTGGGGGTTTCGATAGCGAGCTTCTATCAACCATTATTCAGTGTGCACTTGTACAATGTATCACAAAACCGACACATATTGACTTGGAATATGACCCGTCATTGCTGGACCTTGTCATCACACACCACTGTGAGGATGTCATCTACATTCGGCACCTTCCCCCACTAGTGAATGGTGATCACGTTGTACCTTACTTTAAGTTTAGGACACATGGTATACAATTTGTATCTGCCCCATCCCGTCCCCATATCTGGCGAGCTAATATTCCGGCAATCAGAGACTGTGCTATCTCGACTGATTGGTCGGTCGACGCGGATGGATCGACCGAAGACGAATGTAATACATTTAAGGTCAAATTTGAGTCCGTAACATCACCGTTTATCCCAGGGTCAACACGTAAGCTATCACATTTGATAAGTCGTGTAAATTGAACGCTATATACGATTCCTAAGCTATTTCGGTAACCCGCAGTCTAGAACTACACAGCGACTTGAACTCCAGAGAGAAGACACAAGAATGAGAGAAAACACTTTATTCCAAGGTTTTTTCTAGTACAGAAAATCAAGGGTGTTTATAGATGTTGGTGTCTGTTAAATCAACATCACATTTCAGCCAATCCGTTAACGTCATATTATGCTACCGACCAATGGCAGCACGCCACGCTGGAATTCTAGAACGTTCCATCATACTCTGATTGGCTAGGCTTTTCGGCTCCTTTTTGGGCCTCTGGAGGCTCCGTTGAATTTCCCCGGAAGCCGACCCAACAAGATTGCTCTCCATGGATTAATAAGAAAATCCGGAAGCTGTTGAAGCGTAGGAAACACTTCTGGGACTTATTCCTGTCGACAGGACACGCATCATTCAAGTATGAATACCAAACAACTCGGAATATATGTAAAAAGACCATAGCTAAATCCCGTACTACTTACGAACGACAGATGGCATATGATACTCGTACTTGTCCGAAGCGATTCTTTTCGTATGTTAAACGGCGAACAATAAATAATGATGGTGTTCTCTTATTGCTGTTACACGAAAATTCATAATTACTAGCTAAATCAGATCACGCAAAAAATGGGACTTTTTCAAACTACTTTGGCGAAGTCTACTCTATGTGTATTGTTACAAACACTTGTCCCAATCACACCGAGATACCATCCATTGAATCTGTATATGTGACTGAGGAATCTTTTCTTCTATTGGTCACTAACCTCAAACCTTTAAATATCGGGCCCCGACGGGATGTAGGATTATGGTCTACTATATTAGTACTGCTCTAATAATAGACCTAATCCTAAAATTAATAGACTTTTCATGATATAACTGACTAATCCATAAGATCTTACGTGGAACTCATACCATCGTCTATACCAAATCATCGTATCGCAACAATCACCAAGACATGATGTAGAACAAGCTTAGGCTAGAGATAGGACAATATATCTAATATGAATAAAGGATATAAGGTAACATTCAACAAGGACCACGCCTGCAAGACCGAGCCATGCCATTCGATCAACTCCAATTAACTCGATTCCTTGTTCCCGCCCTCTCCATCGTTAGGTATTTCTTTGCGTCAAATATTGAATATCTATTTTCCGAGTAGTCTCGTGTTTAGCTTTGAGGATTGTGTGGTTATGGTCCAATGCCACTTTACCACTCTCCCACCAGAATCGACGTGATATTGGTTCGATAGCAAATTGAATGTGATTGCCGCACGCCGGAGGTTACCAATAATAATAAGAATCCTTCGGGTTCAGGTAGACTGAAAGATAAATCAAAAAGACGGCAGCATCTAACCGGGAAATACATGCAATAATTTCAGATTATCTGCTCTCATGCTTAACACGCTTAAAATGAAAATTTGGGCGAAAATTGGGATAATAAGAATAAAATGATTCCGTGTAGAGATATTTTAATTAGTCGCCGTAAGATGCTTGTTATTAGATTAGTTTATAGGCAGTACATATTTTGTGTTTAGAAATGTCAAAAAAATTGAATATTGTAGAAATGTTAATATTGGTAATAACTTTGGTTTTAGTTATGAAACTAAATAACGTTTATGCCAGTAAGCTGTCCATTTGAGTTGATTTTTAATTACATTTGTATCAGTAGGCTAACTGAGAGGACAAAAGTATAACCGTGGAGAAGAATTCCAACTAGTGTTCCAGTCAGTTTCATACGGTTTATTTGGTTACGTGGAGGTTTCCTCAACCTCATTTTTACTTGACCGTGATAGAATTTAGTAATACTACTAATAGATACGAATGGTTATCAAAAGATTTTTAGTGCATGAAAAGTGACAATTATGGGATTTTCGGACAGATAACTAAGAGCGATTCGTTAAACATGAGTGTATTCGTAAGAGACATGCTCTAGACTCAGTGTTCTGATTTGCCATAGACTATTTATTTACATTCATACCTACCGGCTGATGGTGCATACAAGTTAGTTGTAAGTATGCAGTTTAGTATAAGGCGGAATACGGTTTAGTTGAGATATAGTGATTAAAGTTGTTGAAATCAACTGGGCCTATGTGTCACATTCCTATGTGGTGTGGTGTTGCAAGATGTATTTGGCTAAATAAGTTTTTACAAGATAATTAACAGTGAGTGATGCTCATGTGATAATCAGGAAGAACATAAGTTGTAACCAAGGAGAGTACACTCCCAACTCACGTCTATGATAATGGCTTGAACCTTAGTCAGTTTTGGGGTAAATTCGACATTGATGTTTTCAGTTTGGAGGAGATTTGCTCGACTGCCTATACTGATTATTTGCATGCATGATTGCTAAACCTCCAATTGGACTGACAAGGATTTGAGGTATTTAATGAACAACTGATAGAGAAACATACTGTAACCATCTGCACTGGATGAAGGTAACGATAAAAAAACACTGTTCAATGATAATTATAAGTCAATTTGTTGACCGATTCTGGTAATATTTTCATCAATTTTATCAATCATATTACGTGATTGTCAAGTCATGACGGTGCTTCATGATGATATCCTGAAACAATTACGTTTAACTAGTTATAGTGTTGATTGGGGATTAGCCAGTGAAACAGTGGGTATTGTTGTTTTATGTGCTTCTGGAATAGCAGAAGTTTGTAGCGTTAAAAAATCCGAGCTGCCTAATTACATTATAAATTTCAATTCAAAAACATACGTTTAGTGTTAATTTTAGTAACAGGTTCCGGAGATTTAACTTTAAATCTTTGTTTAGCCAGAGGGTTTAGTTATTATACTAATGTGGTACGACAGTACCTACAAGGAGATATAATGCAACGCATCGACGGGCTAGGTTAACATGCAGGTTGTTGAGATATATGACAAATTAAAGATAATAAACATGGCCAGAATGAAAAAAATATTTTTGAATTTCAGATGACTTATGGAACTTCAGTTAGGAATATGTCGAGTTATTAACCTTCCATAAGCTCTTTTCATTAACCTAGTGATATGTATAAATGTGTGACATAAGCAAATACAATTAAAAGATGCTTTTAAAGAACACGCTTTCTTTATAGTTTATGGTAGTATAAGAGCATTAAATATTTCTAACAAAAAGTCTTGAGAATGGCTCGCACTAATTATATACAACCAGACTAACAAATAAACCTATGTTAGTTAAGAGGTGCTAAAAACATAGTAAATTAACCAGGGAAGGGAAAACATGAAACTCGCTGATTAGATTATTCAGTAGACGATATATATAACGCCATTCGTGAGGGGTAGTAATGATCCAAAAGCATCCAGAATAAAGCACACAGTATGGTATTAATTCCAGAGTGCTTGGTGCTGTTGACGTTTTTGTCACTCGCTCGAATCGGAACAACTGGAGGAATCCAGATAATTGTGTGGTTGTCATTCAACGAGCCATGTGAAATGACTTTATGATTGCAGAAAATTTATAGCCTAAATTCACTGTATGTTTTTGGAGTAGTGTCACCTCGTTGCTTGGCAATGAAACTTAAAAATAGGAAATTAGACAAGCAGTGGTCGGAAGAAAAGATATTACTCGATAGTGCACAGTTTAAAACAGAACGTGTTAAGCGAATAAACACTAGGAATTAGCTTCAGATAACTATTTAGTCCGTGCTTACATTGTTAGTCAGTGCATATTTAGGTTATTTATAGATCATATTTGATAGAGCTTGATGTTTAAACAAATTTATTCCGCAGAAGCATGTAAATGCTATTATAGCTTGTTAATGAACCATCAAAGTTAATTGATATAGATAACCAGTTATTGGTATCGATTGAGTTAGTATGTTATGAGTAATAATCAATATAGCATTACGATAATACATGTTAGCATTAGTCAGAAGACTATTAGAATAATGGCTTTACACAATTATAATCGGTCGAGAAAGTTAAAGTGGAAATACGGACTAACAATAAAAGGTCAGGGTTGTATCCACGGCTGTTGCCATCTCTTGCGGACATTATTTCAAAACCGCTCGCGATACTCTTCAGCATGTACCTTTCACTCACTCAACTCCTTAGAGATTGAAAAGACGCTATAGTCAGTCCCATATTTAAGGATGGTCGTCGACATTATTGTTTTCGGATGACAATAAAAAGTAAGGCTCATCACTAAGATTTCCGAACTGACCTAAACGAATTAATTAGATGGGCTTGAGGTTGGGGCTTAGAAGTTATTTCTAGAAAGTGTGCTCATGCACATGGTACACGGTAATAGTTATCAGTATACTATTGATGGCACATTTCTTCCACGCGTTCGAGAACATAAAGAGTACGCATTGCAACCCAGCTGCTGTCACTTCGCCGAGCATTTAAAGCTATGACGAGAAAACGTTTCGAATTTTATATCCCACCTATGTAAGACCACACTTGGAGTACTATATCCAAGCAGCTAGCCCGTGTCTGGTAAAAGGTACTAACTCACTTGAGCGTTTTCAACGTGTGGGAACAAAATTAGTGATGGGTCTTTCTAAATTCCCTCACGATGAGCTTTTAAAACGCCTAAACCTTTCCCCCTTGTCGTATCGTAGGGCGCGAGGTGACCTCATATTGGCATTTCGTATCTTTAATTGTGATTTGGGTGTTAACACGTCTTATCTTTTTGCTCCCTCCAGCACTAAAAATCTCCGTGGTCACAGCAAGAAGGTTCACAAACCGCGACCTAATAAACGTAGAGTGGGGTCCCTTTTTTCATCGAGTAGTCAATGACTGGGACGCCTTACCCGAACAAGTGATTCAAATGGTTCAAATGGTTGTGGACGGAATAGAAGAAGCTTTCGCTTAACAGGCTTCCGTGTCTAGTAGCAGGGGATCACCAAATCCTCCAGGCAGGAACCTAGGTATGTTAACAATAAAAGAGGAAAAGAAATTGGTAAATCATAGTGCGATGCTGTCGTTGGTCCTTAAGAATAGGTCAAGTTGCCTCTTGAAGGACTCCTGAGAAGTCGCTTGGACTAGCTCGGCCGGCAGCGAGTTCCAGCTTTTGACAACTCTTAAGGAGTAGAAGTTGTGTCTACATTCCGTCTTGCTATGTTATGTTTCCAGTTTCTGGGTGTTACCCCTTAGGTTATTGTTCGAACTAAGCTTAAGTAGGTGTTTAAGAGGATGTCCAGAAGTGTTAAGAATACTATAAGCCATTAATAAATCACCTCTAAGACGCCTATATTCTAGTGGGTAAAGGTCTAGTGAACGGAGGCGTTCTTCGTAAGGCTTAGATTTGAGTCCTCGAACTGATTTCGTGGCTCGCCGTTGGATACGCTCCAAAGTGACCTTATCCTTTTGGAGTGAGGGGGGAGTACTATGTTTCCGTACTCTAAATGGGGACGGATGAAACTATTGAAGATTGTGTGGAAAGTTCTTCCGTCAAACTGGCCAAAAATGCGCCTCAACGTTACCAGTGCAAGGTTTGCTCGGAAGGCATTTTTGTCACAGTTAGCGTAAGACTTTAAGTCATGGGGCACCAGGACTCCTAAATCTTTTTCGACTTGGGATACTACTAGAGAGGAGTTTCCTAAGTTGTAACTGTAGTTTGCAACATGTCGCAGATGGACTACTTTACACTTTGAAGTGTTAAAGGTAAGTCCGTTATCGTCTGCCCAACTTTGAAGTCGAGTCAGATCCTCTTGAAGTGCCTGTATATCGTCTTGGTTGCGTATCTCTCTCCAAAGTTTCACGTCGTCGGCAAAAAGTAATAAGTCTGACGTTACCTGTTGAGGAAGATCGTTTATGTAGATCGAGAAGAGAAGAGGCCCTAGTACTGAGCCCTGGGGGACCCCACTAGGACATTCCATAGCTTGAGATAAAGTGAAATTAACCCTAACCTTAAAGTGTCGATTTTTTAGGTATGAATTAAGCCAGTCGATTAGAGGTGGTTTGATACCTAGTCGTTTGAGCTTGTTGATAAGACACAAGTGGTTAACCTTATCAAAAGCTTTTGAGAAATCAAGGTAAATGACATCAACCTTTCCCTTGCGATCGAGGATGCTTGTCCATCTGTCCACCGCAGTCAGCAGGTTGGTTATACAAGAGTAACCCTTCCTGAAACCATGCTGTTGGGGTGAGAAGAAATTTAAGGACAGTAGGTAGTCATTTAAACCGTCGCATATCAGGGACTCCATGAGTTTTGAAGGTAACGACAGAAGAGCTACCGGCCGGTAACTTGAAGGTTCATTGCGTCGACCACCTTTGAAAATTGGTGTGATGTGAGCCAACTTCCAATTTTCCGGTAGTTTGCCTCGGCTAAGCGAGTGTGAAAACATCACGCTAAGCGGCGTTGCCAGGATTGAGGCTGCCTCCCTCAGTATGGCAGGATGAACCATATCCGGGCCAGGAGAAGTGTCAAGTCTTAAGTGCTGCAGTTTCCGGAACACCAAGTCAGCGCTTAGGTCCACTTCAGAAAGTCCTGTGGAATTGCAGATGAAACTGTCGTCAATAAAGTTGATATCAGCCGGTTGAAATGTTTGAGAGTAATGGGCCGCCAGAAGGTTAGCGGCGTCGCCATCGTTGTTGGTCGGGCCGTTAGGACCTAGCAGCTGAGAAACTCCTGTTTTGGCTTGACGAAGAGAGGCTGCATAACGGAATAGGCTTCTAGGGTTAGAGGCGAATTTGTCCATAAGCTTTGTTTGGTACTGAAGCCTGTCTTCTCTTATAGCCATCGTGCATGTGTTCCTGATATGTTTGTATTGCCTATACGCTCCATCGTTATTAGTTCGTTTATATTCCGCCCAACAGTGCCGTTTGCGGCTTAGGAGGCGAAGGGTACGGTTCTTGATTACTGTAGGTGGCTTGAAGCTTTTGGGAACCGTTTGAGGAACTGAATGGTCTGTAGCACGTAAGAGCGTGTGCAGCAAGAAGTCCCAATGACCATCCACATCGATTTGAGGGTGAACATCCCAAACCACCTGTTGTAGATGGTCATGTAGAGCTGGCACATTCAGCCGTTTAAAATTCCAACGCAAATTATTGTTGGGATACCTTAGCTTAGTTTTGATGACAAAACTGAAGGCTATGACGGCATGATCGCTTTTTCCCAGAGGAGCCAGGATTGAGAGGTTGTCGACTAGGAATTCTTCGTTAGTGAATACACAGTCTAAGCGCGATGGTGTCTGACTGTTTCTCCAACGAGTTGCCGACCTCACATTTTCATATAAGCCCAAGTTATCGATGAGGTTGAAGAACCGAGCTTCAGTTGAGTTGTCGCCTCCAGTGTACGTGTGTTCCGCGAAGTTGACTCTAGGGAGATTAAAGTCCCCTAGAATCAGGATGTGTGTGAAACCGAGACGGATAGAGCGGGATAGTCCTTCTAGCATACGACTATCGTACTCGGTGTCGGCAGTTGGCTTCCTGTAAATGACTCCGACTAGACACCTGGAAGTACTAGACAACCTTACAGAGCACCATATGGATTCCTCAAGATTGTTAAACTCGAGGTTGTGAACCTGGTGCACCTCCAAGCAAGAGCTTATGTATATGGCTACTCCGCCCCCAATTCCTGTTTTTGTGTCGTTGCGGAACAAAGTCATCCCAGGCAATGCTAACTCTTGGTCCGAGAACTGAGAAGATATCCAGGTTTCAGATATTCCTATCAGATGGGCCTTGTTAGCGTTGCTAAGTTCACGTAGTTCATCCAGTTTGTTTGGTAAACTCGCGGCGTTCGTATATAAGCAGTTTATGCTTTCAATTTGGAACGCATGAGCTTCGTCCTGTTTTTCTGTATGAACCTTATGTGAATGGACAGGTAGCCCACCTATATGAGGTTTGCCGAGGTGGTAGGCCCTGTCCTTTACACGTTTTTTTATCGTTTAGACAGTCCACAAGTGGAATGGTCAGCTCCAACTTGCCTTTGTTCTTGGTCCTGACTTCGTATGGCCTATCCGGGTGCATGTGGATTCCAGGTGGCAATCGACGTCTATTAGCACGAAATGCTTCCAGAACTGCAGCCGCCATGTGGGAAGATGGGAAGGTTATCTTCATTAGACGGGGTCTAAGATCACCGTCCTTCTTGGCTAGTCTCGTCACATGCTGAGTCAGTATGTGTTTGAGCCTCAAGGACTGTTTGATGAATTTCCATTCCCTGATGTCAGAATTTGATTGAGTAGGGTCTGCATTTTCCGGTATACCTTGGACAATTATGTTTCTTCCGCGGAAGAACTTCTCGCGAGATTCTTTAGGGACGTTTCGTATGATATTGCGCTCAGAGTACGGTATGTCGGGCAATATTC
Source organism: Schistosoma intercalatum (assembly GCA_944470365.2). NCBI lineage: Eukaryota > Metazoa > Platyhelminthes > Trematoda > Strigeidida > Schistosomatidae > Schistosoma > Schistosoma intercalatum. The sequence continues at coordinate 5,759,016 of OX103725.1, forward strand.
TTACGTTACCATCTGATTTCAGTAAGTGACTTGCTAGCAAGACGTCCTCTACGTCGGTAGCATTCCTAAGTGTTACTCGGAGAAGCCTCGGGTGATTTAGATGCTTAGAAGCCTTTCCTCGAGTGAGCCGGGTGACCGTCAAAGGCTCTATTCTAGGAAGTTCGAGCTTCTTGTTCAATTCACCCCACAGCATCCTGTCGTTTTTATCCTGCAGACTGAGAGGAAGGTCAGGATTGTCGACGAGGTTCATGATAATGAGAGAATCGTCACGAACTGTTGTTAATTTACCAGGTTTCACGATGGGTTCACGTTTAATAACTTGTTGTTTGGAGGTCAGTGTGCGTTTGTGAATCTTGGGCTCTTTATTGACCGGACGAACAGTCTTGGGGGTAGACTGTGCGACTAAATCACCAGTTATTTTCCGTGCAGCAACACTTGGGTTGCTCGGCTTAGGCGGTGATGCCTGGTTCTTTTGGGCTCTCTTAACGTGGGTCGAATCACCTGCAGGGTTTTTGGGAACCACTGTTGTGTTCAGGGACCCTGAGCTGGGAGACCCGAGTTTGCCTAGGGAGTCTAGTACCGTCGACGTAATCATGGTACTGAGCCTCGACACGTCGTCATTAGTGTTGATGGATGCTCCATCGATGGTATACCTATCGACATCCCTATTTTTGAGTCCGTTGCGCGCTCTTGTTTGTATATTGGTTTTTTTACTGTCGTGTTCCAAGTTAACTGACAGCTTATTCCGAAGACCTGTCAGTAGGACAATGATGTTACTCAGCAAGACTACTGCGTCCGTGTTGCACGTGACACATACCCACTTTTGGTCTGACTTGCTGAGTCTGTTGTAAGCAGTCGCTGTCAGATTTGTGCATGCTTCGTGGAACCAACCTTTGCAGTTGTCGCACTGCATGCCAGTTGTGACAGCAAAACGGCATCCCGGACGTTTGCATGAGTTTTTCATGACGGTGTTGAAGCAAACTATGTTATAGATGCTTGCAAAAGCTTAAGACCTTTTTTAAAAAAAACACTAAAATGCACACTGAAAACGGACAAAAATGGACAAAACGAGTGATATAAACTGAAACTAGTCTATACGTGAAAAAAAAACCGAATAGTAAGCTGAGGCAAAACCACAGGTAACTATTAAATATAGTGAAACTCAAAAAAAAGTAATCTACCGAACGTATAGCTCAGGATAGATTCTTTAGAACTGAAATGGTACTTTTGTTGCGTAAGAACACAGCAAAAGTTTGATATATGCAAATCACGTTAGGACTAAACTTCCCGTTCGAAAAGCGCGCCTCAATGAATATTTTCAAGAAGAAGCTGGACCTTCACTAGAAGGCAATCTGTCATTATTAACACAGGTTCACCAACCTACTATCCTTATTACTGAAGTCTGAATACTGAAGACAAACAAGAAAACACCACATTTTTGTCTATCAAATATAATTTGGTTATTATCGGAAGCACTGTTTATTTATTGCCACTAGATGCGGTACCTCGTTGAGCGAAAGTTGTTTCTACTCTGTTCACAATCATTTGAGACCATTTTGATTTATTTGTTGTGACTTGTCTTCAAGGTTTCGCGGGACTAATAAACTCATCCTTTTTCTGGGTCAGTTGGTGGTTGTCATTAATTTTCCACTGAATATGATGTTTTTCACTTGTTTTCGCTATATTTCTTGTTCGGAAATAATCTGGGGATTCAATCGTTGAATTTCTATGTATGCTATGATGCACTGCTACCGTACAGTGAAGATCCTCATTTTCCCGGCCTAATGAATTTATATGGATCTGTATTGATTTTGACCCTTATGTAGTGAAATAGTTCTATCAGTAAGGTTTTTTGTAGTCATTATTTTAGGCCCTGAATCCATATAGTCTCTAAAGTGACTTGTCAGTAAACAACTTACTATTATTGTAGCGCAAAAACTGCTTGGACACTACACGGACGTTTATCTGTAATCTAATACTTTATAAGCGTATAGCTTAGCAGGTGTGTCGCAAAACTTTCTTAACTTGTTTTGCGGTTAATCTACGTCCCAGAATGGTTCTAGGGGCATTGGTGATCCTTTGTCGAATGGTGATGCTTTGTTTTATACTGTTGTGCCTAATCAAACCATATCTGTGTATAAATTGTTGGACGTGTTCCCATGTGCCATTGTAGTCTATATGTCAAGTATAATGTTTTTAATCTTTCAATGTATACTCAAAACATTCAGATATTATATTGTATACATTTCTCATCTAACAAATATTGACTAACTCTGTTCTGAGTCAGGAAAAAGGGTAAAAACTGGATCGTCAGAAATATATATCTAAGGGAAAATACGAAAAATAGAAATTCTGACAACAGTAGTACAGTAATGGACAAATTCCAGGCCAATTAAACTGTATCAGTCGCGTGTGGATAATTCCTAATAAATTACTCACTTCTAGTAAGTCAGTCAGCTACAACGTAGGACCAGGCACATATATTCAGATTCAGATTTCAGATTTGTGTAGTAAGGACAGAAGGCCTACGGCCTATGTTATTCCTTTTCTAGTATGCTTCTGTGAGTGTCCAGTCTTCTCTTGAAAGAGTCAATTGAAGGTGCGGATACCACTGCTTCAGGCAGCAGGTTCCAAGTATTGATGACTCGGTGTGAAAACCTGTATGCCAGGGGTATTTTGTTCGTTCTTGGCTTTTCTACTCGCCTGCTATGTCCTCTGAGGTGTCCCGATCTAGTGGGAAGGAAGAGAGAGAATAAGTTAGGTCCGAAATCATTTCTTAGTATTCTGTACATCAATATTAGATCTCCCCTTAGTCTGCGATAGGACAGAGTAAAGAGGTTCAGTTTTTCAAGCCGCTCTTCATATGATAAACCCCGGAGTTCCGGAATCGCACGCGTAGCTGCCCTCTGTACCTTTTCTAGTATGTCTGAGTCACCTTTTAAACAGGGGCTTGCAGCCTGAACACAGTTCTCTAACTTAGTTCTCACTAAGGATGTGTATAATGTGGTGAACATGGTAGTATCAAGCTTAGTGAATGTCCTTTTTAAAGCCCAGAGGGTTCGAAACCCCTTAACTGCGACCTCCCGGCAATGGGCCGTCGTCTTAAGATCATTGCTCACTGTCACCCCTAGGTCCTTATGAGACCGGACTATGGGTAATGACACATCCCCTATGTTGTACGTATTAACCTTTGAATCCCCCAAGTGCATGTAGACACACTTTTCCGAGTTGATAGGCATTAGCCACTCTTTAGACCAGTTTATCATATTATTTAAGTCCGCCTGAAGAGTAAATGCGTCTGTGTCACCAGTTATTACTCGCCAAATTTTTACATCGTCAGCGTATAATAACATTGGAGACTGTACTATACTTGTAAGATCATTAACGTACATTATAAAAAGTAAAGGACCTAGGACGGAACCTTGGGGTACTCCACTAAGTACTGGTCTCCAGATGGAGCACTTGGAATTTATTCTTACTTTTTGCCTACGACCTACTAGGAAATCCTTAATCCATTTTAAAAGAGGTCCGGCAATACCAAGGTTTGCCAACTTCAATAGCAGTCTATTAGTTGGCACCTTGTCAAAAGCCTTACTGAAGTCTATGTAGACAACATCCACTGAGTTTCCGTTGTCTAGCGCATTAATCCAGAGCTCCCTAGCTATAAGGAGGTTCGTTGTACAGGATAGACCCTTTCTAAAACCATGTTGTGCCATGTTCAGCAAGTTATTGGTTTCCATAAATGCCGTTATGGTCCGTTTGATTATCCCTTCCAGTATTTTAATTACAACACTGGTGAGGCTTACGGGTCTGTAATTTGATGGAACTTGTCGTAGACCAGTTTTATGTATGGGAGTGACGATTGCGTCCTTCCAGTCCATAGGTAACACACCTTGGTCAAGTGACATTTTGAATATCACAGTCAGTGGGGCTGCGATATATTGGGCAATATGTCTCAAGATTTTAGGGTATAGTTCATCTGGTCCTGTTGACTTCTCCATGTTTAGGGTGCTAAGAGCCTTAAGCACATCGTTTTGGTCGAAGTCCACGGTGAGCAGCTGGTTTGTTGACTCTGTAATTGGGTCTAGTTCTTTCTCTAGAGGAGGTTCCTGAGTGAAAACTGCCCCAAAGTAGTCAGCCATAATCTCAGCTTTTTCCTGATCTTCCTCTATCATTTCAGATTTACTTCCTACTTTAATTAGGTTGGGAATCCAGTGATGAGTCCTTGTTCTGTAGTTTATGTACGAGAATATCCTCTTGGGCTGCTTGAGTGCAGATTCTGCCAGCTGCATTTCGTATTTTCTTTGCGCTTCCCGAATTTTAGTTATACACACGTTTCTTATCGATCTGTAGCGTTCCATCGTACCTGCTGTGCCAAGGAGGATGGCAACATCCCAGCATTTCTTCTTTTGTCTTAGTAAGCGTCGAATATCCCGCCCTAACCAGGGATGTCCGTGCTTCTTTTTCTTTGGGACAGTCCAGGGTATATATGGTTGAGTTACCCGATTGTATAACTGTCTGAATAGAGTCCATGCCTCTTGTACTGATGCCTTTGAGTCAATTTCCCAGTTCTCAGCCGATGCTGCGGAGTTAATTGCCTGCATATCTGCCTTCCATATGTTAGGACGGGCCGGCGCAATTGTTTGACAAGCAATCTCAGCCATGAATTTGAATAAGATGACTGCATGGTCACTTCTCCCAAGTGGTGGGAGAAAAGCCTTTTGACCAACGTCATCACCGTGTGTAAAGACTAAGTCTAAAAGAGAAGAAGAGTTTCTTAAGTCGTACCTTGTGGGATCTCTAATGTGTTGGAATAATGCTAGTCCAATCGAGGTTTCTAACAGTTTGGAGTCGAACGACGATATAGATGACTCTACTTCTAAGTTAACCCAGTTTATATATGGTGCATTAAAGTCGCCTACTACAAGGCTTTTACCGTTGTTACACCAGGACTTAAGTTTACTGAGGAGAAAATCATCTGCTACACATTCGGGACTGCGATAAACTACAACTAATTCAATATCTTGCCTTCGGCATTTCAACTTACATCTCACCAGTTCACATGTCCCTGAAACATGTGCTACTGTCTCAGCTAATCTTATGGTTAGGCTACTTTTCGTGTACACAATAACCCCGCCTCCCCTTCGGTTTAATCTATCAGCCCTACTGGTTATGAAACCAGCCAATTGGATTTCACTATCTAATACTTCTGACGTTAACCAAGTTTCCGAGACAGCGATAACGTCCGGTTTTTCTTTATCCACCACTGACTTCAGCTCCGCCATTTTATTTAGTAGGCTGCGAGCATTTGTGTAGCACACTTTTAAGTCTGTGGAGAGCTTTCCCTTGCCACCCAGAGTGGCTTGGGGATCGTTTTGCTCCGAACTTTTACAATCTGAAAACCCTTAAGAACGAGGTTTCTTTCACCATTTCGGCGACGCTCGTTTATTTCCGCTTCTGCAGCCCTTCTCTTAATACGATCAGCTAGGCTGAGGTCCTCACGGACATATATTCCGGACCCAATCAGTTTACGTGAATTACTTAGAACCAGGTTCCTTTCTTCCACCGTGTTGAATGTAACCTTTAGGAGGCGGTTTTTCTGAGGACTTTCGGAATCCACCTTTTTTCCTATTCTATAAAGCTTACAAATACTAACTCCTGAAACTGTATCTGGGAGTAGTTTACTTAATGATGTCTTAATATGATTGAGATCATGTTCAAATCTTGCCTTTGGTTCAGTGTCTGAAGATTCTCTTATCTTATGAAAAATGACTGATCTCTCAGAGAGATCTGTCTTTTCACGCGGTGAGGATTTTTCTTCTGATAAAGTCCCTTCCAATGTCTTGCTGACCAGCTGCGTTTTGCCTACAGCCTTTTTCTTCTTATTTTTTTTTCTTCTTACCGGAGTCCATTTGTCACCACTCAGAACAGCCACACCTGGACTATGTGGAACGGTGACAGTTTTATCCGGATCTTCTATTTCGACTAGGGGTGTATGACTGCCGATGTCAATATCAGGCGACACTTCATTTCTCGTTAATGTCAACGGAGATTTCACGTTCCCGTCAACCGCAGTCAGGTGTTTAATGGGTCCAGTAGCAGCACTTACTACACTGTGCATCGGTTCAAGTTGCCATATCTCATTAACACAACAAGATGGACACTGGATTCATAAAAAGTAGTTAATGCAGAGGTGGTAATATATAAAAGATTGCAATAAGGATATAGTACAGGAACCGCGTGACTATCGTAACCAATGGTTGGAGACTCTTGGTGACATGGCTCAGAATCGATCACAATGGCGTAGGTGTACACACTCTCTATCTTCCCTTAAACTAAGAGATTGAAATTGCTTCATATCTTTCTTTTTACGAACTAATTCTTTCTTCCTGTACTATATCCTTATTGCAATCTTTTATATATTACCACCTCTGCATTAACTACTTTTTATGAATCCAGTGTCCGTCTTGTTGTGTTAATGAAGTATGGCAACTTGGACCGATGCATATATGTGCCTGGTCCAACGTTGTAGCTGACTGACTGACTGATAGTACAGGAAGAAAGAATTAGTTCGTAGAAAGAAAGATATGAAGCAATTTTAATCTCTTAGTTTAAGGGAAGATAGAGAGTGTATATACCTAAGCCATTGTGATCGATTCTGAGCCATGTCACCAAGAGTCTCCAACCATTGGTTACGATAGTCAAGCGGACCCCAACCAAGTAGTCTGCATCTACCAGCATGGCTCAGACTAGAAGTTAGGGACTTCAAGCACTGATGCCACGTTTTGGTTTGGCTGCCCCTAACTTTCTTCCAACCATCCCGAACGCCGGTTAACATTACACGTCATGGTATTCGGTGTTCGAGCATACGTAACACGTGGCCCAACCATCTCAGTCGATGAAGATTCACAACCCCATCGACTGATTTACGATCCTTTCCTAATACCCTGCGTCTAACCTCACTATTACTTACCCTGTGATCCCAGCAGACGCTAGCAATATTTCTGAGGCATCTGTAGTCAAATACTAGTAGCTTACGAGTGTCTTCTACTCTTAATGGCCATGTTTCGCTGCCATAAATTAAAACAGAACGGACTGCCGCGCAGTATACTCGTCCTTTTATTGATAGACGGATATCTCTCCTTCGCCACTTCTAACGTGTACACAGGTAATGTCTGGAAAGATAACGAAAGCTCTATGACTGAATCGCTCAGTTCAGTAAACACAGTAGTACAAGTATCTTCCGTCTCAACTTTACATGATCAGTTCAAGCACTTCAGTGATTAGTAGTGTATTATGTTTTGAAATTATTCTGGTTTGGAGAAACCTGCCGTTAATGTCACTGGATTAGTTAAATTTGTTTATTTAAACATATAAACATCGGTACAAAAGGCATCAAATACATATACGCCACATAAGTCATTCAATTCGTGTGACGGCTAGGATACTGCCTGGCTACCCAGACCGAAGCACGTGGTTTTCTTAAGGGGTCACACCCGGAGTTCTTGACCTAAAGGTCTGATCCACAAGGTAGTGGAGCAACGTAAGAATATGCAGTCCCATGGTAGCCGGTGATCAACGATTGGTTCATACGCCATTTGTTCCTTCAGAATACTGGAGCCCATGTACATCATTGGTTTGGAATCAGGGTTTTCCAACTTCCTTAGGTGGACCCTCCTTACCTACCACCAACCCGGTAAAAGCGCTGGACATTTGCTTTCCGTCCTCTCAATTTCGTAATCAACACCCTCGCCGCGAGAAGACAGTGTGTAGGACTTCCCTGGCAGTGGTTGTGTGCACGTGGTCATGTGAAAGCATTTCGAGAGGGATAGCTGACTCTCTTTATTCCAAGACCACTACCACAACACTCCTGAGGTCTACTAACCAACTAATACTGTTTCCTTTTAGTAACTCACACAAAACAAAAGTACTGACCATTCCAAAAAACTGCACCGTTAATGAGCTAGGAGTTACAAAGATAGTGGATGTTAAAAACCCTCGATCAGGAAAGGACACTTGGTCCATTTAGAAAATCTGGCTTAGTCGAGTATGCATTAGCCGTCACCAACGATCCTATTCTAACAAAATATGTAAAGATGTAGCCTTTAGTCTTCAATTATCCGCACTTTTTATCAGTTTACTCTTCTTCCTCCAATAGTTTGTTCACTTTTGGATTTTTTTACCGGGTTTCCCGTCCTTTCCTAAATTATCTTCAGTGCAGTTCGCTAAAGCTATAAAAATAACACAGAAGTATTGCTTTTTGTAGTTTTTTGGGGAAGTGATGTCTGGCACGTGGTTTTGCGATACTGAACCGCAGTAAATGTTATTAGTCACGCTCGTTGTATGGTCGGCTTTCAGCCTTATTCACCTTTATGCTCAAATTAATATCAATGTTGTTAACAGAATTAACCGATAAATATTCGGTTTCTTCGGAAGAATTCTATTGATATTGCGGTTGTTGAATCAGGAGCCAATGGAGTTACTAGTAAAAAAGGTCAGAAACTATCAGTCTAATCAGGAGACTAGATTTATAGGCAGAACACTAAAAAGTTCTAAATATCATTCAGTTACTATTCCGTTCTTCATTAGTAACCTGAGTGCTTAACAAAAATCATGGTAAAGTTAGCGACTTCATTATTCAGTTACAATGAACTAAAGACTTAATACAAATGGATGTCGGGTCAAATTGCTAATTGGCCACACGGTGGTATGAAATTTACAAAATCGGGAGCAATAGAGTTGAGATAATATTAGACACAATAGCGCAAAAAACGACATAAAATGTAATTTGAAAATACGGAATGGGTTTGTCTAATAAAAACTATTAGAACTCGAAGGTTGGAGGGCTATAATGAAACCATGTGTGGCACGTAAACCAATTTAGACTGATTTCATCTATGGTTCCTAACCCAGCTTCAGTTTAGGCACCTGGGCAGTATCACAGATCTCGCACGAATCAAATGGGATTTGTGTCAGTCAGTCAGTCAGTAACAACGTAGAACTTCGTACGTACGTACATCAGTTTGAGTTGTTATACCATATTGGCACACAGATACAATTGTCGATTCAAATCCCATAGTGGTAGAGGTAGTAAAATTATAAGCAGTAATCGGAAAGATTACGGTTTGAAGCTATTATTCAATGAGTATAATCCAATGAAATAAATTTGGGAAGAGAAAAAAAGACGAGGATTCAGGAGATAAGCATTTGGGAGAACACAAAGAGTGTACGCACCTGCGCCACTGCAAACGATTTTGAGCCATGTCATTCAAGGTCTCTAACCATCGGTTGCTATCATCTCGCGGTCCCCAACCAGGTAGTCTACACCTACCGACATGGCTCAGACCACTTGTCAGTGACTTCATGGACTTGTGCCATGTTTTGGTCTGGCCGCCCCTAGCTTTCTTCCAACCTACTTCTATACCACTGAACATCGCACGTCGAGGCAGTCGGTCGTTGGGCATACGTAACACGTGTCCCAGCCATCTTAACTGATGAAGTTTCACTACTTCATCAATTGATTTGCCATCCTTACCTAGTACCCGTTTCCTAGCAACTGCACTACTTACTCGATGGCCCCAAAATATACGAGCAATATTTCGAAGACACCTATGATCAAGTACTAGTAACCTACGAATATCCTCTACTCTTACCGGCCATGTTTCACTGCCATAAAGTAAGACGGAACGAACTGCTGCGCAGTAAACCCGTCCTTTGGTTGATAGACGGATATCTTGTCTACGCCATAAATGACGCAAGTTGACAAAAGCTAGTCGAGCCTTCTGTATCCGTGATGAGATTCCTTCACACACCAGACCACAAGAGCTGATGAGACTTCCAAGATAAGTGAAGCGGTCGACACACCCAACTACTCCACTACCTATCATTAGTTCAGGTGTTGATGCAACCCGATCCTGAAACAACATTTTGCATTTCGAGGAGGAGAATCGCATCCCGAACATGTATGCATTGCTGCTTATAGTGGTCAGGAGACCGCATTTTGGTAAGTCTTCACCAAATAGAACTATGTTATCGGCATATTCTAAGTCAACAAGTGAACCTCCCGGTGGAAGTTCAACCCTTGGAAACCTAGACGATGAAAGTGTTATCTCTAAAAGTACGTCGAAGACAAAGTTGAACAAGAATGGAGAGAGTGGACAGCCCTGACGAACACCAATTGAGGTAATCAATTCTGATGACAGTTCGCCATAAGCTCTCACTCTACCAGTTGTGTTCGAGTAGAGAGCCTGTATAAGGTTAATGTACTTCTTTGGTACTCCTTTCAGTGACAAACACTGCCGTAGAACCTCACGATCAACAGAGTCGAATGCCGCCTTAAGGTCGAGAAATACTACCATTGTGGGGCGTCTGAACATGTGTCTGTGTTCTAGAACCTGACGTAGTGTGAATATCTGATCTATACAACCACGTCCAGGTCGAAAATCAGCCTGATTTTCTCTAGTCTGCTCTTCACGAGCTTTAGTTAGGCGTCGAAGTATTATTGAAGCTAATATTTTAGACACTATATTAGTCAAACTGATTCCTCTGTGATTGTCACAAGAGGACTTTTGTCCTTTCTTATAGACTGGCACAATCAGTGATTGAGACCAGTCAGATGGGATTGCGTCCAGTTCCCAAATTCTACCTAAGACCTCAGTTAATCTCACTGTTAATACTGAACCAACATCCTTAAAAATCTCAGGAGTAAACCTGTCATGGTCTGCTGCTCTCCCTCGTTTCAGATTTCCTATGGCTTTTTCAACTTCGTAAAGAGACGGAGGACCTACACTAACTTGCCTTTCAGGTTGACTGGAGATCGTGGGAAACCGAAGTGTGTCTGAAGGCCAGTTGAACTGATCCCTGAAGTGTTCTGCCCATCGATCCAAGCTCTTAGATTGAGAATGTATAGTATGTCCATCTTTCTCTGAGATTGTTTCGCTAACGGTCGGGTTCCTAATTCCGGTTTCCTGGACAAGTCTGAACAGTTGTCTGCTATTACCTATTGCGGCTGCCTTTTCCATCTCTCTTGCTTTCACTACCCACCACTGTTCGCGGTCATTGCGTAGACTTCTTATCAGCTTGCGCTTAAGCTGACTCCGCTCTTCATTATGTTCAGAGCCAGGTGGAATGAGTTTCCGAGCATCTATCAGTGCGATAGATGCTGTTGAGGTCCAGTGTTGTTCCCTAACCTTACGGTTTACCGTACTAGCAGATATCACTGCTGTTTCCACAGCTTTTCGGATATCATCCCATGCTGCCTCGGGTTGGGCATTACTTAAATGGCTGCCTAACTGTTTTCCTAGTTGTTCCTGAAATATATTCTTAGCTTGACTATCATTAAATTGGACCCTAAGAGATTTCTTTGCAGTGTCTCTCCTGCGTCCATTAAAACGCAGAAAAATACGCTCTCGCACTAGAGCATGATTTGAATCTAAGCATGTGCTCCAGAATGAGCGACAGTCTTCTATCGAGCCCCTCCATCGGTGGCTGATAGCGATGTGATCTATTTGGGTCCAACGTTGGGGGTCGCCATGTTAAGAGATGTTTCTCCTTATGCGTGAAGTTAGTATTTGCAAGGAACAGGCGGTTATCTGAGCATAGCTGCAACAGACGGTCGCCATTACCTGTTCTTTGAGCCACGACACTATGAGATCCACCCAAGTGTCTTTCCCCATCTCTTAGTTTACCTACTTGAGCATTAAAGTCACCAGCTACTATTACTACATCCGAGCTCCTAGCTTTTCGGAGAAGGTCGGAAAGCTTTCTGTAAAACTCATCTTTTACATCATCTGCGCTGCAGTGAGTGGGAGAATAGACAGAGACGACGAAGAGATAACGACGAGTGTCCCTATCTTTTCGGATCCTTACTGTTCCGTTCAGTCGGACAGTGCACAAACGACTGTTTACTGGGATCCACTCTAAGAGAGCTAGTTCTGCCCTAGGACTCAATGTTATACCTACGCCGGCGAGACCACGGGAAGCAGAATCAGGGCTTCCAGATACACGAAGTGTGAATCGAGTCGGTTCTTTATTTTGGCATGGTGAGGTCAGATGAGTGACGCTACTCGGATCCTGTATGCGCGTTTCGGAGACGCAGCACACATCGATGGCGCGGGATTCTAAAGTCCTAGCTAAGGAAGCCTGTTGTCCTATTTGGCACAGTGTCCGAACGTTAAATGCTCCTACGTGTATTTTGGAGCATGGTTTCAGGAGACCAGGAATAGGGTTCCGCGTACTCGAATCGTTTGCCCTAGCGGTGCGAGATGATAAAGAGACGTGAGGAGGGTTAGTCATGGAGATAAGAGAGGTATTAGGAAGTGTAGGAAGGATTTAAATGTGACCAACTTGGTCTCGTGCGCTGTTACGGGTATGAGGGCTGATATCACTTCCCAGCTGCCCACACCGTGGAAGGGTATTTCTTGAGGAACCTGAAGAAGAAGTTGGATTAGTGTTGGTCTTAACGACATGGGAGCGTCACTGTAGAGCCCAAGGGACATATGCTTGAAACCGGTTGCGCATGGCCTTTTCCTGGGGAGGATTTAATGTGTTAGCTCCGTTCTTCAAAAGGCCTTACTGCCAGAGATGGAAATCCGTGAGGTAAGGTGAGGTGTGACATTTTTAGGGTCGACGTTTTCTAACCCCCTGCTTCCTTGTGAGAAGGCAGCATCTCTGTAGATGGTGGTTGTCCGAGGGAAACACCTTACTGTTGTCACACAGTCAGCAGTACGACTTCGCCCTCAGACCTTGAGTTGCTGCTTTTAGTCTTACCGTTCTCCAACCGACCTGGCTGGCATGGTAGAACCTACAGGAACATATGTTCCAGCCAATATAGCTCGGTTGGGTCATCACGATCGGCAAGCCCGACCACCGCGTCAAGGTAGCAGCTTCGGGATTTGTGTGGCGTATATGTATCAGGTAACCCCCTGTACCAGTAATTGTGTTCAAATAAAATAAACAAATAAATGGTTCTTAACCAATGGTCGCCGTCACATGGATTCCAACTAATTTGTCTCATCCCAATATGGCTCGAAGCTCTAACTTATATGAGGAAAGAAAATTACAACAGAGCCTCCATTGGCTTCTGTTCTGAGTCGTGTCTGATAAAGTCTTAAGCCACTGTACTGCTCTGGCATTTACTATACGTATATTCGTTTCATCACTCACGCAACCACTAGCATTTACAGCTACCCAAATACACGAACTTACCAACTACTATCTAATTTCTACTAAGAGGGAGTTCAGGCACAGGGTCTCGTCAGTTTTGTAAAAGCACTTCGCACTCGGAGAGTTCAAAGCACATGTCATACCTAGACATTGATTGCCAACTGATTAAGTGTAGATTACATGGGTTGGGTATCATCGCACAGTAAGACAATATCGTCCACGTATACAAGGTCGAAAAGTCTTTCTCCAGTCAACAGATCCACACCACCATTACACACATCCATCAGAACTGTTTCCCGAACGTCGTCGATGGCAAAGTTGAAGAGAAATGGTGAGACTAAGTAACCCTGACGAACCCCACTGCTTGAATGGAACAGCGGAGAGAGGTGGTTGTGTGCTCTACTCTGCCTGAGGTGTTTGTATATGGGGCCTTGAGGGTGTTAATAATTTTTTCAGACACATGCTTTTGCGATCGACAATCCCAGAGAACAGTCCTGTCCAACGAGTTGAAGGCAGCCGTAATGTCAAGAAATACAACGGTTGCTGGCCTGCAATAATTATGGAGGTGTTCTAATATTTGATGGATGGTGGAGAGATGATCAATACATGCTCGACCAAAACGGAAATCACCCTATTCCTCACGAGCCAATCTTCCTCGGGTCTCGAACAATCTATGGAATACGATGGAAGCCAATAATTTGGGTGCAGTCGAAAATAGATGTATCCCCCGATAGTTGTTACAGAAACGACGTGAACCTTTTTTAAAAACACGGACAACTATTGACTCATTCTGTGATGTTGGAACACTCTGTATGTATTTGCCGGACCTTTGTAAACAACTCATTCAGTTCCTTGAGGACTTCCGTCCCGTTTGGTGGATCAGTCTTCACAGGCCATGGAGAGTAGGACAGTCTGATCGATGTTGTCGTGGCAGCAGATCAGTTGAATTGCTTCTCGATAAACTCTGCCCATGTTAGTGATTGGCATCCCATCATCTTCACAGATTGTTTCGCTCAAACTAGACTTCCTGCTTCCAGTAGCTCGGATGAGTTGGAAGAGCTTCCGGTATTTACCAGATGCAGCTGCCACTTCCAACTGATTAGCACGCTCCAACCACCAAGCTTTCCCGTCCTTATGCAAACCTTGGACAGTGCCGTTACGCACCAATCTTCGCTTATGGTCACACTTTCGGTAACATCGGGTAAACCAACGTGCTTCAACAAGTTTTAAAGAGCCTGTGAAAACCCTATTTTTATAAGCGAGACGTTTCACAAAGCTGCAAGCAACTTTAGTCCCCATTTCCATGGCGTCATGCAATTGCAACCAATGCTTATCTATCCTTCTCGATAGGTTGATAGCTAACCTTAAATTTAACTCGACTTAATATTAAGTTGCAACTAAAGATGCAACCAGTTAGATGACATCGATCCATTTAAGTTATGCTTATTTATTTAAGAACATAAACATTGGTTCAAGAAGTCGTCAAATGCATATGCGTCACACAAATCATTCGATATGTGCGAGGGCTGGAATACTGCCAGGGTACCCGAACCGAAGCACGTGGTTTTCTTAGGGAGCCACTTCTCAAGCCTTGATTTAAAGGTCTAATCCACGAGGCAGTGAAGCGACGTTGGGAACTAGAGTCCCATGGTAGCCGGTGACGAACAATGGGTTCATACACCATTTCTTACATTAGGATCATGGATCCCATGTCCACCATTGGCCTAAAGCTGCTCTGAAGCTGCATTACGTGTTTAAAGGGAGAGAAGCGTATCACAAACATGCTTGCATTATTGCCTGAGGTGATAAAAAAACTACATTATGTCGGCGTCTTGACTAAATATGACTTTCATCTGCATATTCAAAGTCGATAAGTGTACCCGGTAGGCGATCAACCTCGTAAAGTTAGGTGATATGTCATTTGTAAGAAGACATCTTCAACTAAATAAAAAGTTGGGACGTTAGTCAGCTCAAACAGACACCAATTGGGTTTGGCAGTTCTCTAAAAAGCTCTCACTCAGCCATTAGTGTCTGGGTAGAGAGCCTTCATAGAATTTACGTAATTCTTTGCTACGCTTTTCAGTAGGAAACATTTCACCAAACCTATCGATCAACAGAGTCGAATGCTACCTTAAGGTCAGGAAATATATCTGTAGTCGGGCGTCAGCAGTTGTGACTTTGTTTCGAAAGCTGAAGAAGAGTGAAAATGTGGTCGATATATCCACCTTCAGGTCTGTAAACCAACCTGGTTTACACCCATCTTCCTCTGCTCCCAGACATATGGTTGAAACAGATCATGAGGTGGATATTAACCCATCCTTTTTAGTTTTGCATAAACCTAATCAACGATGAATACTTAAAATCCAAACCAGACAAAAATTCTAATACACTTACATGTTCAAAAATAATTTGTGCCTTAAACTTACCCCGGTTATACTGATTTAATTTTAATATTCAAAGCGGTGTTTTTCATATTGTTGTTCTTTATTATTCTTTTTGATTCATTCGTGTGACAGGTTATGGCGGACTGTCATCAGAATTGATTACCTCAATTGGTGTTCGTCAGGGCTGTCCACTCTCTCCATTCTTGTTCAACTTTGTCTTCGACGTACTTTTAGAGATAACACTTTCATCGTCTAGGTTTCCAAGGGTTGAACTTCCACCGGGAGGTTCACTTGTTGACTTAGAATATGCCGATAACATAGTTCTATTTGGTGAAGACTTACCAAAATGCGGTCTCCTGACCACTATAAGCAGCAATGCATACATGTTCGGGATGCGATTCTCCTCCTCGAAATGCAAAATGTTGTTTCAGGATCGGGTTGCATCAACACCTGAACTAATGATAGGTAGTGGAGTAGTTGGGTGTGTCGACCGCTTCACTTATCTTGGAAGTCTCATCAGCTCTTGTGGTCTGGTGTGTGAAGGAATCTCATCACGGATACAGAAGGCTCGACTAGCTTTTGTCAACTTGCGTCATTTATGGCGTAGACAAGATATCCGTCTATCAACCAAAGGACGGGTTTACTGCGCAGCAGTTCGTTCCGTCTTACTTTATGGCAGTGAAACATGGCCGGTAAGAGTAGAGGATATTCGTAGGTTACTAGTACTTGATCATAGGTGTCTTCGAAATATTGCTCGTATATTTTGGGGCCATCGAGTAAGTAGTGCAGTTGCTAGGAAACGGGTACTAGGTAAGGATGGCAAATCAATTGATGAAGTAGTGAAACTTCATCAGTTAAGATGGCTGGGACACGTGTTACGTATGCCCAACGACCGACTGCCTCGACGTGCGATGTTCAGTGGTATAGAAGTAGGTTGGAAGAAAGCTAGGGGCGGCCAGACCAAAACATGGCACAAGTCCATGAAGTCACTGACAAGTGGTCTGAGCCATGTCGGTAGGTGTAGACTACCTGGTTGGGGACCGCGAGATGATAGCAACCGATGGTTAGAGACCTTGAATGACATGGCTCAAAATCGTTTGCAGTGGCGCAGGTGCGTACACTCTTTGTGTTCTCCCAAATGCTTATCTCCTGAATCCTCGTCTTTTTTTCTCTTCCCAAATTTATTTCATTGGATTATACTCATTGAATAATAGCTTCAAACCGTAATCTTTCCGATTACTGCTTATAATTTTACTACCTCTACCACTATGGGATTTGAATCGACAATTGTATCTGTGTGCCAATATGGTATAACAACTCAAACTGATGTACGTACGTACGAAGTTCTACGTTGTGACTGATTGACTGACCTCTAATTTCTCTGTTTTTAACTTCATTTAATTATGTTAATAAGTTGATTTGGTTTTATTATATTTCACATAAACATGATGCAATTCCTCTTATCGGATTATCTAATTTTCTAACTGTTATAACTATCACCTGTAGCCGTGGCCACTCAAATTAGAGATCTTAATTGCATCGTTACTCAAAAGTGTTTGCAATGGCGCAAGTGCATCCACTCTCTTTGTTCTCCCAAAGTCTAATCTTCTGAATTCTTCATGTCCTTTTTTTTCTCTTTCCAAATTTATTTCACTGGATTATACTCCTTGAATAACATCTCCAAACCCTAATCTTCCCGATTACTGCTTATACTCTTATTACCTCTACCACTACGGGATTTGAATCGACAACTGAATCTCTGTGCTAATGTAGTGTGGCAACTCGAACTGATGTACGTACGTACGAAGTTCTACGTTGTTACTGACTGACTGACGTTACTTTTTTAGCACAGATTATGATTATTTCGTTGGAAAAACTGATATTAAAAGTTCGATGAATGTCGCTATCTATCAGTTGTGTAACATACAGCCACATAAGGACAGTTAAAATGATGAAGCTGTGCGATTTCTTAAATGTAATGAAATAACAAGATTTTCTGATAAATCTTAGTATTTTATTACTTGGTATCATTGATTGAAATGTGTAACTTAGATAATGCGTGAGGATTTATTCGGTAATGCTATTGAATTGTTCATACTCTAAGTCGTTTCTTTGATTTCTGTGATATAATTGTTTAATAAAAAATGGCCATTTTATTTCTAGTTATTTTCTTTTCAAATTTTAAGAACTAGTGAATACATATTGTTATACTATTTTTTGTAGTAAAATACCTCCATATAATGCACACGTCATCTGAGCAAAATATCTACATAGGAGAACAAGTGAATTCATTTGCAGACCAAACTACCAGTCGGAGATTTAATCGTCCCGTAGACCAGCCTTTACAACATAACAGTTTGACATCTCGTACAATGAACTTAAACAGAAGTAAGTCTAATTCAGCGTTTTTTGGATGCGATAGATTTTATCTATTGCTGTGACACTTCAGTGATAAACTTCACTTATGAACTGGTTTCTCTCTACTCTCATTTTAGCATCGGTATTTTATCTACTGATAATGTTTTGAGATTTTGTCGTTAAGTGTTATCATTTGATAAGAAATTCATAAACTGAGACTATGTATAGATCTTAACTTGACACAGCCTAGCCCAGCTTCATTTACTTGGCTTAAGTTACTCTTATGTGAATAATTTAACTGCTACTTTAACACTTAAAATAAATTAGTTGAACATGTTCTAAACGCCAACTGTCATTATCAGAGACTTTGTGTTATGGAAGAATTTTTCTGTGATTCAATTAAATGAAATTTTGACTGTTAAAATCGATGGTTTGAGGGATGATCGATAGATGAACTTTGATATAACGTGATCGAGCGATGGCAACTCACAAGACTGTATGATTGACTTAACCTCTCGAATGATTAAAAATCAGAGACAGGACCACTAGCCAGATGAGTGATTTTTCATGTAACAAAATAACACACTTATGTGCAAAGTAAACATGATAAAATGTCATAAGAGATTGAGGGAAATTAGCTTGTAGGTTACTCATTCTGTAATCAATTAAGACCTGACTGTTAAGCGTAATCTTTGCGTATTGTATCACTTTAACTGCTAATTTCTGTCCTAATAACCTCTAGGTTTCCATGGGCCAACTATACAATACATTTTAGTCATTTGTTTAGGTATGGACTGGTAACATCAAGAATGGTATTACTCAATTCTTTTCACAAACTTCATCATTACTTTCATGATGAGTTAAAAAGTAAAAGTAAAATCAACTGGAGCTGGGCAACATAAACATTTGTAATGGCTTCTAACCCTTTACTTTCTATCTCTGTCTACCTACTTATAGGTTTTAGTGCTCATGGTCGACTCCAGTCGATATTGATGAGGAATGGTGCAGTATAGTTCCTTAACTGCGTTGGTAAATAACCAAATTAGTCGAACATGAGATTGTTTTGGATATATATATTTCATACATCAGCTAATCCAGACAAATTGTAGAAGATATGGATCGGAGAGGGCACAACATGACTGCTCAAAATATTACTCGTAGTTAGCGTTTAATGTAGCTTAAAATCGATAATGAATCATATAAACCAGGAAACGGACGTTGGATAAGACAATAAATGTCCACATGCACACAACGATACATAAGGTGCAAGTATAGAATTGACATGATCACGAATAAAAGAAGCACATATACTGAAGTTCACAGTTCTTTATAAAGAGAGCAGATTTATTATTATAGTAAGAATAACTCAATAGTCAAAATGTATCTGAATTATTATTGCTACAAGGTTGTTTCAGTAAAATTTAAGTATGTGGTCATTTTCAGTCTCTAACAGACAAATACTAAATCAAGCCATTGCCGTGGTCTACAGCTCTTTATTTAGCTTGTTGATATAACCAAAAGATTATGGAAACATTTTATATCACCATTAATTTTCGTTAGATTGAATGAAATAATTATTAATTCTTTTAAAGCTTTAAACTTTCTTAGTACATCTTAAGAGTGTGTGTACAAGTCTGATCATATTCGAAAAGTAACTATCAGTACAGTTTTTTGTACTAGGATTTGAACTTTCCTGGTTACATGAGTGCTAACCACACAACTCAGTTACCTATAGCCAAGTATTTAGACCACGATTTCAATTTATAACATACTCCTTGAAAGTGAAAGCTGCTAAGCCGTAGATGTATATAAGAAACAACTGGAATCCTACCTTATATTTAACTTGTAGATATGAATACCGTAACAATTTCACCTCAACGTTCTTGCTAATGGGGTATGTAAACTCGGACCGATGTACATACATACCAGGTTTTACGTTGTATTTGACCGACCGACTGGTCGAGTAAAACTGATGGAATTGACTGTAGATGAGAATGACTTTCTACAAACTGCCTTGTCAAAATTAAGTTGTATTGAAATAAAAATTCAAACTGAACTGTTCAAAGTCAAACACACGATTGGCTACTAAATCACTCAGCGTTGCATCAAAATATGTTAACAAATATCATTAAGTTTATTAGGACCCGTGTTTCTTATGAATGGATCTCATAAAAAGTCCAATTATTTATACATTTTATGACATTGATTCATAGTACCACTTGACCTTTTTATTCTTTATAAAAATATTTCTTTTCTAGCTATTTTCTGTTTTTTTTTATTTATTCTTTAACTATTTCTACAGTGCTCAGTCATGGAATATCAATGCCAGTTTCTGGAACGTGGCATCCAACCGACTTCAGGGTAAGTAATGAAGAAACAACTGGTTTGTATCTCGACCGAAGTATATTATTCTTTATTGGGAGTTGCGCAGAAAAAATGTAGAGACACTGCTAATATTAACAAGTACTCATTACTTCCGTATATAATTTTGAAGTCGTAAACATTTGCCAGTTATACATGATATTCATGTTTTCCTGCTATAATAATAATAATAATAATAATAATAATAATAATAATAATAATAATAATAATAATAATGGGTCGGTGACTTGCTATCGACAAACGATTATAAGATTTAATTACTCTTATCAGTTGTGTTCTGACTATAATCCAATGATTCTTCCAAATGTTTATATTATTGTCCTTTTCACATACGATCCATCATTGTTTGATCTATGACTATTATTAGTTCAAGCCATCCAGGATAGCATGGCTTACTTGTTTAGGGTCTAAGATTTCTTCAGATTATCAGCATTTTCATAAGTGAAATTTCTAATGCCTCTATAGAACATCTGGATAAATGTCGTGTGCTCTTTCCGAGTTTAATTTTACTAAGTTTAACTTGTTTAATTGGTGTTGTCTTTTACATGTCATGTAGGAGATCCATAAAATCTGTTTCTTGTAATTATTACTTTTATTCCATGTAATTACTTATGGTTATTTTATTTTAGCAGCCCGACTACTTACTTCTTCAACCTACACCTAAAAGACGACGAACTTCGTCCGGATCAACAGGACTTTCTCGCCGATATTGTACATCTTCCAGGAATGGTCATTTTTCTGGCGATTTACCGGTGCATTCATCTAGAAATCTTTCCTATATGTCTGAAATGTTTAACCATCGCTTTATCAGATCGTTGGATTCACGTAATTCCGAAAACGTTTTCCAAAATAATATTTTTATGAATGCCCGCCCGATACATCAGCATTGGCCCCAGGTACTACCAACATCTCAGCATCCTAATCGTTGGCAGAATGAACTTCGACAGGTTACCAGTTTAGTATCTGCCGCTGCTGTCGCAGCCGCCGCCGCAGCTGCTGCTACACAAAATAGTACACACTACCAACAGTCTTTCATATCACCGACTACAACTGTCAGTTCCTCAGAGGTACCTTGTCCTAGTAGTCAGCATTATGTGGATATTACACCACGAGCAGCTAGAGGTTTTACTTCATCTAGATCTAGTTTTGTTAAACGCCCAAACTATCAATTTTCATTTTCTAATGGAGTTGGAAGTAATAAAAGAAGATCGCACTTTCCAGATGCTAATGAAACCCATAGTCAAATTATTATCAACAATGGACATTCATATCATGAATTCGGTAAGTGATATAGTTTTCTTTTTTCCTTCTTCCATTTCATCCATCACTTTACATAATCAATCGGTCTAACATAATTCACATAATTGTGTTATATGGTAGATATCTCTTCTTATTATGTATAATGTAAATATACAGTATGCAATTTAAATGATTGTTTATAATGTACAGGATAGGATTTCCTAATGCTGGAAAATTCAAATAGCAGAAATAAGGAAAAAGGTGTAAGATATATTTATTTAATAGGCTCTAATAAAAGATTTCAGGTGTATATTTAAATTAAAGAAGTATTATTATGTTCACCTGAGAAAAAGTTATCTTGCTTATCGCCTAGAACGCTTTACTACAATCAGTGCATATTTAGATTGAATGTTTTAGCTAGAAAGGAAGTTAGCTTAAAGCAGATATATCAATTATACAGTGTTATGATTTGTGTTTTTAAAAGGTAGTCAACTTTTTTTCTCGTTCTACAAAAATGGCCTAATATTATGTTATGTAGATTCGGTGAATGTTTGATTTCGTATTCTTGTTGATCACTTTCATATTTGACAATAAACTCGAATATTTGCAATCTTGTTTTTTTAATGATAAATATTTTGATTTGATATGATCCATTTACAAGGAACAAGTTTATTTACTCTGCTTCAAACCACTTTTTTAAAATATGGGTAGTGATAATACTCGGCTGTTCAGACTAAAGTAAGTTACCGCCAACTGTATTTTAAATTTACGTGTACCTAACAAAGCAGCTACATTGGCCGAACAGAAAGAAGGGCATATCCTAGATTCTTTGGATATGTTCCAAAAAGCCTCAGAACAACAGAAAAACTCTAAACAGTGCAATCACCAAATATCTCCTTGATACAGGACATCAAGTCGATACCTTACAATCCTTCAAGGTGATTAGTAAGCAGCCAAACTCCAGTCTTATAAAGTTTGCTGAAGCCGTTGCCATCAGGCGTCAAAAACCCGACTTATGTATTCAAAACGAGATAGTTATTAATCCTTCCTTACCTTGGTGACAAATATTCCTTCGCTGCATCTTAAATCTTTTTCTTTAGACTCTTTCTTGCGTTTATTACATAATTGAGTTTTATTTCAACTATTTTCCAAATTAATAATCTTATTTTATTAACTGTCTACGTTTACTCATTATGTAATCACTTGTTTCTGGCCGTTTGAACTGTTGTCACAATCAATGTTGTAGAATGTTCTTTCACATAAGGTATATATTTACAGTATTCAGTCTATTAATTTTACTTACATCCTTGCTACACTGTACTAATATAACTTCAATACAACTTTCAACTAAACCCTTTCATGTAAGTAATTTAAACCCATTATGTAATTATGATTTTAAATATCACAGGTTGTTAGCAGCTGACGAGAACCAACGAAATAAAATGAATTCATGCTATTCTGCTAAAATGTTTGTTCTTGCTCTTTTCAAAATGATAAAGGGAATTATGTGTATAAAGTAAGCGAGATGTGGTTCGAACCTGATACATCGTTTTGAAGCCGATAGATGTAAACATTATGTCAAAAGTTCACACACCAGCATTAGTATTTTCATTGTTAAATGGGAGAGTTTTCTAACACTTAGTTTTTCATTAATTAGTTTGGTCTCATTTTCATTTAGGCAGATACGATTATCCGACTAATTCAGTTTTCAGTGTCTTTGTTTAATCAGAACTCCTTAATTGACAATTGTCACCAAGGATTGCGGTTTCAATATATCATTTTTACTACTATACAATAGTTTCTGGCAATATTATTTATCAAACAAAATATATTTTAAAGAAGTTCACCGTGAGTAATTTCTTCTCGAAATCCCTAGTTTCAAAGTTTTGCCTTCAAATTTCCTTGTTTGTTGTCATCACAACCCTAACTTTTCACTTCTAATTTCTTCCCTTGAATGTTCTTTACCTATATTGGTATTTCTAACCTCTTTTCTTTAAAATCAACCCAAATTTTCATGTTTTTTAAAAAAAACAGTTCTTCAATACTAAATTTATTCTTACTAATTTACACATATAATCCTTGTAAATTTCAGCTGTCACTGATAAAGATCTACCTTTACCGTCACCATCCTCTTTCTCATCATCATTAACATCTGCATTACTTTGTAATCCTCAATTGAATTCTTGCCCACCAGATATAGTTGGTTCAGTCTCTTCATGTACTCGTCATAATTTACAATCTGAAAATAATTATGCCACTATTCGACCTGATTCAGAAAATACTATCAACTGTAGTCCTGAGGAAGAATCTCCCGATTCCATTGTAACAAGTGCTACAGTTGGTAATGCTGGTAAGTCTGTTTATTTTAATTTTTAAATATTGTGTAAATTCAGTTGAATTTTGAAAAGTTACTACTAGAATTGAGATAAAAAATAAATAGCATAAATTTAAAAGAAGTATAGAAGGATTATTGTTCTCACACTTTATGTGCAGACGATTTTCCTCAAAAAGACTTTAAGGTATAGTCCTTTTCATGAGCGGATTATCACAAAGTATTTCGTCTTACCAAGGCGGTCCTAATATAAGTTGTTTACACTGAGTAACAACCACTATCCATGCTACTCTGGTCATTAGTTTTGATGAAATTTTACCGGGGTCTGTTGCTGATTAAATAGTTCAGTAGTAATATCACTGATTAAGGCAAGTTGTCATAGGAAGCATCAGTCTTTTCAATATCGTAGATTTGATTTACTGAAAATTAAACTAACAGTGAAGGACGTGACACATGTGTCGCCCCGAATGATTGTACTTTATGTCAGCACAGGACGAAATCAAGAGTTAAACGAACTGATTTTAAGGAAGGTAAACAATATAAATGAAGTCAGTGGATAACAGTTGTTCTAATGGCAACCTAGACCGATGCACTTGTGCACCATATCTTTCACATTGACTATATCAGGCAAAAACTCATGGGAATGGCTAGTCAGAATAAATCACGTAAAAACGTCTTTTTCATACATTCTGATCCCTTGATAAATGTAAATAAAAAGTGGGGGGATAAGATTCTCAGAATAAAATGAATCCAATATATTTCAAAGCTTCTCATATGCTGCTAACGCCTACATTATTATAAACTTGTTTTCTAATCTTTTCATTATTTCTATTCAGATCGCTTTTCACATTATTTTTAAATTCTGTATTACAGCAGGTCTAATTCATCGAACTGTGGTTGAACAACTAGATCTACTGACAACTGTTCAGAATTCATCTCATGACACTGATCATAATAATGATTTGTTATCATTTACATATGTTACAAACTGTAATACTGCTCCAATTGTCGAATCAAATAATAACAATAATGAGTCGATGATTAAATCGATTGATGACTCTCATCATCGTCGCCACCAACAACAACCAGTCATTCATACAATAAAATCTAATAATATTAAACTATCACAAACGGATCTTCATCATCAGTCCAGTTCAGTTATATCAAATAAAAATGTATGTTATATCCTATTTTGTCAAAAATACATCTATAATTGTTGATATAAATTTTCCACTTTTATCTATATATTCCGAAATGTTTCAGATTTTTATTAGACAAAATTTGCAACTTTTTTTTACAACTTACCAGATACAGATTTGAGCCATACTTTAAGGGCTAGTGATGCTATCCGGTTGTTTAAACTGAAGTAGATGAAGCCGAGGTTCAAACGTACGAATTAGCAACTAAAAGTCGAATGGAATTAACCACTAACCCGTGGTTTCAAATTACAATCTCATAATTTTTAGTGACTTACTTCCGTCTAGTAATAATCATAATAATCGTAATAGTTTTGTTCAATACAATAAATTTCATCATAATAAAGTATTCTCAACACTACTTATAAAATATCCCAATACATTTCTGTTTAACATCCATTCAAAGGGTAGTTGTTTAAAATATATTTTATAAATACTTTTAAATAGTTAGTATTTTCCATCTATCTCCAACCATGGAAGTTTGTTATCAATTCATTAGCTACAACTATTTTTCCATCCATGTATCCGAATATACATTGATCTTTTGTCTTTTTCAATGGATATACCCAAAGGAAAGTTTCCTTATAATCGCAGTGTTTCTGTTTGAGTTTTACAGTATTTAACATCAGTATAATTACATTTAAATTATGAACCGATTTGAGTTAAACCACCATTGAAAACCTAGAAGTACTGGATGGCCGCTTCGTCCTAGTATGGGACTCCTCAGCAGCATGCATTCACGACCCCGCACGCGAGATTCGAACTTACGACCTTCGGTATCCCACCGAAGACATTATTTATTTATTTGTTTACTTGAACACATAAATACTGGTACGAGGGGGCACCAGATACATATGCGCCACACGAATCTCATTTGATTTGTATGAGGGCTGTGATAATGAGTGATAGTCGCGCAATGTCGTGGATTGGCTGAAGCTAGACATTAACACTGATGATTCCGGTTCCGTGGTCTGGGGGTTAAACATTCGCGTACAAGGCCGAAGGTCCTGGGTTTGGATTCCGCGCGTGGAGTCGTGGATGCACGCTACTGAGGAGTCCCATACTAGGACGTAACGGCAATCTAGTGCTTCCAGATTTTCGATGGTAGTTTAACATTGACCGATCCATGATTTTAAAGAAATACAACAATCTCGACAACTCCTCACTGACAATCAGAATATTTTGTAAGCCTTTTTTAAAAAGCGTCAAGTACATATAGTTAGCAGTTATAATTATTTAGTTTAAACTAATTTAAAACAAGAAGGTTGATTCCGAAATTCGCATCGTTGAAAACTAGATAGCTCGAAAGTTTGAGTGAGTTGCTTAATAAACTGTATAGTATATCAGAATGTATGTAAAATATATGTTTACAGTGTTTATTTATCATCAATCAATATACTCTCTTCTTCAATCTTATCTTTTCTTTAAACCTTGTTAGTAAACGAATTGTTAAACAGATGGCTTTTAAACAAGCAGTTCATTTAATCTTAAAAATGAACATTTATGCATTAGGATATTTATTGTTTACATCATATCCTAAGGTCATAAGATAAATAAATATTGTTATGTACAATTCATGTATAACAGATAAACATACCGTGTATATATGATCATACCTTCTTCCAATTGGCATATGAGTTCCATCATCCTACTTAACTTTCAACGGAAATATTTTGTTCTCAGCATCCAATTTTCAACCATTGAATTGCATATTTGAATCCTTGTTACACCTATTTCTGTTTCAATAAATAGTTTCATTGATTTTTAGACAAAGTTCTAATTGAAGACCGACTATACAGACTTTATTACTCATCTTGGTTAATTTAAACATACTAATCACATTTGTAATGCTATGTTTTATATACTTTTAATTATTACATCTCACTCTTTATTTTCATTTTTAAGCCAATCACCTCTTGTTTTAATGACTTCAACTCAAATGAACCGAACAGTTCATCAATACCTCATTGTAATATCGACGAAAATATACAGTTGACATCACCTTGTTTTTCTCATTCTGAATTAAATGAGTCAAGTACAAACTTTGTAATGTCATCTACTTCTCAAACGGAAGATGGTGGTGGTGGTTGTGGTGAAGAAGCTACTGTTGTGGCAGCAGCGGCGGTCGTCGCCTCTGCTGCAGCTCATGCAGTCGCTGCTGCTGCTCAAGCTGTTTCTGCTGCTGTTCATCATCGACGAGCATCATCATCATCATTAGATCAAACAATTTCATCACAATTGAATGAATCTATTCTTATGCATACAATACCTAATCAATCGACTATTCATCATCCACTTATGAATTGTTCATCATCTGTTGGATGTTACAATAACTATCCCTCGACAAATCAATTGGTTTCTTCTGATCTATATCATCATCACAATGGACATAGTAGCATGTTACGTGAGCATGGACTAAATTATAGACAACCTCAGTTACTAGCCAATCTATCATCTGGAAATATGTTAAATTCCTTTAGTATTCAGCCATCCACAACTTGTAATTTCTCTTCGTCTCAGTCTATTTTTCATCCTTCAAATTTATACTCATCTATGTCTGTTGACAACAGAAGTGATAATTTCACCTGCGACTCAAGAATCAATTTACACATTCCGAATATTTGCACAGGTAATTAATTAATAACTTTATTATAAAGCTAATGTATAGCAAGTTTTATTTATGGTAGTTTGTGAAATCTCTGTGTACCGTTATTTTATTTTATTTCAAACACGTAAATAATGATAAAGCTGGGCACCAAAATAAATATGCGCTACACAAATAAGAAAACGAAACTGTGAAGACAGAAATGAAGGCGAAAGAGAATTAATTAGAGAGAGTATACTGTAATAAGAGAAACAAATCAGTTTTAAGAAAATACAAGCAGGAGGAATTTTTCAGTCAAGTGATTTCCTTAGATTTTTTGTGAAAAACGTGATGGAAAACTACTGTAGGATCGCCATCAGACTCTATTTTGAGCCCTCATGATTATTTTAACCAATCGTTGTAAACTTTGAGTGACATGGCTCAAAATCGTTTTAATGGCGCAAATCCACTCATTCTTTGTCTTCCCACGAATTCTGAGCTTCTGAATTCCTCATAACGTCTTTGTCTTTTCATTCCACTAAATGATATTTCCTCAAATCGCATCTTCGATGCTTAATCTTTCCTACTACCACTGATACTTTTACTAACTCTATTACTCTAGGATCTGGTCCGACGATTTCATCTCTCAGTCTCAATTGGGATATGGCAACTTGAACCAATGTACATACGTACAGGTTCTGCGTTGCGACTGACTGACTGATCTTGAGCCATGTCTGGTAATGGCTTATGACAGTAAGTGGGACCATCTATATGACCTTAACCGGGGAATATGTGATGGACTGACAGATGTGAGACTTGTATGGCTTTTTTTTCATGCCACGGTACTATGTCATCAACTGACTACCTCCGTTTTTTTCACGTCGTCCTAGCGTCTGCAATTAGTTCACAATCTGAAAGCCGCTGAGATGATATTCTTAGCACATCTCCAAGCCATGTAATCTACACTTAATCAGTTGGCAATCAATGTCTAGGTATAACATATGCTTTGCACTCTCTGAGTGCGAAGTGCTTTTACAAAACTGACGAGACCCTGTGCCTGAACTCACTCTTAGTAGAAAGTAGATAGTAGTTGGTAAGTTCGTGTATGGTGGAGAAGATTTGTAGCTCAGGTGGATGATTTTGGTGGAGTTTTGTTCTCTGAGCTGGAGAGAACAAAACTCCACCAAAGTTCGTGTATTTGGGTAGCTGTAAATGCTAGTGGTTGCGTGAGTGATGAGATCAACATACATATAGTAAAAGCAATGGTGGCTTATGTCGATCTGGGCCACCTTTGGCGCCTTCATGATGTCAGTCTGGCTGTAAAAGGTCGGATCTACAACGCGTCGGTGAGAGCAGTTCTGCTCTATGCTTGTGAAACCTGGCCTCTCCGAGTTGAGGATGTTAGACGACTTTGTGTTTGATCATCGTTGTTTCCGAAGGATTGCTGACATCCAGTGGCAACACCATGTCAGTAATGCAGAATTTCGGGCTCAGAGACGATAATCCAATTGGTGTCACCATCTTGAAACATCGACTTCGATGGCTTGGACATGTTCTCCGAATGTCGTCCCAGAAAATTTCTCGTCGTGCATTATTTGCCGACTCTGGTACTGGTTGGAAGAAGCGGAGAGGTGGTCAGTGCATGACATGGTGTCGTGGTATGAAAGAAAGCTTTACAGGAATGGCTTCTGTTGTTCCTTCATGACTATCTGGTTGCGGTCCTAGAGATGGTGCCTCACAGTGCTTGAATAAGTTATCAGATATGGTTCAAACTAGAAGCCAGTGGCTATTTTGCTGTAATTTCCTTTTACTTTCTCCATTAAAAAATTAACTTCTCCAACTTAAAGGACTCTTTCTGATTGAATCTTTTCTAAGTGCATTGCTTCTCCAATAAGAATAAGAAATATTATTGTAATTATTATTTCACTCTAATACACTAATCCTTGTTCATTGTAGCTCTTTTTTTTATTACACTCACCCTCCATTATTTACCACTTCACAACCTCACTGTTTTTATGTGGAGCATGTATATTTATTGCCTCTTTGTACCAATGTTTATGTGTCCAAATAATAATTTACTGGGGTTTTAATATGTTCACAATCAAATTATTTATAAGAACTTTCTGTAAACATCTATCTTGTCATTATGCACGACATACTTATAGGATTTTAATAATATGTATTTTTCTGTCTCACCGGTCTAGGCCAAATTCCATCGTCTTCTATGTTGCATCCAATTATACCGGCTTTCTCCAACTCCAATGGTTTAACTCTCATTCAAAATACTAATGAATTTGTGAACGCTTCTTATCCACTAGCAACAGTCCGACGTATTACAAGTGAACCGCCCGACAACAGTTTTGAGTTCACAATGCGTACTTCAGGATTTACTGGACCCCATACAGCACGACCACATTTCATCACTACACCACTGACCTTCTCAAATAGCGTGGAATCAACTTTACTGAACAGTAATTTTTCAACTCCTATCAATCCATCCCATTATCATCAGTCATCTGTCCATCCGAATCTAACTACAGTGGCTACAGAAGTTGCCGCTGCTGTTGCATTAGCTGCAAATCATTCATCATCATCTGTCATCAATCGATGTACTGATCCTAGCCAAATAAGTTTCTTGCCAAACAATATTGTAGGCTTATCATGTGGCTCTTCTAACCCATCCTTTTCCCCATATTTCCCTCCATCATTTCCTTCCGTTACACCAATTCCTCTACTACCGTTAAGATCACCACAGTTATCGGTCATCGGTTCGTCTACACTGGCTACAACTCGTGGAGTAAATACTTTACTACAATTTCTTCGATTAATTCATCAAAGACCTGTAAGTTTGCGTACATTTTACTAAGTGTACATATTTTTGCTCCATAAAAATGTGTAATCTAGTGTGATGCGGACCAAAAAATAGTAGGAAAGATAATGAATAATAATGACTTGGATCTGTTAACAACGTAAGAAATTTAACTACACAGGTAAAATTTGGACGTTAATTGCTAAATTTTAGGTATGACGTGTTTGATTGATTACAAAATCCACAATTATAAAGTTTAATTAATTATTCTAAAATGTAGCATATAGTCCAAAGTAAAAGACCATAAATAATTCAGAAAAGATGTGATCTATGCATATATGTTAATGATCTGTCAATATGGCAGTTGGTTGAATGAGAATAAAGAATGGTATGAGCAGTGGTGTGACCAGCAATCGGCGTATCATGCAAGCAGAAAGTTCAAGGTCAGGCTTAAAAGCGTGGATTTTCGAACTGGATATTATTTAATTTGTAATGCAGCAAAACTTGTGATCATTTTATTTTCTCAGCAACAGTCATAACATCAGTCTTCATCTATTCAGTTTCTTCTTATCACTGAAATTATTTTTGATTTTATTCTAAAAAAAAATCATGTGCTGGATGTTATTACAACTCCTGCATATCTGTGACTACACCAGGGTGTGTTAATTTCTGATGAGTCCTATACTAGATAGTAATAGTTTTCTAACTAGAATTAATTCATGACAGGAAGCTATGGTATCTTACCAATAGATCAATGCTAATCTGTAGCGAAATATGCGTGATAGAAGCTGCCAGAAATTCTTCAAAAAGGTCTTCATTAGTGAAGAGAAGGCCTAAGGCATTTTATCTGAAAAGCATCCAGGGAAAACTTCTTGGTAACTTGTAGAGAAATGATAGGTCATATGTCATACTCTTACTACATGAATATCTATTTTGTTATGGATGCAATGTGTTTCCAGGTACTTTCAGATTATCATGGTTACCTATAGACCTATAAATACCCTTCTCTTTTGCACATCAACCTTGGAAACAAAGTTTGTTTTCAAAGACCTCGCCGCTCACTTCAGGCTTCAAATTAAAAGAATCTTGTCGTACTAGTTAAGCAGTTACAAAGTCATTATTATGCGTCCGAGCACCATATGCATCATGGCTCAAAATAAGTTCCACAGATGCATTAACTTTTAGCTTCTATTAAAAAATCTGAGTTTTCATATTTGGTAAACTGAGCCGACGTAGTCACATTAAATATCTACTCGTACATGTTAGCCGTATATATATAATCGTTTTGTTTGTTTTTGAACCATATTATTTTCCCTTTTCCAGGACTCCTATGCATTGCCCTATTATCCTTCTGCTATGACCGCTACAGCTGGTGGCTCTAATCAAAGTGTTGTTGTCAGTGCTTCAGCTGGGATAGCTAATGGAACTCGAGTTGCATCAGCTGTTACACCACCTCTATTGTCACATCATCCTATTGTTCCTCTTCAAGCATCGTTTTTATCTAATTATACAGAAAGAGAACATATTACTACACAAGCTAATAATCTATTCATAAATAATCAACAAACATCGATCTCACCATCAATTGGTATTCAGCCAATCACTTCAGCTACTGCTGCATTCGCCGTTGCTATGGCCGCTGCTGTTGCTTTACAACAACAAAATCATAGACATTCATCATCAAATGCCATCTCTATGCTTACATCATCTAGAGTTGCACCGACTACACCTTCGATACCAGTCCCAATATTGCATGCTCATCTATATTATCCTAGAAATGTAACAACTGTACAACAATTACATAATGCACATCAACAATGCTATCATAATCACTATGGCAGTAGTGCTGGTGGTGGGGTACAGTATCACAGCAGTCATTCTCAAAGACCTGCTTCTACGCCTAATACATCAGCAAGTAGTTGTTCATCAATTAATCCGGTGAATTCGTTATTTTCAGCCTCTAGTGTCGGTGTCAGTGGTGGTGGTACTACATCGCCTGCATGTTTATCCAATTTATTCCCATTTTTATTAGCTGTCCCTCCACCACCTACAGCACTATTACCATTACCATCTCCTGTTTCAAACAATCCGTCCACTACAAATTTCGCTGTCAGTGACTTATCAGAAACATTATTTGCTCATTATACTGCTGCTGCTGCTGCTGCCGCCGCTGTCGCCACTGACCATTCTACTGTATTTTCACACAGAAATTCAATTTTACCTCAAGTCGTACCGGATCCAACTTCAGCAGCTACGGCGGCCGCGGCGGCTGCTGCTGTTGCAGCAGCGGCTGCGGCGGCTAGTGTCGATCAACTGTTACATTTGGCAGTTCAATTAGAATCGAACAGTGGTCGTGGTCTTAGTAAAGAGGAATTGGAAAGTTTACCTATTCGTTTGTATACATCAAAACATTCTGACAGTTTATCTGGTGATAAACAGAACACGACTATTTGTAATGAAGTAAAAACCAACGCACAGAATGATGTGTCTGAATGCGATAGATGTATGATTTGTTTAGATGATTATGCAGATAGTCAACAAATTCGTCAAATGCGTTGTTTGCATGAATTCCATGCAAACTGTGTAGACAAATGGTTAAAGGTTAGTATCTGACATTTTGTTTTTTTACACGGTTGTATTATCATCTTTGAATTGTTTTTATTCAGATTATTATTATTTATTATTATTACTTCAGATAGTTACAGTAACCCATTGTTTCACTTATGTGAAAAAAAGAACATAGAAACATGATCGAATCCTTTATGGAACATCAGTTTCCTTAAGAGTACAGGTGTATTTACACCTTGCTGATAGGTAGTGCCATATAACACAAAACCCAAGTCTATAATAACCTGTTCATCATTTCCAACCACCTTTCACAAAAATAAAGACTATTTCATGAAGAACATTTTTTTATTTTTCAAGACATTTTCCACTGATTAGTTTATTGTATAACAATATAATTTATATGAAATATTTGTTGAAATTAAAATCATTACAAATCAAACGTATATGAAATCGATAAGTGATTGGATCGGAAATTTCTAAGTTCTTATGAAAAGTACTATTCTAAACGATCTAAATGTAAATCATTCTTTAAGGAAATATATATATATATATATATATATATATATATATATATATATATATATATATATATATATATATATTATCCTTTAGTATCGTGAATTGTATAAAATAACTATGCATTAGAATTAAATATTTTAGTTAAAAACTAACCAATCATAACTAAGTAGAATTTTAAGGAATTCAACCCAATTCCTACCGATAAATTCTAGAAGAAAGAAGAAAGGATCAACCATCTTTCTTTTTGTCTATCAAATAAAAACTAGATTCATTTATTAAACATAGATCCGGTATTTGTTTCAGATATATCTAGGGATTTTAAATCGCTTTATACAATAAGCAATTTGGAAGACTCTTACGGTCTCCCACATTGTATGAGCATTCCATGTATCTAAATAAATGGTTGCTCTGGTTGTCAGAAGGGGTATCAACCTCGTGACTTCCGAAGGAACTTGGCTTTCACCATGAGGCGTCATAACTCTTAGAAATGAAGACCTTTTGACTCTCGGGGCAGAGTTTAAATGGTTTGAATTATTTTTTCTGGTTTGCGTTTTTTTATCGAGTTAGTTTTCTACGGGATTGGGTCTCTAACCCCATACCCAACCCTCCTCCTTTATCCGGGCTTGGGACCGGCAGTAGTTCGAGAGGGGCTCCAGGCGGAGTTATACAATGATGGAAATTAAGTCTCAAATCATATGTGTCTGAATATATTACCGTAGACAATGAATTCTGTTTTACGTTTTGTATGTTATGTAGAGAACGTTTTTATAATGAATACAATTTAGGTTGTTAAAATCAATTCACAGAATAACACTGACCGATAGATGACGTGCAATAGTACTACGGTTTGACTGACTCATAACTATTTATGCAACCGGACGCCATTACCGATAGCTTTTTGCTAAATCCCATGTTATTTTACGAAGTTTTGGGTGGATTGGATGATTTTCTTGTGACATGAAATAAGTGTTGGATTCAGGATGCTTGCGTTAGGAGTGCAAACTCTAGCGAGTACTAGAATTTCCAGTCTAATGTTTATCAATTTACCCTCATAAGCTTATGAAGCGTGTTGAAACTTCAGATCCTTCGTAAATGTGTCAGTTCTTTTGTAATGTAGAGTTTTTTTTCACTGGTCTACTTCCTGATTAGTTAGTCTTAAGGTTACTCTTAAAATCACTTAGGGCCGTCAGTATAATATAATTTTACTGAACTTGGTTATTTTACCATAATAAAATAGTAACTACGGAAACAGAAGTCGCATGAAACATATAGGTCATTGGAAGAAGATTATGCAAATCATCAATAAAAACACGACTGTTAGGCTTCATCCTTACTCTTCAGGTTGTCGTCATCATTATTCCTTTCGTCGCTAACTAGTTAAAACTTAGGTGATGCTAACAGAAGTGAAATTTTAAGTTTAAGTTATCATCTTATCATCAATTCTATCAACCAATTGAATTTTTATAGTCGTCACTATAACTTAGCATTATATATGTTTTCATATTTAATTGTAGACCAAGCGTACATGTCCTCTATGTCGTGCTGATGCATTCACTGGAAGTCAACGTAAAGATGATTACTTCTAAGGAAACAATAGACAAGTAAAGCAGAAAAAAGAACATATATTGTCATTATTATTACTATTTATTTACTTTGCAATTTCTTATATCAAACTTCATTTGATGAAGAAAACATTCTGTACCACTATGAAAAGCAGAAGAAAAAAAATTTATTTATGCATCAAAGTAGTTTGTTTACAATTCACTTTTGTCTTATCTTCCTTTTTTAAAAAAAAAAAATTATCTCAATCATGTTTTTTGCCCGGTCTTGCTTGTTCTACTATTGTGCTTTTTTTTACTCAATTCTCGTCTTGTTCAATGGGTTGATTATTTTGTGAAGACAAAGGAAATCAACAACTTTACTCGGTTACTATTATTATTATTACTCACTTACTTACTTAGTTACTCATTTACTTCTCCGCTCGCTGTGTTATCTCTCCCATCATCCATATGTTTGTGTGTGAGTAGAGTTGTTTCGTGTGTGTGTGTGTGTGTGTGTGTGTACGTAGTGTATGCGTTTGATGTTGTTGTGTACAATCAGACTAACTCGTCAATTTATTTGGTTGATTTCACGCATTTAACTTTCCTTTATATAATTAATGGGTTTTTTTTACAATGAATAAAATTGAGAAATAATTGTTTATTATTTGTGAAATTATTTTTGTCTGTTAATTCTTTTCTTTCGGAGGTCTGTTGTTTTGTTTTGTTTTTGTTTTTATATAAAAAGTAATGATAACTTTTGGTCAAAGACAATTTTCTTACTTTTTTTTACACCAGCTCTTGTGTATTTGAATAATTGTGCATGCTTATTGTTGCGAAGATTTCTCACTCGCTCATTCATTCACTCACTCTCTCTCTCTCTCTTTGTGTTTCTACCTACCAGCACACAATTTTTTTCCTATTGACAGAAAACTGAAAAACCACAACAGTGTTTTTTCATATTTGAAATACCAACTTGTTTTTCTGTGCAATAAGTAAAATGGTTCTGTTCTTACGTAATATTTTGGTTTCTCAATCATATTTATTGTTGTTATGTTGAGATTATTTGATTTTGCACTTAATTTTGATAGCAGCTTATTAACTCTATTATATTTGTTTATATCATGTGCATTTATGTATTCTCGCGTTGATAATGATTTATCTATCTGCTCACATTCACACAAGGCTACTATACTCATTTGTTTGATTATTTGTTCAGTAAATATATATGTATACTCTTTCATTTTTGACTACAGCTATTCACTATGTTTGACCTCGCATTATATATATATATATATATATATATATATATATATATATATATATATATATATATATATATATATATATGATCAGGAATAACGATCGCCATTAAGATTTCCTGTTAGCCTACAATGAATTTTATTTACGGATGATTGAGACTTTTGATACGATTCAACGAACAGGAACTCTAATGGACTGTATGTTTGTAATACAACAACACTTCAACGAGATTTCTGAGATAATTTCATATCCCGGATGAAAGTCAAATTTGATTGTGAAAAATGTTTATAGTAATATTCAATGACTTTAGGTTAGAGCAAAGTTACCAAACTGAAAGCAATGACAAGTGAATGTTATTTCGGAAAAATGAATTAGGAGAATGTCATTGAGCTTACTAACGTGTAGCAACTAAAGACTAAATAACCTGGTCTTTTCTTGGTAAATATATAATTTTTCGAGTCTTCATTCATGAAAACTTGAACTTTTTTACTTCTGAAGTTATTATTATCATTGTAAATAATATTTGAAGTTGATATATACAAGCCTCCTTCAATAAGCTCAGATAGGATATTATTTATCAGTTCTAATTGAGATCACGATTGTTTCTTCTCTTACCTGTGAATTGTATTCGAAGCCATTTTTATGAAGCTGTATAATGTCACTATGTTCTATTAATCAAAGTTAATCTATATATGCTTATAATTTACCTCCACTTGTAGTCCCTATAATTTTACCAAGATGCCATAACTTTACGTACCTATTAATACTAAACTATTCAAAAACACACAAGTGTATATAACAGTATTTTTGCTCGTTAAGCATGTAGTTACAGTGATAGAGGGATTCATCTCGTTGTAAATTCTATAATTTTTAAGTTGTTATTAGATTAATGGATTGCTTTCATTGTATAGGCAATATCCCAAAGAAACTACATTTCCTACTAGCTAGATTTAAAAGGAATTATTATGAATTAACGTAATTGAAATCTGTACAATCTACATTAGTCTACCCGATATACATTACTTATTAATCAAGTTTATCAGTATGGGGTTGTGGATATTGTTTAGTTTAGATTGATATCGTGAATGGATCAATGTTAGACCACCAATGAAAACCTGTATGCACTGGACAGCCTTTTCATCCGAGTATGGGACTCAGCAGTGCGCATCCACGATCACGCGCGACGCGAACCTAGGATCTTCTGTCTCGCACACGAACGATTAACTTCTAGCCACCCAGTGTTTCCAGGTTTTCAATGATGGTCTAACATTGATCCATATCAATCTAAAATCAAATTTATATCAACTGTTAGTGTTAAGATGAGGGTATTTAAACAACCTCAATGAATTAATTATACTTATTGGTTGTAACATTTTAATATTACCGTACTCTAAATTGTGTTTAAAGATTAACTTATTGGTTACTACTCAGATTAATTTGGTCGAAATCTGGCTATTAATCAGTGTACACTGAATCTTCATATGTTGTCTGCCGCTTATTTCTTGCAAAGAAATCTATGCTTGTTTACTGATTACATTCCAGTTTGTAACCATTAATATAACATCTGTCAGCTGCTTTCAGCAATACTACTTGTGTTGTTTATCTCAGTAGTGTGGATCGATTTAATGTTAGTTGTATTTTGGCAGTTTACCTTAGTTACATGTTAGGATTTAAATTTCCCAATTGAGACTAAGGATTATATTTGATCGGTCTTTATTGGTAATATATGCATCTTGAACGGACGGCTTTGATATTGCCTTTAATCATAAATATATTTGGATTGTGACTAGCAGGTGAATGTTTCGTCAAACTGAGGACCCGTCAGCCAGAATTTCTTCCAACATCTCGGTATCAGTCCACACACTGAGACTCGGACCGAATACATTTCACTTTAAACGCTTATAAGTTATCCATAAAGCTATCGAGTCAAGATAGTCGCTGGTTTGTATAACAAGTAGGAAGTTATATGTAAAGGTTCGAATTATTTCGTTATTATTAAGGTCTACAATTTAAGTTTCAAATAAGGTATTTAACTATATCACATGAATTATGTGCTGAATAACTATTAGTTATTATGGTGACTGAGAAATTTTTTGCCGTAAGCAAACTTTTCTTACCAAGGAATGGATATAATTGGAAATTTGAATAAACAAATAACTACTACAGTTTATCATCATCTCATTAGCATACCAATCTTGGAAATTTTTGACAGTTTTAGTTGGAAGCAGATATACTGACAACTAATTTACAACAAGTGATTGACTGTAACCCGAATATTACTGATGTTATTCCATTTTTCCCTAGTTGAAAAGGTTTAAATTAATTATACTTGTCAACCAAATATACTCAAGTACCACTACCACAGTACTTCGTATATCTTTTACCGTTTGATTCGTCCTTTGGAGAAACGCAAGCCAACTATCATAGAATTTATTAATCACATATTCAGGGATATGAAGAGATAGCTTGCAAAGGTAGGCTGATAGAAAATATTCACAGATGAATAAAAATATTCAAATCAATGTTGATGAAGTGATGATATCCTTCGATATTACAAGTTTGTTTGCTTCAGTCGAACCAAACTTAGCATAGGATACTTTATCGCTTCCTCACACTACTGACATAAATCTATCAAAGTATACAAAACGTCAAAATCTACCAGAACCCATCGATTTGTCCTTAAGAAAATATTTTCAATTCAGCAGTAAGATCTACGGACAGACACAAAGAGCAAATATCAGGACTTATTGAAGAAACAGTAATTCACAAACTGAGAGTCACGATTTCATTATGTGGATGACACATTTGTGATAATCAAAGAGGACCTAAAATTTGGTCAGAAATGTCTTTGATGATGGGAAAAAAGTTGAACAACAATCTGTCATGTTTGGATATGTTGATCAGAAGAAACAACACAGGAAAACTGGAGGCTCAAGTATGTTGGAAACCATCTGAAATATATCAACTCAACTACAGGAGCAAGAACCCACAAAATCAACTTCAAACAAGAATTATTCGAAAAAGCAAAGGGACATCTACAAATTATTGATCACTAGGTAGTTTGTCAGGTCTTGTTTAGTGCAGATCGAATTCTATCGACCAAGTTGCAATGTGGCCACTAGTCTAGGTGATTTGACATCGCATACACTGTGTTGAGATGAGATGCTGGTTGGACGTAGTCGACAGGAAGCCGTGGACCTAGGTTTCGTACTATTTAGCACTCGCCAGCAAAATGTACCTGAGCTGATGCTCCCATCAGACTTCCAAGCGAATCCTCTTCAAAACAACTTATTTGGTTTAAATGGGAAATATCCATTTTCGTTTTCCTATTTTTCAACCCTCAGTCATAAGTTAGAACTAAAGATATTGATAGTATTTTGAACGGAAATCAATAGGAATTTTCAGAGATACTTCAAGAACTCCTTTGATTGATAAAGGTATTTTACGTTATGATCAACAACATTTTTCAAAGATTGTTACCAGAAATACAACATCATATAAATAAAGTTTATTCAGGAAATAAGGGAGATATGTTAACGTTACACATATGCTAAAATCTAAACTTATCAGTCAGTCAATAACAACATAGAAATCCCACCTTTAATTCCATTCATATGTAAACATATCTGTGTTTATCATCATATCATACAACCCCAAATGCCGTGGTACGGCCGAGAGTGGGGAGAGTCAGCTCTCCCTCTCGAAATGCTGTCACATGGCCACGCGTGTCGAGTCTCTGCCAGGGAAGTCCTACTCACTGCCTTCTCGTGGCGGGGGTGTTGTTTACGAAAATGAGAGGACGAAAAGCAAATGTCTGGCGCTTTAACCGGATTCCAAATCAATGGTGCACATGGGCTCCAGTATCCTGTGGGAACAAATGGAGTACGAACCAGTTGTTGGTCACCGGCTTCCATGGGACTGCATCTCCTTACGATGCCCCACTGACCTGTGGATCAAACCTTCAGGTCGAAGGCTCGGGGAGTGGCCCCCTAAGATAACCACCTGCTTCGGTTTGGGCACCCGGGCAGTATCACAGCCCTCACACATATCGAATGAGATTTGTGTGGCGCATATGTATTTGGTGCCTCCTTGTACCAATATCTATGTGTTAAAATAAATAAATAATAAAAAATTTTTCCAATAATCAAAATGTAGTCAATCAATCTTCAGTTCTGGTTTAATGCTCTATTGCAATCTGATTGGTTAGTTTATAATTTGACAAAAGATTAAAAATTAATAATATTAACACTGATTTGGGTTTGGGCCCTCGGCCAGTATCCCAGCTCTCATACAAATTAAATGATTTATTTGGCTCATATATATTTCGTGCCCTCTTATGTGTTTAAATAAATAAATAGAACACTTGTCATATTCTTCCCAAGATTTCTTGTTGTTTTTATAACTTTTGCCCAGGTAATTATCACGTGATAAGATCACCAATTAGAATACTGTTTATACAATCTTAATACTGTGCCAAACCAATGACGTGTTGACTGATACAAGCAGACTATAGTCCTTATTGATTCTTCTCATCTAGCACTGCTTGTTGAGTTCAGAACATCAATGTCAGCTTTCACTATATGAATCCTGTATTTCAGACATACTTAGTTTATATACAAACAAATCAGACCATATCATTATCATAAAATAGCCAAAAAGTGGTTGAGTGTGAGAGACTGAAACTAATAAATTGAGAATAACTTAAGAATAGTAAATCGCATGATAGTAGTCAATAGGTCAAGTAAAAGCTTCTAATAAAAGGAATATAACTATATATAATCCAGTTACTTAAGTTATACATTATATATATATATATATATATATATATATATATATATATATATATATATATATATATATATATATATATATATATATATATATATGATAACAGTCCATAAATAGTTCCCAGAAGTTATCCATAATTTAACCCTTGTTAGGATATAACACTTATGTAACGTATTTTTAGCATAAAATCTAAGTGATTATTGATTTTTCAATCAGAGATTTTCAGTTATTCTAATAACAAGGTATTACATATTGAATTCGAATAAGATTGACAACATAATATTAGGGTTAGAATATACAAGACAAAAAAGGGATATAACTAAACAAAATACATACATGAATAATAACTGGTAGACTGAATGCGAAAATATGTTCTAAAGTCATGAAAAAATTGTGGGAAATTCAATCGAAATAATTGAAAAGCAGCCATCAAATTTGATGTGCCCTGAACAAGGAACATTGTATGTTATTGGCTTGATACATCTGCTAAGCATGTATTCGGCAAGGAAAACAAACTGGCTGATGACATGATCTAAAGTTTATATGCTCGATAATAAATGAAGCTTTTTTTGTTGAGCAATATTCCTGTTGAATGTTTAACTAAAATAAAATGGTTCTTTACTACTCCCTAGTTTTAAATTATTCTTCAGCGGATATTGATTTTAAACAATCTCTTCTAAACATCTTCTGATCTGTTTGGGAAACCTTTTTTTTACTATCGAATAATTGTATATCTACTACTGATAAAATTTACTTTAGCTGGAATTAAATGCATTGAAGTGAAATATTTTCAAAGAATATTTCACTTCTATGTTTTTCACCTGAAAATGGAAATTCCTTTCAAACTATCAACAGAATGACATGCAATTATTGACAAGTATCATTTTTCAACCAACCCTTTTGATATGAACAAAATCTATAAATCCAGAATATGCATTAACTCTTGTCTTTGGGTTTTCTATTCTTAAAATGTCAAATGTTTTTGACAATCGAATTTTAAAAAAATCTATTCAACTTAATTAGATCGTTTTCTGATTTTTCATCTGATAATTTCATTTTCATAATTAAATTCTATTAGAAATATAGTTACATGTAAATAATAACAGTATCCGAACTCTGTCTGAAGTTTGGGTAGGACATATATTGCGGAAATCATCAACATATATCTAGATGTAGAGCTTAACATTGAATCCTCACGGAAAAAGCAAAAGAGGAAGATCAAAGAACACATTATATTGAGAATTGGAAGCAGAAATCCAAAGGATGAATTGCAACTGGAAAGGATTGCTGAAGACGGAATTGGATTGAGAATCTTGTTTGGCAGCCTATGCTTCCATGAGGAGTAATAGGCGTAAGCAAGTAATGAGTAAGTCTGCCTGAAGTGGTTATGGATATTTACTTTTGAAATTATTCATACAAAAAAGACAAGATACCTCTCTACCCAGTGTTTTCTGCTTTTCATTTGTTATCTGTGATAAGCTAGTTCTGGATGAAAAATATCTGAAAAGCTGTTTGATGAAGTACAAAGCGTAAGCTGGTTGAAAGATATCACAGGATTCTTATCATTCTATTGTTTTCATCAGTGATACTTTTAAACGAGCTATAAATGGTTTCACATATACATGTAAATCGATATATCCATAGAAGTTTACACATTTAAAATCTTGGATGCTTTTATCTCATATATTCGAATATCTACAGTAAAATACACTTCAGTAAAGGTAGTTTGTTTTTAGAAAAAGCAATTTGTCGTTACCGTATTATCGTTCCTAACCCCCCTACCACACATATACACTTTTACCTATTCATGTCATTTGGTAATAACATGCTTTATTAAATACATCCGTATTTGCATCTAACTCCGCCTGTAGCTCTTCTAGAGTTACTGCCGATCCCAAGCCCGGGTAAAGGAGGAGGGTTGGGCGTGGGGTTAGCGACCCCATCCCGTAGAAAACTAACTCGCTAAAAAAACGCTTACCAGAAAAAAAATAATTCAAGCCATTTTAACTCTGCCCTGGGAGTTGGAAGGTCTTCATTTAGAAGAATTATGACGCTTCATGGTGAAAACCGAGTTCCTTCGGAAGCCACGAGGCCGATGCCCCTTCTAACAACCAGAGCAACAATTTTTGTAGGTACATGGAACGTCTGAACAATGTGGGAAACCGGGAAGACCAGCCAAATAGCAACGGAAATGAGGAGATACAACTTGGCAGTACTGGGAATCAGCGAAACCCACTGGACACAAGCTGGACAGAAAAGGCTAGCTACGGGAGAGATGCTGCTATACTCCGGTCACGAAGAGGAAAATGCTCCACACACTCAGGGAGTTGCTCTAATGCTGCCCAAAGTAGCACGAAATGCACTTGTAGTATGGGAATCCCACGGATCCAGAATCATCAAAGCATCATTCAAAACAAAGAAGGAGGGGATCTTAATGAATATTATCCAATGTTATGCACCCATCAGTGATAGCAACGACGACATTAAAGATCAATTCTACGAGCGGCTGCAGTCAATCATAGAGAAATGTTCAAGAAAGGACCTCACCATTCTGATGGGAGATCTAAATGCCAAGGTCGGAATAGAAAACACTGGATATGAAGATATTATGGGACGACATGGACTGGGAGAGAGGAACGAAAATGGAGAAAGATTTGCAAATTTGTGTGCATTCAACAAATTAGTCATAGGAGGCACAATATTTCCACACAAGCGTATACACAAGGCTACATGGATCTCACCGGACCACACTACAGAGAACCAGATAGACCATATTTGCATCAACAAAAAATTCCGAAGGACAATGGAAGATGTGAGAACCAGGAGAGGAGCTGACGTAGCTTCAGATCACCACCTAGTTGTAGCCAATTTAAAACTGAAGCTAAAAATGAACAGCACTACAAAGGTTCAATACAGCCCTCCTTCGAGATACTGACAAACTCAATGAATTCAAGATAGCTCTCAACAACAGGTTCCAAGCCTTTCAAGATCTACTGAAGGAAGAAGAAACTACCATGGAGGACAACTGGAAAGGCATCAAAGAAACATTGACTTCAACGTGTCAAGAGGTTCTGGGCCTAAAGAAGCACCATCATAAGGAATGGATCTCGATAGAAACACTGGACAAGATCAAAGAAAGGAAGAACAAGAAGGCAGCGATTAACAACAGCCGAACACGAGCAGAGAAAGTCCAAGCACAAGCTGAATACATAGAAGCAGACAAGCAAGTGAAGAGGAGCATTAGAGCCGACAGGAAGAAATACGTGGAAGAATTAGCAACGACGGCAGAAAAAGCTGCTAGAGAAGGAAATATGAAACAGCTCTACGATACAACGAAGAAACTATCAGGGAAATACAGTAAACCAGAGAGGCCGGTCAAAGACAAAGAAGGCAGGCCAATCACTGAAATTCAACAACAGCGGAACAGATGGGTAGAATACTTCGAGGAACTCCTGAATAGGCCGGCTCCAATGAACCCAGTGGATATCGAAGCAGCACACACAGATCTTCCTGTAGATGTCAACCCACCAACGAAGGAAGAAATTAGAATAGCCGTCAGACAGATTAAGAATG
Organism: Schistosoma intercalatum; assembly: GCA_944470365.2. Lineage (NCBI taxonomy): Eukaryota > Metazoa > Platyhelminthes > Trematoda > Strigeidida > Schistosomatidae > Schistosoma > Schistosoma intercalatum. The sequence continues at coordinate 5,803,713 of OX103725.1, forward strand.
GGAAAGCAGCAGGACCCGACAACATACCAGCTGAAGCACTGAAATCAGATGTCGAAGTAACCACAAGCATGCTTTACCTTCTATTCAAAAAGATTTGGGAGGAGGAACAAGTGCCGATGGACTGGAAAGAAGGACACCTCGTCAAGATTCCAAAGAAAGGAGATCTGAGCAAATGTAAAAACTGCAGAGGCATTACACTACTGTCAATACCTGGGAAGGTCTTCAACAGAGTGTTGCCGAACCGGATGAAGGATGCAGTAGACGTCCAACTTCGAGATCAACAAGCTGGATTTTGTAAGGATCGATCGTGCACAGACCAAATTACAACACTACGGATCATCGTCGAACAATCAGTTGAGTGGAACTCATCACTGTACATCAACTTCATTGATTATGAAAAGGCATTTGACAGTGTAGACAGGAGGACGTTATGGAAACTTCTTCGACACTACGGAGTTCCTGAGAAGATTGTCAATATTATCCGGAACTCATATGACGGACTACAGTGCAAAGTATTGCATAAAGGACAGCTGACAGATGCATTCCAAGCAAGGACCGGAGTCAGACAAAGTTGTTTACTCTCTCCCTTCCTCTTTCTTCTGGTGGTCGACTGGATTATGAAGACCCTGACATCTGAAGGAAAACACGGAATACAATGGACAGCTCAGAATCAATTAGACGATTTGGACTTTGCAGATGACCTAGCCCTCCTATCGCATACACACAAACAGATGCAGACAAAGACAGCCAGTGTAGCAGCAGTCTCTGCATCAGTAGGCCTCAGCATACACAAAGGGAATACCAAGGTCCTCAAATTCAAAGCGGAGAACAGTAATCCAATCACTCTTGATGGCGAAACTTTGGAAAATGTAGAATCCTTCACATACCTGGGAAGTATAATCGATTAACAAGGAGGTTCAGATGCAGACGTAAAGGCGAGGATTTGCAAAGCAAGGGTCGCATTCCTACAATTGAAGAACATATGGAACTCAAAACAACTTTCAACCAATATCAAAGTCAGAATCTTCAATGCGAACGTCAAGACAGTTCTACTGTACGGAGCTGAAACTTGGAGAACTACAACAACCACAATCAGGAAAGTACAAGTATTTATAAATAGCTGTCTACGCAAGATACTCAACATCCATTGGCCGGATACCATCAGCAATAGCCTTCTGTGGGAGAGAACAAACCAACTTCCAGCTGAAGAAGAAATTATGAAAAGACGATGGAAATGGATAGGACATACATTACGCAAATCATCAAACTGCATCACGAGGCAAACCATAACTTGGAGTCCCGAAGGGAAGCGGAAAAGAGGAAGGCCTAAGAACACATTACGTCGGATAATAGAAGTAGATATGAAAATGATGAATAACAACTGGAAGGAGCTGGAAAGGATTGTTTGGGACAGGGTTGGATGGAGAATGTTGGTGAGCGGCTTATGCTCCTTCACGAGGAGTAACAGGCGTAAGTAAGTATTTGCATCTGCAAGATGCAAAACTCGTTTCACTGATCAAAATACCTACCTACGTAAACATATTTATTGTTGAGGGTTGAGGGAGTTTGAGGGCAGTCTTTATCGACGTCTAAATGGTTGTTTCATGTTTTATATGTTGACCTTTGATTGGTGATCTGTTATTTGACTGATAACTTCTTGCAGTACTGTATTAGTGGAATGTTTTGTGAATTGTCTTTAGTTCCCAAATCCATTTTTTTGGATAATGATTTCATCTTGTTATATTCCGATGAGAATAATGAATTGTAACTTTTGGGATTCATTTATGGATCAATACTAAACTTATATTTTTACCATATAATTGTTGAGTAACTAAACTATTCGTATTCGTATCCCTCTTGTTATGAGCTTTATTTTGACTTATGGACTATTGTTATACGATTTACCATTCATGAGTTATGCCAAGTTTATTAATTACAGTTTCCACATTCACTGCCACTTTTGGCTAAATCTTATCGTTTCCTATTTTATAGTACGATGTGGTCTGTTTAGTTGGTATATAAACCCAGTATGCTTGAAATACATTATTCATATCGCAGAGGTTGAGATTTGTGTTCTGGACTCTAACAGGCAGGGCTAGGCAAGAATCAGGACCGGTAAAGACTCTAGACTGCTCGTATAGGTTTTATGCGTCATTGGTCCGATCGATAATTCACTGTTCTCTAATTGGCGGGATCATTACGTTATACATTAATAGGAAACAGTGCACAAGTTATAACACATTTAACTATCCTCTCTGTAGTTTGAAGGTTAAGAGTTTATCATGAACCTAAATAGTCATGTATTCGACTCAACGTGGGTTCATAGCTGCACACTTCAGGGGAGTCTTATATCAGACTGAAAAACATCATCAATGCTTCCTATTATTCAATAATTCTTTCATTAAGGTCAACGAGCAAACATTATTCTAATCTAGATAAATAGATTTAATTCTCTTTAATAATTATAACAGCAGCAGTTTGGGAGACTCTCCCGGTCTCCCACATTGTACAAACATTCCATGTACCTAAATAAATGGTTGCTCTGGTTTTCAGAAGGAGCATTGACCTCGTGACTTCCGAAGGAAATCGGCCTTCATCATGAGGCGTCATAATTCTTATAAATGAAGACCTTCTGACTCCCAGGGCAGAGTTTAAATGGTTTGAATAAATTTTTTTCTGATGAGCGTTTTCTTAGCGAATTAGTTTTCTACGGGATAGGGTGGCTAACCCCACGCCTAACCCTCCTCCTTTATCCGGGCTCGGGACCGGCAGTAGCCCTGGGAGGAACTCCAGGCGGGTTTAATCATTATAAGCATAATAATAATAATAATCGAATCAACTAGTGACTTTCGAACTTTTTTTTATTATTATTCAATTAAAACTACTATTATGAGATTGCTAATATTTCTTTCGTTTCATAAATTATTTACATTCTTTCTTGAGTTTATTCTTTTGTTTTAAAAATTATATAAGAAACATTATTATTATTATTATTATTATTATTATTATTATTATTGACCCATAGTTTGGAATGTCTGACCTAATTAACTCATTATTCAACAAATTGCCTTATCTTTCATATAAGTCAGCACCAAAACCAAATTCACATCTGCTAACATACATGCATACATATACACACACATACATACATACACAAAACTATGCACCAATAATTAAAGAAAACTCTATTTTATTATTTAGTCTTGAGCACATTGAATTATGTTACTAAGCGTACAAATTAAATATGCAAATCTATAGATAGATAGACAGACAGACAGAGAGATAGATAGTTAGATAGATAAACAGACAACAGATAGATAGACAAACATACAGACAGTAATGTGTAATCCTGTATTTGAATGTTATAAAATCACTGGTTGATTAATCAATAAATTACATCATTTGTTTTTTTTTCTTACGAAATACACACAATGTGACAAAATGTTTAATTTATTTGATCGTATACATATGTATCTATCTATCTAGGTAGGTAGGTAAGTAGATGTGAATGTGAATGTGAAAACAATGATTAGACTGAATTAATAGTGTCTTTTATTCATTTTCATCACTCTTCTTCTTTTTTATTCTTATTATTATTGAATGTTAACGTATACAATTTGGTGCTTCTAATTATTTAATTAATTAATTAATTAATTAATCAATTGATCAGTATTATGGAATATCTTGAACAATTTACAGTGATTGATAAAAATAGAGATGGAATCATTTCAAGAAGGGATTTATTTAAATATGCATTAAGTATTGGTGAAGATTTGTCGATGGTTGATGTAAGTAACAAAGATATTGATTTTTTTTTATAGAATAATCTTTTATTGTAATATTTAAGAAGAAATTCTGATGTGACTATAATTTATGGATGATGTTTAAGCAACGCTAAAGTAATCTTAAGAATGTTCAGCTAATAACTAAGAGCAAATGAAGGTTATAAACCTGTGTGAAGACTTTGAATTGTAATTTCTAGTTGATGGTTAAGATTAAGAATTATATTTGGGGGTTTTGATTACGAACTGACATCAGCTATAATGCCAAAGCTCTATTTTGACAAATGAATAAGTGAATTTTGCGCCAAAATCCAAGACTTATTATCTTATACCTGATTGGTTCGTTCATAAATTATAGTCTCGCTGAAATTCTTTGAAATTTTTTAATGATTTTTGTAATGATTAATTAATATATTTAGTTTGTTTAATAACTATATAAAGTAATGGCGAGATCGTGGATGTGCAGTGTTGAGAAGTCCTACAGTAGGATGAAATGGTCGTTCAGTGTTTACAGGTTTTCCATGATAATCATGACCTCAACTATTAAAAAATTAAAGTAGAATCTTTGAAGAAGAAAAAAAGAATTTTATAAAATTTATGATCTATTAACTTTATCGGATAACCTTAGAGTGATGTTCAAAAGGTCTGGAGAAAATGTATCTACCTAAAGTCATACAAGAGTGTTATAAATTAATGTGAAGAGTTAAGAAATAGGTTATAGAATTGAATTTTAAGGTTAGAAAGTAAAGTAAATGTTTTCATTACAATCTAACAACAGCTACAATGTTGAAATAGTATCTAACCATTAAGATGAATCAATGTCGTGCTGAACTCCAAGAATAGTTATTATTAAGTCCATAAATTATAGTCTCATCACTTTATTCACATTGAAACTATCACGGTAACAATTATTCCAGTTAGAGAAGTTTTGTTTTCTTTGAAGAATCATTTTTTTTTAATAAATACCACTCAAAATTCTATAAGAGCATGACTTTGATATGTCACGCGGATTATATTAACCTCAATCAATAAGATTGTCTCTTGAATTTTTAAAGTATGATATAAGTTATTCCGTAATCTAAAAATCGTTAACATTTAACTACCTTTAAATCGTTTATAACTGGTCAATCTAAATAAATGGGATAGATTTTTAACATTAGTTGATCACCGAATAGAAGATAAAATTGTGTTTTGTAATGTTAATAATTGAATTTTATTGATTAACTTGTAATATGACAATTAGAGTAAGAATATTAACAGTGCATGCATTTTGTTGTGATGTTAAATGGTTGGGAGATGAGTTTGGACCTAGATTTCGTTCTAGTTGGTACCGGTCACTAAGGCGTATCTGTGCATTTAAGGCAACATGTGCCCCCTGTGGGATCCGAACTCAAGTTACTCAGCAGTAGTTCCCTCAAGATTACAAGCGTACCTTACTAACGAGTGTTGAATAACACGTAACTTATGTTCAGAATTTCGTCCTGACCACATAGTATCAAAACATGATGAGTTATGTCTAATGTTTTATAATCGAAGTTAAATATTCTGGGTTTCATGCTAGTTGTTATCTTCCAAATTTGTTCAGAAAATTTTTCTATTATATCATTGAATATTATCAATGTGATTTAAAAAAGTGGTAAAATCATGGTATACCGACGGGCTTGAGTTAGCCAATCAGAATTAAGGTGACACATGTGTTTTGTATAGAATTCAAAGTCCAATGCTACATAATAACTTGTATGTTAATATTGACTAAGTGAAAACAAGCAATAATTAATTCTTAAAATGCTTTGATTCAATGAATTCAAGATACTGCTTCAGCTGAATTGCAAAACATACCTGCTTTTAAAACAAAATGTGTTTTAAAATGCTTAATGTGATTAAATGCATGATCAAGAGTGTTGAGTAAAGGTAGATCACATTCTCCCTTTCTAACGTTTCGTCTAAGCCACAACCTTAAGTTTCTCAAATTTGTAAACAGAAGGATCATGAATAACATGAGAACCAGTTACGATAAAATCCGGGGCGATCAAACCAAAACGTGGCATCAGTGCTTGAAGTCACTAACTTCTGGTCTGAGCCATATTGGTAGATGCAGACTACTTGGTTGGGGTTCGCGTGACTATCGTAACCAATGGTTTGAAACTCTTGGTGATATGACTCAGAATCGATCACAATGGTGTAGGTATACACACTCTCTGTTTTCCCTTAAACTATGAAATTAAAATCGCTCCATATCTTTCTTTTTACCAACTAATTCTTTCTTCCTGTACTATATCCTTATACACAATCTTTCTTTTATATATTACCACCTATGAATTAACTACTTTTATGAATCCGGCGTCCATCTTGTTGTGTTAATGAGGTATGACAACTTAGACCGATGCATATATATGCCTGATCCTGCGTTGTAACTGACTGACTGACGATAGAATCCGGGAAATCTAAACTATAAAACTAAGTATTCTCAACTGAAAAAAATTGAAGATTGTTGTTTGACAGGACTCAAAAAATACCCAAATAACTTTAAAGTTGGATTCATGAGTCACTTGTAGCTAGACCACCCTGGAAAACCTGGAAGCAGTGAACAGCCGTTTCGTCCTAGTATGGGACTCCTCAGTAGTGAGCCGGCTCAACTGACTTATGAATTCAACTATAAAATTACTATAATATCCACAAAACCCTTCTCTGACTTACGTAACTTTAAAAAAATCTAAAACACCTAATATAACTATCATTCAACTAAAAAGTTATGAAAGAGGATAAATATTATGGTGCAATAAGAGACTATACATGTTATAAGCAAATGTTGGGCTTAAATCTGTGATTTGCTTAAGCCTCTATAATTCATGAAGTTCAAGAGAACAAAACGCTTTTTAGAATCTTCACTATAATGTATCCTCAGAGTTACCTATACTAACACAAGTAGTTCTCCTTATTAACATTGAAGTTAGAGAAAGTATTTCAAATGAAACTCTAAAATCAGATATTTAAGATTTTTGGTAAAATATTAAATGTTTTTTAAAAATTTCGTATTATCTTCTTTAACTTGCCTATGCTTTGTAGAAAGGGTAAAGATAAACATATATCTTAGATGGCATCAATATTCATTTATACATTTACTTGGTTCTAGGGAATTGATAACATCGGTTATGAAAAGCAAGCTCTTCCATAACATAACCTTAACTACTATCCTATTTGACTGTCAGATAGAGTAAACAAATCAATATAATTGGTCAATTCTGATTAATATCAGAATGAGTTTTGTGGAGATTTTAGTAAATTTCACAGGTTGAAATCGTGAGTCAGTGGTCTAATGGTTAAGTGCTCGCGCGCGAAGCCAGTAGGTCCTGGGTTCGAATCCCGCAGGGAGCGGGTTCGTGGATGCGCACTGCTGAGGAGTCCCATGCTAGGACGAAACGGCCGTCCAGTGCTTCCAGGTTTTCAATGGTGGTCTAGCTTCAACTGACTCATGATTTCAACCTGTGAAATTCTGATTAAATTGTTTTTTCCAGAATGATATTCCAAAAATATACACAGTAAAAATAAGAAACAATACGAATACACAATTTAACTGTTAAAGCTTGAAATATGTATACAGAAGTAGTATCTTTTTGGTGGAGTTTTATTGTCTGAACTAGATGATTTGATCGTAGAACTTTCATTATTCTTCTGAAGGAAATCATCAGCACAAATTTCAAGTAGAATTGAAGTGTGCTTATGATATCGTTCAAAATAACGATGAAAGCTTCATAACCAAACTATCCAACTCAGAGAATAAAACTCCACCTGAGCTACAAATCTTCTCTACCATCTCGAAGTAGTATGTTCTATCATTCATCATGCTATGATTATAAGCTCCTATGTAAGTCTTTACAATTATTAGTTACTTGTTATTATCGCTAAGTTTTGCTTTTCTATTTCCTTTACTGTTTCTGATATTCATCAAATAGACAATTTTTTTATATTTTGATTTATAAACTATTTTCTCAGTTTACTATTCTTCTTTAACTCATAATTTAAGACACAAACTTGTATGAGGATAACCATCATTTTTAAAAAAATGTTTAATAAAGACTACGATATCTAATATTTCTCGTTCACTTAGTTGATAAGTTATGCACAGATGAGTATAATTTTCATTAGAAACTTCATTTTAATCATTTATTAGTATCTATATATGTCTAGTGTGAGTCACTCAGTCAGTCAGTCAGTTACAACGCAGGACCAGGCATATATATGCATCGGTCTAAGTTGTCATACTTCATTAACATATCAAGGTGAACACCGGATTCATAGAAGTAGTTCATTCAGTGGTGATAATATATGAAAGAAAGATTGTGTATAAGGATATAGTACATGAAGAAAGAATTAGTTCGCAGAACACACTATTGTAGTGCAGTTCCAATTGTCGGATCGAAAAACAAAAAAAAAAAGAAAAGAGAATAAAACTAAAGTGAAATTTAGAGATTGAAATAAAATCACCAGTAAAAATTATACTCTTAAACTGCATTATTCATTCACTAAATGAACGTAAAAATGTTAGATATTGTACATCTATTAAACATTGAGAAGTAAATTGACAGTTATCTAACCTGTCTCCAAAACTTCTATGTGATACTTTAAAATTTTGAGGATTTTATAATATAGTCCCTTTCTATGTTTTAGTGGATTAATAAATTTGTTAAGTAACTATCCATACAACTGGAAAGGTTCAGTAAAAGAGTTTGCGAAAAAAAGTCGTTGTTATTGGATCGTCTTTCCTTTTTGTATATCACCTGGTACATTGAACACACAGGAATCTGACCATTGATTAATTCACTTTATAATAACAGGACAAGTGACCTTCCATTTTTCACAAGTCTACTCACTGACCAGTGATCTAGATTAAACAACCAATGAAAATCTAGAAGTGGTTATGAATATGCACTGCTAAGGATTTCTATAAGTAGATGAAATAATCTTCCAGTGATTATGTAATTTTGATCTATTGATGATCTGAATAAAAATTCAACCCCGATAGGGATATGAATTATTGATCGGTTAATTAAACAGATAAATACCTCAAGAAAAAACGATTAATAAAACAAAAGTGATAACACACAATGAATGTGGAAATACTTTAAGAAAGTTGTTTAATAAACCTTCAAAAAATATATACACACTAATTCTCGTTGTTCGAAAATGGAAGAATTTCGCCGAAAGGCAGGCTTCCACTCGAGAACAACTGTATTTCACGACTAAACCATCCAGCTCAAAGAATAAAACTCTATCAAAATCATCCAACTGAGCTACAAATCTTCTCCACCATCTCACTATTTCTTTACCAATTACATATTTAATCATTTACGTAATTTATTTGTGTATTACTTCATCATATTTCGAACATTTTGAATGTTTTCAATATCATTTAAGTAGTGCTCATTTGATACATAAACCGGTGATATTTCATTTAATCTAGCGTAAATAGTAAGCAATTACTTATTTACTTTCACCTGTTTCTCCTCGTGCAGCGTAGGTCTCCAACTAGTTTTGTCCTGGGATATCCTTTTCAGTCCTTCCCAAATGTTATTTATTCCTTTAAATGACTACCTCTGATTCCCAGAGAAATGTATGAGTAATTGCTCATAGCACTAGTGTTTCTAACCGTGCATCAATAAATCCGATGTACCACCTAACCTGTCATAAGAACATGAGTTAAATGCTATTTCATAAATCATTCTGTCTAATCAGTCCAGATAATTCAGAACAAATACAAAATATTTGTTCCATTTCAAATATATGGAAAAATTGTTTTCTCCGAAAATCCTTTTTCATAACTTATATCTCATTTATTCAATTATCATTTCCTAGGATCGTAAACTAATGCCTATATTTGAGGAGTATCTTATTCAAAATCAAAGAATACATAATGATGTGTTGTAACGTTTAATCTTTCATAGGTTTGCAACTAGTCTGAAAATACATTTTGTGTTATAGCAGTATAAAATACAGAGTGTGTGGGAAAGAATCTTGTAGATAAAAGACCGAAGAATAAGTGATCCAGCAACACAATAGGCAATATAAAGTGCAATTACATTGATGGTGAAATCAACCGACAGTAGTTATTAATAATACAACTTACTTACGCCTGTTACTCCTAATTGAGCATAGATTGCCGACCAGAATTCTACAACCCACTCTGTCATGAGCATTCCTTTCTACTTATATCCAATTCTTGTTCATTCTTCTCATGTCTATCTCCATTTCCCGGCGTAATGTGTTCTTTGGTCTTCCACTTTTCTCTTAGCATTGAGGATTTCATGTGAGGGCTCGCCTTATGACACAGTTCGGTGCTTCCCTCAATGTGTGTCCTATCCACTTCCATCGCTTCTTCCTGATTTCTTCCTCCGATGGAATCTGGTTTGTTTTCTCCCATAGTAAGTTGTTACTGATATTGTCTGGCCAACAGATCCGAAGTATTTTGCGTAGACAACTGTTAATAAACACTTGTATTTTCTGAATGATGGCTTTCGTAGTTCTCCAGGTTTCTGCCCCATACAGAAAAACTGTCTTGACACTTGTATTGAAAATGCTGACCTTGGTGTTGGTTGACAGACAGTTGTTTTTAGTTCCAGATGTGCTTAAGTTGTAAATATACTGCTCTCGCTTTACCGATCCGCGCTTTCACATCTACATCAGATCCACCATGTTCATCAATGATGCTGCCCAAATATGTAAAGGTTTTTACATCTTCCAAATGTTCTCCGTGAAGTGTAATTTGATTGGTGCATGCTGTGTTGTATCGGAGAATCCTACTTTTCCCTTTGTGTATATTGAGACCTACTGCTGTTGAGACTGCTGCTACACTGGTCGTCTTCTCCTGCATTTGTTGTTGTGTTTATTAATAATACAAGCATAGTATTAAAACATTCTGATAATTAAAACAAGAAGTTGATAGTGTATTATCTAAAATGCATTACAGTTGTGTGCTTTTTCCAATAAATTACTGACTAAAGTTTTACTTTGTGAAAATTCTTCCCCCCCCCGACACACACACACATATACAATTCGCATACTTCTTTATTAAATCGAGATTGAAATAATGAAGCCAATTCACAATATTGATAAAGTCTTACATCATTCATTTATTCATTTAAACCATATTTCCCTTCATTGTAATTGATTGATTGATTGATTTCTATATTTTGTTGTGTTTTCTTTTGTTTTCACCACAATCATTTAAAGCACCAAGGTTAACGATGATGTTTGTTACGTTGTTATGTATGCAAAAATCGATACTTCATTATTTATTTTCTTTTATTATTATTATTGTTGTTGTTTACTATTTTAATTTAAGGCATTTGACCTTTATCATCATTCATTATTATGTTATGAGATATAATTAATTTGTTAATTTAATAAAATAACATGCTTAGTTGTTGGTAGATGTTGGTTTAGAAAAACAAACAAACAAACAAAGTGACAGAGTCCACTAATACAGAACACAATTATTTTATTAAGCTAAATAAATAATCGTATAGTTTCGTTTAAATGATTGATTTACCAATCTTAAGTACAAAAAAAGAAACTAACATAGAGGTTTTGTGAAGATTGCTAACTTTGTATGGTTTGTATTTTAAACCGATCTTAGTTTAATCACCATTATAAGCCATAGAGCACGATATAGCTGTTTTGTGCTCATTAAAAGGGTCAGTCAGTCAGTCAGTCAGTAACAACGTAGAACTTCGTACGTACGTACATCCGTTCAAGTTGCCACACCACATTAGCACAGAGATGCAGTGGTCGATTCAAATCCCGTGGTGCTAGATGTAGTAAAATTATAAGCTGTGATCAGAAAAATTAGGGTTTGAAGATGTTATTCAAGGAGTGCAATCCAGTGAAATAAATTTGGAAAGAGAAAAAGAAATGGACATGAAGAATTAAGAAGATTAGAATTTGAGAGAACACAAAGAGTGGATGGACCTGAGCCATTGCAAATGATTTTGAGCCATGTCATTCAGGGTCTCTAACCATCGGTTGCTATCATCTCGCGGTCCCCAACCAGGTAGTCTACACCTACCAATATGACTCAGTCTACTTGTCAGTGACTTCATGGACTTGTGCCATGTTTTGGTCTAGCCTCATTAAAAGGGATAGATACAGGGACCTTCAGTTTCTTGTCTAAACATTTAGCCTCTAGACCATTGAGCTCAATCATTCTCCAACATTACGGAATCGTATTCTATTGATTTCAGTGAGTAACTTAGAGTAACTGGTCACGATTTCTCACTAGAACTTCAGGAATTACATCTAGAAATGTGTCATTAGTGAGTAGAAGATAATGATCACAATATGGGTATTTTGGGAGGTTGTTAAATTTTCAAAGTTTGCACCACGATCTAGTATAAGTTAAACCACCATAGAGAATCCGGAAACATTAGTTGGAAGATTGTAGAGCAATATGATGAATTTATTGACGTTAGATTGGTATATAACTGGGTTTTGACCCATTGATCTAGAGGTTAGGCGTTCGTGTTTGAAAACAAAGGCCTTGAATTCTATTCCCCGTAGTGGAGACGAAACAGCTGACTAGTGCTTCTTTGTTTTCAATGGTGGTCCAACTAAGATCGACCCGTCAAGTAAACTACAATAGTTCTGTATAAATCAAATTAAAATCCTTTTATATATTTGCTTTCAGTTATTGTCAGTTAATTGAAAAAGTCAGTGAGAATGGGTTATTTAGATGAAAATTTCTGGCAGATTTCATGGTACATTGTTTATTTTGTAGTTTGCAACATGCGCTAACCTTAGTTAGGCTCGTGGTGAGAACCAGGAAGCATTGAACATCTCTCTCGTCTTAACTTCAATCAAAATGTAAAATGTTAGATACCAGGGGTCTGAAAATTAAGCTGTGGTCGTGAAACCTAAATATCCTGAGTTTGATTCCCTATGAGATCTTGGATATCTACTGCTATGAATTCACATACAAAGACTGGACAAATGTCCAATATTTCCTGATTTTTATAAAAATTTATAACTAAAGTCAGTAGATGATGCAAACTATGATCTACAATCTACACAAAATCTCCTACACATATTTTTTGATTTGGAAAATATGAAACTTGTTTAAATCGTCAGATTTCATTAGAATTGATTGATTCAATCCTTAAATAAATTCAGAATTATGTTTACATTCAATCATGATTTTGGCTTTTTCAATAAACTAGATGACGGTATCGAATCACATTCTGCTCTTCAGATGTATAAGCTTATATTTGATGACATAGAAATGACTGTTTTCCATTTATATCAAGATAAACTACGGCTTCTCTGCCTTTTTTATATTACATTTTGCGTACTTCTTCTAACATTAAGTTAATTAATAAAATATTATTATAAGAAAGTGCCATTTTCTTCACTCGTCTACACTTATAATATCTCTTCTCCTCTACTAGTTTTGTATGTATTGACATGAACAATCGTTCAGGTACACTGATGATAGGATACAGTCTATGAACCAGTTTATATAATTTTGTAACAAGACTTCGTTCAAGAATGATTTGTGCACTTGACTTTTACAGTTAGGCCAAAGTCACAATAGTGTCGAGAGTGGAACGAATTAACAGAAGTCGATATAGTTCCCACTATCCAATGACTTATCTCATTTACAACAGAATAACTTATAGTAACTAGCAAATATCGTAAAAATTGATATTTCTTTTATTTAATGTCTTTTATAAACTAATTTTCACTCATTTGTAATCACTTTACTGAATACTCTTGAATTGAATACTATTTATCGGAAATAAGTAGTATTTGAGAGGAAACTTTTTTTCAATAAATTTATCATGAGACTCTACAACTATATTATCTATAAATTCACTTAGTATTGTTTGTTTGAATCTTCCCATTCATGTTTAGGACTGCAACTGATCAGTCTCTTGTTGGTATATGTACATACTGTGAGGATGTCCTCGATACTGCCTTAGCTCACAAGCATTATATACAAAGATGGTTAGTGGCTAGTAGTGGAATCCAGGACGCGCATTTCGTCCTGCTTGGGACTCGTCAGCTGGATGTGAACATCAACTTTGAGGTGCAGGTACATCCAGCTGACGAGTCCCAAATAGGACGAAACGCACGTTCTGAATTCCACTGCTAGCCACTATCCATCTTTGCATATATATATATTATCTATAGTTATTTTATTACAAAGGCCTAAATAAAACATCATTTTAGGTAACATTATCAGTGCCTAATTTATGTAGCATCTCTCAAATTCAACTTTCTATATCTGGGAATACCATATTATCAGAAGCACCCACCTGAGCTTCAAATATTCTTTATCATTTCAAAACTCATTCACTTTGACTGAAGTAAGTATCATTTCTAAGTTATGGATTTTTTGATAAATCAGTCTAACAAAAATAATTAATTTTTCCAGTTTGAAATACAAGTTCAAATAATCTCATTTGCCTACTAGTAAATATAAATTACATCATGAGAAACTTTAAGAACCTCCCCACCAATCGACTCCTTTATAGCTGAACAACATTGACGACGATGAAATGTATATCATGTTTCCTTCATATGCATTCTGTCAGCCAAACACATTGATACAATGTAGACCATAATTATCAAATACGAATTGCTCTAGGTTACTCGTATTCCAGATATGCTAATATTAAACAATAGTCAACACAATGAAAGATGAAGCAATGGTATAAGGGATTGTAATTCATTTATCAACCGACTCAGTGTATAATGGTTTGACACAATTTTTATTGGCATAATAGAAATAGGGTAAATACATAGATACACATCTATATCATACACATATACAAAAAGTGCTCAAGGTTATACAAAAATAATTGACGGAGCCAAATATGTGAAAGAATAACTGGAATAAATAATGTGACCCTCATGTTTAATATGTGTTTTTTTCTTAGTTCGTTTTCATTATTACTAATAAATAGTATATTATCAATCTATCATTACATTTTATGGACAACTGTGTTTGGTGTATGAATACGTTTGTACAGCAAGGCAATTTGTATTATGAATACTAGAGTATCTTAAACGTTGATCAAGTCATTATTAGTACACATTGACAAGGTGTACGTTCAACTTCTATCAAGCTAATAATTTCATGGGAAATCAAATCTTTCTTATTTAGCGTTGTTATAAGATAAATTAGTATTATACATCATATAACTAATTGACCAAATTCAGTTTCGTGTACTCAACTATCCGGTATCTTTTAAGTATAAAGTCAAATGTTGTACCATACAACTATGGAAGCAGAATTAAAGTGAGAATTCTAAATTGATCTGGTGATTTGGTCTATTTGATTGGTAAAATTCAATTGACATGGAGACATAAAACTTATTTCATTATTGAACCTCATATCATATTTTCCTAATTCAAATAATGTTAAGTAGAACAATCAAATATATAGTTAATTAATCGCTTTAAAGATTATTGTTTATCATCGATCGGTATTAGTTAGAAAACATTAGATAATCGTTTATACGAATATGTGCTGACAATTGAACGAATAATTGGTAAGAATTAGGGCGCTGAGTATATAGAAGACGTTATTTATGAAAATTATATTCGAAATAATTTCAACGATTGAAATTTAAATAATTCCGACGTTACGTTCAGCAGATTTGTCTGGACTTCTTCAAGGTAATAATCATAATCATCAAAGAAATATATAGTGTTTAACAATCAAATAAATCTTTACTGTGCTTATCCAATCATATTTAGATGTTGACTTTATTAAGTAGGATAAAATGAGTCAGTTATATGCGAATCAGTTTAGGGTTGTGGAGATTGTTGAGTTTAAATTGATATCATGAATGGATGAATGTTAGTCCA
The DNA here is from genome assembly GCA_944470365.2 of Schistosoma intercalatum. Taxonomy (NCBI): domain Eukaryota; kingdom Metazoa; phylum Platyhelminthes; class Trematoda; order Strigeidida; family Schistosomatidae; genus Schistosoma; species Schistosoma intercalatum. Next base: position 5,819,360 of record OX103725.1, read on the forward strand.
CCGTTGGATGCCGACTCAGTAGTCTTGAGGTTAAGTGTTCACGCGCGAGAAAGAAGGACCTGTATTTGAATCCTGTGTGTGGGGTCGTGGATGCACTAGGACGAAACGGATGCCCAGTGCTTCCAGGCTTTCATTGGTGGTTTGACATTGATTCGTTCATTATATATGCGAATTATGTGAAAAGTTCACAATGTGAAGATAAATGAATGAACGATTGTGTGTGTATGTATGTGTAAGCTTGAGTTATTAATAGTTGATATTATGTGTTAATTTGTCTTTACATGAAGTAAAAATAAAAGTACAAGTTGAAGGCTGAAATCGTTTCTGAATCATTGATGTGCACGTAAAATGAGAACCATCAAATACATAATTGTAATGCTAAAATATCCCAGATTATTTTTATCAGAATAACGATATTGTTTCGTGCTAAATTGGAAGGAGTTACCTATCGACCTAATCACTACATATCAGTCTGCTAACTGCTAAATATAAATATCCTCTAACTCCATCGTATATGGTTGACAGTGAACATTATTATTGAGAAGTCTTGAATTATGACAAAGTAGCTGGCACTAAATTCAATAAAAAGTATCCCGTCCAATTATAGAAAACTGTTTTTCAAGCAAACTGTTGAATGTTTTCATTGATTAATTACTTAATAACGATCGATAAGAAATCCAATATCTGCTGGCAAATCAAAATGATTACATCACATTCCTTTGACCGAACATGCGATTACAAAACCTAGAAGACATTGCTTAATTGAAGGTGCCAGATAGGGATGAAGAAGCGAAACTGTGAAGTTTTTATAAGTACCCTGAGTGGATTAGTATATATTTTTACGGTTTGCATTATTTTTACATTGCCCTGATTGTAAGTTATTAAATGTTGATGTATCCCTTAATGTTCATAAGTTACAATTAACTGATTACGTATCTGATATTTGGTTTCGTAACACACATAGTCTAGTTATGTACAGACAATGTTTTTATCAAAAGGGTTTTATGGATATTTTAGTAATTTCAATGGTTGAGAGGAAAATGTTAATGGTTTCAGGTTTTCCATGGTGGTCTAGCTTCAATTGACTCATGATCTCAACTATAAAAATTACTATAATATCCACAAAACTCCTTCTGATATTAATCAACATATGCTCACTAGTGACTGGCTTCAAGAGGTATTTCATGGGGTTCTAGTGAGAAACAGTGACCAGTGGTGTTCAACCGGGTCTGTTGTGAGATAGTAACTCACTGAAGACATTGATGGATTTGTCTCTCATTTTCATGGATTGGTTGAAGTTAGACATTAACACTGTTGGATGCCCGCCGGCTCAGTGGTTTATTGGTTAAGCACTAGCACGCGAGACTGATATTTCCTGAGTTCGAATTTTGCGAGGCGGGATCGTGGATGCGCACTACTTAGGATTCTCACAATAGGACGAAACGGCCATCCACTGCTTCCAGGTTTTCCATGGTGGTCTAGCTTCAATTGACTTATGTTTCTATCACCAATGTTGTGTTGTGGTCATGTAATTATTGTACATTATCATATGATTTTTGAGTCAACATGTAATGTAATGTAACAACAGATGTGGTAAATCAACTTTCTGTCCTCATGTTTTGATTGGACATTTTGAATAGGGGGAACTTATTATAGGCCAATCATTATAAACAATTTAAATGAGGATTATTTTGTTAAACTGAGAGTCATTAGTACTATTGACCGTATAATAAACTCATCATCAATAGACCTAATGATCTACTGAGTATATCAAATGTCAGCTCATAATAAAAAGCTTAATATTTCAATAGGATTATTTACCCATAATTACAAATACTACTTTTTGATTACTTATATAAAGTTTTGTTTCTATACTCTATTTTTTATCATTTCTTTTCCCAATATAGAGATGGTTAAGACTTTTCGATACAAATGATAAAGGCATAATCACAATTGAAGATGTCAGTCGTACTCTGGGTGTACCACCTCCGAAATTTTATGAGTAAGATATATACAATTTAATTTTTAAATATAGATTTTTCATAGGGTAAATGGATTGAATGATTATTTTATATATCAATCTAAATAATAATAGTAATAATAAAGAGTTGAATATATAACACAAGTTAGCTTCTTGATGAATGTAACACTGTCAACTTTGGAATGTTTTCTGAAGATCTTTTCATACCATACAATGAATTTATAATTGAGTATATGTATATATATATATTCTAACTTGATTCATTTCTTTTTGGTATTGCTGATTTGATTACTGACTAAATTTGTTAGGAGTAGTACTTTGTGACTGATTTAGCTTGACTAAATCGATAACATTGATCTACCAGATACAACAACGTTTGACTATAGGAAACATCTTGAAGTCAGTTACTGTTGAGAATTTGCAAATAAATATAATTTAAGTATAACGAATGAGAAAGTTTCCTATTAATTATATTTCATAATTGTCACTGTATATCGTGAAATCACTGGAATTTGATATATCGATCATTGGATTGTAATTCAATGGCCTAAAATTAACTTGCATGCCTGAAGCTCTTGAATTTTAGTCCTGATGTGATCATGAATGAATACTACCAAAGAGCTAATTATGAGAATGAAATAGCTACTCAGTTCTTTCTGGTTTGCAAAGGTTACTTAGCTTATATCATTACATGGAAGAAGTTATCCTCGAAATTGATTGATAAATTTAATAATACTTGATGTAAAGTGATTAAAAGATATCTATGACAGTCTTTAGATAATATACATTCCGAGCTAGTTATCACTTGTCAACAAGACTCACTAGGAACGTCAAAGGATTTAACATTCTCTAAGATTTTTCAACCCCTCACCTAGAGCCCTTGTTACAGATTATACAATTTGAACTATTTTGGTTGTGAGAACATTAATCATAAAGTTATTTTTCACTAAATTTGTTCTATGGTAATTTAGAACAAGAATTAATATACTATACTTTTTGGTAAACATTTACTGCACGGCCATTTTTGTATTTTTTTTCGAGTGAAATTTTTTTTCATCCCTTTTTAAAAAATTTTTCAGCCCCATCTTCCAATAATTTTCATTCTGTTTCGTCCAATCAAATAACTAGTTTTGAGTTCGTTATAATTGGTCGTTTATTTATTCAAATCGATATAAAATATCAGGACATGACGACAGAGCACATTTTCTCACAATTATGGACGGTGGTAACATGCGAAGCGCGGACTCTGTCGTTCCTCGCGTTGTCACAGAAAGCGATAACCTGTTCGTTTTTGAGCACATTGTATGTCGTAACGTCTCAATCACTTGACGAGCTCCATAAGAACTTATGAAACAGCTGCGTACTGCCATTATGTGGTGAGGGATTCTCATTTACATAGAGATCGGAAGCCGTATATTAGATTCGTATGTTGGAGAAATGGTCGTAGAACATCTAGCGGTTCTTCACAGCGGAGTAGACAAACGAGGTAATTTAATTAGTGTTATTATAATTTTTCATTAAGGACTACCGTGAACACTCAATGTCCTTCCTTCGTATTTTGTAAGTTACCAACTGTCAAAATAATGTCGATATGGATGCAACGTTGAGGAATGACGAGGAGGAAATTGTTTTGATTAGCTCAGTGGAGTTCACTGAACGAGACGACGACAATGACGAAGACGCGTATGACAGCAGACTTTATGATATTTGCAATCTTGCGCAACCGCCACATAAAACTGCTGATGGAAGTACCTGGGGTTTTTGTCCATGCGAAGCAATGCTTCATTTATTTTGTGCCTACGACCCATCAACACACGTCCATGGTATCCGCTGTCCCATGTACGGAACTATAATGGAATAATAGCAACGCCTTTGTTCATGAAACTCGGAACTGTTAAGAGAACGAGTAAAGGCCCTTTTCAGGGCCACCCACAATTTGATTTAAATTCTTTTGTTCCGATTCCTTATTTCCATAGTGGAGGTCAAGTGATCAAACCATCAAAATCCATTTAAGATTAATGGTCATTATGTGATTAGCACCTACGTATTCGTAAACGCTTTTTAAGCATTGTCAAATATACGGTTTAAGTAAACGATTTCGTATAGGAAATGTCATCTAATGAACACTAATCTGTCTAACAATAGTACATGCAAAACTTATTCAGAATGTTTCAGTGTTTTGTCATAAAGTTAGTTACTATAGGCGAATGTAGTACTACCAGTTTACTAGTACAACGACATCATTCTATAGGAAAGGTCAACTGAACCAACATCGATGAATTCTAGCTAAGCCTTAGTGATTAAGCAATATAATCAATTGAGATTTATAAAAATTTCGTGGATTAGATCATTAAAAGAGAATTTTGGAAAAAACTTATAACTGGTTTTAATAGTTGATGATAGTAATAACTGACGTTGAAAGGTGGTCAAATGTTTAATACACAATTAATAAAGAAATTATTCATCGAAGTATTTCCATTAGTTTTTTCTTAACACACCGTATGTTATTTTAATAAACGTTATATGCGTAGCAACATATCCATAAATCATTATGATAGAATAATGAATAGGGCATGCATAAATCACGCTAACCGTTAACGATCGGTAAATGAAGCAAAATAGTAATAACTTCTCTCAGAAAATAGCAAATATTATTTATGATTGGGCACTTTTCCAAACAGCAATTCTTAGTACAAAAGAGTTGTTTAGTTTTATCTGAATAATGGTGTCATAAATAAATGCAAGATTGTCAATTGAGTTATTTTGCTAATCCATTAAAAGCGTTACTTGTTTTTACCTGTACATTCTTTGCAGTTGAGCAGTTTAAAATCACGACAAAAAGTACTTGTCTATGTAAGTAGTCATGTGAATAGTTAGTTGTGCTCGTCAATTGGGCTTAACAAATTTTGCACGTAATGTCAACAGCATATTTGCAGTTTAAAGAAATCTACAGAGAATATTCTATGTTGTTGAATAACAGGTTTTGACAAGTATTCGAAACTCTTATTACATTTTGCATGTAACATTGTTACAGATAATTGCCACATTAAATGATATAGACATTTTATAAAACGTATAAATGTGTCACTATCACGTGAAAGGTAATCACATTTTTTTATTTGAATAGTTGAGATCATGAGTGGATTGAAGCTGGAGCACGATGTAAAATGGATCATTTTGACGTTTGGTAAATAAATGGTAGGCTTTTATTTATTACATTGACATTACACGTACGTATACCCAAATGTCACTTGATACAATTGACTTTGTTCGTATTAAGCTGTATAATTGAGATAGACATTTATTTTGTCAGACGTAGGCTTGTACTTTTACATTTAATGTAACCAATATTTTAAACACCTGTCAAAACCTGTTATTCAACAACATAGAATATTCTCTGGAGATTTCTTTAAACTGCAAATATGCTGTTGACATTACGTGCAAAATTTGTTAAGCCCAATTGACGAGCACAACTAACTATTCACATGACTACTTACATAGACAAGTACTTTTTGTCGTGATTTTAAACTGCTCAACTGCAAAGAATGTACAGGTAAAAACAAGTAACGCTTTTAATGGATTAGCAAAATAACTCAATTGACAATCTTGCATTTATTTATGACACCATTATTCAGATAAAACTAAACAACTCTTTTGTACTAAGAATTGCTGTTTGGAAAAGTGCCCAATCATAAATAATATTTGCTATTTTCTGAGAGAAGTTATTACTATTTTGCTTCATTTACCGATCGTTAACGGTTAGCGTGATTTATGCATGCCCTATTCATTATTCTATCATAATGATTTATGGATATGTTGCTACGCATATAACGTTTATTAAAATAACATACGGTGTGTTAAGAAAAAACTAATGGAAATACTTCGATGAATAATTTCTTTATTAATTGTGTATTAAACATTTGACCACCTTTCAACGTCAGTTATTACTATCATCAACTATTAAAACCAGTTATAAGTTTTTTCCAAAATTCTCTTTTAATGATCTAATCCACGAAATTTTTATAAATCTCAATTGATTATATTGCTTAATCACTAAGGCTTAGCTAGAATTCATCGATGTTGGTTCAGTTGACCTTTCCTATAGAATGATGTCGTTGTACTAGTAAACTGGTAGTACTACATTCGCCTATAGTAACTAACTTTATGACAAAACACTGAAACATTCTGAATAAGTTTTGCATGTACTATTGTTAGACAGATTAGTGTTCATTAGATGACATTTCCTATACGAAATCGTTTACTTAAACCGTATATTTGACAATGCTTAAAAAGCGTTTACGAATACGTAGGTGCTAATCACATAATGACCATTAATCTTAAATGGATTTTGATGGTTTGATCACTTGACCTCCACTATGGAAATAAGGAATCGGAACAAAAGAATTTAAATCAAATTGTGGGTGGCCCTGAAAAGGGCCTTTACTCGTTCTCTTAACAGTTCCGAGTTTCATGAACAAAGGCGTTGCTATTATTCCATTATAGTTCCGTACATGGGACAGCGGATTCCATGGACGTGTGTTGATGGGTCGTAGGCACAAAATAAATGAAGCATTGCTTCGCATGGACAAAAACCCCAGGTACTTCCATCAGCAGTTTTATGTGGCGGTTGCGCAAGATTGCAAATATCATAAAGTCTGCTGTCATACGCGTCTTCGTCATTGTCGTCGTCTCGTTCAGTGAACTCCACTGAGCTAATCAAAACAATTTCCTCCTCGTCATTCCTCAACGTTGCATCCATATCGACATTATTTTGACAGTTGGTAACTTACAAAATACGAAGGAAGGACATTGAGTGTTCACGGTAGTCCTTAATGAAAAATTATAATAACACTAATTAAATTACCTCGTTCGTCTACTCCGCTGTGAAGAACCGCTAGATGTTCTACGACCATTTCTCCAACATACGAATCTAATATACGGCTTCCGATCTCTATGTAAATGAGAATCCCTCACCACATAATGGCAGTACGCAGCTGTTTCATAAGTTCTTATGGAGCTCGTCAAGTGATTGAGACGTTACGACATACAATGTGCTCAAAAACGAACAGGTTATCGCTTTCTGTGACAACGCGAGGAACGACAGAGTCCGCGCTTCGCATGTTACCACCGTCCATAATTGTGAGAAAATGTGCTCTGTCGTCATGTCCTGATATTTTATATCGATTTGAATAAATAAACGACCAATTATAACGAACTCAAAACTAGTTATTTGATTGGACGAAACAGAATGAAAATTATTGGAAGATGGGGCTGAAAAATTTTTTAAAAAGGGATGAAAAAAAATTTCACTCGAAAAAAAATACAAAAATGGCCGTGCAGTAAATGTTTACCTTTTCCATAAGAATGGTAAGCAAAATGCTGAATATCGAATGCTGCGGTACCAGATATCAGGAGTGGTCGCACAGTTTCAAACTCTGCCTCCGTTAACCTGCTCACTCAAGAATTACCATCGTACGTCAGGGAATTGCACTCTCGATTGTGATGCACATTCCCACGAACAACAGTCCAGTAACCTTCTACCATCTTACAAAACATGAAAGCCGGACACTGAGTGTTCATAGAAGTCCTTCGTGAAAATAAATGTAATAACACTAATCAAATTACTTCCTCCGTCTAATCAGCTGTGACGAACCGCTAGATCTTCTATGGTCATTTCTCCAACATACAAATTTCATATACAAATTCTGAACTCTGTCCAAATGAGAATCTCTCACAACATAATGACAGTACGTAGATCTTTCATAAGTTCCGATAGCGGACTTTAACGCTTCTACTGATTGGAACGCTACGAGAAACAATGTAGTCAAAAATACATTCTCCGTTTCTGTGACAACGTGAGAAACAACAGCGCTTGTACATGGCACGTTACTCTCCTCCATAATGATGATTAAAATGTACTTTGTCAACAAGTACTGACACTTTATAACAATTTCAAGACATAACTAACCAATTAGAACGAATTTAAAACTAGCCATTTAATTGGACGAAAAGGGATGAAAAAACTTTTTTAAAGGGGTGAAAAAATTACAAAAATAGCCGGTCGCTTAATGATATTCCATTTGTGATTAGACCGTGATGATAGGAAAGCATTTGTATAATCTACTGATCGTTAACCGGTAAATCGTTTGGCTTCTGAAGGTTCTCACATATTCCCTAGTAAGAAACTTGTAGAATATCCAGAAACAGTAGAAAACCTTTACTTAATCGGCCCGCAAATGCGATGGTGCGGCCGAGGGTGGAGAGAGTCAGCTATCCCTCTCGAAATGCTCTCACATGGCCACGTGCATACAACCATTGTTAGGGAAGTTCTACACACTGCCTACTCGTGGAGGTGTTGGTTACGAAATCGAGAGGACGAAAAGCGAACGTCTGGCGCTCTAACTGGGTTGGTGGTGGGTATGGAGAGTCCACCTAGGGGAGTTAGAAAACCCTGATTCCAAACCAATGGTGTACATGGGCTACAGTATCCTGAAGGAACAAATGGCGTATGAACCAGTCGTTGATCACCGGCTACCATGGGACTGCATCTCCTTACGTTGCTCCATTGCCTTGTGGATCAGACCTTTAGGTCAAGAACTCCGGGAGTGACCCCTTAAGAAAACCACCTGCTTCAGTCAGGGCACTTGGGGAGTATCAAAGCCCACACACAAATCAAGTGACTTGTGTGGCGCATATGTATTCGGTGCCACTTTGTACTAATATTTATGTGTTCAAATAATTAAATAAACTAATAACAAATCTGGAATAACAAATCGTATGACAACGATGTGTGAATCAAACAAAATGAAGACATAAAAATGTAACAGTTCACGCGTCTGCTAATTATGCAGTAAAAATATAAATAATAATCCTTCGTATGATTTTCTGACAAGTTATACTACAGCACTACTCACCCCATTACGTCAATAATAATAATAGTAATAATAATACCGAACTAGATTAGAATTATACGTATGTTTAAAAGTGTAAGCTGTTTAAATCCCTGTGACTAATGAAATGAATCTGGTTCCTTAATATGCACCTACTAGCTCATGAATTTAGCATGCTGGATGTTTTAATAGGATTTTATTAGATGATTCAATGATATTATTGGAATATCATCCAAACAATAGTAAAATTTGTTCCTAAAATATGTTGAAAGTAATAATTAGATTGACCAGAGTGTAAAGTTGAATACGTTTATTCTAGAATAATATTAAAACTTTCATAGAAAACCCGGTGCTTTTTCTTAACTGAATGTATTTTAATAAATAATCTAGATGACAATTCATCTAGCTTGATACTGATATGATAGAGGAATGGACCTAATATGTTAAAGTATTACATACAGCTGAACTGTTATATGTTTTCTCATATTTGTATTTCTTTTCGTAAATGTTACTTGAAGGTATAGGGACGTCTTAATAACTATATACGATTATAACGATGTTCGCGGTGTCGTTCCCACTATTAAATTCCATACACATTCAGTCGAATTATTAAAATCAGTGTTATATCTTGTTAATTAAGATTAGATACAGGTCCAAAGCAACTTTAACTTACAGAACGACTGAGAGTTTCACGGTCGAACTCGACAAAACAACAATTGACATACAATAGTACTTCAAAACTAATTATTCACACCTTAATATGAGATAGAGAAGACAATAAATCCAGGATATTTTGGCATTTGAAACAGAAGTCAGAGATTGAAATAGAACAGCTCTGCTACTATGGTAAGACACCATGAATAATTTTAAGATACAACAAAATTAACAAACTAAATATTACAGTAGTCACTCAGATAAAAGTTAAGGTTCCTGTGAAGATATGAATCAGAAATATATCTTCAAGGTTATCTTTTCAACAAAGAACCAACATGCATTAACAAATACAGAATAACTTAAGATCTCATCAGTATCGATTTACAAAGTACAGAGTTGTGTGCTTACCTTTAACTTACACCTGTTACTCCCAATGGAACATAAGCTGCCAACCAACATTCTCCAACCCACTCTGGCATGGGCCTTCTTTTCTAGTTCCATACAATTTTTTCTTCATTCTTCTCATGTCTATCTCCATTTCCCGACGTAATGTGTTCTTTGGTCTTCCACTTTTCTCTTGGCATTGAGGATTTCATGTGAGGGCTCGCCTTATGACACAGTTCGGTGCTTCCCTCAATGTGTGTCCTATCCACTTCCATCGCTTCTTCCTGATTTCTTCCTCCGATGGAATCTGGTTTGTTTTCTCCCATAGTAGGTTGTTACTGATATTGTGTGGCCAACGGATCCGAAGTATTTTGCGTAGACAACTGTTAATAAATACTTGTATCTTCCGAATGATGGCTTTCGTAGTTCTCCAGGTTTCTGCCCCATACAGTAGAACTGTCTCGACATTTGTATTGAAAATCCTGACCTTGGTGTTGATTGACAGACAGTTGTTTTTAGTTCCAGATATCCTTCAGTTGTAAATATTCTGCTCTTGCTTTGCCGATCCGCGCCTTCACATCTGCATCAGATCCACCATGTTCATCAATGATGCTGCCCAAATATGTAAAGGTTTTTACATCTTCCAAATCTTCTCCGTCAATTGTGATTGGATTGGTGCATGCTGTGTTGTGTCGGAGAATCCTGCTTTTCCTTTTGTGTATATTGAGACCTACTGCTGCTGAGATTGCTGCTACACTGGTCGTCTTCTCCTGCATTTGTTGTTGCGTTTGGGATAGAAGGGCCAGATCATCTGCGAAGTCTAGATCATCCAGCTGCATCCTAGATGTCCATTGTATCCCGTGCTTCCCTTCAGATGTTGATGTCTTCATGATCCAGTTGATCACTAGCAGAAAGAGAAGGGGTGAGAATAAGCAACCTTGCCTAACACCGGTCTTCACTTCGAAAGACTTTGTCAACTGTCCTCTATGCACGGTTTTGCAGTGTAATCCATCATATGAACTCTGTATGATATTGACTATCTTCTGAGGTACGCCGTAGTGTCGAATAAGTTTCCATAGTGTTGTTCTGTCCACGCTATCAAATGCCTTTTCGTAGTCAATGAAGTTGATGTAGAGTGATGAATTCCAATCAATTGATTGTTCCACAATGATCCGTAGAGTTGCGATTTGGTCTGTACACGATCTACCCTTACGGAATCCTGCCTGTTGGTCACGAAGTTGGGCGTCTACGCAGTCCTTCATCTTGTTTAACAATACTCTGTTGAAGACTTTTCCCGGTATTGAGAGAAGAGTGATGCCCCTGTAGTTATCACACTTGCTGAGATCGCCTTTCTTCGGTATTTTGATCAGAAGTCCTTCTTTCCAGTTTGTTGGTACTTGTACCTCATCCCAAATCTCATTGAAGAGAATGTGGAGTATCGTTGCAATTACCGCTACCTCTGCTTTTAGTGCCTCTGCTGGAATGTTGTCTGGTCCTGCTGCTTTGCCACTCTTGATTTGTCTGATGGCCATGCTTATCTCTTCAATTGTTGATGGGCCAACATTGGTTGGGAGGTCCGTGGGTGCTGCTTCGATGTTGGGTGGGTTCAGTGGAGCTGGTCGATTCAAGAGTTCTTTGAAGTGTTCTACCCACCTGTTTTGTTGCTCTTCAATGTTATTATCTCAATAGCATATGACGTTAGAATAAGTGTTTGTGCAGTCATAGTTTCGAGTGATGCTATGAAGGTCTCAATCCAGTGCAACGGATAACCAAATATCCATGTGTATGAGGGTGAGGATGAGAAATGAAATGAACATCTATTGAAAAGGTTCAACCTAGACAACAAGAGTGTAATGAGTATCGACCTATGAAGCAAACCATTAGTTGTGTTAATTTTCAGTGCACTCAGTTGAATACATGTAAAGTTATGTAATAGTATTCAGAGTTAAACTTGATATTAGTATAAACATTTGTGTAATAATAATTAAGAATGATCGCTATGAGATCGTCTTTCTTCGGTATTTTGATCAGAAGTCGTTCTTTCCAGTCTGTTGGTACTTGTTCCTCATCCCAAATCTTATTGAAGAGAATGTGGAGTATCCTTGCAGAAGGACATCTGGAACTAACAACAACTGTCTGTCAACCAACACCAAGGTCAGGATTTTCAATACAAAGGACCTGACCATTCTGATGAGAGATTTCAATACCAAGGTTGGAACGGACAACACTGGATATGAAGACATCATGGGACGACACGGACTGGGAGAAAGAAACGAAAATGGTGAGAGATTTGCAAACCTATGTGCCTTCAATGAACTGGTCATAGGCGGCACCATATTTCACATAAACGCATACACAAAACCACATGGACTTCACTGGATCACACCAAACAAAACCAAATCGACCATATTTGCATCAACAAAACGTTCAGGAGGACTATAGAGGACGTGAGAACCAAGAGAGGAGCTGATATAGCATCAGACCATCAACTGCTGGTCGATTCAAGAGTTCTTTGAAGTGTTCTACCCACCTGTTTCGTTGCTCTTCAATGTTGGTGATTACCTCACCTTCCTTGCTTTTCACTGGTCGCTCTGGTTTGCGGCGATTTCCAGAGAGTTTCTTCGTCGTGTCATACAATTGTCTCATGTTTCCTTCTCTTGCAGCCTTTTCCGCCGTCGTTGCTAAATCTTCCACATATTTACGTTTGTCGGTTCTGATGCTCCTCTTCACCTGTTTGCTTATTTCTGTGTATTCAGCTTGTGCCTTGGCTTTTTCTTCTCTTGTTCGGCTGGTATTGATTGCTGCCTTCTTGTTCCTCCTTTCTTGAATCTTATCCAGTGTATCAACAGTGATCCATTCCTTGTGATGGTGCTTCTTGTGACCCAGGACCTCATGACATGTTGAAGTGATTGCCTCTTTGATCCCCTTCCAGTTGCTGTGCACAGTAGTTCCTTCTCCATTGAGTAGATCATGAAAGGCCTGGAACTTGTTGCTGAGGACTATCTTGAATTTGTTGAGTTTGTTAGTATCCTGAAGAAAGGCCGTATTGAACTTTTGTGATACTGTCTGCCCCGTTGTCCAGTGCTTCTTGAGTTACAACTTCATCATTCAGAAAATACAAGTGTTTATTAACAGTTGTCTACGCAAAATACTTCGGATCCGTTGGCCACACAATATCAGTAACAACCTACTATGGGAGAAAACAAACCAGATTCCATCGGAGGAAGAAATCAGGAAGAAGCGATGGAAGTGGATAGGACACACATTGAGGGAAGCACCGAACTGTGTCATAAGGCGAGCCCTCACATGAAATCCTCAATGCCAAGAGAAAAGTGGAAGACCAAAGAACACATTACGTCGGGAAATGGAGATAGACATGAGAAGAATGAAGAAAAAATTGTATGGAACTAGAAAAGAAGGCCCATGCCAGAGTGGGTTGGAGAATGTTGGTTGGCAGCTTATGTTCCATTGGGAGTAACAGGTGTAAGTAAGTAAGTAAATAAGTATCAATGTAAAATGTAAATGATCAAACTAAAACACATTCATCTCATCTCTTGTTCTGAGATTTGAATTTCCAAAGAGTTAATATACTTAATTTTACTAATCACTTTAAGTAAGAATAATTGCTGTTTAAACCATAGGTAAATCTAAAACAAAACAACACAGCACCAGATCAATCTTTCTTTCTAAACTTAATCCATCTAGTATATAATTTAATTTCAATTATATTTAAATTCCTATATGACTATTAATTACATAATAATTACATAACTTATGAACTTATACAATCATTCAATTCAATGTGTTATTTTGTTTATAGAATAAATCAAATAAGTTAAATAATCTAGCCTCACTACCACTACTACTACTATCTGGCGCCTGGTTCAGGGTTATCAGGAATGCTCTGATCCCGGGTGGAGGCTCACCATTGCACCTAGGTGGGTTGAAACTCGTGACGAACCGTAATCGGGTGCGCTCGGGTGTGTAGTTTCTGTCAGTGGGGAGATCTCACAGTCCTCCCTCTGGAAATTCTGTGCTGAGAATTCTATATTGTACCAAAATATAATATTGAATAAAGCCATTACTACTACTACTACTACTACTACTACTACTACTACTACTACTACTACTACTACTACTAATACTACTACTAATACTACTACTACTACTACTACTAATACTACTACTACTACTACTACTAATACTACTACTACTACTACTACTACTACTACTACTACTATTATTATTATTATTATTATTATTATTATTATTATTATTATTATTACTGCTACTACTACTTCTGAATAGAAGATATATGACCTACTTTGACTACTTTATATTAAGATTACGCACATATATATCAGCATATATCGAATGATCCTTATTTAGTTAGTAAATAGTTTATATGAAAAGTAATGACAGAAAATGAATTCAAATTATTTGGTTAATTCTACTAATCTAAATACCTTTTTCTTTTTTCTTCTTAACATTTAATTAACTTAAGTGAATTTTTCTGTGTCAAACAAATGGTTCTTAGTACACTTGATAATTTTTATAAGTATTGAATAAAACATATTTTGACTTCGTTATAAACAAAAATGAATAGTGACTAGCAGTGAAATCAAGGACGTGCGTCACTTCGTCCTAGCTGAGACTCATCAGTTGGATGTATCTACATCTTAGAGTTGATGTCCAATCCTGGGATCGAATCCACTACCGTCCACTTTAAAATTCTATCACGTTATCCACTTAGCCACTGCTTTCTGATAGTCACTTACTTATGCAATGGGGTGAAGTTTAAATTCACTTGGTATTGCATACTGTGCGTATCGCGTATATACCAACCAGAGACTGATCACTTGCAGTCCTAAACGTCAATGGGAAGATTCAAGTAAACAATGTCAAGTGAATTTTTGACTACAATTAATATGACGTATATTTTCGTTGTGTGTAATTATCTCTTAGTCTATTTATTCTCAAAGAGGAAATATGAATAAATTATTAGTAACTTAGTATCTTAGAGATGGTGGAGAAGATTTGTAGCTCAGGTGAATGATTTTGTTGGGGTTTAGTTTTTGTTTTGAGCTAGATGGTTTAGTCATGGATCTTCCATCGTTATTCTCAACAATATCATCAGCATAAACTTCGCACTTCACTTCTACTTGAAGTTTGTTCTGATAATTTTGATCAGAATAATGATGAAAGCTCCACGATCAAACAATCCAGTTCATGGAACAAAACTTCACCAAAAATTTAGTATTCTTACTAATTTGTGACTTCACATCGTAAAATTCAATCCGTGATTGAACTATTGAGTAATCACATTCTAGGACGATACACTTATCAAATACTTCTATTAATTTTCATTAATTGTCTAACTATAATCAGTCCGTGATACAAAACAATGAAATTTAATAACTTTCATAACCTCTTATAATAAGAAATCATAATCATTGACAAACTATATTTTCTATCACATGTAATAGTTGAATTTTTTCACTTCAAAAATTATTGTCTTGATCATAGTCATTCAAATGAAACACAATGAATGGTATCAAATTATGAATATAGTTGATGACAGTATTTATTGAAATTGAAGGTACTTAATTACTTACTTACACCTGTTACTCTTTGTGAAAGAGCATAGGTCGACCATTAGATTAAAAGTTCTGCAGCAATTTGGAAGACTCTCCCGGTCTCCCACATTGTACGAGTATTCCATGTACTTAAATTAATGGTTGCTCTGGTTGTTAGAGGGAGCATCAGCCTCGTGGCTTCCGAAAAAACTCGACTTTCACCATGAGACGTCATAACTCTTCTAAATGAAGACCTTCTGACTCCCAGAGCAGAGTTTAAATGGTTTGAATAATTTTTCTGATTAGCGTTTTTTTAGCGAGCTAGTTTTCTATGCGATTGGGTCGCTAACCACATGTCCAAAACCCCTCCTTTATCTGGGCTTTGGACCGGTAGTAGTCACGGGGGGCTCCAGGCGGACTTAGAAACTGAGTCCTAGACTGAAGGTAGTAAAAATTAAAAATGATACATTTTATGATATTTTAATCTTCCAAAATACAATTCAAGTTATTCATTAACGAATGGAGATATTCACTAATAAATTCTGCTAAATATTTTCAATTTTATAAACTATTTATTGACTTTGATTTTAAATAAGATAATACATATTTTTAATAGTTGAATTCATCAGTCGATTGAAGCTAGATCACCATGGAAAAATCGGAACCATTGGATGGCCATTTCGTCCTAGTATGGGACTCCTCAGCAGTACATAATTCTCTATCAAACAATCTACCTAAAAAAAAGTATCAAAACTTCAATAAAATCCTCCAACAAAGTTAAAAATCTACCTTTTACTTGAAAAAATAGTTTTGTGTTCCCCTTATGATTTTGTTTTCCTTCGATATTATGAATGAAATCTATATAAGGAGAATTTTACATGTATCTTTCATTTAAATGTTATGCCAGATCATATGACTAAATTATAAATAATAGTAAAAAGAAAACCTAACCTATTTTTACTAAAACTACGCATGATATTCCAATAAAGATGAACATCATTGTACTGTCTAGCCGATAGTGATGAGAATATAAATAACTAGTTGTATGGTTAAGGTCTTTCTATCATCAGCTGATCTTGTTTTTTTTACGTATAGTTTTTCACAATGTTCTTACTGTATTGAATTTCAGTAAAAATAAAACATTTTAATAGAAATTTTATTTTAATTTAATAGTTGAATTCATGAATTAATTGAAGTTAGACCACCATGGAAAACCTGGAAGCACTGGATGGATGTTTCATCCTTGTATGAAACTCCTTAGTCGTACTTATTCACGATCCCGACTCGCAGAATTCGAACCCAAGACCTGTCAGTCTCGCGCGAGAGCACTTAACCAGTAGACCAATGAACCGGCCGGCATTCAGCAGTGTTAATGTCTAACTTCAACTGATCCACGAAATTGCACCACCATCCATCATTGTCATCAGTGAGTTACTATCTCATGAGGTGCGATCGTAGATGCGCACTGCTGAGGAGTCCCACACAGGGGCGAAACAGCCATCCAGTACTTCTAGGTTTTCCATGGTGGTCTAACTTCAATGAACTTATGAATTTAACTATTAAATTACTGTAATATCCACAAAAACCCTCTCTGATTACAATTTTATATTTAAACAAAGAAAGAACAATAAGGTTTGTGGAATAAAATGAATTCATTCTATTATCTTTACATAACCTCTAAATTATTACGTTTCAGTATAAAAATACTCATCCATCTGAACTATGTTTATTCATACACTTTATTTCCCCATTATTTTTATTATTATGAATTTAGTTACACTCGAAAGATGTATTTAAACTTCACAAACTAAAATATGATAAACTGATGAGAAACCGTGAAATATAATCAATTCATTTTATTCTGTAAACCTATTTGTTCTTGATTTGTTTAAATTTTTCAAGGGATCTGCTTGTATAAAATTCTATATCAGTGGAGACTGTTGAGTTTTGATTGAAATCATGAATCGATCAATGTTGAATCACCATTGAAAACCTGGAAGCGTTAGATAGCCATTTCGTCTTGGTATGGGACTCCTCAACAGTGCATATCCACAGTTCCGCTGGTGGGGTTCAAACCCAAGACAAAATCTCTGCCCGGTGCATCCAGGTTTTTAATGATGGTCTAACATCGATCGATTTATGACTTCAATTAAACTTTTATACTCATTGCAAGTTAATTACTTTGAATGAGTACTAGATTACTATTTGAATTTTCAGACCGTAAGTGTAAGCGATTTCCCATACATTTTCCTGGGTTTCTAAGAGGTTATTATACATTATATGTTCAGTGTGAGAAAGGTACTAAAAAAAGACAATGAAAGATGACTATGCAATATGGCGGAAATATTGAATTTAGACTGGTACAATATCAGATACCGGCTCAGTGGTCAAAAAGTGAAACATTAGTGTATTAGGCTAACGATCATGGGTTCTATTCTCTGTGATGGAGCTAAAACAACCGTGCATTGTTACCACGTTTTTAATAATTGTCTTAAACTGATTCGTAATCTTAACGGCATTATGATAATGGTAGATGAAAGCGGTATCATCCATTTCTTAAGAGAATTACATCTATTAATTGAATGCGCTCTGGAATAAAAGTTCGTTAATAATACCCATTAATTTAAACTGGAACGAGTTTGTATTGCTTGTTATAAATAATTGTCTTGTTAAATAAAAAAAGATAGTAACAGATGTCTGATTTGAACTACTGAATTCTGTTAGTAGTTGCAGAAATTCTTTCCAATTTTCTTTAATGCTGACAAAAGGTTGTTATCTTTGATTGTTAGCTTTCTTTATAGTAATGTATTTCAAAATGAAAGCTTATTATTAAAATCATATTTTGTTGATTCGGGCTGTTATTTTCTTTAAGGGTTAGTTTCATTTTGACGGAAAATTGAACTCAAAATAACATAGAACGAGATTTAGTGAAATTAGTTATTTTCATAAAAGTTGTTTATATTCTCATCCAAAGGTTTATTATTATTTTCTTAAGAACTATCTATAGTAAACGTCACGAAATAACTTTAATTCTACGATGAAAACCTTAGTGCATCAGACAAACATTGTTTTATTATTATGAAGGAAGTACTCATATTCAATCCTCTCGCCAAACGCATTACCTTTGAACCATTAAGATGCAATTAAACAGGCATGTTACTATATAAATCAATGTTGAATTCTGTAGAATACAAGTCATATCTTAGTGAAGTCTTGGTGAATATTAATCATATTGGGGGTGGAGATTGCGATGATTCTTCTGTACAAAATGGTATTACTAAAGATAGAAACATTTACTTATATTTACCTGTGATTTTTCTTATCATAGATTTTATGTTATTTATCGTTCACAGAAATTTGTCAGTAAATTCACATTACTCAAACACTAAATTTTAGTATACATTCAGAGTCCTACAGTGACAACAACAAAAGTGAATGTCCTATGAGTTAAATCACGAACCGATTTCATTCGAACCACTGTTGAAAAATTGGAAACACTGGACAACCGTTTTGTCTTATTGTGGAGATCTCCACTAGTTTTCATTCAAGGTTCCGCCCACAGTAATCAGACTGAAGACCTTCAATCTCACTTGTGGGCGCCATGATCCCCACGGATCTCCATACACTAAAAATCAATCTGGTGATTTAAAAAAAAATAAGATGATCAATATATTACCTCAATGTATTAATATTTAAGTGCGGTGTGGAACTAAAACGTCCCTGTAAACAGATTTTTTTCTGATTAACATTAATAAGAATATAGGAGCTGATTTCGGCAAAATTTTAAGGTGAATACTGTGCTTCTATTTCAGTTTTTGATGTGTTTTTGAATCAGTGAACAATAGGTAGAATAAAAATACCTCTTATCGGGTCACTGTTGTTTTCAAAATAGAGGTATAAAAAGAAGGTGAATTGAATTCACGAAATGATAACAAGTAAATTTTACGACATTTCGCTGTATAAGTTACAGAAAAACTATCCAGAGACACCGTGGTTACTAGTAATATGCACCGAGAAGAATATACATTATCCAAATGTCGACTCCTGAACTGCTAACATCTAACTGGCAACTATCCAGTATTTATCATGAGGATCGATCAAGAAATAAGAAAAGGGAACTTGTTGAAATACTTTGTGCTGAGAATTCTATATTGTACCAAAAATATAATATTGAATATAGCTGCTAATAATAATCATAATAAAAGTAATTTTTAGTATAGTTTCGATGAGAACGATAAGTTTTAGCATTTCGGTAAATCACAGTTATCGTTGACTGTCCACTCCATATTGATTTACATTAAAAAGATCATTGAATTCATTGAAAATTTAGAAACATAATCTAAGCTACATTTTAGTCAAACACTCAGATAAGAGACTCATTGATGGGTAGTCATATTCCATGTACATAAATAAATGGTTGCTTTGATTGTCAGAAGCGGCATCGGTCTCATGACTTCCGAAGGAAATCGGTTTTCATCATGAGGCGTCATAACTCTTCTAAATGAAGACCTTCTAAATCCCAGGGCAGGGTTTAAAAGGTTTGAATAATTTTTTTCTGATTAGCGTTTTTTTAGCGAGTTAGTTTTCTACGGGATGGGGACGCTAACCCCATGACCAACCCTCCTCCTTTATCCGGGCTTGGGACCGGCAGTAGCCCCCGGACGGACTCCATCGGGAGTTGGGTATTCGTATACTAAAATCAAATAATTCAAGATTATGATAATTAAATATAAACTTAATCAAAATAATAAGATGATAAGAATAAATCTTTTTATTTGGTGTTGATTTCTCTAACCTGAATGATTTAATTATAAAGTGCTCATTTTCATTCTGGACAATATCATCAATGTCTATTATATGAAGTAGACACTTAGAGAATATAACATCATCAAAAGTATTCATCTAACTTGGACATCCTCATCAATTTCGAATCTAAATGCATAGGCGATAGATATGAATATGGGTTATTACTGGTGTTTTCTTCATGTATGTATTTTTTAAAAAATCATTATCATGAGTGAAATACCCTTCCACCAAACGTAATTTTATTTGTATATTGTAAACAAGTTTAATATTTTAATAGTTGAGATCATGAATCAATTGAAGCTAGACCACCATGGAAAACCTGAAGCCACTGAACGGCCGTTTCATCCTACTGTAGGACTCCTCAGCAGTGCGCATCTATGATCTCATCTCACGAGATCCAAATATTAATAATATTAACAAACTGATTACTATTTCTACTAAACTATAAACTATATACCTAAAAAATATTAAAAACAACAATATTACTGACTTTTTTTCCTAAATTTTAGTGAAAGATATAATCGACGACTTAATGGAAAATTTGAATCATCCAGTGATGTTTTTCATCAAGCTGCAGCAAAATTTCGTTCAACTGAAGATATTACACGTTATTCACAATCATCATTAACATCTACAGAAAATTTATCAATGTATAAACGTAGTTATTCTAGTGATAATGTACCATCAGATTATCATAGATCAAAAGTTGATAATTCATGGCAACTAAATGATGAACCATTACTTATAGAATATTCATATGAAAAAATTAAAGAGAAATTAAATCAATTAATTGAAATAGCTATTAAAAAACAAATTGATATTCAAACAATACCACAATTTATAGCAATAGCATTAGAAAAAGAATATGGTCGTAATTGGCATGTAATTGTTGGTCCATATAAAGCTGGTTGTGCTGTAACACATTTAATTGGACGATTCTCTAATGCTCAATATGCATCATATCATGTGATTGCATTTCAAACATTGGACTTGTAAAGTGTTCACCTTCTTTCTTTCTTTCTTTCTTTCATTTGTTATTGTTACTACCTTTTATAACTTACAATTTACTTGTTCATTATATTTTATTGGTAATATAGAACTTGTGTACCTACCACTAGTATGCTTTCTTTATTATTTATATTGCAATATGACAAATTAGCTAATGTTATGTATGGATTATATATTCTTTCGAATAACACTAAACTTTGAATGCTAGCATAGAGAACTATGGAAAACTGTTGTACAAGTGTTGAAATAAATAATGAAAAAAAAAATGATAAAGGTAACTCTTTGTAATTTATAATTCAAGTCATTGATCAATTTCAAGTGTATGTCCTCAGTTTTTAAACTATACTCTAACTATTAATATTATTACTCTGACATCCATACTTAAATAGGTGGGGCTGAGTTTTAACCTAGTGACTTAGTGATTGAAAGATGAATGGTTTTAACATGAAGCCATTGTTTAACTATGAGGGGAAGGGGTAAATAAGTTCAGTAATCAAATAAAATGAATGACATGAATTTCAACTTAGAATATTGTTATGTCTTAATCGCTTGTTACTTATAGTTAAAAAAAGAACGAGGAATCACTGTAATTCTCATGAAGCGAGTAAGTATATATTGATTGTATACCCATTTTGATCATTAACTTAGGATGAAGTCATAAATGTGAAAAATACTCAGAGTGTAGCGGTAAATAATTCCCCAAAATAAATAGCTCTGCAAGTTTTCGACATTGGATGCTGACCACATGTTTTAATGGACTCACCTAGCTGAAGGCGCTCGGTCATGCATCCGCACCAGATCACGTGTGGTAACGCTGTGCTCAACATCTACCTCAATCGCTAGCCAGATTAGATCAGAGAATTCCGATATATTGGTAATCGCCAAATACACTCTTCCAATCTCCTCGACTCTGTCTTTTGATTTCTCTTGGTGAGTAAGAATTATATTAGAAGGTGTTGCTGGTAAAAGCGTTGTCAAACACTGAATACCTGTGCCATCTTCAAGAGTTATAACAAGTCAAATACTGCATGTCATTCTGGGCATAGATCATGTTAATTTGATACAAGAATATTGTATCATAGACAAACACCAAACTCAAATAAATTAATGATCTAACGAATAAAATACCACAATGGGAAACAAAATAAATACTACACTGAGTAATTAACACATTGAATTAAAACGGAAGTAACGCTGAATAAAAAACACAATTAGTAAAAGAATGTAAAGTTGTTTTTTCGATGAAATACGTAAGAATAAATGTCTACCCAAAAGGTTGTTGTTCTTTTACGTACTCGCTGGGATCTTGACCGGTTGTATGGTCGTGTTCCCACTTTCAGTTTGTTTTTTCAGCTTTATTTGAAAAAAAATCGACTTAATCTTTTAACAACTATGCTCTGCTCCTTTGTTTAATGCATATATGATTCTCCCTCCCCCCACGAAACAATGTTAGGTCTTCATGTACCCACGTTACAAATAATGTGACTTCGTTGACCTGAACTGTCTTAACACTACTCACACCTTCATTATATATGCGTATTGGAGAAAGTCGGTATACATAAAGGTTGAAAGATCCTTTTATATGATCTTCACTTATATGAGTAATATTATACATGGTAATTTTTCTCACCTTTCATACGAAAGAAATACGATGTCACTATTCTGTTCACAATACGAATAAGTATATTTTAGATTTTGACTTGTCAGTAACGAAGCATGTAATTTATATAGGCTCTCTTTGTCTCCAAAGCATTTGAACGGGATATCTGTACATGTTTCATACCCATTAGGATCAGCAGGTGGCTACGTTCTACATACAGGTATATTGCAATTGAACTGACTTTGAATTAATGAAACAAGGTTTGACTTTTTGTATGTGACATACACTTTGTCGGAATAAACAAGATAAGTATCATCAGGTTTGTTGGGTATTCGTAGATGACTATGGCAATTTTGAATCATGAAAACTACCTTCAAATCGTGTATGTACTCAGAAGGTTATAATTCATGAAATATTTAATACAATAAATGAAAATTATTGCTAATTGATTACACTTCAGATAGAGTAACGTAGGTTCTTCCTTAGAAGTGTATTCATTTAATCCGTCATAAATTTTGATACCACACCCCGGTCTGTTGTGAGATAGTAACTCACTGAAGACATTGGTGGATTTGTCGCTCAATTTCATAGATCGGTTGAAGTTAGACATCAACACTGTTGGATGCCCGCCGGCTCAGTGGTTTAATGGTTAAGCACTCGCACTCGAGACTGATATGTTCTGGGTTTGAATTTTGTGGGGCGAAGTCGTGGATGAGCACTACTGAGGATTCCCACAATAGGACGAAACAGCCGTCCAGTGCTTCTAGGTTTTCTATGATGGTCTAACTTCAATTGACTCATGATCTCAACCATTGAACAATACATATATATATATAAAGTTAATAAGAAAACAAGAAAAAGTAACTGTTATGATAAAACTATTGACTAATAAAATTACTGGAATGATTTAAATGAGCACTTTTTTCACGGAACTGATATTGTCTGGCCAACGGATCGGAAGTATTTAGCATAGACAACTGTTAATAAACACCGGTATTTTCTGTATGACGGCTTTCGTAGTTTTCCAGGTTTCTGCCCCATACAGTAGAACTGTCTTGACATTTGTATTGAAAATTCTGACTTTGGTGTTGGTTGAAAATTGTTTTGAATTCTAGATGTTTTTCAGTTGTAAATTTTATGAACTATACAATAATAAAATATTGGAACTTAAAAATGTCACGGTATATTTTCATGTAATCAACAAAGACGGTTAGTAAAAAAAGGTAAAATGTTGGAGTTTTGTTCTCTGAGCTGGATGGTTTAGTCGTGGAGCTTTCATCGTTCTTCTGAACGACATCATCAGCACAAACTTCAGATAGAAGTCGTTCAGAAGAACAATGAAAGCTCGACAACCAAACTATCCAGTTCAGAGAACAAAACTCCATCAAAATCATCCGCCTGAGCTACAAATCTTCTCCATCATCTCAAAGGTAAAATGTATAGGGAAATCTAAAAATAGAAAGAGTTCTCTAAACATCTTCATTTTCTATATTCATATTCACCGAGTTTCTTAAGACTATTCTCATAATCAGTTAGTATATAACTGGATTATATATATAGTATGCATTGATTTGTTTTGAAATCTATGCCAATATAAATAATAACATAAATCTAGGGTCTGTTCTATCAAAGAACATTAGAAATATGACATGAATGTAAAGTATTTGCTTTTTTCTTTAAATCATTTCCAAAGCCTAATTTTCAATGTGAAGTATATTACTTTATTAATAATGATGAATAAAAAGAGAGTAATTTGAACTTACGACAATATAACTCGAGTTAATCAAGAGCAAAAGTGTATGTTGCATTTTAGATACCTCCGGTAATCGCGAAAACTGTTAGAGTTCCGTACATTCAAATTACATGCTACCTGGTATTAGGTAGAATGGTATATCTATAACCACAGAAGTGGTGGAAACCTCTGTATCCATAATTATTACATCTAAATTGTAAATATTATTTTATCGTAATAATACATTAATAACTACATGTGGAGAAATTCGAACACTTCACTTCTATCTGAAGTTTGTGCTGATGATGCCGTTCAGAAGAACGATGAAAGCTCCACAACCAAACCATTCAACTCAGAGAACAAAACGCCATCGAAATCATCCACCTGAGCTACAAATCTTCTCCATCATCTCATACATTATTTAATTTCAATTTCATAATTTATAAAACGTGAAATTTAATGATAAAACAGACAGAATCTCATCTTATGTCTGTGATGATTAGATGTGTATATTCCTGTTGATAATCCTCGTACTTAGAATTTCTTATGATATGGAGTCCTATTGAGTCCATTTTAATAAGGCTCAGATAATCTAAGTATACAAAGAGAAAAGACGAAGATTATGTGAAAAATCTTACTGCCGAAATTTCAAATGACAGTCTTTACAATTTATACGTACGATAAGAGGCTAGGCTAATCCAGATAACGACTTACAGGAGATAACCTGAACTTAATAGACAGTTCATTTACACGAAATAAACTGTCAATAGTTACATCTTACCTGCCATGGGCTTGCAATCTGTCTGATTTTCCTGAGCATACTAATAATTTGATGCTATGGTTCAGTAGATTGGTAAAAAAAACTGAACTAAATTTGATACCATTTCAATTATTTCCTCATAGAACTGGATTCCGACTGAATAGATTTCAGAAGACAGAAATAGTGACTAACTAATTGAGTAATATGGATAGTTATACGAAAACTAAAGTCATTATTTACAAAATACTGAGACAGTATAGTGACTAAGTGCTACTTATCAAGTAACATATAGATAATGATGGATGAAAATAAAAGTCACAAACAACCGTAAATTATTTACTTCAATCATTCGTAACGGTATCAACTCTAGATGTGTTCACAAATAGGTCTTACTTAAACACTCATAACAGTGAGAATTTAGTTAGCAAGGAACAATGCAATCTATTATGTTTATGTGTTAGATAATTTATCATATTTAGGTTTTTTGTGCGAATTATTTGGATTTGATAGTTATTATCATCAACTAAGGACAACCATCGGAAACCAGGAAGCACTGGACAGTCATTTCTTCGTAATCTGAGGTTCCTGAATGGTGCGTATCCCAATCCTGGTGATGGGAACCTACATACGTTTTAAACTGATATGTTGGAGTTCGATGTCATATCTTTTTAGATTTTCAGTTACTTAGCATTATAGTGCAATAGTTATCTAGTGTTATCAACAGTATGTTACGCTCGTAACTTGGTTGCACTTTACGGTTTATGGCTTCTCAACAAAAGTTCAGGAACTGGTTTGGAAGACAGTAACTTGAAGAAAATAGCTGTCCAGTTTCTCTATTTTTTTTAATAGTTTCTCAGCTGACGTTATTTCATATTGAAAATTATCTATACCGATTATTTTTTTAAATTAGACAATCAAAATTCAGTTTGTATGGTAGATGAGAAATTAAAATATTTTCACTACCATGCCTGTTGTAGCTTTAAGCCCGGCTAGTTATCATGTGATTTATTCGCCAATCGAAAAACGACTTATTCAGTCTTAGTAATGTGTCAAACCAATAACCTTCGACCGGTATGAACAGCCTAACGTCTTTATTGGTCCTTTTTCCGCCTAGCCCATCCAGTTGAGTCAAGAACGCTAATAACAGCATCCACTATGAGAATCGTTTATTTCAAATGTATTTGTTTTATATACCAGACAAACAGACCACATCATACCATAAAATAGAGAAATAACATTTATACAAGATCAATCCAAAAAGTGGCTGTGAACGTGGGAAGCAGTAGTTAATAAACTGAACATAACTTAAGAACAGTAAATCGTATGATAATAATCTATAGATCAAAATAAAGCTTATAATAAGCGGAATATAGATATACATAATCTAGTTACTGAACATTTATACTATATATATACAGATTATCTGAGCCTTAATAAAATGGACTTAGTAGGACTCCATATCATAAGAAGTTCTAAGGACGAGGACTACCGACGGGAGTCTACACATATAATAATGCTCACCTGTAATTTTCACCTAACTCTATGAATTTATCATATTTTATGTATGAAAACAACTTTCGTTTTTGGATTTAAACAAATATTTGTTTATATCTAAATGGATAAAAATACGATAATTGAGACGGATCTACACTAATAGTATATTACTGTGGTGTTTGAATGAAATGATGATTTCTTTGTACTTGTTGAATGCTTGATTTCGAATTTTAAATACAATCCATTCGTTTGTGCTCATCTACTACTTCTTGATTCAGTTGCGGTATTTCGAGGATTCTTAGTTCATACTACAATTCAAATAATTCAAAACATCAAGATTACTCAACCAAAAATATATTTTTTACCCTGCAAAACTTTATAACTTACTGAATTATGAAATATCAAAAAACAAAGCCTGATATATGACTGTGAAGAGTTAATTTTTTTTCTTTCTAGAAAGAATACCAACCTGAATATACATATATAACCAAAATAATTTTTTTTAAAAATTGAGATCATGAATGGATTGATGTTAGACGATCATTGAAAACTTGGAAGCGGCGGACGGTCGTTTCGTCCTATTGTGGGACTCCTCAGCAGTGCACATCCATGATCCTGCTCGCAGGACTCGAGCCCAGAGCCTTCATTCGTGCACACGAGTGCTTAACATCTAGACCACTGAGTCGGCAACAAACGGTTATAATTACAATGAAAACATGATTTGTACCGTTTAGTTTAGCAGAATTAATTACTCAGCAAGGTTTTATCCAACCATGTTACTGTATGAATTATCATCTGGATGTGTAATTTTTTATACCTCAATGATCAGTGATTTGTAATTGATTTCTGGTTCACTTACTTCTTATGAACATCAACTCGATGTATTTCTTTTAGGGGAGACTATAATTTATGAACGAATCAATTAGGTATAAGACAACAAGTATCAGATTTTGGAGCGAAATTTACTCAACCATTTGGCTAGATAGAGTCTTGGCATTATAGCTTATGTCGGTTCGTGATGAAAATCCTAAATCTAATTCCTAACATTAACCATCAACTGTGAATCATAATTCTAATTCCTCACGCTGGTTTGTAACCCTCATTTGGTCCTAGTTATTAGGTGGACAATCTCAAGGTCATTTTAGCGCCGCTCAAAGGTCGTCAATAAGTGAGAGTCTCACCGATAATAATTTTAGTTAAATCACTAAAACCAATAGTTGAAAATAACTTAAATCGCAGCTCACGTGTAATTGAGTTGGTTCATATTTATTTTGATTAAGCCCTTTTGTTAATTTATTTAACGAACCGAGTCATTCGTACAATAGCAACTTATCTATATCATTGTACCTTTATTATTGTTGTACTTGCATGAACATGTATGCTTGAGCATTGCTTACCGTCTACGTATATATTCATTCTGCTAGCCTAAATATTAGTCGCTGAATTGATTCTATGATTCATTCATTTCCCTATGTATGTATTTATGTTCATTTTAATCCTGTTCATTGACTCACAGACTCGCGCATTCGACGAGTATTTAAAAAATAAAAACGAGATGACAGCTAATAACAGCCAGACAATTACAGAGAAAGTCAAGACAGGCCAAATGGACAGAAGCAAACAAATGAGTAGAGAGTGGCAGTAGACCTGTCAACTGCAGCGGAAAAAGCTTCAAGAGAAGGAATATATATAAAGAATTGCACGATACAACCAAGAAGCTTGTTGGGAAATATAGTAAAGAAGAGTGACCAATCAGAAACAAAGAAGAAGAACCAATCTCTAAGGTTTGAAAGCAGCGTAACAGATGGATAGAGGAATTCAAAGAACTCTTGAGTAAACTAGCACCAATGAATCCACCAGACACTGAAGCAGCAAACAAAGACCTCCATATAGATGATACTTCACTAACGAGAGAAGAAATTTGCACGGCAGTCAAACAAATCAAGAATGGAAAAGTAGAAGGACTAGATAGCTTACCTTCTAAAGCCCTGAATTCAGATATCGATGTGGCCGTAAAGACATCTCATGTTCTTCTCAAAAAGAAAATTTACCGACGAACTGGAAAGAGATCCCAAAGAAAGGAGATTTAGATATGAGAACTATAGAGGCGTCACGCTACTTTCGGTACCAGGCAAAGTTTTCAACAGTGTTAACGAACAGAATAAAAAATTCAGTAGATGCTTAACGTCGTGAGCAACAAGCTGATTCTCGTTAGGATAGATCATGTAACGACCAAATTGTGATACTGTGGATCATTGTTGACACTTAGCACTACACACTGAATTCATTGATTATGAGAAAACATTCGATAGGCTGGACAGAAAAACATTATGGGATCTCCTTCAATACTATGAAAAATCTGAGAAGATCGGCATCATCATATGTGACTTTTACGAGGAGTCATGGATAAAGGACAGCTCACAGATGGATTACAAGTGAAAGCTGATGTCAGAAAAGGCTGCGTGCCCTCACATTTTCTCCTTTCTCTTTGCAGCTACTGACACGATTGCGAAGACCTTCACACCCTAGAAGAAGCACTGGATACAATGGACACTTTGGACACGGCTGTGAGATTTTTTCTGCGCACATGACTAAGTCCTACCGTTGCACACATAACAACAAACGCAGACGAAGATAACCAATGTGTCAGCGGCATCTGCAGCAGTAAACCTCAAAATTCACAAGACAAGGAGGATCCTGAAATACAGTATAGTGAGTGCCAACCAAGTCACACTAGATGGCGAAGCTCTGGAAGAGGTAGAAGCCTTCATTTACTTGGGCAGTACCATTAAAAAACAAGGAGAATATTATACAGATGTGAAGGCACAGATTGCTGATTCAAGGAGAGCATTCATACAACTGAAGAACATCTGGAACTCAAAAGAAATGTCAACCAGCACTACAGTCAGAATTCCAACTCTAATGTTAAAAAGGTTATCGCACAAAACTAAAACTTGGAGATTTACCAACAATATCGTCAAGAAAGTACAAGTATTCATAGACAACTGCCCACACAAGATACTCCAGATCAACGACTAGAGAACATAAGCCGTAAACGACTGTGGCAGACAAGAAACTAGCTGAGGAAATTAAGGATAGACACTCGGGGTTGATAGGACACATGTTACGGAAACCAACAAAAGCAAGCCCTAATTTCATATCCTAAAGCCAGAAGAAAAGGACGAACACCAGGAAACGCAATGTGTCAGGAATTGAAGTGAGACATTGAGATCACAGATAATACGCGGCAACAGCTGGGAGGGAAAATGGGGGATAGAGTCACTTGGAGATCTTTGGTCTGCAGCCTAAGCAAAAGGCGTAAATGAAATAAGTCTCACAAATTCTCACTTATCAAAATCAATATTCGGAAAAATAGGTCAAACGGTGTAGTCATAAACACTTTATGATTCAAACTTCACTAGTCATGTTATTACAATGTGCCTCATTTCATAAATCTCAATAGTCACCTAACTAAAACATTTTTTATTGCAGAAATAAATAATCTATTTGGTTACTTAGCTTTCATGTTTAATTGGAGTTGAAACTATTTGTCCTACATCTAACAGATGCATAAAAATTTCAGATTCTTAAATTAAAATTTGATTAATATTCGAGAGTTCGGGTAGAGTTATTCAATGCATCTTGTAAATAATAGATGATATTGCTAAAAACCGAAATCACAGTCTTAGTTATCTAAAATTAGTGTTTTCTGACAATACCACAAGACGCATTATATTGTGCTATTGCATACCGAGGTATAGATACCTACACAGTGAACAATGTTAAACTCTGTTGTCCAGACACATTTATGTAAGTCATAATCAATCCAAACTTGAAGATCACGGCACACTTCCTTGCTGTTGTTACTAAAAGGTTCACAACCGCCTCATCAATACTTTGCAAATAATACTATTGTATTCAGTCAGTCAGTTACAACGTAGAACCTCGGACGTATATACGTTGGTTAAGGTTACCATATCCCAGTTAGCACTGAGTGATGAAATCATCAGACTAAATCTCAGAACAGGGGAGATTAAGGGCACTAAGAATACGATTCGAGAAAATATAAATTAGTGAAATAAAAATACAAAAAAACGTTATGAGGAACTCAGAATTTGTGGGAAGACAAAGAATGAGTGAATCTGCACCTTTGTAACGGTTTTGAGCTATGTCATTCGAAGTCTCTAAGCATCGGCTATGATAACCATGCGGACCCCAACCAGGTAGTCTACACCCATTAACATGGCTCAGTCCAATTATTATTGACTTCATGGACTGACGCCATGTTTTGACTTAACCACCCCTAGCTATCTTCTAACCACGTCCTACACTAGAAAACACCGCCCATCGAGGTAGGCGGTGATTGGGGATACATAACGTGTCCTAACCACCTCAGTTGATGGCAGTTCACTACCTTGAATATAACATTCAATCAACCAGCCAATGTTTGAAAAAAAATACTGAACTGTTAGAAAATGGTCAAAGCACCCTAAACTAGGCTGAATCTTGTAACTTCAAAGTTGCTGCAACCGGTTAAATTAAACTTATTCCTGTCGTCATACAGAAGGATTAAAAAGGATCTAATCATGGCTTTCAAGTTACTTAGTAGTAGTCTCGCATCATTCTACTCGTCGTCGAAGACAAAGAGTTTACAGAGACATCGACTTTCCAATAGAACTGTAAACAGGTGAAGCTCTAACAGAATACGTGACTGGAGCTTCTTCTGTTGATGCATTCAAAGGAAAATTGAACCAAACGAAATCTCCGCTGCCAAGATTAAGACATCATTCAGCCACCTCCTCTTCTTAAGATGAGATCAAAAACAAATTCGAGCTCCTCTGAATAAAAAAAGTATTACCAAGATTACGAATATCACCGATGAAATTGTCCAGTTTAGAATTTGTGGGTTGAAACTTCGGAAAGTTTAAAACATAAAATTAGAATTATTTGAGCAGTGAAATATTAAACGAGGTTGGTATAAAACACTGCACGAGGTTTCCGTACTTCAGTGTGGAAAGAATAAAACACCTAAATCTGAGGAATCCAGACTGAATTTCAGGTTTATGGGACAACATCATGCTTTTGCCTTGTTGCACTTAGTGTCCCTTCAGCCTGATCCGATCTTACCCTGCACTGCTGTTACTAATAGTTAGTGAGCTGGTGTAATAAGTGACTCAGCCACCGTACATGTGTCGTTGCTTTTACAATGGTTTCACCACTCCATTTGTGGAAAACGAACGTGAAAGATAAGAAGACCTCATCTTTCTAACTAATAATATTATTTCATCTGCATAATCTAGATCAGCCTAACAATATTTGAGTAGGGGAATAATCCCTGAGTTGTTAGTAAACAATTATCTTTACTTGTGAATCTTTAACGCTGGAGAGAAACGGTTACAAGGTACAAAGACCCAGTCTTAACGAAGAGGATATAATTAATTCGTATTTTTGAATGACTGATGAAAGCAGATTACCTACGGTTTGTGTACTCTAGATAAACTAGGTAATAACCTCTAATGACCGAACTTAGGATTCTGAGATCAAAATTCTTACAACACATCATATGACTCTGCAAATCTTATTCATTTTTGCTTTGTTCCAATATCATGAGATTAACTTCAACTAAAGGTTGGCTTACTTATCTAATGGGACCATAATTTTACCTTAGGGAGTTAGTTGGAACTTTTACAGCCCCTACTTCTGGTTTTGCCAATCAATTAACTCCTCTATTAGCCACCGCATTTATTAGTGTCCGTTAAAGAGCTCTTCACAAATTTAAGGATATTTCCACAACAACCACTACTCGCGGTTATCAACGTAAACGGCTAATCAATGTGCTTAAACTACGTTGGCTTCAACTGATCTACAGCCTGTTGTTTTGCACACAATCTACAGCAGACCGACCTTAGCAAGCAACATCCGAATGAGAACTATTGAAATAAGAACTTGGCAAGCTTATTTCTTCATTTGAAAAACTTGTCATGCTCTCATATTCCTCAACGTCGAATGGTCAGATACAGATTTAGTATCTTTCATCGCTCCCAACCGATAATCACTAATGATGTTGTTGGGTGGATATCATGTCTGAAGTTAGTGCTGGTCAGGTACATATAGTTGTCAAAGTAAAGAGGATGATAATCACCAGACAGAGTTTACTAAGTCCCAAAAGAATAGTTCACACTGCTATTAGCACTACCATTACAAGCAATTTGGTCATCGAGTCGATAAAATCTTTAGGATTTTGAGTTGGATAGTTCATATCAAAGAGTAACATTTTAGTAATATGAATGATCTCCCACAAATTGAAAACCCACCACCCAAAACAATTAGTTTCATCGCTATCGAATAAAGTCCACATCAAACTCTAAAACCATAGTTAGTAACTACGCCTTTCTAAATCATGAAGTTATTGAATTTTAGGAGGCATTCAGTAAGTCATCATCTAATAAAAACAAACATGAACACGTCTCGTTCTTATACCTTTTGGTAGACTAAAGCATCAAAGTTTTATCTACTAGCTTGTATTTCAACCAATTGAAAGTTCTAAGTGGAAATTTTGTTTTTATTTTCACTATCGAATAATTTCCGTTTGAAATATTCAAGTTTTATGAGTACAGTACACATTAATAATAATTAACTCATTTACCACGCACTTAGGTATGAGTCATATTCTAGATATGAGGGCTAATGGGACTACCCAGTTGCCCAAATCAACTTAGGCGATGAGGAGTTTGAACATACGATTTCAAGCCTGAAAGTCGAACGTCTTAACCACAGTTTTATGAGTGGTCGACCCAAACACTACGATCAGTAAAAACAGCACACAGAAAGCGAAACTACTGAATTTGTGTGTGACCGTTGTCAATACATTGTAGAATCACAAGAACGTTGAGAAACGTCTAAATATGTGTATACCATCTTTCGTAAATAAGACATAATCATGCTCCATCAAGTTAAAAACTATTTTGTTGTTTCAATGTCGTAACAATGATAATTACGGCGAAGGAAATCACTTTCAGTGCTCAATATTGCTTCGTTAGCAAACAGTTCTAAGCAGGAAATACAGTTCATACTGAAATTGTATTACTTGAGTGTTAACATAACACGTAAGACTATGAAATTAGAAGTTCCATACATAACTAGGTTAGTCTAGATAAATAATTGTTACAAGTCCATTTTAACAAATCTAATAAATTCATTCTTGCATAAATCCCTTTAAACATTTAGACCATTTAATTATAAAAGATATGGAAGACAAACCAGTTATCCAAATATCTGAATGTTTCAAAATGAACATATCTGCTTACAGAAAACGATAAAGGTAAAAGGGGATAGAAGAGGTATGTATGTTCAATAAATATAGCTTTAAAATGGAAAATAAAATGTAAGTGAAGCCATAGTGGTTGCAATAATAAACATAATTCTGTACCCCAAAAACATTTTAATGTTACTAACAAAATAAAAGAACTTTTTTTCCCAAAAAGAATACAATTAAACTGGTACACGCATTTTACTCGTGAAATTACAGTATAAATAGATTCATAATGAAATGAAATGATGCGGAAAAAAATGATACAAAGTTTAAACTGTTTAAATGAACAGAACTGAGAAAAAGTTGCCTTATTTAGAAGTGTATTTGAAATGTTTACTTTTGAACAATATAAATTAAAGATCAATATATCAAACAAGTAATATCTGGGGATGATGGTAATAGTGATGGTTTAGAAGAAAACAACACGCTTAACCATGCAATATCTATAAAGCAGTAAAGAAAACCAATATGAGTACTGGGACAAAGTATTTGAAAAACATAGAGAGGAGAATTCATTCGACATCCTGGAAACAGTCCCGACTCCACTTTCCTTAGTAGTTATACAATAGGTAAGTAGTAGATAATAAATAAATAATAGATCATAAGGAATGTGACTTGAATCTTGAGTTCTTTTTCAAAATAACTTGCATTTCGATTTAAGAAGTTAAGTTAATAGCAGGAAGAAATCAAGCGCCATAAACGAAAACCTTAAAATAAATCTATGAAAGGTTCATTTTTACATAAACTTTATTTCTCCGACATTAAGCGTGTCGTATAAAAATTCGTGGGATGTATATATATATATATATATATATATATATATATATATATATATATATATATATATATATATATATAAAGAGAGAGAGGAAGAAAGAATGTAACATCCCACCCAGTACAAAACAATACCAGATGATACCATAGGTGAAAAACGGGATACTTAAAAAATACGTCTCGTGTTAATTTGTGCATTAGGTCGATTTTCGGTCGAAACGGCGCCACTGTTCCAGGAGGAAACTAACTAGTTGGTCTCGTGAATTATCTTTAGGTGTATAGAGTTTGTGTTCACATTG
The DNA here is from genome assembly GCA_944470365.2 of Schistosoma intercalatum. Lineage (NCBI taxonomy): Eukaryota > Metazoa > Platyhelminthes > Trematoda > Strigeidida > Schistosomatidae > Schistosoma > Schistosoma intercalatum. Next base: position 5,854,630 of record OX103725.1, read on the forward strand.
GACACCCACTGCAACAGTTGCCCAAGATGTCTGTGGTTTTTTTAGATCTTCTCGGACTGAATCAGGTTGTGAATTATATTCATTAAGAACAGGATTAGGTGAGTCGTTTGCTTGTACGGGAGGTGAATCTCCCATTCCAGAGCCTGAAATGCGATTCCGTGAGAAATTGTTCTGATGAGGTCGACCAGGGTGAGCTGCCGGTCCATTATAACGGTGAAACTGACTGGTATTACGAGGTACGAAATGCTGTTGATGTGATCTTCGCAAACTGCCATTATTATTAGGACGTCGCCACTGATCAAAAGGACCATTTTGATATGCATTAGGGATTGTCCCAGACTGGGGTGACATATTTACATTATACCGACTCACTGAAGCCCGGGTTCTCGTGTTAGCTCCACCAACAGTAACGGGTGAAGCGTTTGAACGCTGACTGTTGAGATCGTCTGACTCGTTGGCTTGAGTAGATGATCTAAATGAACGTGACGATTTATGTGCATATCGAGGGAATGTCCTACTATCACTAAAGTCATGTCCATTTGGGAGATCCGAAGAAACAGATGGAGCTGGAGAAGATGAATTAGATGCTACAGGTTTAGTTTGTTCTGTGTTAGATGTTGGTGCATTTTTGTTGCTTGAATGCAAAGATCTATCATATTTAAAGCGTGAAGCCGCTGAATTTGAAGTATTAGTATCACTTGGATTACGCATACTTTGCCCATCAATTGAATTACCGTTAATGATGGGACGTTGTATGTCTGTATTTTCTTTTGTATTTCGACTATTGGTATAACGAGAAGGATCATGATGGCCGTTTTGAAGTCCTCTGAGTTTCTTTTTTTGTGCTTGCCTTGTGTTAGACGGACGCACCTGAGTCCAATGTTGACAAGACCGCTGACCAGATTCGGACTCTGCATTTTCGCCACAGCAAAATGAACATTCAACTCTATTATCAAAATCAGTAACATAATTCCCAGGATTGACATCAGTATTTGAATGGAAAGTCATAGTAGTACTGTTGTCTTTGTTAACTGCATCTGTATGTTCCATACCTACGACAAAAAGATATCATAAGTCAGGTTAAATGATTTAAATATTGGTTGGTGGTAACTAAACGGAAATGAATCAAAGACAAATGAATTCTTCGTAGACAAATTTGGGGAAGTTAAATAAGAGATTAAACCAAATGTGACCCGAATAATACAAGTTTTATTCGCATTATTAACACGCCAATGTACGTGTGGTGGAAGAAAATGTACTCGAAACAGTTGCTCCATGAAAAAGTCAAAAGGTGGGTCTGTAAAAATGCAGACGTTTATAAACACCATAGAAATACATTAAAACATATATAACAGCCACGCTGTCTGTGGATAGAACTAAATGTGAGTTGTGAGTATGAGATGTTGATTAATGACAACTTTGAGTTAGAACAGTCAAACGAAAAACAGTTTTGGGTAAATTAATTGCATAAGACGAAGGTTTAATGTCCCAAGTTACCAGCGACAGATACATGACTGTAAAACTTCTCGAGTCGATGGACAAATGAGAAAAATTTAACTGAGATTAAGGAAACAAGCAACTGAACACTAAACAGTAACGAGGGATATGAGAGCTTTAACCAAACTTGTCTCTTGTTAGACCTACATCAAGGCGTGGACGTTAATAGAAGTAACTATGGTTTCATAACTGCTGCGTAAGATATTGCATTCAGCGAAGATGCTTAAAAATTGACCATTCGTGTAGCATAATAATTTTAATAGGTACTAGTTGCTGAGGTCAAAATGAAAAATATTGCAAGCGGAAATAGAACAGCACACATATATGTAGTATAAAATGACCATTTTGTAGCAAAATGCGATTTGTGATTATCCATATACCAAGAGAGGTATTAGTATGAGCTATTGGTGAATTTTATTTGTGAAGACTATGATGCAATCAAGACAGCTTAACCAAAGCAAACGTTTCCTAGCGACTCATGTCCTCAAATATATTTCATCTATGCGAGTAAGTCACAATGTTTTGGATCAACACTGAGAAGTCTTTTCTCGTATGGGCCGTTGATTGGAATAGGTCTGTACATCATTTGTCCCTCTGAGATACTGGAGTTTAAGTACAGTTAGTTTAGAATCAAGGTTTTTACATAGAAGTGAACCTTGTGTTTATCTACCCGGTGTAGTTGTCACGTGTTTGTTTTTATCATCTCAGTGATTGAGACACTTTAGGTCATTCAGAAGCGAAAAATCACGACTGATGTTGAACCAGAGACTAGAATTGAAAATGACCGAAACCTAATAAACACAGGAACACGACTAGTTAAAAAGCCAGCTCATTTTTTATGAACAATTAGAGGCATATAGACGACTTCTATGTTTAGGTAGCCAAGTATTGTCTAATCAACTGTACACTGGAAATGGATACTGTCAAAATGAGACCAAAGGCGAACTTATAAACCGGAAGTTATTCTGATGGGTTACAAGAATGATGAAAAGCTATTTAGACGTTATGAAAAGTTCTACACAACGAAGATGAGGAACGCTAACCAAAAGTGTGTGATTATTAAGGGGATGCAACTCCGTTCTTCGTTATTCGAGCTTGTTAGTCAAAATACTGAGGTGAGTTATAAGCATGCGATCAGAGCGGTTCTCGAGGTCCTACATAAATAGAAAAAGCACTTTCAATCAGAGTTACAGTCGCTTGCATACTGCGAACGAACGAAGTTATAAGAACTCTAAAATATAGAGATACACATTATTGTTTAATCGTATCCTATATATAGGACCCTGACTCTAACCAGAACAAAATCAAAGATAATAGCGGTTGTGATTGGACCACCAAGTATGCAGGTCGACTGGAAATAAACTGAGGCTTACGACACTTTTACGCAGCAAAGAAACAACGTTAAGCATTAGCGGGACTTGCGTGAAGATGAGAAGATGATCCACTTTCAGAAAAGTTGTCGGGACGGGAGATTAAAAACTTAAAGGACCAGTTCAACTGCCTTTAAGCTACTCTTCAGTTGCTTGTTAACCTCCAAAAGTCTAAATGGCATATTGTTCAACTTCACCATAGACATTTTTTAGGCGATAACGCTAACTCTTTAATAACCGATCTACCAGAGGAATCACTTGTTGACTTCAAATACGTAGATGAGATAGTTGTTAGAAGACGCTGGTAAAATGCAATCTTCCGATCACTTTGAGCAACAACGCAAGGATGTTTACGATAAGCTTTAGTAATGGTCTACATTAACGTCCAAAGTAATGATGGGAGTGAAGTTGGTAATGTCGATCACTTTTCTTAGAAGCCTTATCACCCCTGGTGGATTGGTCAGACAAAATCTCGGTTACCATTTACCTACATGGGTCACTCGTAGTGTAGCTCATATGTTTGTCTACTAAGGGACGAGTATACTGAGTAGTTGTGTTTTTTTACGTTACAGGTGAGAAACGTAACCTTGTAAAACAGGATATTACCTCTACCACTACAGGATTTGAATCGACAACTGCATCTCTGTGCTAATGTGGTGTGGCAACTCGAACTGATGTACGTACGTACGAAGTTCTACGTTGTTACTGACTGACTGACTCTGGCGAAGTACTACAAATTCGATCTCCATCTGTCGCTTCGAAAAACTTGTTTTAGGTGCGCTTATCCGTGGACCCTGTGGCATCTTCGTCTGGTCTTGCTGGCGTTGGTGTCGCACTAAGCGCTAGAGCTGAGGCAGCACTAATCGATTGGATCCCCATTAACAGTCGGTTATGTGCTGTTAGATTAGGAAGTTCTATCAAAGTGAGAGGAAATCGGTGTGGGAAACGATGTCTTTATGTCGTCTCCGCCTATGCCCCGACAGATTGCAGCCCAGATGCAATCAAGAATGAATTCTACCACCAATTATCTGTTCTTCTCCAGAAAGTGCGTTCGACAGATATTGTAGTACTAGCCGGAGACTTGAATGCTCAGGTCGGGCGTCTAGGCACAGAAGAGTCGTTTAGGTGGCCGATGGGGACTCGTTGGTCGCAGGTCAGATAACGGGGACTGTCTACCGCAACTTTGCACAGACCACAACCTGTTTCTGGCTAGCACTAACTTTCGGCACAGTCATCACCGATGTGCCACCTGGCGTACTCCCTCTGCATCTCAAGCCTGGACTCAGATTGATCACACCGCGATCAGCTACCGCTGGCGTGGTTGTGTACAAGACTGCCGCTCCTTTTGGAGTACCTATCTGGACTCTGACCATGCCTTAGTCTACGCCAATCTTACCTTACTTTTTAGTGGCCAACGAAGTGACCGCCACCAACGGGTTGATGTTAGCAAGCTGGCTGCAACTTCTGTTGCTAGTAAGTATCGAAACGAGCTAGTTTCTAGGCTAGCTACCATTCCACCGAAAAGTATAGATGAGCATTGGTTGGAATTGCATGACGCCATGAAAATGGCGGGTACAGTCAGTTGTGGGTTTGCGAAACGTCCCGCTTTTAAGCACTGGGTTTCTTCAGGCTCCTTACAACTCATTGAAGCCCGTCGGTCTACTCCGGGTGACCGTGAGTTTGACCACAAACGAAGGTTGTTACGTAGTGAAAATGAGCAAAGTTTGCGTAAGGACCGAGAAGCCTGGTGGTCGAAGCGTGCTAATGAGCTGGAAGCAGCAGCTGCATCTGGTAACTACCGGAAGCTCTTCCAACTCATCCGAACCACTGGCAGCAAGAAGTCTGGTATGAGCGAAACAATCTGCGGTGACGGGACGCCAATCACTAACATCCATCGACGTCTTGGACGATGGACAGAATTTTTCGAAGGGCAGTTCAACTGGCCTGCTGCTCCGGCAACATCGGTCAGACTGTCCTGCCCTCCATGGCCGGTGACGAATGATCCACCAAATGGGGCGGAAGTCCGCAAGGAACTCCAACTCTTGAAGCGTTACAAATCACCTGGCCCAGATGACTTAACTCCGGCTCTTTTTAAAGATGGTGGTGACTTTCTGACTAAGGAATTGATGACGTTGTTTACAAAGGTTTGGGAACTAGAGAGTGTACCAACGTCATGGAATGAGTCGATAGTTGTCCCTATCTTTAAAAAGGGTTCACGTCGTTCTTGTAACAACTATCGGGGGATAAGTTTACTTCCGATTGCGTCCAAGCTATTGGCTTCCGTCATTCTTCGTAGGTTGTTCAAAACCCGAGAAAGATTGACTCGCGAGGAGCAGGCTGGGTTTCGTTCTGGTCGAGGATGTATTGATCATATCTTCACCCTCCGCCAAATGTTAGAACACCGCCATACTTTTCAAAGGCCAACAATCGTAGTGTTTCTTGACATCAGGGCTGCCTTCGATTCGTTGGACAGAACTGCTCTCTGGGATTGTCTATAGAAGAAGGGTGTGCCTGAAAAGTTTATTAACATCCTAAAAGCCCTATATAAAAACACCTCAGGCAGAGTGAGGGCATACAACCACCTTTCTCCATTGCTCCATTCGAGTAGTGGGGTTAGGCAGGGTTGCCCAATCTCACCATTCCTCTTCAACTTTGCCATCGATGACATTCTGGAAACAGCTCTGATGAATGTAAGTAATGGTGGTGTGGATCTGTTGCCTGGAGAAAGACTTCTCGACCTTGAGTATGCGGACGATATTGTCTTACTGTGCGATAATGCCCAAGGCATGCAATCCGCACGTAATCAGTTGGCAATCAGTGTCCGTAGGTATAATATGTGCTTTGCACCTTCGAACTGCAAAGTACTCCTACAAGACTGGCAGGATTCCAATCCTGTACTCACCCTGGATGGTGAGCAGATAGACGTAGTCGAGAAGTTCGTGTATCTGGGTAGCTGCATAAGTGCTGGTGGGGGTGTGAGTGATGAGATCAATGCACGAATAGTGAAAGCCAGAGCGGCTTATGCCAATCTGGGCCACCTTTGGCGCCTTCGTGATGTTAGTCTGGCTGTAAAAGGCCGGATCTACAACGCGTCGGTGAGAGCAGTTTTGCTCTATGCTTGTGAAACCTGGCCTCTCCGAGTTGAGGACGTTAGACGACTCTCTGTGTTCGATCATCGCTGTCTCCGAAGGATTGCTGACATTCAGTGGCAACACCATGTCAGTAATGCAGAGGTTCGGCATCGTGTGTTCGGGCACAGAGATGATAACTCAATTGGTGTCACCATCTTGAAACACCGACTTCGGTGGCTTGGACACGTTCTCCGAATGTCGTCCCAGAGAATTCCACGTCGTGCATTATTTGCCGACTCTGGGACTGGTTGGAAGAAGCGGAGAGGTGGTCAGTGCATGACATGGTGTCGTGGCATGAAAGAAAGCTGCAAAGGACTGGCTTGTGTTGGTCCTTCACGACTCCCTGGTTGGAGTCCGAGAGATGGTGCTACACAGTGGCTAGAGACGTTATCAGATATGGCTCAGAATAGAAGCCAGTGGCGATCCTGCTGTAACCTTCTTTCACTTTCTTCATAAAAAGTGGTTGTGTCTCCTTTACCTGAAAGATTTCTTCTGATTGTACCTCTTCGTCATTACTCTCTTTTTCTTTTGCGTTCCTTAGTTTTTTTCTTCTTTCTACTTCTCTTCGAATTCCCATTGTTTTGTGTGGCGCATATATATTGGCGCTCTCTTGTACCAATATTTATGTGTTCAAATAAAAAATAAATAAATAAATAATCAGTTGACAATCAGTGTCCGTAGGTATGGTATGTGCTTTGCATCTTCGAAACGCAAAGTACTCCTACAAGACTGACAGGATCCTAATCCTGTACTCACCCTGGATGATGAGCAGATAGAAATAGTCGAGAAGTTCGTGTATCTGGGTAGCTGCATAAGTGCTGGTGGGGGTGTGAGTGATGAGATCAATACACGTATAGTGAAAGCCAGAGCGGCTTATGCCAATCTGGGCCACCTTTGGCGCCTTCGTGATGTTAGTCTGGCCGTAAAAGGTCGGATTTACAACGCGTCGTGAGAGCAGTTTTTCTCTATGCTTGTGAAACCTGGCCTCTCCGAGTTGAGGACGTTAGACGACTCTCTGTGTTCGATCATCGCTGTCTCCGAAGGATTGCTGACATCCAGTGGCAACACCATGTTAGTAATTCAGAGGTTCGGCATCGTGTGTTCGGGCACAGAGACGATAATGCAATTGGTGTCACCATCTTGAAATACCGACTTCGGTGGCTTGGACATGTTCTCCGAATGTCGTCCCAGAGAATTCCACGTCGTGCATTATTTGCCGACTCTGGGACTGGTTGGAAAAAGCGGAGGTGGTCAGTACATGACATGGTGTCGTGGCATGAAAGAAAGCTGCAAAGGGCTGGCTTCTGTTGGTCCTTCACGACTCCCTGGTTGGGGTCCGAGAGATGGTACAACACAGTGGCTAGAGACGTTATCAGATATGGCTCAGAATAGAAGCCAATGGCGACCCTGCTGTAACCTTATTTTACTTTCTTCATAAAAAAAAATAACTTTAACTGAAACTATTCTTTCTGTTCGTACTTTTGCTAGCTGAACTTCATCTGCCATGTTTATTATCTCTCTCATACACTAATTTCTGTTCGTTGTTGTTTTCATTTTTATTATACGCACTTTACATTCTCTATGTCCTCACATTCTCATTGTTATTGTGTGGCGCATATGTATTTGGTGTCCCTTTGTACCAATATTTATGTTCAAATAAATAGACAAATTTGTAAATATTTCATTCCTAATCAAGTTAGTAATTCTGAGGTTAGATGCAGGGCACTAGGTGAAGATAGAAAATCGGTTTGTGGGGTGGTGAGTCTACTGGGAATATGGAACAACCGAATACAACTTATGGGGAAGAATATCAATGTTGATTCAAGGTGAATATATGGTTAACTTCAACTGATTAACATAAGTGTATTTTTAGTCTTACCAAGGTTTTAATCAACAAAGCCCATCAGGAAACTGAACCTTTTACTCTAGTTATTGAGGCAATGAAAAAGACAGCAACTGTCTTGTTCACAGTACTGGAGTTGCGAAACAGTAGCTCAATGGATGATCAAAATTACAGAATGTGGAGGTTGAGAAATGTATTTTGTATGCCTAACTACCGCCTACCTAGATCCGCGATGTTTGCTGGTGCATAAGTTGGAAAGCTAGGCGCAGTCAAATCAAAAAGTGGCACCAGTCGAGTTATTGACTGCTGAAATGAGCTGTCCTGGTAGATAGAGACTAACCCGTTGGGTTTCTTAGGATAATAGTAACGTTGGGTGACATGTTCCAAAAATGGTTACAATGGAGCAGTTAAAATCACTCCTTATCTCCTCATCAAATCCTTTACATTTTTTTATTTAAACACAAGCATTGGTACAAGGTGGCACAAAATTGATATGCACTACACAAATCATTCGATATGTATGAGGGCTAAGATACTGCCCGAGTACACAAAACGAAGCAGGTGGTTTTCTTAAGGGGTCACTCCCGGAGCCCTTGACCTGAAGGTCTGATCCACAAGGCACTGGAGCAACGTCAGGAGATGCAGTCCCACGGTAGCCGGTGACCAACAATTGATTCATACACTATTTGTTCTTTCGGGATACTGGAGACTATGTGCACCAACAGTTTGGAATCAGGGTTTTCTAACTCCCCTAGATGGACTCTCCGTGTTTACCAACCCGATTAAAACGCCGGACATTCGCTTTCTATTCTCTCAAGTTCGTAATCAACAACCCCGCCACGAGGTAGTGAGTAGGACTTCCCTAGCAGTGGTTATATGCACGTGGCCATGTGAGAGCATTTCGAGAGGGATAGCTGACTCTCCCCACTCTCGGCCGTACCACGGCGTTCGGTGACCCTTTTTACACCACAAACTCATTGCTTTGGAATCGTACTGCATTTGTCTGATCTCTTCTGCTATCACTGATACAGTTATTACTTCTGTTATCTCAAGATTTATCATGATAGTCTCATATCGGTGAGATGTGTTGTGAAAACTCTGACCGATGCACGCATACGCCGAATTCTACGTTTATTATTACTGAACTTCATATGAAACAGTTAGTTACAATAAACCCGAGGACTCTAAACAGTCTACACCTATCAATACAGACCAATTCAATAGTCAGTGACTTCATGGACTGATATCACGTTTTGGCTTGGTAGTGCATACACCAAACAACATCGAAATGAAGGCAACCGAGTTACATAATAGTTATTTAATGATAATATTGCAGTCTCGAACGGCAGTTTAAACCAGAGCATATTTGGACTTTCGAGTTGTACTGACGGATGGTGAAGCTATTCGGGTGATAAAACAGGAATAAATGGGGTGGCGCGGAAACTTGAAGTCTGTTTTAGCTAATTACCTAACGACTTAGAAGGTATAAATTGATGATAAATAAACCTACAAAGATTTATGATGTAATTAACAGATTATGTATACAACTGGTTATTGGGCTAGTAAAAATATTGTGACTAGCAGTTAAAAAGGTAGGAGAATGGTGTTGAATATTTTGAAATACCAGCAGAACGCTCAGTATCGAAAACAAGATTGCACCAGTGATAATTTTATCGAATCTAATGAAAAACACTTAACATCTACTTTATTACGATAAATTCATCATACATGAAAAAATACAATCAAAACTACTTTTGGTGGTGAATCCCTAGGAAAAGTCTACGACTTATAAGAAATCGTAAAAATCATTGAGGAGGATATATCATATGGAATAAACATCGATACATAGATTCGTAGAAAAACAACCAATTACCTAAATTGGAGTTCCATTAGGTGACTAGGACCACAAACTCAAATTAAAAATTTTATACGCATGTCCACAAGACGTTGTTCCGTTTGGTGGTTATTACAAAAGAAAGTATATTATTGTGGATTTTTATCACACTACTACGGAGCTATCATAATTTACTTTCTGAAATACTATATAGTAGTATATAGTATTCTTATGATATCATAAAAGACACTGACCAACAACTTGACAATCGGCTTTCATGTGATTGCATGGCCATCATATACCATGGATAAGCTTAATGTCTGAGAATAACGTGAAAACCCTACAGGCGAAATGAAGAGGGAAAAAATACCATATTAATATGTGCATGACCAATTGGTCATGGACAAGTGTCAAAAGTCGGGTAAACTGAAAGTAACCCGGAGCAATAGGCAAAGTGGAGATACTAAGCTGACCTGCTTGCAAACTGTGCTCTTCAATTTTGCGGTCACTTCCACAATGTGTAATTTTTTCAGCCGGCATGACGTATATTCCCAACAGATTATCCAACAGTCCGCTCTACTGTTTGTGTGCAGCTTAGATCCTTAGTGGATTATAACAAATGTTAATGTCCAAGAATTTACCGTTCGTTTAACAATAAATAGAGTAGAACAACGTAGATTAGGTGTGAGGTTAGCCTCAGTTTTAAATTATTTCATCGGTTAAAGGTTTCACCAGGGACCAATGAAACAGTTCCAACACTTGGAATTTGTTACCCGAAGAAGTGGTGTCCACAATTTCAACTGACTCATTCAAGAGAAGACTGGACACTCACAGAAGCATACTAGAAAGGGAACACCATAGGCCGTAGGCCTCCTGCCTTTACTAAACTAATCTGAATCTGAAATGGATCAAATGCTTATGAACGGAATAGTAGCTTTCATCTTGTCGCCTGAGAAAAAGTGAAGTCAACACTAGTCTTAAAAAATCGATTATTTAGATATGAAGTTAGCCAGTCAAAACACAGCGTCTAGCTTAGGTCCTGAACGCGACGAACAGACATTTACAGTATGTAGTTAAAGTTTTTAAAAAAGACCCAATCTTCGTGCTGGAAGGATAAAGATAAAGATAAAGGAAGATAAAGGAGAACCAGTGAGGCCAATGAATCTCAGTAGTTGACAAAACTTAGTTGTTCGGAACAGAAATAAAGCTTTGAAGCGAACAAAATCTGAACGTTTGGTCTGATAGCAAAGAGCTGAAAAACCGAAGTTGATTTAATTGAATCGAACGAAGTTCTCTTGTATTGCGTGCAAAGCTCATTTAATTAGTTCGTGTTAAATTATGTCATAATAATAACACTGAGATAAGTGCAATGGATTCTAATTCAAGAAACAAATTATACCGAAATTACTTAGTGGTTCAAATGATACAGCCTGTGCTGTAAGATCAAAGTTTAATCTGTCTCAAAGCAACGTACTTTATAGTAATAACAGAGGTTAATAAGCAAGCGCTTCGTACATGAGAATCTATAGGAGTATCCCTAACAAGATTGGAAAAAAATACCTATCTACAATGATTCAAATAACCGTTCTCAGAAGGCAATCAAAGAAAAGAGTGGTCGGCTGCACCATGCCATGGACTTGAATCCCGTCAAACAAATCTCTGTCGCTAATGACTCGACATTATTCAACAACAACATAAGTACTAAACGTAAGTCTTTACAAAAACCATGGAATTACTCAAAGAAGATTGAAAGGTATAATACCGTTATTAGACGAGTCGTAAATAAAAGACAGTAAAGATGAGAAAAGAAATAATAATACTGTCCAATTAAACACCCTAGAGAGTCTATTGTAACACCTATATTCAGTGTTTATGTGACGAAAAACGAAGACATCATTTTCCTTTATTTGTCACACTTTGTTTGTAACCACATTTATATTCAATATCTATTGTTTCTCTGTGTCGGTGGTAGAGAAGAGGATATAATTGTCTGGTTATATATGCACACACTACTGCGATTGTTGAAGAACAAACGCTACCTCCGCCGTCTGTTTTCCTGCTTTATTGGCCACAGCCTTTGACTGAAGATTATAATAGTGTTATAACATCCTTTTAGGTCATCCTACGCTATGTTGAAGTTTTGCCTCTGACTACTATTAAACAATACTATCGGATTTAATCTTTCTCATTACGCCGTTGGTACCACCACGTTCAGATGAACCTTGTTAACCAAGTGAACTCATTTGTGGCTGTTATCTCATAGAGCGGCTTACACGTGACATTATTTCTTCACAACTGTTATCGTTTTTTGTTTAATATGCCATTTATATAGTAACTGTGGTTCGTTACCTTTTGCTTTGCTCATAAACAAATACTTAGGTTTGCAGTGTTAATTCAGTTTTGTATATTATGAGTAACCTTGTGTATTGTTATATCTTGAATAAGCTCTTCTGGAGGGGTTCGCCAAAAGTCTCAGAGGTAACAAACACAAAGCAACGACCTTAATATCGTGGAATAGCTGTTGTTGTAAGATCCAAACTAAGGTTTGGACTGAGGGATAGCTGTCTAGGTGGGTTAGATACGCGCCCTTGCCCGTTTGAAACCGAAACGAGGTAATTGGGTAAAATGACGATTCTAAACAAATATGACCACTCAGCTATCCAACCAATAATTGTTCAATTGATCAAATCAATCACAACAAATAAATGTTATTCTATCCTGTCTGAATAGACCACGCACAAATTCTTTTAAAAGATAATATTTGGTCGCTTTATAACACAGAGCGTTTTCAATTCTGGAAGAGTGCCTCAATTCACAACCAAAAATGCACAATTCCAGTCAACACAGGTAACGCAATCAAAAGGAGGAACAAACCAATATGGCTGTCGCCAAGACCAAGTATAAAGTAAAACAACATAAGTGCAGTTCGAGAAGAAACACGGAGACTTAGTGAAGATGTAATAAAAATAAAAACTATGATAAAATACAAATATTAACAACTTGAATGTAATCAAAAAACTAACAATGTACAACTAAGGGGATCAATAGGAACAAAATGCAGGTATGTACATGGAGGGATTTTCACACACACACACCAAGCATTCAAAACTGATCTTACAATTATTATTACCGCTATTATTAACAAACAACTCATTCATATAAGTGTTGTGAGGAAACCGGAGTAGGCTTCTTCAGAAATGCAATTATGCACAATGTTTAATAATGTTTTCATAATATTCACCACGTTTAAACAGGTTATATAGTGTTTTGAAGAATATTGGGCTACATTTCAGGGAGAAAGGAAGAAAAAAGGATGAGATGTGTAAACAAGTTGGTAAGCATGGTTATGATACACAATCAGAAAAAACGGTTTTAAAAATGATTAAGGTGGTAATATTGTCTTTGTTGCGTCGGTTGTGGGATATGATAATAAAGTGTGGAGGGACAGATGCGGAAGAGTACGAAATACAATTTATAAGCCGGTATATAAATAAAAGGTTTGATTAAATGAGCCTGGACTAGAGGGGTTCGGACTTGACCTGATGACGTCTTTGGTTACAGTCCTTATTTTCAGAACACCCCAAAACAGTTCTGGCGAATCTTCCTAAAACGCCTTCAATTTCCATCATATCATTATGCCAGCAATTGTTGTAAACTAAAATACCATATTCAGGGATAGGTATGGCACATTTCTGTGTAATCGGTTATGAAATATCTGAGACGAACAGAATGTTAACACGATTAACCTGTGTCGACTGAAATCATATCCCTCATCATCAACGTTTTCTAGTCAGTTACTTCAATGTTTATCCTTTGGATGTTAGTTTTTTTAAGTAATGGTTTGTCTATCTGTGACATAAGTCACCCAGCTTTATTTCCCTCACCCCAGCAGAGAACACCATTTTCATAAGTACAATGTTACAGGGATATCATATTGTTGAGATTTATGGACCGCGAAAAGACAGATACAGGATCAAGTTATACCGTAGGACAAAATCGGGGTCTAAAAAACTATAAGTTAATACGAAAGGATGAAAATGAAGAGATTCTCATCATAGGTAACAAAATAGAAGCAGTGATACGACAGCGAACTGTACAAATATCCAAACTGATAAGAAAATATAAGACTAACTGAGTAACTCATTACAGTGAAGATTGTATCTCCCGTAACAAATTTATCTTTCCTGTAAATTGGCACGCCTCATATAGCAGACTGTATTTTGAGAATAAATCATTATTCAGTATGCCACAAGCATTTGAAGGTGGACGACATTTTACCCAGTAACACCTAATATGAATTGTACTCACCAAGTGAAATCAAAAGACAGAAGCGAGGAGGTTCGAAGATATATTTGAGAAGCTATCAATACATCGTGAATCGACTGATCTAATCTGATTAGCGATTGCAGGGGATGTTGAACACGGCGTTCCCACTCGTAATCTGGTGCGGATGCATGAACGAGCGTCTTTAGCTGGGTGAGTTCATTAAAACGAATGTGGTCAGCATCCAATGTCGAAAACTTACAGAGCTATTTATTTTGGGGATTTATTTACCGCTACATTATTATTAAATGTACAAGGGAAGTTCCATATTATTTTAAAAGCAGTTAATGTTCCCTTCGTACAGTGAACAGATGTTTCAGGTTTTCCACCCACCCAAGCCCAAAATGCATTATATTTTACTGAATCATGGTCCGAGGCAGTATAAGACAAAATGGGATACCACTGGTAACTGAGCTTCATTCTGTGAAGTTCACGACTAAAGCCAAAAGGATATCTGTTTGCTTTGGTATTTATATGAAAAATATATTATTTAGGGGAAAAACCATGTAATGTTTGGAATTGTGGAACCTGAGGTCATCAGGAGATTGACTATTATGTAGCAAATTAGTCGTGTTTGCATGGGTTGCCAATCATTTATCTAGTCGCAATGCTGGGTGCTTAGCGGTCTCTGGTGAAAAGGACCCCAATCTAGAGATGACGCACAGAGGGTTAATGAACAACAAATAGATCTAAATAGAAGCTTAAGAAAGACTTGAATTATGATGATTAACTTGACTCAGTGTCTTTTGGTAATCTATTTCAGAAACTCGTGTAACTGGTAACGAAGGAGGATAACTCTAATTTGCTTAGAGTCTCCGAAATTGTTTCTAAAAAGGCTTAATTTTCAAGATTAAATTTTCTGTTTAACGAACATTTTAAGGTATCACAACTCATTGTGGTTTCACTGCCTAGAACTCTGTAAAGTAAGCAGGATTAACGTTCATTAACTTTCTGTGCTTTATGTTTAAAATAATAGTAATTTATTCTCTAATAAGTCTGTTACACGAGGCGTGCCAGTTTACATGAAAAATCAGACTGTTACTAATGATACAGTCCTCACATTATCAAGTTACTCAATTTTGTTGATGTGTTATAGCACACACAGATCATACAAACAGAGAATAAACTTTCATACATCTGAATGCTGACGTTAGTAAGGCTCTATTGTTCAATATGAGAGCTGGCCCGCTTCTAGGAGGTTACGTTTGCTTCTTCAGACTTATAGATAGTCTGGCATGCGTTTGATGATATATTTATTCTCTCGCCTTATTATTAAAGGTAGGCCAATGATTTCCGACTCGTACTTTTTTATTAAGTCCATTTCTAAGCAAGTACTTTTCGCCAGGTTAAAGAAAACAAACCAAAGTTAGAGCATTTAATGAACGATGGATTTTGCAAATGAAAGTGATTTAAAAGAGCTTACAGTTTAGTTATATGTATTTTTAAAATTTATAGGGGAAAATACATTATTCGGATACCAAATGACGTTTTTCCACTAGAATTATTATAACTCGTTTTTATTGTCATGACTGTTGTAGAGTAACGAGTGGACTATTATTTGGCATGATTGTTCAGTTTTGTTTGTGATAAGACTTCTTGGTAGGAAGTGAAAACAATTCAGGGTTACGAGCACTGATCGAAGAAATGTTTGACATAAGAAATCAACATCAATACCATTGGTTCGTGATATCCAGCTAGACCATAAGGAGTAACATGAAATCGAGAAACGCCGGATGAGTATGAATTTCGTGAGCAAATACACTACCCGCTATGCACACTCGAATCATCATCCTCCTGGGAGCTAGGTTACGCACTTAACCAATAGAACACACGGGCAGGTAACAAACGTGACTGCAGTATCTCCTTACATTGGCGGATTATTATTGATGCTCGTGAATAGTACAACACACAACCGGGTAAGGTGCAAACCAACTCCGTTCTTAGGTGGCTTTAAAAGAATATTCTCAATATTATATGCTTATTAAGATCAATCTAACTAAATGGTTAATCTGTAAGACTCAGATTATGTCAGTGAGTTTAAGAAGCCTATTTAATTCTAGAACTCAGTATTTTTATTGTTCGTTTTCTTAATCCTATACTCCAATTTTCCTGATCAGCGGACACTTTCTGTATTTCCGCGTTTACGAACCCGTTTATAAAATGCGATTGTCACAGACTGAGGGTCATATATTTGATCACGTTTAGTGATGAATCCAATGTTTGTCAGGTTCACACATATATATTTTTCTGAGAAAAGTCGCTTTCTGTTATATCACAATTTTGTGCCCAGGCTGTCTACACCGTGTTTTTTCCTTCCAGGTTATCAGTCTTTTTTGGGGGCCAAATATTTATGTAGAACTGAACGTTTACCACTTATAATTGTACAATTCCTTTTTGTACCTAGTAGTTGTATACAAATAGTGGAGTAATCCTTCAAGTTTGGCTGACTTCAATTATTTTTTAGTCAAAGTAGATTCTTATTGATTTTCAATATGAGGGCGAATCAACAATAATAATAATAATGATAATATATTTTTGCATGATCAGGTACACTCCATTTTTACAGGCATGATCTATAAACTACAACATTTGTTGACACACAGCATGCTTCTCAACTTATTAAGTTTATAGTAGTTATATAGTGGACTCGTAGAGTGTTTGCCATAAACCGTGATCTTGAGAAGACATGTACGTCAAGTTTGCTCCAAACGTCAGATGTTCCATAGCAGTACCCTCAGAGCAAGATTCTGAAGAAAAAAGGGAAACAGAAGGGCATCAAGGCATTTGATGCGTTGCTTAACATTGTGTAGTAGAACAGACAGGTATAATAAACTAGATTAAATTCATATTATCTCTCGTTAGAGTGAAATGAAGTCAGAGGTTTCATATAAGAGAATAGAGTAATAAAGAACAATGAGTTGTGTCGTTTAACAAGTTGGGGTGAGCTCACATAGAGGAAGGGAAGTCTAGGTTGGTACAAGGAAAGCGGATTATTAGAAGAAAGTGTGCATATAAAGGATGAAGTGTTAAGAATACTAACGATTATGTCTTTTATTATCTAATTTTTTCTTTCTTTTATTTTTTGTTCATCCGATGCCAGCCACACAATCCTAGTGTAAAATTCCGAGTAAGTATGTGATGGGTTGTCTTAGTAGAATAGCTAATCCAGTATAAAATCGGAAACATGAGTCTGAGTGATGAGCGTAGGAAGACAATCTATATCACAGATTGATTGACTTATTCCCAATCTCAAAGAGCCTGATACATTCAAAATGTTCTGCCCACACAAACGCGGGTGGATTGAAGTTATCTCCCTCACCATCAGTGCTTGCTGGTCAGTAACTCCACCCTCCCTCCTTTTGTAATGTTATGCTCATTTAAGCTTATTTTTGTATATACGTCATACCTCACACAATCCTCTGTTTCACAACCTGTTGGAAAGCACTGTTTTTATAAGTATCATTTAACAAGTTCATCAGGCAGTTACAAGCTATGGACTGTGGGTAAGGCATCGATGCAGTGCTTTTGTTGACTATAGTATAAAGCATATTTTGCCAATCAGAGTATAAGCATTAAGAAGAGTATAATGTAGGATGGTTGTTTATTAAAGCAGGTGGAAAAGTATAGGAGTATATGAGTTGTAGTTAAGGTAACGAGTGGGGAAATAATATTAATTGCTAGTCAACATAGTGTGTAGAAGAGTAAAAAGTTAATACAGGATAAACAGGTAGAATCTCACAGTAACTTGGTGCTGATGTTATTTTGTGTTGTCTTAACCAGTTGATTGGTAACGGGCTCCATAGATGCAAGACCACTGGTAGTAGGCAATCGATTGTGCGGTCCTCTTGACTTTCTGGGGGTGGTAGTGAGTGTGCCTTAGCGACGGAGTTTAGCTGAACAGTACCGAGAGGTCTAGTGAGTTACGTGTCTACTTCGAGTAAAGGAATAGGGTGGGAAAGGTTACTAACACAACTGCAATGTAGGAAAAATAGGGCAAACCGAACTTGAAGTCCATCTTGGTCTAGAAATGTAGAGAGCCTATGATGTCTGAGTGGGGCGCAGATGTGTTCGTACGTGTTAGATCAGTGCAAGTGAGGGCTTGATCAAGCAGTTTTACAAACGTATGTAATTCATCCTCCATGTGTATTTCGGAAGTAAGACTGTTGCATATTATTGCATACTTGATGAGGAAGAAGTTTTCCCGAGTTTTTGATCTGTATTTCTCAAATTTGACCGTAGATACTTTGTTTCGAAGTTCGTATTCATGTGAATCTCGGGAAAGAATTATCTTACATGTTGAATTAGTAAGGTTTTTGATTAGTTTGAGGTAGAGAATCGAATTAGACTTAAGCCTTCTCTCCCAAAGGAGTGCTATTTCTAAGATTCGGCATCGGGGACTGTAATCAGTGACTGGGTCAGTCTTAAGTATTTTGTGGGTGAGGTCTCGTTGTATTCCTTCCACCTTTATTATATCATATAGGCGTAGGTTGGAAAATAAGATTAAGCAGTATTCAACGATAGGTCTTATACAAACTTTGTAAAGAAGGATTTTATATTCATTTTGATAGAAATTACGGAGAATGAAGCCAAGCAACTTCCGCATTTTGGGTGCTTTGGCTGAGATGTGTTCAGAGAAATTAAGACTGTGTGAGTAATGTACTCCTAGGTCAGTTACTGATGCCAGTCTGGGTAGTGTGATGTTGTTAGGTGTTAGTTTTATTTTAAGAGATGTGTCTCTTATGCATAACTAGCCGCATTTATTTGTATTGAGCTCTAACCTCCAGCCTTTGAACTAGTCGTCTACCATATTGAGTTCATGTTGGATTGTTTGCATAGTACTACGTACATTGTAAATGTCAGTTTTATAGATGACTTCTAAGTCATCGGCGTAGAGGTAGGTCTTACCTGTGCTAAAGCACTTGCATATATTGTTGATGTAGGCGGACAGAACACGAGAAAACTTTGCTTAACCAATATGCTGTTGGATAGACCGTGTGCGACACTTCCTCATATATTATTGTTTCATTTTTCTACCCTCTATTCTCTTACAAGCGATGACCGCCATACAGAAGACATGTTGAGCAAGCCATGAGTGGTTGCTTGTGGGGAAACATATGTATTACGAAGTAAGATAACAAGCTAGTAAAGTATATGACATCTGTAGAGTATCTCCGAGTACTCAATTGGCGTTGGCCGTCATCGATTGAAGGTCAAACATTAAACAATTTAATAATTCCCTTTTCGACCGCGTAAAGGGGACTGGTATGTTCTTTTTTGGTAGGTTGATCAAACCGACATTCCTATGGAAGTCGATTGTAGGAGGAAGCTGATGTAACAACTTAAGTTGATTGATCAACAGCTGTCCATTAACATTTTAGTAATTTTAAAATATAGCGCAAGTATTCACTTCCTTATTTTGTACAGGTATTATATCCCCTATTGTTTTATATTAGATGTTGAAAAACGTGTGTGTTTGAAATTGATAACCTTGCACTCCAATTGTTCTGTTCTACGATCTAAATAAAGAACCATTCACTGCTACTCTGGCTTCTTCCACCGATAGAAAGAGAAGTACCCACCACCACAAAAATTGTAATAAAGAGTTAGCCATATCAAAAATGTAGTGGTCGTCTTAATAATTACAGGAAATCATATATTCATGAAGATTCCCTTTGCTCAAAAATCTATTGAAAAGAGCAA
Organism: Schistosoma intercalatum; assembly: GCA_944470365.2. NCBI lineage: Eukaryota > Metazoa > Platyhelminthes > Trematoda > Strigeidida > Schistosomatidae > Schistosoma > Schistosoma intercalatum. The sequence goes on from OX103725.1 coordinate 5,874,328, forward strand.
GTTAGGAGCACTCATATAAAATCGGAGAAAATATTCTGGAAGGGCCTCGTTTTCTGTAATTTCGAGTGAAAATAATCTAGTTGGCTTCCAGTAAGACCCGAAAACCAAAATTAAGAGACTTAGTCAGTCAGTATTATATGATTCGCAGCACGTACATGTTTTGTGTCTTTGTGCTCTACTTGCCTACTATGATTTTGATTTTGCCATTCATCTCTCGACTGGACAATAAAGGTATCGTCAGCATATTTTTAAAAAACGTCCTTGTCAATTTAATGGAGTTTAAAGTAGTTCACTCGAAAGTTGACGCAGTCAGCTCAATGAAGATATCTAATGCTAAGATATTTGGAGCACAAAAACGTGTTTTGATCAAGCGGTCGTCCTGCGCCTTCCACGTAAAGTCCGCCTTGATTATTTGACTTATAAAATCTGGTTTTTCACCACACAGTTACTTTTCAATAATTCCACTGGTTTATATTTTTCTCAAAGTACTATATGAGTTCAGGTGCATATTCGATAACCCTAAAATTGTCATGTATCCGCTTTGCAGGAACATATCCTACTGAGTCACTGTGAAGTAAGCCGGTTATATTGAGCTGACCATTCCCCGGCTCAATAGTAATGTGAATGAAACTATTGTGAATGGGAACAGTTCTAAGCACTTGAAGAAATAAGAACAACTAATCTAGTCATTTCATGAGTTAATTATACTGTGGATTGAAACAAATAACATTCAACAGTGATCACTATCCTTAAAAATAATGCAGAGGCACTAAATATTTATGCCTGACTTATTAGGTTCAGTTAGCTGAATGAGTTGTTGACGCCTTGTAGGAATCCGTTCAGTCTTTCGCTGAGTCATGCATCAGATAATGCTCTTGTTGCCCAGTAGCTAGTTTGAAAACTTGAGCTCTTCTACCTATGTTAGATCCAAATTCCGATTATTACTCAGTATTGATTTGAATGGCCAGTAATTACTGGAGATCTATCGGAAAGTTTTTTGCCGGCGTAATGTTTTTAACTTATATCAGATGTGAGACGTAGAAGCCAACTCTCCACCAAATTCGCCCATTTATGAACTCCTGAGTGTTTTCTTAGAACCACTTCCTCAAAAGTAAATATTTTGATTTTGAAAGTGTCCATTAAAAGAGGTGATATCGATTTATCACGTTGTTTATAAAGCAATATTTATCAAACCTCTGTATAGTGAAACGGCTCGTCGGTTATGTTCTATCAGCTGACCGGGATTCCCAGTTCTCTTGAATATATATTGCCGCAATGGCGTACACCACTGGCTGTTGAACGGAATAAGAGACTTGACAGAATTAAACATTTCGTTTAGAAGCAACAATTAACGACCGACTCAAAGTGAATTTTGTATAGCTCATGCCTATAAATGGAATTATCAACAAATACATTGTTACAGGATCTGTTAGATAGCTAATTAGTAATAATCTGTTCATAAATAACTGTATGTTGCATGATGATCGCCAGTTTATAAACAGGGCTAAAATGTTACAAATGCCACAGAATATACTGTAATGAGTTATTTAGCTAGGTTGATATGTATTGCGACACACTGGCCATGTAAATAGGATTTATATGTGTACGTATAAGTATTAATAATCTTATCATTGCAAATAATATTTATGGTGTGACTAATTGTTGTCCCAGGATTGTAGATTTGTCATGATATGACTATCTAATCTGTATTGTCTTACATGGAATTCACATCGTTGTCTATTCTGACTCGTCGTATCGTGACGATCAGCAATGTGATGTTAAGCACCTCTGAGGAACACATTTGGGTTGTGGATAAAATAATACGTTTGAAATGGAAAGGAATACGTTACAGAGTGACCACGCCTGTATGGCTGAGTCATGCCATTCTAACAATTGTTTCCGCACCCATTATCTTTGACTTATCAATTTTGCATGTTTAATTTTATTGTCAGTAGTTAAATGCTCGGCTTTGAAAATCGTGTGGTTAAAGACCGATCCCACTACAAATGAACTAAAACAGAAGTAGACCATAACTCTGCAATTTTTCTAGTTTGCAGGAGGTTTGCTCGACTGCTTACATTAATGAGTTGCACGAATGTTTGTGCAACTAGACCTCCAATCAGACTGACAAGGTTTTAAACTGTTTATTAAATGAGCAACTGGTAGAAAAATGCAGCGGAATCGCTTATGTTAGATAAAGTTAACCATAAAAAACAACACTATTAAGTGACAGTTTCCAGTCTATTTGTTGGCCGGGTTTGTTGATAGTTTCATCAATTTTATCAACCATATTGCGTGACTGTCAGGTCTTATGATTGATGACGGTGTTCAAAAGTTGTTATGAATCAGCTCATATAATTTTGATGAATCGTTAGTGCGTCTAAAACAGCCCCTGCTGTTTCTTTACGATTTTTGTGCTGATGGTGTTATGAAGTAAGACGTGAAGTCTCCAGAGTCAAACTACCGTCTCCTGAACTCAAGTTCAATTACTTATGACAAATGTCTTCTATGCTATAGGAGTGGACAAAGATAAATTCAGTCACAGATAAGCTATATCCTTAATTTGTAACTATGGTGTGAGATTTGTTATCTGATCATATAAGGTGGTTCCTTCAAGGTTTGTTCTACTGAGGAGAAAATATATTATAGCCAGCAAAACCGTCAGTTTGAGTGTACAGAATAAGATAGGCATTTTACATGATCTGCGTTGGAATACTCCCGCTGTCCATGATAGAGTGTGCATTAAGCGAACAGGCCAACATCAAAATCCTTTGGCTGTAAATAACCCACAGAAATACATGGATGTAGTGCTACTCCATATCATCGTGTTCGAATACAAGGTTGCTTGTAGAGGAGGCCACGGTGGGTAACAACTACTGTAAATTTTCGAAGGTCCGACCTTGATTCCAAATGGACTGCCTCAAAAGTTTTATTATGAGCTCAAGCACAAAGGCAAGTTAGAGTTGACCATTCCACTTATGGAATGTCTTGATCATGTGGAGATATGACTGACAAGCTTATTTTGTAAATAGTTTTTAATATTATTTGTATTTGTTTGTCAATTTTTCATTGTATGTACATTCATCATTAAGTGACTGTACGTGTTGTTTTAGTCAATGACCTTGAACACACTTTCCGTTGAGCTACTACATAGCGTGACATATTCTTGCTGGATAACAAATACATTGCTACTCTCGCATTCCCCGTTCTATTTTCATTTGTGATTGAGTTAACGGAAGTCTAAATCAAATACTGCCTACATTTATAGACTGTAATCGGAATATATCACATCCTACGTTGGACTATATTGCTAGAGAGTTCGCCAACCTGCTCAGAGTCATTAAGCATTTATAATTGTGGATTTACATTACTGGACCTAATCAGAACACGCAACGTTTGGGCAATTTAAGTAACGTCCTTAATTTTTATTGTATTTGTAACAATTAATTGTATATATTAATATTACTATTGATTTTTAATAACTTTGTTTATACGTTTCGCGTTCATATCTGTTTGGTTCACCACAATTATTTGGTGAGCCTCGATTTTTTTAATAGACATTTAATATATATATCTACATATTTTATTATTATTATTAATTGGCACGACACCATTTTTTTGTTTCTGACATTATGAACTCTCCTAATAAACTTATCGATATAGATAGCCCATCAACCAACCCCTTTCATTCATCACAGCCAGAAGATAATGTTTTAAACTCAATCAACGCTATTTCTGAACTAAGATTACCAACATTTGGTGTCAACAACCCTAGAATTTGGTTTGCTCAAGTCGAGGCACTATTTTTGGCGAGGGGTATACGTTCGCAGGCGACTAAATATACTCACATCGTCGGTGCACTACCTATAGAAGTAGCAACGGTAGTTGGTGACCTTATTGACAACGTACCAGAAACTGACCCTTATGACAAGATAAAAGCTGCTGTAATTCAACGCACATCACTGTCGGACGAAAAACGTTTACAACAACTGCTTACCTCGTGTGAGCTAGGGGATAAGAGACCTTCACAGTTACTCCGATACATGCGACAGCTCGCCGGCCCCTACAAATTAGACGAGACGCTGCTTAAGCAAATGTGGTTACAAAGGTTACCACATAATGTTAGACAAATTCTCAGTATTTCAGGCACTTCTGTCACTCTTGACGATTTAGCTGATATGGCTGATAAGATGATGGAAATATATCCCGATAGTCGGGGAATTTACGCTGTACAACCCTCTAGTAGAGACGATATGAACCCTCCTCTTGACATTCAGCAACAAATGGCACACTTAACACAGCAGCTAGCATCACTGCAGGCGACTATTTCCACCATCCATTCCCGACGCCCCAGATCTACGTCCAGAAGGAGATCAGTATCCAGACATCGTCTTAGGTCACCTAAGCGGGCAGCCGGAATTTGTTGGTATCATTCGAATTATGGTGAGAAAGCACGTCGTTGCACAAAACCGTGCAACTTCACGACAAACAAGCCAGACCATCAGGGAAACGAAGTGGCCAGACAGTAATGGCGGCAGCTGTTACTGGCCAACATGTTAGCCGCCTCTTCCACATCAGGGATCGTATTTCTAGCTCAGACTTTTTAGTCGATACTGGAGCAGAAATCAGCATCATCCCACTCCATCTCTCACGCAGACAACATACGACAAGCACTAAATTGTCCTTAGTAGCGGCTAATGAATCAATTATCAAAACTTACGGTGAGCAATCACTTATATTAGATCTCGGGCTCCGCAGAAGATTCACATGGGTATTCATAGTTGCTCAAGTCAAGCGACCCATCCTCGGGGCCGATTTTCTTAGTGCGTACAACCTGTTAGTAGATATGACCAACAAGAGATTAATCGACGTACACACACGTTTACAGGTAAATGGTACACCTTCCAACGACTGTGAAATCCATGGTGTACGAATAATGAAGCCTGTGAACAGCGTTTTCAACGACATCCTGTCAGAATACGAGTGCATCACAAAATCAGATTATCAAAAGGAATGTACCCACATCAGGTACAACACCATATCATTACCACCGGTCCCCCTATTAGCACCAGGGCGAGGAGACTACCACCAAGCAAGCTGCAGGTAGCTAAAAGAGAATTCGAACATATGATGCAACTTGGTATTATCAGACAATCCAACAGCCCATGGGCCTCGCCGTTACACATGGTACCAAAGAAGGACCAAGATTGGCGTCCGTGTGGTGACTATCGACGATTAAACAATCAAACCATTCCCGAAAAGTACCCAATTCCGCATATACACGATTTTTCATTAAACCTACACGGTAAATGCATTTTTTCGAAGCTCGACCTATTGCGAGCATATCACCAAATTCCAATGGCACCGGAAGACATTGAGAAAACAGCCATAATAACACCTTTTGGTTTGTTTGAGTTTCTAAGGATGCCATTCGGATTAAAAAGCGCTGCGCAGACATTCCAACGCTTCATGGATAACGTAACAAGAGGCCTTGATTTCGTGTTTGCCTACATCGACGATGTTCTGATTGCAAGCACATCTTTAGAAGAGCATATTCAACATGTCCAGATTCTTTTTGATCGTTTTAAAAAACATGGCGTCGTCATCAATCCTTCGAAATGCATATTCGCAGTCCCAGCCTTAGAGTTTTTGGGACATTACATCGACTCACAAGGTATCAAACCACTTCAGACGAAAGTTGAAGATATTACTAACTTACCCGAACCGACCTCAGTGAAGTCATTACGACGCTTCCTCGGTATGTGTAATTTTTATCGCCGCTTCTTACCACGTTGTGCTGAAGTATTACAGCCATTAACCGATCTGCTGAAAGCCGACAAAAAAGGTACGAAGAGAAAGAAGAATCAAACATTCAACCTATCTCTTGATGCCAAAACCGCGTTTGAAAAAGCAAAGTCGATGATAGCTAATGCCACCATGCTACAACATCTGAATACTGACCCCACAACCCACTTAATTCTGTGTACGGATGCATCTCAAAAAGCCGTCGGGGCAGTATTACAACAGCAGGTAAACAATATGACTACTCCCATAGCGTTTTTCTCCAAAAGACTGTCACCAGCCCAGGAACGCTATAGTACTTTTGAACGGGAGTTACTTGCTATCTACTTAGCCGTTAAACACTTTAACTTCTTACTACAAGGACGAACTTTCACCATCATGACCGATCACAAACCTTTATGTTACTCACTCCACACATCGTACGACCGACATTCACCTCGCGAAGCACGACAACTGGATTACGTCTTCCAGTTTACGACAGATATCCAATTTGTCAAAGGACACACCAACGTCGTAGCTGACGCATTGTCACGTAAGGACGTAAATACCCTGTTACGTAAACAAGACATCGATCTAGAAACAATCGTAAAACTACAAGTAGACGATGCAGATTTGAAGGTCTAACAGGAGAAGTCTAACTTCAACCTTAAACCAGTACCCATCCCTTTCTCAAATACATCTATCATTTGCGATGTTTCAACGGGTAACAATCGCCCTTTCATACCTCTAGCATGTCGTCGACAGGTATTTCGTCAACTGCATGACCTTTCTCACCCAGGAATCAGAGCCACAATCAAATTGGTTACTGAGCGTTTTGTGTGGCCAAAAATCAATTCAGATATAAAACGATAGACGCGAAGCTGCCTACAATGCCTACAAGATTCAGAAGCACACGATCAGTCCAGTTGACAAGTATCCCCTGCCGGAAAAACGTTTTCAACATATCCACTTAGACATAGTTGGTCCATTGCCACCATCTAATTCATTCACACACATTCTCACTGCGGTGGACAGGTTCACAAGATGGGCCATAGCATGCCCTATTGCTGATACTTCTGCAGAAACAGTAGCCGGCGTATTGCTTGACCGTTGGATAGCAAATTACGGAGTACCTTCTATCGTCACTACCGACCGTGGTCCCCAGTTTCAGTCTATCTTATTTCAGGAATTCACAAGACTTCTGGGCGTGAACCACATCAAAACAACAGCCTACCACCCAGCAGCTAACGGCTTGGTCGAAAGATTTCACCGCCAATTGAAAAGCTCGCTGATGGCACAAGATGATACGACAAAATGGAGTGACGCATTACCACTTGTACTCCTGGGTATCCGTTCAACTATAAAGGAAGATATAGATTGTACAGCCGCTGAGCTAGTTTATGGTACAACCCTTACATTACCAGGTCAACTAGTGGACCCAAACACTTTAACACCAACGGACCCAAGTCGTTTTGCTAGCCAACTGCTGCAGACCATGCAACAGATCAAAGCCATACCGCCTCGTGAACATAACAATCGAATACAACTCAACAGAAATCTAGAAACATGCAAGTTTGTCTTTGTTCGAGTTGATGCTGTTAAAGAGCCATTGAAACAACCTTATGAAGGACCATATCAAGTAATTAAAAGAACGACCAAACACTTCATAATCAACAAGTGTGGAAAGAATGAGACTATCGCTATTGATAGAATAAAGCCTGCTTTCTACGAAGCACAGCACGACAAAGAACATACTATTTCACTGAACCAACCCCGTCAAGCAACCACCACTACAGCAGACATGTAAGAAAAACTGAGTACTAAACCTACTTATTTAACGCGCTCAGGCAGAGCTGTAAAAAAACCCAAACGCTATGTACATTTCGCCGAATAAAAAAACCTAAACGAACAATTATCGATGTACTATACCATTATACTCACCCGATTTTTCCAAACAAAATCTATGATTTTTTTCAGTGTACATAATTATTCATTTTTTTCCACAATTATTCGTTTTGTCACATTTATTATTATTTTTATTTATAAAAAATTTTTTTGTTACTATAATAAACGAGTAAACTCTATTTAATTACCCATATATTGTACACAAAAATAAACAGTTCAATTTCCTTTTCCTGGGGTTCAGTAACAGTTCTGCACATTATTATCATTGTTAGCAAACCAAGATTTTAAATGACGATATTCTCATTACTTTTGTTTGTCATGCTATGCCATATCACAGCTATTTTCACGCAATAACATACTGTATATTATTAACGTACATGCCATACGCATCTCCACATTGTTTATTGGTTATTATTGTAAATATTATTTTTGTATAAAATTTTTATTGTTGTTATTGTAACCAGTGTTACCTCCGGACACTCTGGGGGGAGCTATGTGGAGATATGACTGACAAGCTTATTTTGTAAATAGTTTTTAATATTATTTGTATTTGTTTGTCAATTTTTCATTGTATGTACATTCATCATTAAGTGACTGTACGTGTTGTTTTAGTCAATGACCTTGAACACACTTTCCGTTGAGCTACTACATAGCGTGACATATTCTTGCTGGATAACAAATACATTGCTACTCTCGCATTCCCCGTTCTATTTTCATTTGTGATTGAGTTAACGGAAGTCTAAATCAAATACTGTCTACATTTATAGACTGTAATCGGAATATATCACATCCTACGTTGGACTATATTGCTAGAGAGTTCGCCAACCTGCTCAGAGTCATTAAGCATTTATAATTGTGGATTTACATTACTGGACCTAATCAGAACACGCAACGTTTGGGCAATTTAAGTAACGTCCTTAATTTTTATTGTATTTGTAACAATTAATTGTATATATTAATATTACTATTGATTTTTAATAACTTTGTTTATACGTTTCGCGTTCATATCTGTTTGGTCCACCACAATCATGAAAAAACGTGAAAACACTGGGATTATCAACTCGGAAAACCTTGTATAGGTAGGCTACCTGTCCATTCACATAAGGCTCATACAGAAAAACAGGAAGGAGAAGATCAAGCCTTTCAAATCGAAAGCATAAACTGCTTATACATGAACGCCGTGAGTTTACCAAATAAAATGGATGAACTACGTGATCTTAGCAATGGTAATTATGATCATCTGACAGGAATATATTGAACGTGCATACGTAGTGGCATTGGACCATAACCACACAATCCTCAAAGCCGAATACGAGATTACTCGGAAAATAGATATTCAATATTTAACGCGAAGAAATACCTAACGATGGAGAAGGCGCGAACAATGAATTGAATGAATTGGAGTTGATCGAATGACATGGCTCGGCCATGCAGGCGTGGTCCCTGCTGAATGTTATCTTATATCTTCTATCCATATCAAATATATTGTTCTTTCTCTAGCCTAACCTTGTTCTACATCATGTATTGGTAATTTATACGATACAGTGAGTTGGTGTAGTCGATGGTGTGACTTCCACGTAAGATCTTATGGATTAGGCAGTTATATCATGACAAATCTACAAATTTAGGATTAGGTCTATTATTAGAGCAGTACTAATATCATAGTAGACCATAATTCTACACATATCTCAGTTTAAGAACCAGGAGCTAGCAATACCTGGAATGTCTTTGTTTCGCAACAACAGAAAAACAGGAATTGAGGGTGGAGTAGCCTTATTATTACGATCTTACCTGGAGGTATACCAAATTCACAGCCAAGAGTTTATCAATCTTAACGAATCCGTATGGTGCTCAGTAAGACTGTCTACCACCTCGAGGTGCCTAGTCGGAGTCATCTACAGAAAGCCCACTGCTGAAATCGAGTACGACAATCGTATGCTGGAAGGATTATCCCACTCTACGCGTCTCGGATTCACTCATATCCTGGTTCTAAGGGACGTCAATCTTCTTGAAGTCACTTTCGCTGAACATACGTATATTATGGGGGTGGAAATTCAGCTGAAGCTCGGTTCTTAAACCTCACTGAAGATCTGAGATTATTCGAAAATATGAAGTCGGCAACACGACAGTCAGATGCCATCGTGCTTAGAATGGGTATTTACAAACGAACAATTCCTGGCTGACAACCTCTCAATTCTGGCTACCATAGGGAGAAGCAATCACGCCGTCATAGCCTTCAGTTTCATCAGCAAAGTTGAGCTAAGACATCCCACTAAACGGTTCGATGTACCAGCTTTACAGGACTATCTACAACAGATGGGTTGGAATGTTCACTCTCAACCTGATGTGGATGCTCATTGGTATTTCTTACTGCACACACCCCTATGTGCTACAAAGCAGTCAGCTCCTCAAACGGTCCCCAAAATCTACAAGCAACCTACAATCATCAATAACCGCACTCTTTGTCTGCTAAGCCGTAAAAGGCACTGTTGAGCAGAATACAAACGAACTGACAACAACGGCGCGTACAGGCAATATGAACATATAAGAAACATATGCACGAATGCTATAAGAAAGGACGGGCTTCAGTTACAGACAAAGCTTATCGACAAATTTGCCTCCAATCCCAAAAGCTTATTCCGTTATGCAGCCTCTCTTCGACAAGCCAAAACAGGAGTTTCCCAACTGTTAAGTCCTGATGACCCAACCAAAAACGACGGTGAAGCCGCTAACCTTTTGGCTGAACAATACTCTCGGACATTTCAACCGACCCACACTAACTATATTGAGGAGAGCTTCATCTGCAACTGCACAGGTCTTTCCGAAGTGAACCTGAGCTCTGACTTGGTGTACCGGACAATGCAGCACCTAAGGAAAGACACTTATCCTAACTCAGATATGGTCCATTCTGCCATACTGAGGGAAGCAGCTTCAATCTTGGCAACACCGCTAAGCCGAAGCAAGCTACCGGAAGTTTGAAAACTGGCTCATACCACGCCAATTTTCAAAGGAGATCGAAGCAGCGAACCAACTGGTGGTCTTTCTCTTCATGCCTTCGAAAGTTATGAAGTCCCTGATCTGCGACGGTATACACGACTATTTGTTATCCTTAGACTTCTCTTCAAGCCAACCGCATGGTTTCAGGAAAGATCATTCTTGTATAACATACCTACTGACTGCGGTGGACAGATGGACAACCATCCCTGATCACAAGGAAAGGGTTGATATCATCTACCTAAATTTCTCAAAAACTTTTGATAAGGTTAACAATACATGTCTTATCAATAAGCTCGAATGACTGGGTGTCAAATCGCCTCTAATTGACTGACTCACTTCATATCTAAAAATCAACATTTTAAGGTCAGGCTTAGTTTCACTATCTCTTAGACTATGGAATGACCTAGTGAGGTCCCCCAGGGCTCAATAACAGGAGCTTTTCACTTCTTGATTTATATAAATAATCTTCCACAACAAGTATCGTCTGACTTATTACTTTTTGCCGACGACGTGAAACTTTGGGGAGAGATACGTAACCGAGAGTATATACTGGCACTTCGGGGGGATCTGACTCGACTTCAAAGTTGGGCAGACGATAACGGACTTACCTTCAACACTTCAAAGTGTAAAGTAGTCCATCTGAGACATGTCGCAGACTACAGTCATAACTTAAGAAACTCCTCTCTGGTAGTATCCCAAGTTGAAAAAGATTTAGGAGTGCTGGTACCCTAATATTTGGAGTCTAACGCTGTGACGAAAATGCCTTTTGAGCAAACCTTGCACTGGTAACATTGAAGCGCATTTTCGGCCAGTTTGACGGAAGAACTTTCCACATAATCTTCAACAGTTTTATTCGTCCTCATCTGGAGTACGGAAACAAAGTATTTCCCCCTCACTCTGAAAGGATAAGGACACTGCGGAGCGTATCCAACGGCGAGCCAGTTCGGGAACTAAAATTCATGCCTTATGAAGAGCGCCTCCAATCACTTAATCTTTATCCATTAGAGTATAGACGTCTTAGAGGTGACTTTCTGATGGCTTACAGTATCCTTAACACTTCTGAACATCCTCTCAAACACCTACTTAAGCTTAGTTCCAACACTAACCTAAGAGGTAACACCCGAAAACTGGAGACACGACATAGCAGAACGGACTGTAGGCACAAGTTCCACTCCCTAAGAGTTGTCAAATGCTGAAATCCGCTGCCGGCCGAGCTAGTCCAAGCTACTTCCCAGGAGTCCTTTAACAGGAAAATTGAACTTCTCTTAAGGACTAAGGATAATATCTTACCATGATCTACCAATTTCTTTTTTCTTCTATTATTGTTAATATACCTAGTTTTCTGCCTGGAGGTACCGGTGATCCCCTGCTACTAGACACGGAAGCCTGTTGAGCGAAAGCTTCTTCTATTCCGTCCACAACCGTTTCAACCATTTGAGCTAAATTGTTTCCCCTTCGGTTTTTGAAGGAATATAGCGAGAATCACAACTCTTCGTGACTAAAAACGTACTTCAAGCTGAGAATTCTATATTGTACCAAAATATAATATTAAATAAAGCCATTAATAATAATAATAATAATAATAAACAGTTCACTAATACCACGTATAAATATTGATTTCAAAACCCAGTTCTCAGCAGATTTATAGTGACGAAAAAGTATCGAAGAAATGTTTTTTCTGATAAACTAATGATCCATGGCTTTTTCAAACTTTCGGTTGCCAATCCGTAGAGTTTATCACTTGTATATTAGAACAAGTGACCAAAGTACTGACGGACCTTGTTTAGGTGGTAAACTTTGTCCAGTAATGTGTACATGCGATTATTATAAGTTTGTTACTAAACAAAGTCATAGACATATTTTAAGATGAACTCAATGTATAAAAAGGAAAAAAAGTTGCGTTGAATTTGTCAGTATTCACGGGTCAATATCTCATATCATTCGATAGTTTTGTTTGGAAGCGCTTTCACTTTAAGGCCGCTCTGTGTGGATGAAACATGCTTCAGGCTACAAATGTACGTTTCTCGCTTCTCTCATATATACACTAGGTTCATTCTCTTGCTTTGTCCAAAATAATTAAACCGGACAAAAAGCCGGTCACTCCATTAGAAGAAGAAATTGCTCAAGTATGTTCATGCGGGTACCTGATCATCTTTTAGGCCATCATAGACTTACAGATACACGATGACTGGTCTGATACAATGAAACTTTTGTACTTTTGTGAAGCAAAAGTTTGTTTCTTTATTTCTTATTTATACGTACTAGGAAATGACTATAGGTAAAGAAAAGGCAGTCGTTATATATGTACCTGTTCCACAACTACGGACATACCAGCTTATACATAACAGACTCGTAGGCGAACTCGAGAAAAAGCTCCGTGGTCCTCATGTTGTACTCCTGGCTTTCCGAAGAATCATTGCAAAGCCTAAAAGGAATTGCAAATTTAATCCGAAGCAAAAGCGTCCTAGAAGTAGGACCCTAACAGCTGTGCACGAAGCTATATTGAAAGATCTTGTCTACCCAGCTGAAATAGTAGGAAAACGCACTCAATTCAAATGCGATGGAAGTACAGTAATCAAATGCCACTTGGATGTTGCGCAGAGGAACTACATAGAGCATAAGGTATGTTTGTGTATTGTCTAAACTTCGTTCAGCTCAAAACTATCACTGGATTATACAAAAAGTTGACAGGTAAAGATGTCATTATCGAGTTTCCAGACTGGGTATTGTGAAAATATGTAATATATGTTTAAAATGGATTGGTTTGTTTTCAGTTTTTTCACGGTCCTGGCTTATCTGTAGGGTATTACTAATAATCATAAGCTATTAATCTAAGTAATATTTTGAGATTCTGATGTGGTCTAAGCTTATTGACCAGTGAAATCATGGGGGCACTGATCAACTATTTGTCTAGTTTGCACCGCTTCCTAATCTTACAAATATTGAATAGTTTCCACAAGCCCACACTACTGTGGTATATTTTCACGTAGCCTATAAGTTCCTCACGGACTCCTTCCTACTAACGTCCAAACTTAAGTCCTGTCTTCCAACAGGCTAGTTTGGGTCGTAGATTTTTTTCGAGCTGAATTCTATTCTGTTTGACCTTATAACCTGACAACTGTCAAATAAATCCGACTGTAACTGCTTATAACACAGGGGTGTGAGCTGCTTGTTCCAATTAAAATCACTGGTGTTGTCAGTTAGTAGAAGGCTCTATGTTAGCCATATCCATATGAGCCCGGCCAACTATTATCAGAATAATGGTAGATGGGTTTTTGGAAACCAGAGTCATAGTTATTGACCCCGGATGATTGCGCAATCAGTGCTGTGTCCCAATAATAACATGTGACTAATATTTCAGTAGGGTCTAAGTATTTCGGAATGCCGCATTCCGGTTTGTTCTAGAAATTTTTCGCCGTTCGTGCCGTATTCATGAAATTTGTTATTAAGTTAACATCTTCCACTGCCTGCAGTTATTTGTCGTCTGGAGTGCAAATAACTCATTGCTTCATATAATTTTAATTGAATTGGTAGTGTTGACCTTTTTTTAATGCTGGCAAGAAAACTGGTAGCAAATGTTAATGAAATAGCTCAACATCTCTTAAATAGAATAAGTAAATATAAGCAAATGTAATGTTCATTGTGTAAAAATTGTTTTGCGTTAACTTAGCTCCATTAAAGTGTATGTACTTGTATGAAAACTTGGAGCTATCATTTTTTATCAAACCGACAACCACGAAATGCTTGTCTACTACCCATTCATGTCCACTCCGCCTAGTGAGGGAGCGTGTGTTGAAATTTATAGAAATGGGTAAGTAAGCGAATTCAGTAATGCGATAAGCTCCGATTATTCTAGACGATATTTTATCTTTGTGTTGGCCTGTTTATCTCAAACTAGTGTCCTGTACGCAGTGTACTACGAGTGTCGTCCCAGCGGACTAAACATCATGCTTTACAGGACGTGGCTCTAAGTAGAAGCAGGCGGCAGTCCCGCTGTAGCTTTCCTTGACATCATAAATGTAAAGGACTTCTCTAACATAGGATTCTTTCTATTTTCATTCTTCTGACCGAACTGCTTCTCCTAATGATCTTTTTACTGATCCACTTATTCCAATTTGTCTTATCAGTACCAACCTCTGATTTTGTTGCGCATATATTTCGTTGATGCTTTGTGACAAGATTTGTGTTAAAAGATGACAGATTATTTACTTGATTATAAAAAGTAAGGAACAAAAATGAGAAAACAACACAACATAATAGTTAAGATTGGTCGGTTTTTGTCTGTTACTAACAAAATAATATAAGGGCATGAGGTTGTCGACCATAAAGTCATAATCAATAAAAATAAATGAGTAATAACCAAAGTACAGAGTTAATTGAAATTTAAGTTGACATCGTGAAAGAGTGGTGTTAGGATTTACTATTTTAAAAACAGTAACAGTTTTGGACTTCTGTGTTCAAACAGCAAAAATGGAGGGCATGATATTGAATTGTACAATTAATATCGCCATAGGAAATCCCAAACATCTGTTAGGAAAGAGCATGTCTTCATGGATCTTGGGTTCAAGGCGCAGGATATTTCTAATAGACCTGACAAAATGATTCAAGTAGAACTAGAAATGTGGTTCTCCACAGGTCAGTTGTTTTTAGCGTGTAACTGGATGTTTAAAGCAGATTAGTACCCTTCGGAGGTCACCAAAGTCGTTTACGACTTGCCGTATAATAAGTACGTAAGAAAGACCAAAAGATGAGCATCTACAAGGTTTTCTAAACATGCTCCTCAAGAGCTGTAGTTGGAAGGAATAAGAGTATTCTCAAGTACAGTCATCAAACGTCTAGTAGATAATAGGTATCGCAAAGATGGGAAATAACTAACAAGCAGCGGAAACCATTTGTTTTTCTGAGGCAAGTGACCTATGTATGCAGTGAGAAATCGTAGTCAACCCTTGTTTGCCAATTACATAATCTCCGTTGTGTTTCATAATTTAAAATATAAAAAATCCTGTAGTTTATATCACCTAGGTGGCTTGACTATCACTGATTTATCTACAATCCCTGTTCGTTGACTGCTATCATTTATAACTTCATCCCCTTTCATTACTTTTTTTTCAACATAAAAATATCAATCGGTCCTAATTATCATGTTAAATGGGTCGTATTCTCATCTTGTTTCTTATGTCATTTAGAACTAAACATAATTAATTGTGGTGTTTTAAACTCTTTATGATGATGTGAGTAAGGCCGTTTTCAGCTAATTGGGGCCCTTAAAATGTATAGAACTCATGTTATTCTGTGAAACGTGTTCTCGCTTTATTTAAGTTGTTATTATATGTTAAGTCTATTATGACTTTATGTCCGGCTTTTTATCACGTGATTTGTCTACCAATCAAAATTCGAATTATACAATCTTAGCACTACCAAACCAATGACGTTCGACCGGTATGAGCAGCCTAGCGTCCTTATTGGTCCTATGTACGCCTAGACCGTCCACTTGAGTCCAGAACACCAAATACTAGCTTCCAATATGCAAATCGAATATTTTATTTCAGACATACTGGGTATATATATCAATCAAACAGACCGCAACGCACCATAAAATAGGAAATTACATTTGTACACAATAAAGCCAAAAAGTGGCTGTGAACGTGGGAGGCAGTAGTTAATAAACTGAACATAGCTTAAGAACGGTAAATCGTACAATAATAAATTATAGGTTAAAATAGAGCTTATAACAAGGGGAATATAGATATAGATAATCTAGTTACCGAATATTTATACCATGAGAATATATAAATAATAATAGTCAATTAATATGTCTCAGAAGTTACTCGTGATTTAATCCTCGCTCGGATATAACAAAGTTGAATGTATCCTTTGGTCGTGTGTCTTAGTACGATGATTCTCGTTTGAGTTTTCGGCTGGAGTAAGTCGTTATGAACTATTGTTTTATGTACAGGAGTTATTTGTCAGTGCAGTGCATAGCGTCCGGTATTTGTTTGTTAGTACAGACTGCCTAAAACTAGTTAAGAGTTTATCTACTTGATGTCCGTTAGTGCAACTTTGTTGCAATAATAGTTTTATGTAGTAGGATAAAAATCACTCACTGAGTAGTGGTGAGCTTGAAAGGAGTTTGAAGTAAATACACCCCTGCCAACGTCATCGGCCGTATGATACCTGCTTTTCACTTCATT
Source organism: Schistosoma intercalatum (assembly GCA_944470365.2). Lineage (NCBI taxonomy): Eukaryota > Metazoa > Platyhelminthes > Trematoda > Strigeidida > Schistosomatidae > Schistosoma > Schistosoma intercalatum. Next base: position 5,891,202 of record OX103725.1, read on the forward strand.
TGAAATTCCTTAGTCACATGACAGCAACTACATAAGTAGGCAGTTCCTGCTTTGACGATAAAAAGTTACAAATCAATTTGATGACATCCGAGTTTGATATTAATTTTAAATTGATATGTAAAGAAGAATTTAATATATTTGTCCACAATAAGCCCAACGTTGTGTGATGCATATGCATGGAAAGCTTTTGTATTTTATGTCAATCAATAATCTATTTTGACTTGGTCTGTTCATGACTGACAGTCGAAGAAACTTAAATTTCACGACATCATTAGGCAAATAATACTGACTAAGGAATGTAACTACGAACTTTCCTGACATCCATGAATATAAGCATATACGAGTGTGATCTGTTAGAAAAATTTTCTGAGTGTATTTCGTCGTGTGAAAATGTCTGGGGTATGTCATTTCCCCTCTAAAAATCCGCAATGTCTCAGAACTGGTTCGTATTGATGCCTAATTTGACTACAGTGAGTGAGGTAATCAGATGTCGATAATTCGACCAACTCCGATTAGTCGGCGGCCAATAGGACCCCGACATGAATACAAAATGCCTGCATAGTGTTGTATTCGGAGATTATTTGTAGACTTATTACATAAATGTTACTTTTATCATAAACCTTCATCCGACTTTTGGCTACTACTATACGCTATACTATACTTAATTTGTTCCCAATCTATTAGTAACAGCCTCCTACACTCACAGACACTTTTGTCTTGATTCTGTGTGACTAATTTCTTTATCTCATGGTATGATTCTGTCCGGTCTGCTGGTATATTTGAAATATATTATTGTTATGTCCAGATAATCATAAAGAATGGTAACTTTTGGGATCCATTTATGGACCAATACTATGCGTAAATTTTTACTATATAATTGTTGAATAAATAAAGTATTCATATTTATGTCCCTCTTATTATGAGCTTTATTTTGACTTATGAACTATTATTATACGATTTACCATTCTTGAATTATGCCGTCACATTTGGCCAAATCTTGTACAAATGTTTCCTAGTTTATGGTATATGATGTGGTCTGTCTGGTTGGTATATAAACAGAGTATGTTTGAAATAAACCATTCATATTACAGAGGCTGAGATTGGTGTTCTGGGCTTAACTGGCTGGGCTATGCAGGAAGCAGAACCGATAAGTACTCTAGATTGATCGCACGGGTTTTTATGCGTCATTGGTCCGGTCGATAATTCACTGCTCTAATTGGCGGTATCGTTACGTTATACGTTAACAGGGCACACATGCTACAAGTTATAACAACTATCCCCACAGTGGAGGCGGATATTGCGTTCTGGACTAGGCTAGGCTAGAAGATACTATATCGAGGACCAATAAGGATTCAGAGTTGACACAGGGCTGTTGTTACTGCTTGACATGTCATTGGCTTATCACATGTCACAGGAGTCGATGTTCTGGTTCGCGACTTCGTCACGTATTTGACAGGGGTATAAGTCATAACACCTAGTTCCTGCCAGCTTCTGTACCACGGGTTTCGAATATCCACTGTTTGTCAACTAGAGAGTGAGTATACTGACAACAGTTCGATAATGTAATAAGAAGACGAAGATTATCAGAACTATGTGATATATTAGCACAATACATTTCGAACAATCTGATCACGCATATACTTGTTAAGAGCATTTACATATAAAAATGAAAAGTCAACTAGACTGGAAACGGGGTAAGAGGAAGTAAGGATAATGATAAGAGTAATAATAATAATGTGAACACAAGGAGTGAACTTTTTATATATCAGCGGTAAATCAACTCGAATTAAAATTCAGACGACATAAGAATGAGCACAAAATGAATCAATAATATGTAACAGAGCAGTTTTAATTGAACTACATTGCACTAGGTTTCTCATCAAACATAATCTGATGCAAGCTCGACCATTTGTATGTAACTTGTAGACTCACTTTAACGCGGCAATTAAGCACGTGCTAACATCCTTGCCTCTTAGTTACATATGTGATGAAATAAGACAACCTGGTTACTCTACGTAGAGTACGATCAATAGGATCCAAGGTAGATCTTGACATTTCTTGCTCGTGCATCAGAACGAAAGAACTGTGCGTAATTCTTGGCACTTCGACTTTATAGTTGACATGTTGTCAAACACTTCATCAGAACCGTCTCCGGTAGTCAGATCTTTTTCAGATTTGTATAGTAAGGACAGAAGGTTTACAGTTTATGTTATTCATTTTCTAGTATGCTTCTGTGAGTGCCCAGTCTTTTCTTGAATGAGTCAATTGAAGGTACGGACACCACTGCTCCGGGTAATAGGCTCCAAGAATTGACGACTCGGTGTGAAAACCTGTATGCCACTGGTATTTTGTTCGTTCTTGGCTTTTCTACTCGCTGTCAATGTCCTCTAGTGAGAAGGAAAAGAGAGGACATATTAGATCGAAAATCATTTCTTAGTATTATATACATCACAATCAGATTACCTCTTAATCTTCTATAAGACAGAGTAAGGAGGTTTAGCTTTACAAGCTGATCTCTGTATGGTACACCCCGGAGTTCTGGAATTGCATGGGTGGCTGCCCTCTGTACTTTTTCCAGGATATCCGAGTCACCTTTTAAACAGGAGCTTGCAGCTTGAACGCAGCTCTCATGCTTAGTTCGCACTAAGGTTGTGTATACTGTAATGAACATGGAAGTATCTAACTTGGTGGATGTCCGTCTTAAAGCCCAGAGGGTTATAAACCTCTCCAGGTAGCGGGCCGTGATCTTAAGATCATGATCACCCCCAAGGTCCTTGTGAGTCCGGAACACGGGTACAAGCACTTCCCCTATGCTGTACCTATTAACCTTTGTATCCCCAAAGTGCACGCAGATACACTTTGCCGCGTTGATAGGCATCAGCCACTCCTTTGACCAGTTAGTCAATAAGAACAGTGTCCTTATAGCATTCCTACTTTTATAGAACCAGAGCAGATAGTTTACAACCAGTTGTGAGGAATTCACTATTTATGATTAGAGATTTATTATCTCTAATCTTCAAATTATTACACTCAAGAATAGGAAGTTGATGACCAGTAATATACGGAATAGAAACTTTGGTAAACTTAACTGAAGTAGATGGATTTAATGACTTCAACCTTCCAACTTAAGTGATGGACTTATTACTGTCTCTCAACATTAAGATCGTGAAAAGTACCAGTAGACAGATTTAATCGTTTTTGATCCCAAGCAGCCAAAAAAGGGAGAAAACGCGCTAGAATGTCGCCTTTTTCGCCGGTCCGGGGGAAATAATGCGGGTAACCCCCTTTTCACTGAATAATATTATGCAGAGAATTACTGAAAGTTGTAAATAAGAATGGTGTGTGACTATCAGAACCATCCAAGTTATTTGGATCCGATTTGAAGAGTTTAGTATTACTTTCGTCCAAATGAACAGTAGTTTTACAAACCGAGTGGATGTACATCCACTGGATACGTATCCAACTTTACCACATTTGAAGCACTTAGTATGAAGAAAGAAACATGACTTGAGCAGGTGAAATTTATTACAGGATAAACGTTTGCTAAATCTGTGCTAACTTGAGTAACCTGTTTTGCAATTCTTCGCCAAATCATTCTTCATGATTCCATGAGAATCAGAGCCACATCTGACCAGCGCGGGCTTGAGCAACCTTGGGAATGTAGATCACGAGGGTTAAGAAGTGTATTATAAATTTTCCCTGACCTAAAATCAAACTCACTGACTGCTGATGCGTCTTGTTACCGTTTCACCTGGACCATCTTACTGGTCAGTTACAGCAAACCTGACTACTTACACACACCGACTGTATCAACTGAGACGGCGTGTAATGCAATTATAAGCTTTATCACAAGGTTAGTCGATGTGCATAATGGTGGAAATGGTTGTGGACGGAATAGAAGAAGCTTTCGCTCAACAGGCTTCCGTGTCTAGTAGCAGGGGATCACCGGTACCTCCAGGCAGAAAACTAGGTATATTAACAATAATAGAAGAAAAAAGAAATTGGTAGATCATGGTAAGATATTATCCTTAGTCCTTAAGAGAAGTTCAATTTTCCTGTTAAAGGACTCCTGGGAAGTAGCTTGGACTAGCTCGGCCGGCAGCGGATTTCAGCATTTGACAACTCTTAGGGAGTGGAACTTGTGCCTACAGTCCGTTCTGCTATGTCGTGTCTCCAGTTTTCGGGTGTTACCTCTTAGGTTAGTGTTGGAACTAAGCTTAAGTAGGTGTTTGAGAGGATGTTCAGAAGTGTTAAGGATACTGTAAGCCATCAGAAAGTCACCTCTAAGACGTCTATACTCTAATGGATAAAGATTAAGTGATTGGAGGCGCTCTTCATAAGGCATGAATTTTAGTTCCCGAACTGGCTCGCCGTTGGATACGCTCCGCAGTGTCCTTATCCTTTCAGAGTGAGGGGGAAATACTTTGTTTCCGTACTCCAGATGAGGACGAATAAAACTGTTGAAGATTATGTGGAAAGTTCTTCCGTCAAACTGGCCGAAAATGCGCTTCAATGTTACCAGTGCAAGGTTTGCTCAAAAGGCATTTTCGTCACAGCGTTAGACTCCAAATATTAGGGTACCAGCACTCCTAAATCTTTTTCAACTTGGGATACTACCAGAGAGGAGTTTCTTAAGTTATGACTGTAGTCTGCGACATGTCTCAGATGGACTACTTTACACTTTGAAGTGTTGAAGGTAAGTCCGTTATCGTCTGCCCAACTTTGAAGTCGAGTCAGATCCCCCCGAAGTGCCAGTATATACTCTCGGTTACGTATCTCTCCCCAAAGTTTCACGTCGTCGGCAAAAAGTAATAAGTCAGACGATACTTGTTGTGGAAGATTATTTATATAAATCAAGAAGTGAAAAGCTCCTGTTATTGAGCCCTGGGGGACCTCACTAGGTCATTCCATAGTCTAAGAGATAGTGAAACTAAGCCTGACCTTAAAATGTTGATTTTTAGATATGAAGTGAGTCAGTCAATTAGAGGCGATTTGACACCCAGTCATTCGAGCTTATTGATAAGACATGTATTGTTAACCTTATCAAAAGTTTTTGAGAAATTTAGGTAGATGATATCAACCCTTTCCTTGTGATCAGGGATGGTTGTCCATCTGTCCACCGCAGTCAGTAGGTATGTTATACAAGAATGATCTTTCCTGAAGCCATGCTGTTGGGGTGAGAAGAAATTTAAGGACAGTAAATAGTCATTTATACCATCGCATATCAGGGACTACATGATTTTCGAAGGTATTGAGAGAAGAGCCAGCGGTCAGTAACTTGAAGGTTCGGTGCGTCCACCTCGTTTGAAAATCGGTGATGTTACCCAGCTTCCAATTTTCCGGTAATTTTCCTCGATTTAGCGGGTGTGAGAACAACACGCTAAGCGGCGTTGCCAGGATTGAGGCTGCTTCCCTCAGTATGGCGGAATGGACCATGTCCGGGCCAGGAGAAGTGTCTAATCTTAAGTGCTGCAGTTTCTGGAACACCAAGTCAGCGCTTAGATTCACTTCGGAAAGTTCTGTGGAATTTCAAACGAAACTGTCATCAGTAAAGTTAATGTCGGTCAGTTGAAATGTCTGGGAGTTATGTTCAGCCAGAAGGTTAGCGGCGTCGCCATTCTAGTTGGTCGGGCCGTTAAGACCTACCAGCTGGGAATCTCCAGTTTCGGCTTGACGAACAGAGGCTGCATAACGGAATAAACTTTTAGGATTAGAGGCGAATTTGTTCATAAGCTTTGTCTGGTACTGAAGCCTATCTTCTCTTATTGCCTTCGTGCATATGTTCCTTATATGTTTATATTGCCTGTACGCTCCGTCGTTGTCAGTTTATTTGTATTCCACCCAACAGTGTCTTTTGCGGTTTAGCAGGCGAAGGGTACGGTTCTTGATTATTGTAGGTGGCTTGCAGCTTTTGGGAACGGAGGAATACTTCAAAAGTCACACAATATCCTAGGCTTCTGGAAGTTTACGAAATTATGCTAAATATGGTTCCAGTTATTGTGCCCAACAAAGGACCTGACCATTCTGATGGGAGATTTCAATGCCAAGGTTGGAACGGACAACACTGGATATGAAGACATCATGGGACGACACGGACTGGCAGAAAGAAACGAAGATGGTGAGAGATTTGCAAATCTATGTGCCTTCAATAAGCTGGTCATAGGCGGCACCATGTTCCCACATGAACGCATTCACAAAACCACATGGACTTCACCGGATCACACCACGCAAAACCAAATCGACCATATTTGCATCAACAAAACGTTCAGGAGGACTATAGAGGACGTGAGAACCAAGAGAGGAGCTGATATAGCATCAGATCATCACTTGCTGGTCGCCAGGATGAAATTGAAACTCAAGAAACACTGGACAACGGGGCGGACAATATCACAAAAGTTCAATACGGCCTTTCTTCAGGATACTAACAAACTCAACAAATTCAAGATAGTCCTCAGCAACAAGTTCCAGGCCTTTCATGATCTACTCAATGGAGAACGAACTACTGTGGAGAGCAACTGGAAGGGGATGAAAGAGGCAATCAATTCAACATGTCATGAGGTCCTGGGTCACAAGAAGCACCATCACAAGGAATGGATCACTGTTGATACACTGGATAAGATTCAAGAAAGGAGGAACAAGAAGGCAGCAATCAATACCAGCCGAACAAGAGAAGAAAAAGCCAAGGCACAAGCTGAATACACAGAAGTAAACAAACAAGTGAAGAGGAGCATCAGAACCGACAAAGGTAAATATGTGGAAGATTTAGCAATGACGGCGGAAAAGGCTGCAAGAGAAGGAAACATGAGAGAACTGTATGACACAACAAAGAAACTCTCTGGAAATCGCCGCATATCAGAACGACCAGTGAAAAGCAAGGAAGGCGTGGTAATCACCAACATTGAAGAGCAACAAAACAGGTGGGTAGAACACTTCAAAGAACTCTTGAATCGACCAGCTCCACTGAACCCACCCAACATCGAAGCAGCACCCACGAACTTTCCAATCAATGTTGGCCCACCAACAATTGAAGAAATCAGCATGGCCATCAGACAAATCAAGGGTGGCAAAGCAGCAGGACCGGACAATATCCCAGCAGAGGTTTCGTGCCTTAAAGTAACCCTCGTGCTATTGATAGAAGAAACCAGACAAGTAGTGAATAGGTCTTTATTTCGATCTTAGCGCGGTCACAGTGGAGCGTGGGATTATTTGTTCAGACAAACAAAGGCTCTCAACATTCAATATAAGATAATAGGGAATATGACGCTTATACAAAACGAGGAAGTGAATGGATACTTGAACAATACTGTTTTGGCATATGCTTGGTTGTTTGGGGTCAACTCTTAACCAACCAACCTAAGCTGTTACATTAGCTTCCCCCTAGAATCGATTAACCTAACTATCGAAATTACCTTAGTTCTATTTCTCATCCCAAGGGAAAATTATCAACTCGCTGTCAACGATAGTCCATGGATGGCTCTTCTTTACTAGCTTGTCATCTTATTTTGTAGCATGTGATTTCTTCTACAACTATCGCCGATGGTTTGCTGCGTGCTTTCAAGAGAAAGTGTGAGAATGTGGAATAAGAATATCTGAGGAAGTGCCGGGAGCGGGCTACCCAACACCATGTTGTTGAGGTATGATTTTTCCGTGCTCAGACCGGCTATCAGGTGTTTACTCATCTTCCTCTTGAATCGCCCTCAAGTAAAAAGTAAAGAAGAATCTACTTCAAAGGTAATGGTGAAAATCAAGCAAACCTGAAGAACTGCTCCACTGCCTGCATAAAATAATAAGATACAAAATGGAAATACATAAATGTAATTGATAATTGTTCGGTTCCATGTAAGTGCTTGGTCTCCAGAACGGATTGGTATTCTGGAAGAGAATAGACATAGTGTAGATATCATGTGTACGAAAAACCATGAAAACAAAAAACTACTCTTTTGTAATGCATATATGTAAAAGGGTGAACTTGCTAGAGGTTGGACTCTTTAACAAAATCGATCAAACGCGTGACCTTGAGCCTGTGATGACCGCGTTTTACAACTAAGTGCGTAACCAAGGGTGCATCAGAATACTCCACAAAACGGAAAAGAATATACGGTTAAGAAGCAAAGAAAATTGTGTAGAGTATGCGGATCAAGTACAGCTTTGTCAAATACCCTTTTCTTGTTTGATTTAGGTGTGCATGATATATTGAAGCAATATATCGTCAATTCATCCAAGTAACGAATTGGTTTGCACCTCAGAAGTGTGTAAGTCCTATTACTCATTAGTATTATGAGTGATTAATTGGTGTAAGGAAATATTGAAGTCTTTTCCTCCGTGGTCTGACGTGGCTTAACGGCTAAGCACGCGGTCTAGCATTCAGGAGGGCAGAGGTTCGAGTGTGTGTGGGGCCTGCGTTTTTGTTCACCACACCCACCTTTAATACGATGTTTGTTGCCCGTAAGTCACGCACATATGAGAGAAAAGTGACAAGAGGACAGACTGATATATCAAAGTGCCATATTGGAAAAGTATAAGTTCTTCGTTCACATGAATATTATTACTATAGAAAAAAAACTACAAGTTTAGTAAATTTCCATTTTACGTTATATTTAAACCAAAGAATATATATATATATCAGTTATTGACATAAAATGTCTTTTTTATAACGCTAATGTTAAGTTCCAGGACTTTGTATGGGCCACTAATAATAATTGGTTTAACGTTAGCATAGTCGTGATATTCATATTGTCAGTTCAATGTTATGATTACTAAACAGTTTCCTTATAAGTTGTTTAAAATTAGGTATGTGGATTAAATGCGGCTGACATAGTAACCTTACAGTAACGCACTGTACTATATCTTCACGGTTATTGATTCTTAAATGTCAGAAATTAAAAAAATCTGAATATTGCCAATAAAGATGAGTTATATGATCACACTAAAAAGCATGCTGCAGGGAAACTGGTAAGTCATTACGTAAGTTTCCTAAACATGAAAAAAAACGATGAGAACTTTAATAAGTACTTGACCATGGTTTAATCCAAAATGTTTTGTCTAGAAAATTACTTATTAATAGTAGTATTAATCGTATCAAGCTACTAAACATATCCCCAACCGAAAACTTTTAGAAGTAGTTCATATGGTATATATGTATAGCCAGTTTACGTGAAAAATATATATAAATATATAAGAAATATAGCCAACATAGTTAATTAACCAGAAAAAGAAATTATAAAACTCGCCTGGGTTGCTTTTTGAATTCGTTGTATTTGCCAGTGTTAGTTGTATAAGTTTGATTAAAATCCTCAGCCACCGTTTCGGAATACCTAGCTTATGTGTCCAGTATTTAAGAAAAAAATTTAACATAACACTTATATATCAAAGGTAAAAGGTCTGGGGAGTTGTCGGTGAGGCGGAATGAGGAAAAAATATTATTTTTAAGTAGATGCAGGGTGTGATTAGCTGCGTGGTTAGATTTTATCCTGCAGCCGAAACTGTCAACATCCTTGACTGACTAATTGGATGTGCCCAGCGAACCGTTTTAGTCATTTGTAAAGATTTATTATCTTTACATTTCGATTCCGTAATGGATTTGTTAGTTAAACGATCTAACAACACGTATGGTGGTTCATGATCCAGATAAGCCGGCTTTAGCCTATCAATACTTACTGTGTCGATGTTTCCGTGTTTTTCTATCATGAAATATTTAGATTTTCTTGAGACGACTTTGAAATGACCTTCAAATGGAGGACTGAGTGGTGCTTTTATTTTGTCACATCTTATCCAGACGTGCGTGCAATTGCTTAGGTCTTTACGTATATATACGGCGCGCGATTGTTCACGAGTATTAATCGGCTTAAGTTTAGACATGTGGTCCCGTAGTTGATCTACATAATTTTCTAAATTAAGTTTTTGACTGTTAGTATTAGGGTTAATAAATTCACCTGGTAGTCTCAGAGTTGTTCCGAAAACCAGTTCCGCAGCTGAACACTGTGCGTCAGTTTTGACGGATGTTCGTATTCCCAACATAACTAACGGTAGGAATTCTGTCCACTGATTGGGGTTTGAGTGAGATATAAGGGCGGTTTTTAGCTGACGGTGAAAACGTTCTACCATCCCATTAGCCTGAGGATGATATGCAGTGCAGCGTATCCTATTGGAGCCTAGAAGTTTAGCCAAGTTATTAAATAGTTCGGATTCGAATTGCGCTCCTCTATCCGTCGTTATTGTTATGGGTGTACCAAAAATGGTTACCCAGTTCTGCATGAAAACTTTGGCTACTGTTTCCGCTGTGATGTCCGCTATCGGAATGGCTATAGGGAATCTGGTAAATCGATCTATACATGTAAAAAGATAATTAAAACCGTTTGAACGTGGTAAAGGACCTACCAAGTCGATATGCACATGGGCAAAACGTGCATCTGGTTGCGAGAAAACACCTATGGGTGAATTTGTGTGACGATTAATCTTTGATTGTTGACATGCTGAACACTCTCTAACCCATTTGTGTACATCCTTCTGTAAATTCGGCCATATATATCTGGCATTGATTAGTTTTGTTGAAGCTTTCGCGCCAGGATGAGACAAAGAATGAAAGTTATTATATATCAACTTTCGCATATTTTTGGGAACGAAAGGTCGCGGCATTGCCTTGGTCGTGTCACAATAAATTAGAATACCATCGATAGGTGATGGGAATTGTTTTAAATTAAGACTTGAATTGTTTGTTTTAAGTAGGTTTTGCAATTCTAGGTCCTGCTCTTGTTCGTGTCTTAACGTCTCGAAGTTTAATGTAGACTGCTGTAGCACGTTCATTTCTAGTCTGGATAAAGCATCTGCCGCCTGATTGTCCTGACCTTTGACATGTCGGATATCGCTTGTGAACTGTGATATATAGTCAAGGTGTCGGACTTCTCGAGGTGAGTATTTATCAGCTCTCGCTTTTAGTGCATTCGTTAGTGGCTTGTGATCCGTAAAGACTATAAATTCCCTACCTTCTAACATGTGTCGGAAGTGTTTAATGGTTAGGTAGATTGCAAGAAGTTCTCGCCCGAAGGTAGAATACCTTGTTTCGGCTGGAGCGAGTCTTTTCGAGAAGAAAGCAATTGGTTTCCAGGCGTTTTTAACCAGTTGGTTAAGGGTACCGCCTACTGCTTTATCTGAAGCATCCACCATCAAAGCAAGTGGGGAAAGAGAATTCGGATATATCAACGTAGTTGCTTGAGCCAGTTTATCTTTAAGCTGTTTAATAGCTTCGATGGCGTCAGAAGACAGTTTGAATTCTTTTGGTTTTCCTTTAAGTGAATCTGTCAAAGGTTGCATTAATTGTGCACAACCTGGTATGAATCTGCGATAGAAGTTAATTAGGCCTAGAAAACTTCTCAGTTGTGTTAGAGAACTAGGTACGGGGTATTGTTTGATAGTATCCACTTCTTTTTTTATAGGTTTAATCCCTTCTGGGCTTATTGTGTGACCGAGAAATTCTAAAGTTTGAACACCGAAAACACACTTACTTTGATGTATGTTTATTCCATGTTCATCCAGTCTTTTCAACACTGCTTGTACATGCTGTTCGTGTGATTGCAAATCGGGGCTGGCAATTAACAAGTCGTCTATATACCCCTGCGCAAATGGCATATCTCGAAGTAGATTATCTATGAATCTTTGAAATGTCTCTGCCGCATTTCTCAGGCCGAATGGCATGCGTACAAACTCGAATAAGCCAAAGGGTGTAGTAATAGCTGTCTTGGGAATGTCTTCATCAGCCACCGGGATATTGTGATATGCCCTGACTAAGTCAATTTTAGTGAATATGTTCATACCCTGTAAACCGTTGGTGAAATCTTGGATATGAGGTATTGGGTACCTATCAGGTACGGTTTGACGGTTTAGGGCTCTGTAATCCCCGCACGGTCGCCAGTCACCTTCATTCTTCTTTGGGACCATATGCAAAGGGGATGCCCATTGACTATCAGAGGGACGGATGATACCCAGTTGTAGCATATAATCAAACTCGGCCCTAGCGATTTTGAGCTTATCTGGTGCTAGTCTCCTGGGTTTTGCAAACACCGGTGCACCTTCGGTTTTGATAGTGTGACTCACTTTTAGTTTGTCCTTAGAAGGCTGTGGGTTTGGTTTAGTTAAGTTTGGAAATTCCGCGAGTATATCCTGAAATTTCGCTGTTGTTACTGGGGGAGTTTGAATCAAGTTAAGAGAGCTGACGTGACTTTCTTTGCCTTTTGTGTAATACGAAGTTTCTTTTAGTGTTAATCGCCGTTTCTTGGTGTCAACTAGAAATTTGTATCTCTCTAGAAAGTCCATCCCTAGTATTGCCAGATCTAGGTCGGCTACCGTGAAAACCCAAGGGAATTGCCTCCTGAACCCCAAATCTAGGGTTAAAGTTTTCTGCCCAAATGTCGCAATTTTAGTTTTATTTGCAGCTTGAAGTGTAATTGATGATGTTTCTCGACTCAGCTCAGTTTTATTTCGAGGGATGATGCTAAGAGCAGCGCCAGTATCCACCAAGAAATTCAAGCCCGAGTTTCTGTCTCTAACATAAAACAAGCGACTGTTTAGGCGCACCTCCTCAGTCGTCGCGACCTGGGGAGGGGTCACTCGTTTCCCGCTGTCTTAGAATTATGCTTAGGCCAGGCGCATGGTGGCATGCACTTGGTTGAGTTGACACCAAACTTCCAGTGGTACCAACAAAACTGCCCAGATTGTCTGGACATTTGTGACTTGGATCGTGGTCGTTGTGGTGACCTGCTCCTGTTTCTATGACCCATTTGCATTCTGGTGACAGCCTCAGTGAGACTCTTAACACTCGCAATGAGTCCTTCTATTACGGGGTCTTTTGCTGGTTTTACTTTTTGTGTGTGATTTATTGTGCCTGATCCAGTTGGAGGACCTCTTTCCATTATTCTGTCGGCTATACGCGCTAAATGAGATAATGAGGTTTCATGGTCCTGTGCATCCAAACAGTGTTGGACGTAGCATGGGAGAGCTTGTATCCATCCTTGTTTTAGGACTGCTTCACCCACTGTGTTATCACCCACTAAGACTTGGAGGTGACGTAAAAACTGTGACGGCGACCGATCACCTAGTGTTTCACCTTGAAAACGTCTTTGGATTCTTTGACTATCTGATAATGATAAACGGTTCATTATCTCTCGTCTTAAGATGGTGTATGGTTGTGGTGATGGTGGACTTAAAATCAAGTCACGGACTTCTTTGGCGACTGAAGGAGGAAGGATAGAACACAAGTCTCTATAGCGAATCCCTTCAGATTTGATATTGTGTCTCGTGAAATAATGCTCTAGTTGAGTAAACCACAACTCAGGATCACTACGATCAAATTCTGGAAGTCGGGATTTCGTAGTCATAACAGTGTCTATCTCCACTGGTGACAAATCCTCCAGATTATGGGTTTCTATTGAGTCTGACATGAGGTATGTGACAAATATAGCAATAAAGTTAGCACAAAAAGTGGTTACTATAACACGAATAACTTAAGATAATACGGAATAAACTAGTTATATACTCAAATTAGTTTACGGATAATCAGGTCTACTTTTACGATTAAGTAAAAAAATGTTAATAACAGAAATGAGGTTAAATTTGTGTTCAAAAAGGGCTCATCAATTTCGTGCCTTAAAGTAACCCTCGTGCTATTGATAGAAGAAACCAGACAAGTAGTGAATAGGTCTTTATTTCGATCTTAGCGCGGTCACAGTGGAGCGTGGGATTATCTGTTCAGACAAACAAAGGCTCTTAACATTCAATATAAGATCATAGGGAATATAACGCTTATACAAAACGAGGAAGTGAATGGATACTTGAACAATACTGTTTTGGCATATGCTTGGTTGTTTGGGGTCAACTCTTAACCAACCAACCTAAGCTGTTACAGAGGCACTAAAAACAGAGGTAGCGGTAATTGCAACGATACTCCACATTCTCTTCAATGAGATTTGGGATGAGGTACAAGTACCAACAAACTGGAAAGAAGGACTTCTGATCAAAATACCGAAGGAAGGCGATCTCAGCAAGTGTGATAACTACAGGGGCATCACTCTTCTCTCAATACCGGGAAAAGTCTTCAACAGAGTATTGTTAAACAAGATTAAGGACTGCGTAGACGCCCAACTTCGTGACCAACAGGCAGGATTCCGTAAGGGTAGATCGTGTACAGACCAAATCGCAACTCTACGGATCATTGTGGAACAATCAATTGATTGGAATTCATCACTCTACATCAACTTCATTGACTACGAAAAGGCATTTGATAGCGTGGACAGAACAACACTATGGAAACTTATTCGACACTACGGCGTACCTCAGAAGATAGTCAATATCATACAGAGTTCATATGATGGATTACACTGCAAAACCGTGCATAGAGGACAGTTGACAAAGTCTTTCGAAGTGAAGACCGGTGTTAGGCAAGGTTGCTTATTCTCACCCCTTCTCTTTCTGCTAGTGATCGACTGGATCATGAAGACGTCAACGTCTGAAGGGAAGCGCAGGATACAATGGACATCTAAGATGCAGTTGGATGATCTAGACTTCGCAGATGATCTGACCCTTCTATCCCAAACGCAACAACAGATGCAGGAGAAGACGAACAGTGTGGCAGCAACCTCAGCAGCAATAGGTCTCAATATACACAAGGGGAAAAGCAAGATTTTCCGATACAACACAGCATGCACCAATCCAATCACAATTGACGAAGAAGATTTGGAAGATGTAAAAACCTTTACATATTTGGGCAGCATCACTGATGAACATGGTGGATCTGATGCAGATGTGAATGCGCGGATCGGCAAAGCAAGAGCAGCATATTTACAACTGAGGAACATCTGGAACTCAAAGCAACTGTCAACCAACACCAAGGTCAGGATTTTCAATACAAATGTCAAGACAGTTCTACTGTATGGGGCAGAAACCTGGAGAACTACGAAAGCCATCATCCAGAAAATACAGGTGTTCATTAACAATTGTCTACGCAAAATACTTCAGATCCATTGGCCGGACACTATTAGCAACAACGTACTGTGGGAGAGAACAAACCAGATTCCAGCAGAGGAAGAAATCAGGAAGAAGCGCTGGGAGTGGATAGGACACACATTGAGGGGAGCACGCAACTGCGTCACAAGACAAGCCCTCACATGGAATCCTCAATGCCAAAGGAAAAGTGGACGACCAAAGAACACATTACGTCGAGAAATGGAGATAGACATGAGAAAAATGAACAAGAATTGGATGGAATTGGAGAAGATGTCCCAGGACAGAGTGGGTTGCAGAATGCTGGTCAGCGGCCTACGCTCCATTGGGAGTAACAGGCGGAAGTAAGTAAATGTGAATATCCAATCACATTCGTGGCAAATGCTTCTAATGTTCCTAAATGTCTCTATGAAGCTCCTGTTCAGTGTTGATCATATTCATTTTCCTAGGGTTTATGTCCTTCTAGAGACTTCAGAAAGAGGTATTTCGGGACTCTCTTGACACTAAATAGTAGTATTTTTAGGTTTTGGTATCCTAAGTATGTGAACTTTGATGATTTTAGGTTCCTTGTAACTTTTAGGGAACATTTGTGATACCGACTGACTTACTACATGTAAGGTCATGCGTGGTAAGAAATCCCAGTTAACGTACAAGGACGCTGAAGTTATGTTTCCAAATTCACTTACGACAGATTGTCATTTAAAGCCGACGTACCTAAATGTCTGAAACTTCAATTATTATCCCCTTCCAATTGTTTTAGTTAGGTTTTACAGATACAGTTGAAGCCTAAGATGTCGTGTTCATGATTTACCTTGAAGCCGGGTTTAAGAAATAGTCAATAAGCAGCATGTTGTTAATGAAGACCCAGTATGACTGTGATGGCGTCCAATTTTTTTTCTACCGAGCTCGTGATTCCAAATTTTTGAGGGTTGGAGCTTAGAATTTGGCAACGAGAAATAGATGTGCATGGGAGGCTCACCACTTTTTTGTCAGTTTTCTTTTCTTCAATTGTGTTACGTTTTCCCCCAGTCAACAGAACTGTGATAATTCCAGATGTCTGCATAAAAAACGCAATCAAATATATTAGTTTCCACCTGTGTTTGTTTGGAGTTATCTAATTTCATTAGTTTGTGCTTCCTGGTTATAATTACAGTATGATTAAATGTTATTGCGTATATCTTACCGTTTAACTGTCCAGGAAGATAACAACTAGCTGTTGATCTATTGTCCGTTGCCCTCAATCTTCACTAGTGTTAATCCTTACAATGTGTTTTCCATTAAAGGTACAGTTTCTACCTGAAGATGTTCGCTGGTTGAACGGATACTACTTTTTCGGGCAAGGTTATTCAGTCGTCAGTCTCTCGATGGAAAAAATAAAAATGCGCAACGTTTTTTTGGTTCACGGTTTTCTATCCTTTGTGCTATGTCCGTGTGACATGTTAACGCCGAAATTATTGTTAGTAATACGGGATGACGGTATAAGATCGCCCTACGTTCCAAGATAAGGTAATGGTAGAACGTTCAGGTGTCATAGGCCCTCGCAACCAGGGGTTTTAGAAGACCACTCACTAATTTCGTTCCCACACTCTCAGTGAGCTGATATCCTTGATAAAACATGAGCTGGCTGCTTGGATGTAGCACTCTAGGCATGGTCTCACATAGATGGGATATAAACTTGGAAACATATCCTCGTCAAAGTAAATGAATGATGGAAACCTTTTGGTGGCTGCTGCGTTAAAGTTTTCGGTTTTCTTTAAGTAACAACTTGCTATTACCTTTAAGTCTTTGTGTGTCTGCATGCATGGAAGCGATTAGCCTTCGACAGTATACTTGTAACTATTACAATTCCCGTGTGCATGGGTACACCCTTTCTAGAATTAATTTCTAAGCTCCAACTTCAGGGCCATTTGGATAATGAGTCTAGGTCCGCTCGGAAATCAGAATGATTAAACCCACTTCTTATTTTTCTCCGAACCTTGACATCATCTGCGAAAATGATGACGACGACTTAGAAGATCGGGGTTATTCATCGATATAGAAAAGAAAATGTAGGGGACCTACAGTAGTTCCTTAGGATACATAACATTTGACCGGCTTCCATTCGACTAGTGTCTTTTACGTCACTGAACCGTCTTCCCCATAAACAAACAGATAACAATTTGTCTCAATCTACATTGAGACCTTGACACTATAGGAGGACTTGTTCAATCTTGAGGCTAGAATCGCGTCAGTTCGAAGTGGGATTAACTGCCTTCGGTAAAGTGACGAAAACTATTCTATCACTTGATTGGTTGACGAGCGCACGGAAGAGAGGACGAGTCAATTGAAACACTATTTTAACTATTCCCGATGCTGATTATTGCAGAATGATACATGAATAATATAGATGACTAACATGAACACGGTGCACATGCAATTAAAAAACACAACACTGTCCAAAAGTACTCATTAAGGTAGAAACGTAGATTAGCAAACGTTACATTAAGATTACAACTCCTTTGGTAAAAGGAGGGTATGATAGTAAATTGTACATCAAACGAAAGATTATAGTTTGTGAAATAAACTAAGAACAACAATGAATTTTAGTGTTTTACAATATTCGAATTACGTAAAATAATGCCCTAAAATGTAGTTTGTCATGGCTTCTCATTTCTCTTTTGACATCAGTGTCCAATTTACCGTCACTCTTTCTTCAATCACATAGAAAGTTTCTTGTCTATTCCTGTACAAAACTTTTAATATCGCAACCCGAGAGCTTTGAAGAACCAAGTGAAAATCCTCATTCAATTCTTTGCCAAATTCTACATAGGTCACAAACGTTTTGGGATTCTGACAGCGTATTTAAGTAGTATTTATGGATCAGGCTAGTATTATAATCTCTTTATACGGTATAACACAGCTATTCCTATGGCTTAGTATACTCGGATACCGATTCACTCGACAAGTCCCCAAATAAGAACACGGTTGAACAGGAAAGAGATTATATTCCAAATAACAAGGTTAAATGGATGTAGGATTTTGTTTGATTACGGCCCCTTACGGTTTAGTGGGATGTTACGAACTTAAGGTATTAATGCTGATTTATCATGCAAAATACCTCATTAAATCGTGTTACGAACGTTGAATTGGTTTCACTTCCTACCCAGTAATCCTATTACAAGCAAACTAGACAATTCGATAATATTCAAAAATGAAGAATATTAGAGCGAACAATTGTTTTCAATAACTTCACCATCAGGCTCTACAGTTATAAGTCCATAATTAAAATATATTTTACAAAGGCCAAAAGTAAGGCATGTATTAATGAATTTGACAATGTTACGTGTTAAAAATGGCAAACGTATGCATCTGTTACGATATATTTATACTTCAAAATTGTATTATTTGCAAATTAGAAAGGTCATTCAATAAAGGTCAAGATGATTTGGAGTAAAGTGTTCAGTCACAATAAGTAGAATAGTATTATAGCAAAGTTGAAAATGCAAAAAAATTGTGTGAATAAAATGCATAGTAGGAGAACTTAATCTTTTCAATTGAGATAATATTAATAATAATATAATATAATATAATAATAATATAATATGTAAAAAGGGGGGTGTTATCAAGGTAATTACGATCAACGAATTAAGAATGATGAATGTGAAGATTAAGATAGAGATAACTAGAATTAATGATAATAAGGTAAATAAGGTAAATAAATAAAAAAAGGAAGGGGGTAAGAGGTTTATAATATTCAGTCTAGGTATTCGGTGATCCAGTGTTAGGCCACGGTATACATAGAGGCTGGATATATTTTTTCTGGATACATAAATTAGGCCTTCTGGAGTTGATCCAGATGGTTTCGGCTATGTAAAGCAGATATTTTGGAACTTGATATAAAATAGAGAAAGCTTCCTCTATTTTGATATGATGCTCACTGTCTACCAAGTGAGAAAGAATGGTGCTGTTGATCGATTTGGTAACTCCTTTTCCAACCAGGCTGGTGCATGTTCACAAACACGCAAGGATAAAGCCCTCTGAGCACGACCTATGTAACTAGCTTCACAGGAGCAGTTGAATTGGTATACACACATGGAGGAGCCCATCTTCGGTAACTTATCCTTGATTAATTGCGTGAGTACTGGTTTAGTCGAGAAAATTATGTGTAACTTGGCGGCATGAAACGTCCTTTCGACAGATCTTTTGAGTCGACGTGTTAGAATATCATCCGCTATGTCCCCTTTAAAGTCAAGTTTCAGATATAAGGCCTTTTTACTGACTGTGTCGCAATGTCTTCTCTTTTTAATACTTTGTACGAGGTATTTTTTGATGAAATTATCAGGACATCCATTGTTACGTAATGTGTTCTTTAGTATAACTATTTCCTCCTCCACACTGTCTTCAGAACATAATAACTTGATTCTGTGGTTGAGACACTTAACCAAATTTATTTTATATTGAAGAGGTGTGAAGCTTTGGAAATGGGTATACTGACCCGTTCATGTACTCTTTCTAAATATATTTCGCTTTATGGAACCATCTATCCTTCTAGGAAGTAAGACATCCAGAAAAGCTATACTATTGTTTTTCTCCTCCTCTCTGGTGCATTGAATGGCTGGGTGGACATTATTGAAAGCGTCTAACATCTCCCGTTTGTCGATACTTTCGTCACATATGATTAGTGTGTCATCTATGTATCGACAATAATAATCAAATTTACTTAGGATGTCTTTAAGCGGTCCATTTTCTAGTTTGGTCAGAAAATATATTAGCAAGGATCGGGCCAAGAGGTGATCCCATCGCTACCCCATCAAATTGTCTGAAGAATTCAT
Source organism: Schistosoma intercalatum (assembly GCA_944470365.2). Classification (NCBI taxonomy): domain Eukaryota; kingdom Metazoa; phylum Platyhelminthes; class Trematoda; order Strigeidida; family Schistosomatidae; genus Schistosoma; species Schistosoma intercalatum. Next base: position 5,911,004 of record OX103725.1, read on the forward strand.
TGTTGAACTTAAAAAGGATATTCATAGTGCATTCAACAGAAGTTCTTTCATTTTAATAACTGGGATTGGTATCTCTATTTTCTTTTCTAGCAGTTGTTCACATATGTAATCGATAGTCTCAGTCAGAGGGATGTTAGTGAACAAAGATGTTATGTCTAGTGATAGCATGGTTTTGCCATTTATATTCATATTTTCAAGTTTATCAACAAATTCAAAGACATCTTTAACACTATGCTTAACAAGTTCTTGTTGCAGTGGTTCTAATAACTTAACTAACCATTTTGCTGTTGAATGGTATGGAGAATTCGCCATATCCAGTATCGGGCGTAAAAGAACATCAGGTTTGTGGATCTTAGGTAGACCATATAGTCGAGGGGCATGTGCTCCAGAAGGCTTGAGCGTATTATAGGTATACTCAAAGATGTATTGATGTTGTTTTAGTAATTTTAATTCGATAATATACGAAGCCTACTCAAGACCCTATGATACCTAAAAAATTAAAAAAATGAATTTAAAAAAATAATACGAAAAAAGATGAAAAGGGCTCCAACAGCTTCGATAAAAAAAGGAAGATAGTCAATTGTATATCATAATAACTGTTTTTAGCACTATATTTTATGACCATACATAATCTCATACTTTCAGCTCCTTTCTGAATCCCCTCCATTTGTCAGTTGTATGTCCACTCATACCTTGTTTACACTTATTTTCTTTAACCTATTAAAATGCTCTTGCTTAACAAATACCTTAATAAAAGAAAATTAGACTGAGTAATCATACCTTAAACATTCCTTCATGAATATTGGCTACTCTGCCTCTCGCCCTTTCTTTTACTTGCTCCCTCTTTCAGCCCCCTTGAGGTATGGAACGGGTGACTTAATCCTGCACCATCCTTAAGGCCCTGGATATTCAAAAGGGACATAAGGTTGCGGTTTCTAGAAGCTCATACCTTCAATAGACCTATCCGCGACCTTCATGAGGCGTGCCAACGGTAATACTGACTAAAACCATCTACATTCATGTCTTTTAAATTATCAACCCAGCTGAGTAATTTACTACAGTGGGTATTGTATCATTTGTATCAATTTGATCTTGCCTGTAAACTGGCATGCCTCATGTAACAAACTGTTATTTGAGAATAAATTATTATTATTTTTGAGATGCAATTAAGAAGCACACTATGGAAAACGTTAGTATATTTATAGTTTTTACATGAGAAGATTCTAGAGTATTCTCCAAGTATCGACTAGCGCTGATTGGATAAGAATTAGCAGCATTGCGATTGGGATTCTTAGGCGTTTCCTGATGACTACCATTCGGAAGACGGAGGACATTAAAAATTCCTATCTTGAGTTTTTATTTGGGATAAAACTTTTTGAAGTCAGTCATTTTTCCTATGATTGGTGTGTGAGCTGTTACCGAGCCTATTTGAGGTGGCTTCACATCAGTTTGTGTGTCGACAGAGCGATGTGTCCCAAACTCTTTTGCTAATACGCTTTTTAGCAGCATTTAGCACTGAAGTGGCCTCGATCAGCAAGTTCTTTGAATTTGAGCAGTACTGATGACAAATCCATACGCAACAGTCCTCACAAAACCACTTTGAAGCCACCGGCGTTAGATCCGCGCAAACTTCGTGGTACCATCCTCTTCACTAGTCTCGCTGCATGCCGCTTTCAACGAGGTGTCGACGGCTCAGGTGATGGCGACTGCTTTTTTTGCATTGTACAACCATCAAACAGAGGTTTTTATAAAGAAACTAGATACTATATCATCCAAAGACAAAAGAAATTGATGACCAAAAGAAAGTGAAAAAATGTAAGTTGCTAGAACAAAGAGGGCCAACAAATATAGCAGAAACAAAGTACTCAAAAGTACTCAAGACAAACTAATTTGGAAACAAAAACGATACTCTTAGAGAAAATTTATATGAAATAAATTCAATTAAAATGTAAACGATAAAACTGTACTTTTCAAACTTTTTAAAGAAGAAGCTCACAGCAAATCAACTGATTCGATATAGTTATTATCTAAAACAAAAACTATTTTGTTTAGCCAGGTCGGGATATTACTGATAAGGCGTATGGGGTAAATTCATATGGTGTGAAATTCTAGGTCATCGTGTTTGATGACTAGGTTTTTCTAGATCTAGGTTCTAGTACGTTACTTTGGGTCACGGTATCTTTTCTATGATTTTTTGCCCTAAAATAATTGACACTCTTCGAAAAATTCTGATGTATTCATTTGGATATTACGTACCAGCGGGAGAGTACCTTATATACATAACTCATTATTTCACTAGGCATATCAATTTTTGAAACACACGTTGCATCTGTCACATCAAGTTAGAAATTCCTCGGTGCCATTGTGTATGGCTAACATGATTAAGTCGACTCAAGATATATTATTGTCACCGCGAAACAAGTTTACTGGTTAATTGAAATGCATGATGTTTCAACAAAGGAAATATCTTCGGCAAAACGATTGTCTTAGACTGTGAATTCGTATTCACAAATGTTTTTTGCGTATAATATGGCGTAAAGTAAAGGAGTGTTAGAAAATTGTCAAAGGTAGTCAAACTTAAGTATCGATTGTAAAAAGCCATGAAAATGAAGTGTTGTATGATTTAATAAAGTGATCAAAGTTTACCGAAAGAACTCGATTAATAAGTGTTGTTATCCATAGATGGGTTTCACTTCGAGTCGACTAAAATTTTCAAGCATTGGGCAAAATTAGCGTTTTCATCGTTTGTCAAAACAATAAATAATTATCATGAAGTATGTGGTTCTCTAGAAAGTAGTAGGGGACAATAATTTCCGCAAAAGATCCTAAAGACATATGTCTACTTCGGAAAGGTAAATACGTTGAAGAATAATATAACTAACACTTGCGATTTATAAAATTGGGATGGGTGCTAAGACCATGGAAGGATCAAGAACTAAACATGGCTGTTTTGCACATAGAGATCGGGTTTTAATTAGCAGGTTGACAATACTGCAGCTGTGTACAAATTTCTTATCTAAATCTTTGAGCCAACTCGACTTTTTAGGTGATCTTGAACGATGGTTCTCTCCGCTTACAACAGTTTAAGTTATCACCAATTATTCATCTTGTTTATGTAAACTATCTGGGTATTGTACTTAGAATGCCAAAGATCTTTGTTATTCTAAAATGTGGCTGTCTGAACTGATCCAATTTTGTGCCAGTTTCTACATTATGTTGTGTTTCTTATAAAAGGGAAATACATTATAGCGATTACTGACTTTAATTATAAAGCATTATTAAGTCACATTGGCTGTAGAATCCAACTGAAATATCTACGAACCGGATCGGCTAAATAGTACAACTGCTCCTTATCAGTGTCAAATCTTGGGGTAATAGCTTCCCAACCAATTCAATGTGCTTGAAAATGAGGTCACTAATGTTTTAGTTTTATAAAGTGCTATAAATTAATGTTGTCAGTTTTCTCATTTTTAGATTTTCGTCAAGACTATGAGTATAAGAAACTCAGCAGGTGTTGGCTACGGTACACACGACTGTGAAATACAAACCCAAAGCACTGAGCTCGTTAATAGTCAGTTTCAGTCTTCCAATCCTATCGATCAATGCACAGATACGAGTTATATTCTGAACTCATGTAATTCATAATATGCCATACGACTAGCTTATCAGATCCCAAAGAGCTTCAAAAAATATGTTGCAACATGTTCACCACCCCTAAGTTTTGTGAATGGTTGAAGCATGAGTGGTTGTATTCGAGCATAGACAAGTATGTGGTTTTTATATCACCTTATATTTTCCTCAGGGAAATATTTCTAAGGGTTAATGACTTTCAGCTGATATTGCGGGAATACTTTCCTACCTTAAAGTCTCGAAAGTTAAGTCGAGTTCATTGGTCAACTATTCGACGGATCATAGGGAGACCACGTCGTTTCAGTGCCACGTTCCTCTCTGAAGAACGGCACTCTGTGCAAGTAAAACGTAAAAATATACAATACATACAGCACATCATTTTAACAAGTTCTCTTGGTCCAATGGCGTCAGAACATTTAGATAATCTTTTATTATGCTTGCCACCAGCAATTCGAATTCCCCTTCGATTACCAGTTGGTATTAGAGTATGTGTTTGGTGAGTACATGTCATTTGATTTAAGTCCATTTAGTCTTCACACTCCCATGCAGGGTTTATATCTTGGACTGATACAAAATTCGTGTCCAGGTGATGGAAATTATGCTGTTTGGGTTGATGAGTTAATTATTTCAAATGATTACATGGAAATGAAATCTTCCAGATATTACGGCTGTCAAATTGTTCCAGAAGAAAATGTTTTTCCTTTACCAAATCAGTCGTTACCACCTTCTGTAACACTTTCAGAGATTCGCAGCTATTTTAAAGAAAATATAATAAACAGTGATGTCACTGTTTTTTCGTCTGAATTTAATACTAACTTCATAAATACCATGAATAAAACGGTCGAATCATCTAGTAATCGTTTACATTGTGTTGTTCGTAAGTAAATCTCCAAATAAGTCTAATAATTCATTAGAATCCTCACCTACTTGTGGACCTTTATTAAGTGAAAGTGTATGTAATGCAAATCATATACAGATGAATAATTCACAAGTTTCGTCAGGAGATCTTTTAATCCCAAAACCTAAATTTGATAATCCTTCTGTAATAACATCACCGTGTTCAGAACAAACATCTTCCCAGAAAACCGACCATCAGTCTTACAATAGATTTCTTATTAATATTGTAAGTTATTTGTTAAGTATATGCTTGTTCTTTTTTGTACTTTATAATCGCTTTTATCGAGCTGTTAACTTCATTATTGAGTCATCTCCTTTTTTGTTTGTGAAGAAATAATAAGCTTGATAATCTAGTCATTGTTAAATGTAATAGCAATATGTGGCTAGGTTTTGAGTTGTACTTCGTTCTCGGTAACTGTTTGAAGTATCGATAAAATTTTCGTAAATATTAGAATTCTTTTTCAATAAATGTTATAACTAGGGATCAGTTGGGAAAAAATCAGTGTACGTAATACTATGGAGTAATTTTAGCTCATTAATTTATACTCCTTTACTTGGTTTAATTTTAGAAAACTCTCATAGCAATTTGATTGTTTTATAAATTTACAAGGTAAAATACAGAAATTCTAGTGACGATATGACAGTAGGAAATGATTGAACAGAAAATGATGCACAGAAAAGGTATATAAAATGAGATATCATTCATAAGGGTTTGTGTTTTCCCCTTGTTGATATTCAGGACTGAATTTCCGTGTCTCTATTGGAATATATGGATCCTGATTGGTTTCCTCAATATTACCCACAGTTACAGGTTTTTATTGTAATTTTAGATTATGGATATCAGTGGAATGCATAGTGTGCGTCTCATTCTGTCCGGAATAATGATTTAAAAATGTAAAGGTGGATAAGTGATAACAAAGCGAAATTGAGCCTTGGGCATCAGTACATCGAGTCAATTTGCTTCAGTATGGTAGTAGAGAACAAGAAAAACAAATATAAAATGAGTGAAAAGATTAAAGCAAAATAAATCGTGTGATAAGTGTTTAGGTTTAAGGGAAGATATAGACTGAATTAATCTCTGTCATTGTCATATCTCTTGAGCTCTATCACTAAGAATCTCCAATTAAGAACTGTTTTTTCTAAATAGAATAGACTATTAGTGATTTCATGATCAGGTACTGTTATGAGTTCTCTTATTAAGTCCCAGCTACTCTTATTGCTTAGTAACTTTGTACACTGACTCACTCGACAAGTCTCTAAATCGAGACACTGTTGAATAGAGACGTAATTATATTCCAAATAACAAGGGTGGATGTAAATGGGAATCACAATATGAGAAATGTTAGTATATTTATAATTTTTACGTAAGAAGATTTTTGAGTATTCTCCAAGTATCCTCTAACTGGTAGGTTAGTAAATGGCCAACCAGCGTGCCCCAACATAATCCTTCATGGAACATGTTTTTATCTAATTGATATGCAGCTAACAGTTGCGTAGTTTGATTTGGTAACCGTTATCCATTTTCCGATCTGTTTCAGCCGACTGCACTCAGCACTGGTTCACAACAATTAGATAACTTCTTCATTTAGTGATTCACTCCTGAATATATGCTATTTAAATACAAAATATGAACACATGTATCTTCCCTCAAAGCCCTCAATAGGTCTAAACTGTTTATTGTTTTTGCTTCCATGTACAGCATGTGATATACTTCATTTGTATATCCATCATTTGATGGGAAGACCTTTACATTCATAGGTATGATGCTTCCATTGTCACTTCAGAAATTCTGTGTGTTATACGAAGTACTTTTACATAAGATATGAAGGTTTGCTTTACACTTTTGAAAAAGCCGCGTTCTTAAATCACAAATTAAAACACGTTTAAAACTTACAGACAGTTAAATTTTTCAGTGATGTTATGAAGCTTTCATTTATCCCTAATACCTTCCTTTATATTTTATACTTATTTTTAAAAGATTAAACTTCACAAGATTTTAGAGAGAAAACGTTCATCAATTGAAACATTAAAACAATTAAATGATACTGCTGAAATAAAGGTAATTTTGTTTATCTGAAGTTAGTAATCTGCAATTATTGTTCATCCTCAAAGCTTTCAGAAAACCAGAATAACATCACTGTACAATTTCAACATACTTATGCAAAACTCATATTAAATATAGATAAAATTAATCGAGAATTAAAACATTATATGAATCAAGTACTTCTATACGTGTCAACTGTAAGTTCACTTCTTTAAAATACAAATGTGACATTAAAATAAAATGACTTGTATGATTTAAATTTTCAGCTAAACATGTTTTCGTTAAATTTTGAAATTATTGTTTGGCAAAAAACATGGCTAATTGTAAACTATTTAATTTTGAAATCAACTATCCATCGTATATTCTTAAATATATGGGTAACATTAAGAATTTCAGATATATCGTCCGTCGTGAAAACCAGTAAATTGTGCAAATGGATTTTTACTTTATCAGAAACTGATCTAAATAATAATTTTGAAACTGTCTGTAAAGTATAAAACTGATTGATGTTATTGATTCTCTGCAACGACCTAATGTATTCAGAAAAAGCTGGGATTTTTGTAACGACTGTCTAGTTTTATAGTCTACATCACGGACTGACTTTATTGAGACAAGCATTGAGAATCAGAAGTCAATGGACAGATTTTTTCCTAGCATTGTACTCCTCAGTAGTGTGCACTTATGGAGTCACTGGAAATTGAACCTAACACCAGGTGGCGCGGTGTCTGCTTGTCTTTTTGTCCGCAAAGTCAACATCCAATGGTTCACACGTTTAACTTCGATTGATTCGCGAGCTGGTCAACTGTCTGATAAGAAATATGAAGATTCCGATTTGTTTTACTCATGTGTACTAGAAAATATATTATTTCATCGTTCTCCGAATACAAATCTGGTGATTTCGAATTCACCATTTTCCATGTTAATGTAGTAATCCATACACCAAGTATAGGTTCATGTTCTTAACGACATCTGAACCTGGAACCAGCCAGTTAAATGCTGAGTAGTATAATCTCTAGGCCACCCTTTCCGCTTTCCATATTACTTTCTGATACTTTTTAATCGTTTCAATTTTGAAACTTTGTAAATGTATTATTCATTAACGCTTATTTGCATTGTTTTTTCCCTACACTTTATTAATTCTTCTTGTTTTATGGTTTTTAATGAATGTGACAAATTAAACTAACACATATGTATATTAGCTTCTTTGTCGTTTTTCTCTTTTGAATTCTCACATTTAAAAACACAGTCGAACGGGCTACTATATATAATTTTATCATGTTAGGATTATGAAAAATCTTTGGTGCTGTATTTGTTTTACATTTATTCAAGCTATATTTCACGTCGTTTTTCCATAATTTTAAAACAATATCAGCGGTCTCTTACTTCCTTTGTGGAGCGGTTGGCTCATTGGTTAAGGTGTCCGACTTTCAACCATTACGTCACATATTCGAAATCCACCCCACCTATTTCGGTTTAGGCAACCAGGTAATATCATCAGCCCCCACATTTGATGCGTCGCTTAACATCACCTTCACGAATCTGTACCTGGTAGTGAGATAATAATAACAGTAATCTCGCGTCCTCCATCCATAATTTGGTTTCTGTAATGTATGTGGTTGTTTTACTCAGCCCTTTTCTCATTGTTGCCATGAGGTTAATTAATCACTTCATTTACCATATGTTCGTCTTTAGAAGTTTAACAAGTAGAATAATAAATCAGAAAAATGTACTCGATAACCAAATACTAACCATGATCAACGTTCCCTGTTTTTAGGTTTTTAAATGTTCCTAGTTACTCCTAGATTCTTTTACAGTCGACAGGTGTTACTCCTCTGTCGAACCCTATTTAATCCTCAACACAATATGTTCAGATAGATAAAACACACTTTAATTTATTGATATTAATGAACGTTTCACTCCAGATATTAGGAACTACTTCGTTTGTCCTATCTAATTTCACTAATACGAGTCAATTTCTTCCTGAAAATAATGGTTTGAATGCAAACTTCGACTATACAAATAATGTGGCTGGTTTTCCGATAGGTTTAACGAATTATTTGCTCGTAAACTCGTATTGTACGATTCACCCAACAATTAGATTGGTTTTAAGTCACTTATCCTAAGTTTTACCAACAGACATCCACCTTGCACAGCTACAATTTTCATGATGTAACCGTTATGTCCACCGATGTGATGTTTCTTCTGTCTGTTGTTTAGTCTCTATTTTCCATATCTTCTCCGTTTCGCACTTATTGCAGTGCACTGTACAATCGTCTTTCTGCATTTTATTTTTCTATAGATGGCACAAGAACATAACATGGTAGAATTAAATTCCGTTATCGACTGGAGACGTCGCTGTGATGATGAAGCTCAAGAAATAGTTAATCGGATGAAAGAATTACAAGTAATAAGTTTTTGAAATTGTTAGAAAGAAAATAAGTAATCTGAAAGTCTAAATACATAAAACAAGAAGGACTGGTTTAGGAAAACGTTGAACTTCTTGGTCGAAAACTGGATTAAAATCGTTTGTCTGATTAGCTAAGTTTTCGAATTAAATATGTGTGTAAATTTTACTGACTGTCCCGAACGTATCTGCTACCTTGACGTAATAATTAGGCTTACCTATAGTAATGTCCAAATGGATTTGAAAAGGTGATTTTTGACAGTAAAAGCAATCTAGTGGGTTTATACGTTATTCTGTGAAAACTATTGAAGTTAATGCAAAAATTAACTTGCAAAAGGATAGCATTAAAAACACTAAAAATTGTTACTGAAAAGTACTGTCAAAATCATATCGATCCAAACTCTTAATCACTCAAGCGACACAAAATTGTTGATTCTATCTGTTCACACGTCACGGAGCTAAAGTAGGAGATTATAGTAACGCTCTTACGATTAGTTTCGATTTTGGTCAAACTTATTTAATAGACAATGTTATTCGGACAGTAACAATTCGTCTATTTCTTTGTATTATTATGATCATTATCATATATGTATAAACCTTTACGCTTGATCACATGTGATAACCCACGCACACATCTCTCTCTAGCTTAAATATTTCTCGATGAATCATTCTCTTTCCCATGTATATATATGCTCGAATCCTATTAATAGCCTTTGGCTTGCCTAGATGTGCCTTGATTTGACTATAAACTCGCCTCTGTATTCGCTAGCACACAAACATTAGCCTTTCTGCTCCAAATTCGCTCGATGTGCTTATAAGATTGTTATCTGTGCTATCCGCTAATAAACTATAGTCGCCGCCTCTTATTGCATTCTGAATTCGAACACTTGGGATTTATGTACTAACGGTTATCAAGGTGATTGATTAACGAAGCTAAGTCACTACAATATATCACAAAGGTTTCATGTATTGGATGATATGTCACCGACTAACCTTTGGACTTCAAATGTGTTTCGTCGCAATTACCGATATATGTGCCCAAACCTTGCATTCAAATCTTATTAGAAGCCTGAAAGCTTCAGAAACGTAGTATACATTTCTAAATAATCCTGAAAAAGTGTGTTCTGTCATTTTTTAAATATTCTACTCAGCTTTAGATCTGAAAGCCCTATCTATGGGGATAAAATTGTGCGAAGTAAACCACCCGACCGTTGCTGCTACTTTGACGTGGTAGTCGGGCTTGCCTATCTTGATGAATCTATCGAGCTATACTGACTGGAATAATCGTTCATCGAGGTCCTATCATACCAGACAGGTCGGTTGAAGAGTGGTAAGATCACAAGTAGTAAATCCGAGGTCGTACTGCTGACTGTACAGAGGTGTGACGGTAGTAAGTTGTTTCTTGGCAACGAGCATGATAACGATGCTGCCTTCCCATAAGGAAGGGTGGGGTTAAAAAAGGTTGACCCCAAAAATGCACACCTCACCTTATCCCTCGCATTTACGTCTCCGGTGAAAAAGTTCCAATAAGTATGTTGTTAACACGGAAAATACCATGTACTCACTAGTGACTAGCTTTGTGAAGGAATTCTCGGAGTTCTAATGAGAAACCGTGACTAGTGGAGCTATTCCATGTCGGGTAGAAACAGGTATCTACCTCAGTACAATGGGAGATGGTCGCGTAATTTCGTGGATTGGTCGAGGTTAGACACTAACACTGTTGGATGCCGGCTCAGTGGTCTAGTAGGTTGAGCGTTCGCGCTCGAGACCGAAGGCCCTGGTTTCGAATCCGGCGAGCGGGTTCGTGGGTGCACACTGCTGTAGAGTCCCACAATAAGACGAAGCGACCGTCCAGTGCTTCCAGGTTTTCTATGGTGGCCTAACTGAAATCGGTTCATGATCTCGATCAATAAGTTGAAAATCTCCAAAACCGTATTCTGATACTCACATAAAGGTCGTGTATTACCGACCTCAAGCAGTTGTCCCTTAGGCACCGCGGTCACACTCTCAGGTCACTAAAACCACCCCTAACCGAATTCCTTTCTCTGGTGCCTCCAGAAGAACCCTCCCACGGTGTGGGCAACTGGAAGTGATAACTGCCTTCATACCTCTAACAGCACAAATTCAAAACTTCACACACGTTCATTTCGATAACCTAATCAATCAGAGAAACGATCTTAATCCAATTCCCAACTAGGGATTCAAATGTTATGCTGAACCAATCTTTTTGCTGTTATGTCTCAAAGGAAATAGTCGATTTATATCCTTTATTCGTTGGATGTCATGTTTGGAAGCCCAGTTGAATGTTAGTTTGAAAGACAGATCTGGTAGTTAACATTAAATGTTACTACAATGATGCTTCCTCTACGTACGCTATCATGACAGCTAACTTAAAATCATATTTTTGAGCTTTACATTTTGTATATATAGGTAATTACTTATATGATAACATAGTAGTTTGTGTCTAGTATTCAAGATCAGAAAGTAAAGTTCAATTCGTTCAAATCCTCTACGAATTTATGTTCATTATTATTGTCTTCGGTGACAGAAGATCAGGTCTGATCTCAATATATCATTCAACATACCAAATGATCCAGGATAATATCTACATACTCCGTACCTTACAATCAATCTAGGCGATGATGCAGACCATTCACAAAGGAGCATTTTGCATTTAATGCAAAAAACACACGTCTTGAACATACCTACATTATTACTCAAGTTTTTGAGTAGACTCTAGATTTTATCCAGATCTTCCCAGGAAGGAGATCACATCACCTCTTTTTAAAATTGCATTCGATAAGCTGGAGTGCTTCAATTAAGCTATTTTATACTTTTTAACCAACATTAACAGTAATTCACCTTGCGATAAAAAGCTAAAGTAGTTTTTCATTTTGTTCATTGAACCATAAAAATTTCTTTTCAGACATACAAATTAATTAATGAAGACAAATTGGATCTTGTTGCTAAGCTTATTTCTATTCTCATACATTTAAGTGTAAGTTAAAATATAAAGACTATTCATCATAAAAATAAAATATAGAATTTATCTGATCATCGGTACATGAATCAAATCCCAGCGTGTATTGACGACATTCTCAAAGAGATTAAACATGGTATTCACCCAAATAATTTGAAGTAAGAATATTTGATGAATTTGTTACATGTTTACTGCTTGTATTATGGTGTTTTTTTATTAAAAAAAGATTAATGTGACAAGTTTTCAACCTATCTATGTAACAATCAGGTTTTCTGAATACCTTCACACTTAGTGTACATTTACTACTCACTCACTCATACTTTCTTCATTGAATAATTGTGTCAGTCAGTCAGCTACAACGTAGGACCAGGCACATATATGCATCGGTTTAAGTTGCAATACCTCATTAGCACAACAAGATGAACACCGGATTCATAGAAGTAGTTAAGTCACTGGTGGTAATGTATGAAAGAAAGATTGCATATAACGACAGAGTACAGGAAAAAACATATGGAGCGATTTTGATCTCATAGTTTAAGAGAAGACAAAGAGTGTATACACCTACGCCATTGTGATCGATTCTGAACCATGTCACCCACAGTCTCCAACCATTGGTTACGATAGTCACACAGACTACAACCAAGTAGTTTGCATCTACCAATCTGGCTCAGACTATAAGTTAGTGACTTCAAGCACTGATGCCACGTTCTGATTTATTTATTTAAACCCATAAACATTGGTACAAGGAGGCACCAAATAGATATGCGCCACATAAATCATTCGATTTATGTGAGGACCGTGATACTGCCCGAATGCCCAGACCGAAGCAGGTGGTTTTCTTAGGGGGCCACACCCGGAGCCTTTGACCTAAAGGTCTGATCCACAAGGCAGTGGGGCATCGTGTGGAGATGCAGTCCGATGGTAGCCGGTAACCAACGATTGGTTCATACGCCATTTTATCCCGCAGGATACTGGAGCCCATGTGCACCATTGGTTTGGAATCCGGTTAAAACGCCAGATATTCGCTTTTCATCCTCTCAATTTCGTAAACACCCTCGCCACGAGAAGACAGTGAGTAGGACTTCCCTGGCAGAGGCTGTATACGCGTGAGAGAATTTCGAGAGTGAGGGCCCATATCAGGGCATTTGGGGGCTACGTTTTGATTTGGCTGCCCCTAACTTACTTTCAACCATCCTCAACACTAGTCAGCATTGCGCGTTATGGTAATTGATGTTTAGGCATACGTAACACGTGGCCTAACCGTCTCAGTCCATAAATAATTGTATCGCTATTTTTTTATATATATTTTATTACAGATGTTTTGAATCTACAGTGGAAAATTTCATTGGACAAATTATAAATCCAATTACAAATACTGTCTATTCACGAATGTATCAATATCCTATGATATCGAATTCACAAGTTTCAGACAATATTTAATATGTTAAATGTTATTTCCTTTTTTTGGGGGGGGAAGGGGCTAATTTCTCTTGTTCTATTTATTTTCATGTTGATTTTGAGTTCATTATTTGTTTGTTTCTTTTTATTTTCTTTTTAAAACTATTTATTATTTAAAAGGATCAATTTTTAAATAGGATACTATCTGATTGTGTAATGTATTACATAATGGTTATTGTATTTTATTGAACATATGAAATGTTTCGACAATTAATGGTTTTTATGTTTTAAAGTTTTTTGTCAGTAAAGAAATTGTAGTCAATTTATCATCACATTGTTTTGTATATATATAAAACAGATAATGTTATCATAATTAGGATATGTCTTAGAGTTGATTCATTTGTCAGTCAGTCATATAGTTGAACTCCTTTTCATTTACTGTTGTATCAATAGTAATGAAGTCATTTTTAGCTTTCATATAATATCTCTACCAAATTTAGTAATGTGAATATAAAAATTTGAACTCTAACGATAAAACTAGTTTAATCAACTCTCTCTTCATACACCCAACAGGTTATCTACTGAATGTCTCGAATTCCACTGCCAGCTATTTTATAAAACTTGTAAAGAATGGTTATTTTTAGGTAATCCATTCAGGACCTACAATGCCAACAGAGACTAGTCAAGATTAAGTCTTAAATATCAACAATATGAGAGTTTAAACCCATACTAACTGAAAACAATATACCCGTTGATCAAATTAGTGCGTACGCCAATTCACTAGCTTGTTTAAAGCGATATATGGTGGGTTCGAGTATCGACGTAAGCATCAATTTTGCGTTCGAGTACTTCCAACTGACGAGTTACAAATAGCGTGAAACACGCGTGCTGGATTCCACCGTTTATGTACTCCTTGTTTAGCCATTATCTGGTTCCTTGAGGTTCGTCGGATAATTGAGAGGTTGTGTTGATCACATGATCAGATGTTTAATGTGTACATAATACCTCTATTGTAACAATTATGAATTAGTCTGTTAGTCCTGTAAGCAGAATTCGAAACTATTGAAGATGTTTCCAGTGTGTCACAATACACAGCACATACTTTATGAAATTAAAGGCGTATTCTCGAAGTTCTGGGTTACAATTTGCCGCTAATTCAGCGCGTGCATAAATATTTTGGGTGTTATTGAGAAGGCATATAAAAACTCTACATCACTCTCACTTCAATTTTTGAGAAAATTTCAACTGTCAAGATGCCATGTAGATGTGAATCATGTAAAGTAACAAAACACTATTTGGTAAGGAAAAAATATCTTTGATAATATACAAAAATCCGTCGAAAAATAATATCACCATGAAGAGAAGTCAGTTAACTGTGACTTTAATAAAAGTTTCTGCTTCTTACGTAAAACATCTTCATTCATCTGTAGACTAGAATCAATATCTTTACCGTGCTTATTGGTGATAGCTTTAGTGTCAAATTGATCTACATCATGAATAAATTTACCAACACCTGTTCGATACACTTGTTTTGCAATTCCTGAAAGTAAATCATAATGATATTTAAAAATAGTCATATATTTAGAAGAACAGACGGCAAACTGTATAGGAAAACTAGTGACAAAATCTCTACAGTATTTAATTGCTTGATTTGTACCCATATTATCTATATCAACGTTATGTTCCCATTTGCTTAATTAGGAGTAACTGGATTTTTGTAGTGATATAATATAAAGCAACAAGTCTTTCACTTGATTAATACGAATTGTCCTTCTGATTGCTAGAATTGGGAGGAGAATCGTCTTTCATTAACACGGATTACATACGGTTATAGGTTTTTGTCATATCAAAAGAGTAAACATGCCCATAACTATTAATACGATTCCCACATATGTGTGTTATTTGTACAAGCGAGGAAGGGTTGCGTCATAAGATCGCAGCCGCACCTTGCGATCCGATCTTCAGACTAAGCATTATGAATGCAAGCTTTTGGTAAATATGAAGCATATAAGTTATCTGCTACTGGTATAACTTCGTACCGAAGGGATTCTCAAATGGGTTAACGTTACTTGAGTGTGGTTTTGTCGAGCAGGTGGGTTGTGTTCTTTTTCATGAATTAATTTTTTTTGTTTGATTGTCCAGCTATTGTTTATTATCCCCTCCTCATGTTTGTATAAATCGGATTTACTCCAGACCATCCATCAGATTTGGATGGGAAAATGCAGATACATAAAACAAGAGAGATTTCCAGAAATGTAACGTCCCGGTGAGAAGTCAGTCAGCTAGTGTGTTGTGATAGATCCAGTCTGTACACTAACAAGAACTCAACAATTCAATTACGAAATCGCTTCCAGCTAATGGTATTAATATCGCTTTTCCTAGTCAAAACCATTACCACACAGAACTGTTTCGTTCCGTGGTGATTGGAACTCGAAATCAGGCTATTTACTGAAAGTTTATCAGCTTTATTCCCAAATAAATTTTGTTTTGGTGGGAAATTAAGTGAAATACCGGCTCATTGAACACTGAAAAAAGTTAATCATCAAAAGCTAGAAATTGTTTCTGGAACGCCAAGTTGTATTTTTCCCTTACAAAAATAACATTAGTCCCCACTACTACGGTATATGCCAACGGTGATTGCCCTGCTTAAAACTCCTATCCAAAACTTCCGATCACGACACGAGAAAAAGTAGTCAGTGTATTTTGTATTATTCGTAAAAAACTCAAATGATTGTGTGTCACGTCTTTTGTGAGCTGTGAGTGGTTCGCCGGCGAAGATAGGAGGGCCGATTCTACGATTTGTATCAAGTCTTTATATAACTTCAATTTTTACTCTATATACACTGTGTGAGCTACCTATACTTTGAGTGAATAAATTATTCTTCTCCCTAATCTTGTTTTCAATCTCTGGTTGTAAATCGTGTATCCGTGTACAATGTGATCTAGTCTAATAGTTTAATAATTTGGTATGGTGGTCTAGGGTGCCCAGCCAATTATCTTGCATACTGTACATTCATATTAATAGATAGCGAACAATTTACTTGTTCTTTTATAGCAGTTCCAATATTGCGTAACAGGTATATAATTAATTAGCAGTTAGTTATGAGCGGTAACAGAGATATTAACAGTTGGTGAGTTGAATGGAAGCTTATATTAGGACAAACATACGTTAAAAATATAAACTGAATCACAGTAAAACAGTCACCGAAATGTTATCTTTTTCTATTAACTCGACAATTTACAAAAACACTAATGTGTAAGATCGGAGTATTATTCTTCAATATCCATATTAATAGTTTAAAGCTGGCCATTTGTCTAAACAAGAAAATAAACGCGCCTTTAGAATTAACTCAGAAATATAAGTAAACGGCTATGTGCTTTTTATCACTGCTAATTACAAGAGTCCTCTAGCATTTTGTCACCATTAATTGCTTTTTTTCTACTAAAACTCTATTGACAATAAGCGGAAAACTATACTATATGAATGACGGCTAAATGGCGATAGACCAAACACAGCAACTGTTTACACAAGGGATGATTTTATCTATCTTAGTGACTAAAGAGCATCAAATTGTGAATGTCATATGAGAATAACAGTTTTAGTAGCCTAACACATCTCTTCGGGGCAGTGACACTTACCATCTTGTTTGTTGCGTTTAGCACGTTCAGCAGCTTCCAGAGCTTCCTCCTCCCGGCGATTACCTGGCTTCGGATGTACGTTTTTATCAGCGTTATCGATGTTTATTTCTTCACTGTAATTAGCACGTTCTTTACTTAACATTTCATCAACATCCTTGAATGGATCGACGTAAACTTCACAATTTATGATTTGTATATCTTCCTAATTAAAAATAAGATAAAACAAAAAGACAATATCTGTTCATCCAATCAGAAAAGTTGAAATGATGGGTAATAAGCAATATATTAAACAGCTATGATTATATCGAGCTACACTAAGTTCTTCACTAAATAAAAAATCTCACAACTCCTTGTGCTCTTAGCTCAGAGTAAGTTTTTGTATGCAAGGCAGTGATACTGTTCATTTGCAAAAACCGGACGAGGTAGAAAGATATTTGAGATGTATCAACAAAACTTCTGGAAAACATGAGTACATTTTCGATACTCAACAACATTTATACACGTAAATCTGAAAAAAACGTCCGATTAGGTTGACTCCAAAGCTTGTTATTAGTATTTTATATTGAAATGGTTCAGTAAACATGACGTTTCGTCGGGACATATGCTACCTGCAAATGTGTGACTGAGTATCGAACTGAGGTGAAATGCTTTCTGAGACAAGAAAAAATGTTATTTTTTATAAACAAAGATGGATAGTGGGTAACAGTGGAATCCAAGACGCGCGTTTCGACCTGTTTGGGACTCGTTAGCTAGATGTACCTGCATCCCATAATTGATGATCAACCCGAGACTCGAACCCAGTATAAGAGACTGACCAACTGCAATGCTAAACATCAATGGGAAGATTCAAAAAAATGAAAAACATGAATCGCTACCATTGTTGATGTTTCCACTGTAAATTCTTCCCTAGCATTAATGAACTTTCATTTTTAAAAGCCCTTGAAACTAGCGACAACGTAGTACCCATCTGCTTTTCCCATCATCAAATAATTTAAAGCTACTTCCAACTTCTTTTGTCGATTGTGCAAAGTTTATATGTTATATTCTAACGAAGAACAAATGAATGGTAACCACCAGAAATTATTTATGGACCGTTATCATATATATTCTTATTGTATAACGATTAAGTTACTACGTTATATGCATATTCATATTCCTTTTATTATAAACCTTTATTTGACCTATTGACTACTATCATACGATTTACTATTCTTAAGTTATTCCCTATTTATTAGTAACAATCTCTCACAATCGCAAACACTTTTTGGTTTGATCTTGTATAATTGTTATTTTCTATTTTATGGTGTGATGTGATCTGGTTTGTTTGTATATAAACCAAGTATGTCTGAAATATTACTTATATATATATATATATATATATATATATATATATATAAATATATATATATATAAATATATATATATATAAATATATATATATATATATATATATATATATATATATATAATTCATATATTGGCGTTCTGTACTGAATGGGTTGGGTTCTGAGAGAAGCTACTATCCCGGAGGTCCAGTAAGAATTGTAGGATGCTTATATTGGTTTATGCGTCATTGGTCCGGTCAATAAATCAGTGTTATAATTGGCGACATTATCATATGACATATTAACAAGTGCAAAAGTCATAACAGTATAGTTAACGATGAGTTTGCTAGCCACTGACTGTACAGTAGATAATGCATTACTTAAATCATATACATTTATTCGTGGTGACTATATGAGTGAACGTTTTCTATTAAGGACTTTGACAATTTTATTTAAAAAGTGTTTATTCACTTTGGGTAGAACTGTAAACCAGTAATTTGATCCATTGATTCAAGCCTGATAGATTTCATTTTCTAAAGTTGAATAGTATCTTACTGTTTTTTTTGCAGCAAGTATAACCTAAAGTGCTAAATCTGTGTTGAATCACCTAGTTATTTTATGCACAAATACAGTAATCATCGATATTTTTAGTTTTCGTACAATAAAGTATACAAGTGAGTTGGTGGTTCGAGGTAGTCGACAGGAAGCCCTGGACCTGTGTTTCGTGCTATTTTGGTACTCGTCAGCAAGGTATACCTATAATCTTGAGGGAACTGATGTCCCTTGTGTTATATCCGAGCGAAGATTAAATCACGAGTAACTTCTGAGACATATTAATTGACTATTATTATTTATATATTCTCATGGTATAAATATTCGGTAACTAGATTATCTATATCTATATTCCCCTTGTTATAAGCTTTATTTTAACCTATAATTTATCATTGTACGATTTACCGTTCTTAAGCTATGTTCAGTTTATTAACTACTGCCTCCCACGTTCACAGCCACTTTTTGGCTTTATTGTGTACAAATGTAATTTCCTATTTTATGGTGCGTTGCGATCTGTTTGATATACCCAGTATGTCTGAAATAAAATATTCGATTTGCATATTGGAAGCTGGTATTTGGTGTTCTGGAATCAAGTGGGCGGGCTAGGCGTACATAGGACCAATAAGGACGCTAGGCTGCTTATACCGGTCGAACGTCATTGGTTTGGTGGATGAATTGTGGTGCGTGCTACTTATATTGATATAAGTAGTATATAACGTGAGTTAAAAGAACGTAATGTCTGGCAGTAGAAGATGGGGAAGATCAAGAAATGAAGAGCGAGAACACAATGGAATTTGTAATAAATCGCATGAACAATGAAATGTGAGACAATGGATTGATGTTTGCAACAGCAACAGTCCGATTTGATATGATGGAATGATATTTTGCAAATTAACGATTTACTATATGGTTTTTCTATTTTACCAAGTAACTCTGTAATTTTGTGCTGAATACAATTTCGTTGTCCTCACATGTGTTCTCCTTCACTACAGAATCACCTGCTAAGAAGTCGGGCATAAAGTCACAACACCCTGACGGATTAAATTCGTGTCACCCAGCTTCACAGTCAGAGACGTTACCATTGAGCTGTCTGGGCCGCGACTGGCCTCCTGTAGGACTGAGATTTATTCACAAATGACTGATCACTGACTGGTGGATCAATGTCATGTGTGTCAGATCCTATCGACCAAAATAGGACGAAACCTATGTTCAGGGTTTCCTCTAGACTACCTCCGACCACCATCTCATCCTAACATAATGCACGCAATGTCGAGTCACATAGACTAGTGGCCACATTGCAACTCGGTCGATAGGATTCGATCTGCACTAAGAAGGACCTGATACATATGACATTGATCACCACTCAGTAATTAATCAATTGTGAAGTAGACAAGTACCAAACAACAAAATATCATTAAAAAAAAGTAAATATACTCCACCTACCAAAGGTCGATCGTCTTTATCGGTTTCCATCATTTCAATTTTTCCCAAGAAATCTAAACCTCCAACAACCCTAAATTTTAATTATAATATATATATATACGATCAGTGTTACGGGACATACTTGCCGAATACAGTATGCTTACGATCCAAATGCTTGCACTTTCGGAAAGTAATAAAGCTGAAGAAATATTTCGAATAAAATAAATGTACAATTTCTACTTACAACTGAGATCGATTAGTATTCGGTCCAGAATTAGCCATAGATACAACACCACGTGTATCATGACTTAAATTAGGAACGAACTCGTCTGCAAAAGATCCACCCCATGCTGAATCACCACCAAACCCAGTGCCAGTTGGATCACCTCCCTGAACCTAAAAACAACACCATAATGAACTTTATTCACAAGCAATAAACTGCACATACAATGAAGTAGCGAATTAGTCTATGAAAACTTGTATCATTATAGTAACCTGTAGAACAATGACGTAGAAAATTTTCACACGTTTTGGGGACCAAATCGCAATGCAACTCAAGGTTTAACTTTCCGTGTGATGTAACCAAACTGACGTAGCCTTTCTTTTTCACATATTTGTATCGGACTACATCATCTTCGAGAATTGCTAAAATTGGAACATATCAGTTTTATCAGTTAAGTGAATTTTAAAACAAACCCGGTTCAATTTTTGTTACTGGTTCCATAACAGTTGACGTAAGTGAAGCCGCTGCTCGACCAGTTGAATAAGTAGCCTAAGAGGGTGGATTAAGAGATAACTGGTAACAATAAGATTGTGCTTTTTTACTGTATTAAAAACGTCACGCTTTTTTCCTGTGTCTAGTGAAGTTTTCCTAGTTGAATACATATAGTCTGGTACTGAGATTTCTTTCGGCAGTTCAGCTAAAGTTTCTTTGGTTTCTTGATTTAACGAACGTATAACTACTACATTGCCTTCATCTAAACAAAATATCATGGTGAATTGATTAGTAATGAATAAAATTATCTTGACGAACTTTGCTGTTCTTCTTTATTTTTCACATGATAAAAAGCGGAAATATTAAACTTTTCCAGTTGTGTAGGATCTTGTATTGTGATGACATCATCTTTTGTAAATGATTCAGAATTGAGTAAGTCAAGAAAATTATTCGCCTTTAAATTCAAACGTTGAACAGCCTAGAAGTATATGTGTAAGTATATTTAATTACTAAAATAAATTCAGAATCAACATTACATCAAAAGAGTATACATTTCCCGTTGGCTTAATTGCAACAATGTGTGTATTTTCATTAAATACTTTGAATGTTACAGGGCAATGAAATTTCCCATCAGAATTTCGATGAAAATTTAACTTAATTAATTCACTCATTTTCATTTTCTACAAAAAAGAGGGAAAACAATTAGGAAAAAGTACTGTTATGGAAGGCTGATTTACTTACCAACCCAGTAACAGGATTAATACCATACTTTTTCAAAAAAGGTAAAATATTCCTGTATATTACATTTTAATTCTTTTGTTGACTTACTCTAAGTCGAAAATTATTCCCTCTTTTGTACAATATGGGTTTAAAAAGGGTTGAAAGGAGATGCTTAAGTGAAAAAAACAACCAATAGTGGTTAACGAAATAGTCTTTAAGACAAATTTTCTACTCACCTGCAGCAGTGAAATGGAAGACGTTTAAACTGTCTACCACTCTCAGTAGCACGTTTTCCACCATACAATGTACTCCACTCTGTACATGTAATATAACTTCGTTACACATGTGTACAGTTAAATAACTATAAAGACAACTTACAGTTTATCTTTCTGATGCTGTTTTTTGCCCATTATAAACAGTTACTAACCACTTGGAGGAATGTGAATAGCCAATAACAATGTAAAACTGAAATGAAATACAAAAACGTAGGACGTCACATAACAGTTCACTGGATCAAGATGCCAAAAAAGCTATAAAAGTGATGAAATGGAAACGAGCAAAGATTTAAAACTAACAAGGAGAAAACGAAATAAGTGGACGCCTAGTTATAACATCATGATCAGATGAGTAAAGGGAGGATTTACGCGATCCAACCTATTTGACTGTGTATCACATTACTTAGGTTTGCTTGAACACTAACACGAACCACACTGGGGATGGAGTCAGAGCAAATGCAACTCTTCATTTTTTACGAAGACGGCTTGGTGCTATCACCCCAAAATTATTTCTAGCACTATAAAACATCCACAAGACTTAAGCTCGGAGTTTGTTACGTCAGTGCATTCTCACTCTGTAAAAGATGTCTATTCGAATAAATGAAGAGAAGGGGCAACAAAGTGGGTGGTAGGGTTGAGGAGCGAATCCTACGAAGGTAGACTTCAATACGTTGAATTATTCTCGTTGAGCTGCAGGAAGACAAGAGGTGACCTGATAATGGAATAAGGAATAGTAAATATGCCAAGCAACATCAACATAAGCATACTACCAAAACCTCACCACCACGGTCCGCGAGGCAACCACCGAAAAACTGCATACCAAAGAAAACAAAAATCAAACAGGAAATTACTCTTCCTCATTAAGGGTTGAATTCATTTGCAGTGCTCTCCTAGCCGAGGTGACTACAGCCTCCTCGACTGATAGTTTCAAGAGTGTTTACAACCACGTGCACACTCATGGATTACTAGTCCCCACTCGGAATAGGTGTACCCAAGACATGTCTAACTTATTTGCCATTATTACTACCACATGTTATAGGCTGATGGCAGAAATAAACCAGCCTATCCCAATCTCATACCTTACCATATTTACATGTTGTATTTACACTTCTGTTTGTTCATGTTGTTGTCAATAATTTGTTTAATTACTGCTTCGGATTATCTTTCTCCTTTTCTTCTTCCGGAAAAAGTTCCCCTTTCAATGCTTTGCACACTACAATTAAGCAAATCCTAGTAATGTGATGACTGCTGGTTTCAGACCCTATCAGCCTCAGACAAACGCACTCAGATTACAGGATGCATAAACCCAAGGATAACTACGCAACTAACCGAACCCAGTGTAATCAAGTGGCAGAACCAAGCCCCTCCAGGTAAATATCATTAACAGACCTAGAACCGTAGATAAAAAACGAAAAGAGAGTACAAAGACAACAAAGCAAACACGACGTTGTCACGAAGGTACTGAGTATGAGATCGAATTTCAGTGAAAATTATGGGTCGTGACGTGTATAGTTTAATTCTATTATGTTGAAATCTAAAGAGAAAGTACCCATTACACAAAAAATTTGGAGGATTAATGTGGCAGAATCACAGTATTTTGCCAAAGGTAGTGACAATGTCGAAAATACTTTGTGAAAGATGTTCGTGACCCTGGAGAACTATGGAGACCCCAAAATAGGTAAAAATTGAAGCACTAAAGAGATTCAAAAGAAATTTCCTAGTCTGAAGATCTTGGGTAAGTCCAAGGATAATTTTACCAGAAACACCTAGACCTGTGCAAGAAATGCAACTGATAACCCTCATAACCAACAAAATATTTGCTTAATTCGAGAGAAAAGTGCAGATCTGAAATAAAATTAGGTTCTTGCAGCGTGTCTCAAATTTTATTCAAAATTGGTCAATTATGTCTCAGAGTTTGTAGATTGTGCACATATGATATGCAAACCTGTCTCAACATGAGAAATAAGCATATTTCAAGCGTTTTAGAAAGAGAGATGAAAGTCGGAATGAAATTATACCATATAAATTTACTAATATAGACAAACGAACAGCAGTTGGGACGAATAGTTACGCTCCTTTTGAAGTGCGCGCAATCGTCTTCAATTTCCAAACCTCAGTCAGTCTTCAGGAGTAAGGATAGGAGGTCTATCGACTTATATTGGTCCATGCAGTTTGTAACATTGTGGAGGTTGGGACTCATTTTAAATATATCAGCAGAAGGTGCTGGTATCACATGTTCTGTTAGAGAATTCTATTAATTAATATCAGAGGGCCATTTGCGGAAATTGTAATTTCAAAAGTTCAGATCATGAGTAATTTGAACCTAAAACACCATGGAAAATCTGGAAACACTGAACGGTCGTTTCGTTCTATTGTGAGTTTCCTCAATTTCATGGATTAGTTGAAGTTACACATTCACACCGTTGGATGCCGGCTCAGTGGTCTAGTGGTTAAACGCTTCCGCGCGAGACTGAGAAGTCCTGGGTTTGAATCTCTTGAGGCGGGATCGTAGACGGGCACTGCTGAGGTTCGCAAAGTAGGACGAGACGATCGTCCAGTGCTTCCAGGTATTCAATGGTGACCTAGCTTCATTTGACACATGATCCCAACTATTGAAATTATATTATTTGACTACTCGGTGCGAGAAACGAAACTCCAGGGGTAGACGGTGTGATATTCTTGTTTGGATGTTCTTTAAACTTCCTCCAGGTGATCAGTCCTAAACAGAGGGAAAAGATAGGCCATAATAATACCAAGGTGTTATATCTAGGTCATCGTTCAGTAAACGATGAGCCAATGTTAGATCACCCCATATTCTACGGAAATAACTTGAGGTGTTTCATTCTGTCTTCATAGGACAGGCCAGATAGACCTTTTACCATCTTGATACCTTGTTTTTGAACTCGTTCCGGTATATCTGTTTCATACTTGAAAAAACAACTAGCTGCTTGATTCCCATGTTCCGAATGTGGTCCAGGAAGTCTGGTATAATGATATAAATATTTCATCATTCAAATACTGGAAAGACCTGCGAATAGACTATAATACCCTAAAGCCTTTTGCAGCAGCAGCCTTACAGTGACTGGTGGTTTTGCGATCACTGTTTAGTATGACTCCTAAATCTTTATAGTTACTTTGTGTAGTCCTCATTCGTACATAGTATAGTGATACGAATCATCATAATTATTTAATTGCATCATTATGCTCTTCTTAGGATTCATTTCTAGTGACCACCTGTCCATCCATGCCACCAATGATCTAAGATCATCCTGTAATACCATTCTATCCAACATACTATGTATGGGTCTCCAAATCTTTATGTCATCGGCAAAGAGTAGAACAGATGGTTTTGCTATATTTTGTAATTTGTAACAGCTCAGGTTGGTTGGTTAAGAGTTAACCCCAAACAACAGAGCATATGCTAAAACAGTATTGTTCAAGTATTCATTCACTTCCTTATTTTTTATAAGCGTTATATTCCCTATTATCTTATATTGAATGTTGAGAGCCTTTGTTTGTCTGAACAGATAATCACACACTCCACTGTGACTGCGCGAAGATCGAAATAAAGACCTATTCACTACTTGTCTGGTTTCTTCTATCGACAGCACGAGGGTTACCTTAAGGCACGAAAAATTCACGTACATAAAGTAAAAAGAGAATAAGACCGAGGATTGTGCCTTGCAGATGAGCAGAATAAGCGCACTTATTACGTTTTGAGTCCTCAGTAGTAACAGAGCGTTTATAATCACGAGAATCACATTCTTCGTGATATTTCATCTGTAAGCTGTAGGGAAATGCAAATTAGTATATTTTCTAAAGAGCAAGCATTCAGTTATTTGAGGCGCTCTTCATAGTTTCTGAATTTGGGTTCATCAACCGATTTCCTGGCTAACCTTTGAATACATTCCCAACTAATGATCTTTTGTTGTGTGTAATCATTATATTTCCGTGATTTAAATGAAGTCGAATAAAACGTTTGGGACAAAGTAGAATGGTCCATCATCAAACTGGTCAAAACGAGCTTCAAAGTTAACAGCACATTGTCCTCTTTGAAGCAGCTTTTGTATTGGCACTGTAGATCACCAACGTAGATGATCTATGTCGAATGATTGGGGGCCCACTAGAGTTGGACAAGAATGGTGTGACGAACCAGCTACTGCCGAAGTCACACCTCATGGTCAACACCTTACGCGGATTGCCCCATCAACGTACCAAGATACTATAGATGCTTTGAAGACTGTACAACACAAAGGACGTTAATACAGAAATATATTAGTTGAAGTAGGTACAAGCAAAAGCAAGACCACCGCCACATGGGCCAGCCCATGGCGTACGACTGACTGGTACATGTTGGTGGTCATTGACCCTAATAGGGATCGACGATCTGTTCGATATTCAGTGGCCCAAATGCCGGATGGTTTGGCAGTGGCTTAGTGATATTTCACTGGCCCTACAATATTCCCCCATCAGATTCAACGGCCTTTTGAATCGGTACCAAACGTGTTGGGAGTGGTTACGCGCCGTTGATCGCCAAACGATTGATATGAATCGTTCGGGTATTGCCGACCTGCAAGACAAAATAGAAAGGAGGCAGCAGAAAGTGATCGGAAAACAGCGAATAATAATGTTACAAGGACGTTGGTTGAATGTAAATCGATTAGTCATATAAATAATAGAAAAAAAACATAACGTTTTAAAGTACTATCAAGTCGCGTTGAAATAGATACCTTTGACAAGCGATTGAGTTTCTCAGATGAGAAACGTTAAGTTTGCCGCAAGATAAATGGTGCTATAGTGATAGGATGATAAATGTATTATCAGTCGACTCCGATGTTTATACCGCCATTGTTTTAAAGTGCGACGTCAAGCTGTGTCGTTGACAGATTCTGTTCGTACGTATTGAATTCTAGTTATATCTATACTTAACATACTTACTCCAAGTATTAAGGAATAATCGTGAGGAAAAGTCGTGAATACGTTGTCTGAAGCTATTGATGAACTCGTAGTCAGAGTATGAAGAGCCTATGACTGTTGTTACAATCAGTAGGGGTCTAAGACTACAGATCAAATGCGAATATGTCACGGTGGAGTCTCTAAAAAATGATAAATAGTGATTGCTTTGTGTTTGTCAGATAAGCGAACAGAAACAAATCGAAAGGAGCATAAGAAACCAAGAGTGTCTCTCTTGACTTATGTCAATGATACCAGTGAAAAAACTGTCAGTTTTGGCATAGAGGAGACAATGTCGTTTTCAGTTCGCAGGAGATTCGCTCGACTGCGTAAATTGACGATTCGCGCGAATGATAATGTCGTCGGACCATCAATTGAACTGGACAGGTTTTTATTCGTCGAGCAGTTGAACAGCCGATCCAATTTAAATACCAAATTTATTCGCGATTCACAAATAGTCGACCCAAATGTCGTTCTAACAACAATAATTATAACAATTACAAAACAAACCTTCAATTTTGTAGGTTCCCGGAGCAAAAACTCCCAAATAACAAACCAAAGAAAAAAGAGAGCACCAAAATGTCCGAAGATAGTGATATAAACAAGCATGTTCAAGAGTTCAATAAAACAATTACATCCATAAACACAGCGAATTATTAATATTCAAAATAAAGGTTTTTATCAGCCCAATGTCTTCAGTTCTCCCGCAACACATCAATAATGTTACTATGTTTTGGGATGTATTTGTTATACTTAACCTATGAACTTGTTTGTTAATATCATTCTTTTCGGACATTTTGGTTTCTTTTTGTCATCGGTTTGGTATTTGGGAGTTTTTGCTCCGGGAACCTACAAAATTGAAGGTTTGTTTTGTAGTTGTTATAATTATTATTGTTAGAACGACATTTGGGTCGACTATTTGTGAATCGCGAATAAACTTTGGTATGTAATTGAAATTTGGTTCTATTGTTAATTTGGGTTCGTGAATTGCAAATAGATCGAAATATCGTACTTCAATAAAAGGAACGAGCGAAAACTTGGACGTAACACAGGGTCCTCGATTGCAACGGTGGTTCCCAAAAAATCTGTAGGTGATTGGACTCACGTTAACAGAGCTAGAAAGAACCAGGCGTCGTCATCCAAGCTGAACATCTCAAGTGTTGTGCGGAAATCAGCTGGTGATTTGGTTGCACAGTCTACCCCCAAGAATGTCAGTCCGGTCATCACAGTGCCTAGGATTCAGAAACGTGCTTCGACCTCTAAACAACAAGGCGCTGAACATGAACGCACCGGAAAACCTGAGAAAACAATAACGGTTCGTGATGACTCTCTCATAATCATGATCCTCAAAAACAACCCTAACCTTCCTCTCAGTTTGCAGTACAAAAATGACATGATGCTCTGGGGTGAATAGAACAAGAAACTTGAACTTCCTAGAATAGAGCCTTTGACGGTCACACGGCTCATCCGGGAAAAAGGAATCTAAGCATCAAGCTACTTCGTGTATCAATTAAGAATTCTACCAACGTAGAGGACGTTCAGCTAGCTAGTCATATACTGAAGTCCGATGGGAACGTAAGAATACTGCCCGACATACCGTATTCTGAGTGTAATCTCATCCAGGACGTCCCTAAAGAATCTCGCGAGTTTTACCGCGGAAGAAACATAATTATGCAAGGTGTATCGGAAATCACGGACCCTAGTCAAACGAACTCTGATATTAAGGAATGGAACTTCATGAAGCAAACCTTGAGGCTCAAAAACATACTGACTCAACATGTGACGAGATTAGCCAAGAAGGACGGTGATTCTAAACTTTGGCTAATGAGGATAACTGTCCCATCCCCCCACATGGCTGCTGCAACTCTGGAAGCATTTTGTGCCAATAGGCGCTGGTTGCCAACTGGAATCCATATGCACCCGGATAGGCCATATGACGCCAGGAACAAGCACAAAGGCAAGTTAGAGCTGATCATTCCGCTTGTGGAATGTCTTGATCATGAAAAAACGTGTAAAATACAAGGATTGTCAACTCGGAAAACCTTGTATGGGTAGGCTACCTGTTCATTCACATAAGGCTTATACGGAAAAACAGAAAGGAGAAGATCAAGCCTTTCAAATCGAAAGCACAAACTGCTTATACATGAACGCCTTGAGTTTACCAAACAAAATGGATGAACTACGTGATCTCAGTAATGCTAATTATGCTCATCAGATAGGAGTATAATAAACGTGGATATCTTCTCAGTTTAAGAACCAGGAGCTAGCAATACCTAGGATGTCCTTGTTTCGCAACGACAGAACAACAGGAATTGAGGGTGGAGTAGCCTTATGATTACGATCCTGCCTGGAGGTACACCAAGTTCACAGCCAAGAGTTTATCAATCTTGATGAATCTGTTTGTTGCTCAGTAAGATTGTCTACCACTCCGGGGTGCCTAGCCGGGTTGTGGTGGCGTCGGATTCACTCATATCCTGATTCTATGGGACCTCAATCTTCTTGAAGTCAATTTCGTGGAACATACGTATATTGGCGGTGAAAATTCAGTTGAAGCTCGGTTCTTAAACCTCACTGAAGATCTGATAAACATATAAGAACCATATGCACGAATGCTATAAGAAAGGACGGGCTTCAATACCAGACAAAGCTTATCGACAAATTTGCCTCCAATCCGAAAAGCTTATTTCGTTATGCAGTCTTTCTTTGTCAAGCCAAAACTGGAGTTTCTCAACAGCTAGGTCCTGATGGCCCGACCAATAACGACGGTGACGCCGCTAACCTTTTGGCTGAACAATATTCTCGGACATTTCAACCGACCCACACTAGCTTTATTGAGGAAAGCTTCATCTGCAACTGCACAGGTCTTTCCGAAGTGAACCTGAGCTCTGGCTTGGTTTACCGGACAATGCAGCACCTAAGAAAAGACACTTCTCCTGGCTCAGATATGGTTCATTCTGCCATACTGAGGGAAGCAGCTTCAATCTTTGCAACACCGCTTAGCGTGATGTTCTCACACTCGCTAAGCCGAGGCAAACTACCGGAAATTTGAAAACTGGCTCACACCACGCCAATTTTCAAAGCAGCGAACTGACCAGTGGCCTTTCCCTCTAATGGCATACAGAAGCCTTAACACTTATGGACATCTCCTTAAACGCCTACTTAAGCTTAGCTTAGAAATCGGAGACACAACACTGCAGAACGGACTGTAAGCCTGACTCTACTCCTTAAGAGTTGTCCAATGCCGGGATTCGCTGCCGGCTGAACTAGTTCAAGCTACTTCTTAGGAGTCCTTTAAGAGGAAACTTGACCTATTCTTAAGGACTAAGGATAACATCAATTTCTTCTTTTCCCCTATTATCTTTAATATACCTAGTTTTCTGCCTGGAGGTACTGGTAATCCACTGCTAATAGACACGGAAGCCAGTTTAACGAAAGCTTCTTCTATTCCGTCCAAAACCATTTGAACCATTTATGAATAATAAGAGTCGCACTGAACGTTCGTTCATGTATTATTAGCGTAACAGTAGGATGTGAATAAAAGCATATACGAAGACTATGGTGGGGTACGTGGAGAATTTTTTAGGTCGTTTAGATATTTTCTAAACCGTAATGCATGTAAATAAACCAGAAACGGAATTAAAATGACTGTTGTGTAATAACGAAGTCGAGACATGATTTCCCATGTGATATAACAGCAAATATAAAGAGTATGATAAACATTAATTAAAATGGTTGGAGTTGAATTAATTTGAGTTGAATGGATAGCATGGCTCGGCCATGAAGGCGTGGCCCCTGCTGAGTTTTACCTTATATCTTTTATTCATATTAAATATATTGTTCTTTCTCTAGCTTAAGCCTTTCCCTCATCATGTATTGGTAATTGTTACAATACAGTGAGTTGGTGTAGACGCTGATGTGACTTCCGCGTGAGATCTTATAGATTAGGCAGTTATATCATGACAAATCTACAATTTTAGAATTAGGTCTATTAGTAGAGCAGCACTAATAACATAGTAGACCATAATTCTACATAGTAACCACCAATGTCACTAAAGTTTAGAGGTTTCAGGTAAGGTGACCATTTCGTAAAAGACTGATGCAAAGAGCTAATTACCTAGCGTTGTGTGACATATTACGTACGACAAAGTGTCTAGTTAGGACATGGACTAGGACTGCTCGTGTACATACATTATGTTTTACCACAGTATGTCAACTATCGAGTCATAAATATACATGATTTCGACTAAAACTTGACGGCAGTGACAGAATACATAACTATTCCACGTGACAGAAACTACGAAATGCTAATAGACATCATAAATATAGTACGAAATGATCTAATGCAATTATGAAACTCACCTGGGTTACTCTCGCTTCCAAGTAATGAAGATTTAAAGTAAACAGCAGTTTGAATCTGGATTATATACGAGATATCGTTGATTAAATTCTTAGATTAACACAGCGTTGTAGACTGAATTTGCATAAATCGAAAATTAATTCAAACGAAATACGTATCATTTTTTGACGAACAGTCTAAACGTAGTCTAAGATTGCAGGATATTTATGTTTCAAACTCACCGTAAATTTCTAGCATTCGTATCCTCTGTTTAGCCATGGGACTCAGCAATTGGAAATTAGTCAGGTAGTGGTCAAGTAAGTGAAACTTTAATAGATATTTTTTTGACGGAGGATAATTGACAGTGATTAAACAGAAAGATGAATTTATAGTTAATTTTGTCTCGCTTATATCAATGTATAAATTACAAACAGATGTGCGTTCGTGTTGCCTTGCGGCTATACTTACGAGTGTTTGATATTTAAACAGACATATTACACAGGAGCATTTACATGCTGCTAATGATTGGTAAAGTAGATACAAGCAAAAGTAAGACCACCGTCGCATGGGCCAGTCCATAGAGTACGAGTGACCGATTCGTGTTCGCCGTCCTTGACCTTGAAAGGGATTGATGATCTGTTCGATATTCAGCGACCAAACTGAAGTAGGTTAAGCGTTCACGGTGGCTGAAGGCCCTGGTCTCGAATCCCGCTGGCGGGATCGTGAATGCGCACTGCTGAGGAGTCGTACAATAGGACGAAACAGCCGTTCAGTGCTTCCAGGTTTCCAACTATGGTCTAACATCAGTCGGTTTATGATCTCAGTCAAATCGTTTATGTTTGAAGTTCCGTTTATCTCCTGGAGTTGTGAATCACTGGAATCCCTTACCAGAACTTTCTTCGAATGTCCTCTCAAATGGTCGGTCCTAGACGGAAGCAAGAGATAAGACATGTTAATACCAAAGTCATCGTTCAGTATACCATAAGCCAATGTTAGATCATCCCGTATTCTACGGTAATATAACGGAAATAAGTTAAGGTGTCTCAGTCTGTCTTCATAAGATGGGCCAGATAGATCTTGTACCATCTTAGTACCTCGTCTTTCGACTCTTTCCAGCATATCTGCTTCATACTTGACACAAGGACACGCTACCTGAATCCCGTATTCTAAATGTGGTCGCACATAAATCGGGTATAGTAATCTAAAAATTTCATCGTCTGAATACTGGAAAAACCTACGAATTGACCATAATACCCTATAGCCTTTTGAAGCAGCAACTTTACAGTGACTAGTGGTTTTGAGATCATTGCTTAATATGACTCCTAAATCTTTATAGTTTCTTACTTTGGGTAGCACGAATCCACGTGGTGTATAGTGATACGATTCGTCAGGGTTATTTAACTGCACCACTACACTCTTATTAACATTTACTTCTAGTGACCACGTGTCTAACCATGCCACCAATGATCTAAGATCATCCTGTAATACCATTCTATCCAACATACTATGTATGGGTCTCCAAATCTTTATGTCATCAGCGAAGAGAAGGACGGATGATATTGCTACAGTTGGCGATTCATTTACACATAGTAAAAAGAGGAGAGGACCTAGGATTGTGCCTTTGGGAACCCCACTTTTTACAGGTACCCACGAGGAGAGAGCCCCATTAACCCTTACCCTTTGTCTCCTGTCATGGAGAAAGTTACTTATCCAATCCACGACTGTATAATGGATTCCAAAACGTTCCTGTTTGAATTTAAGACCAGAGTGGGAAACCTTATCGAAGGCCTTGCTTAGATCTATGAAAATCACATCCACAGGAATATTCAAATCGTTTGCAGCAGCCCAATCTTATAATTTACCATTATTTTTCTTTTTAATCATTAAATATACTTAGTTTCTTATCTAGAAGCACCCGTTACTAACTATCAATAGATACGGAAGCCAGTTAAGCAACAGCTTATTCTGTTCCGTCCAGAGCCATTTGAACCGTTTGAACTCAAGGTCTAGGTCAAGCCGCTAGATTTTATTTACTCGGAAGGATGGTTTTCGAGTCGATTGTTGTAGAACTTATCAATAGGTACTTAGGCTCATATATAGAAGCACTGAATGCATCTCAACTAAAAATTGGTCTTCTTGGAGGTGGGTTTAGTTTTGTCTAATTAATTCAATTCAGGAAATGCTCAGCTTGACAACTTGGACATCAAAGCTAATGCTTTCGATGATTTGGATTTACCTGTCAAAGTCTTGCAAGGTCACATAAGTAAGCAAAAAGTACTGCATCTACTTTTAGGTTCCTTAACTCTTAAAATACCCTTTAAAAATCTGTTCACGGAACCTACTATTGCTGAGTTAACGGGGCTTTATGTTCTCATTGTCCCAAACATAGGTAAGACCACACCCTGAAGTAGAATATTTTTTCAGCTATGAAATATGACGAAGCGAAAGAAAAGCGCTACGCCAAAGAATTGAAACAAAAGGAGCTAGTTAGTTTGGAGACGGCTCGTTTGAAACCTAAGAATTCGAGTAGTATTTTAAAATTAAATTAACCATTCACTCTCTCAGATGACTCCAAAGCAGATTCTTTTGGTGAAAAGTTGGCAGCACAAGTCATCAAAAATCTACAAATCTCCATCAAAGATATTCATATACGATATGAGGATAGTTTTAGTATCCCAAATCGTACTTTCTCTCTTGGTCTAACCTTAAGTGAATTAACATTTCAGGTAAAATATATGTTGGCTTACACATCCTTTTAGACGTGCGATATTAACCAGAAGCCTATTTTTATCAAGGATGAGTCCATTCGTCAATTCATTAAAGTTTGTGCAATAAATAACTGATAACCTTACAGTTTGTAAAACTTACAAGTCTTGGTGTGTATTGGAACCCAATGTCCACGAAGTTTGCAGAAAAAGCAAAAATTCCTCTTCGGGTATGTCAGTCAGTTCTTGTAGAGTGTTTTCTAGAGTGCTATGCGCAACTCAATCGCCAGCCCAGATAATCTTAACACAGGCTTCCATTACTGTACGTTTCGTAACAATTTTATATTCATTTTCAGTGGTAAAACCGATTTCGTCCACGGCAATGCTTCATATTCACACAAGACCGGAGGAGACAAATTACTCTATACCACAGATGGACTTGGTTATTAACTTTACCGAAATAGAATTGTGTTTTAGCCTTTCTCAATACCATGATATTACTTGTTTTTTGGAAGCTCAGGACAGAATAGTAACCCAGGGAAAATACCGTAAATACAGACCGTTGACGCCGATTTCACAGAATTACAAAGTCTGGTGGGTTTTGCCTGTTGGTTTGGTAAATGAACTCTTCATCTAAGTTCCTCTTATAATTTTTAATCCTATATATATATTTGTGTATGTATATTTGTGGAACTAGATCCCAACATAAATTTCGAAACAAGATTCCGAAAACGACAATACAAGTAGTACCTAAATTTTTACCGTCGTTAGCTATATATTGCATATTAAGACCGAATAATGAGTAGGGCTCTTAGCATCTCCGCTGGCAAGTCGTTAAAAGCTATGGATTTTTAATTAATCCAAAACTGGGAAAAAAAGGGGCTTTGATGAAAGCCAGCAGTTTCGGTTGGCGCTTCCGGCTACTTGTTTAAAACACTGGCAATTTAGTTTCACTTCCGAACTCGTTTCTATGTACTTCAACTTCACATCTTCAGTCCTCACAATGTCTCCATATTGAATAAATAAACCTGTACTCAGCAATAGTTATGTAGGTTTTAGAGTTTATGTATCTAACGTTTTCTGGCTATCAGCGCAAAATTAATATCATACCCATTGCTGGGATCTAGGTATACAGGTTACTTGTCAGTTTCGTAATACTTCTTTATTACCACTAAAAATGTTCCTATTAAATTTAGGGTGATAGTGTTGAAAAACCGGAATTTTCATAGATCACATTAATTTATGTCTTCATAAGATTACTCTAAAGTGTAAATGAAATTATTGCTTTCATCAAATATAGGTGGCAGTTTGCATACAACGCTGTTTTGGAGGAGTCTGTTCGTCGTAGACGTCTCATGTGGTCATGGGAACATATATCAAAACATAGAAAAATATCGAGAGAGTATATTGCAATCTGGAGAAAAAAGCTGTATGGAGATAAACTCAGTCAGGCTCAATTAGCTAATTTAGAGGTAAAAATCGCTCAAAAAGCTGATCCTATTTTATCTCTGAAATTGATATATTTTTAATTGCCTTTTCATCAAGTGAATTTATCATACTTTCTGACCAATTTTTACAAATTTGAGGGTGTACAGCAGTAGTAGGAATACAATAATTCAGTTCATTATTCGATGTAATTAATGCAACTCGTTTGCTAATTATATCCTCGCGTTTGAACATCAGTTTTTTTGAAGGCTAGTGATGCTACTTTCCCGCTGAGACTTAATTAATTGAACAGGTTTTAGAATTGGAGGCCTATTAGTTTTAAAATGAGTACTTTAACCACTAAGCGTCCACACTTTTGTGTTAAAACGTTCAACTGTACTTTCTTGTACTAATAGTATAGGTCAGCTTTGTCATTTCACAAGTTATTTGTAAGTGTAAATCAATTGATAGAGTTGCTAACATTGCACGATTTCGCTTCTCATTTTTGGACTGTGGTCATAGGTCCTCCATTTTTTTAACCATTAAACTATCCAACCCAAAAAATGCAACGGCGCTAAAAAGGTGTATTTGAACTTTAAATATTTTTTCATTTCGAGATGTGAATCATCCTCAATAAATTTGCATCGTAATATAATTTTGGTGACCAAAGTCATAGGACATTTTATTTGATGACTAGTTTTTTTCCCTTTCTCACTTTTCATTTTAGGCATATGAAGAGTTTCTGGATGTTTTCAATATTGTATTATGTCGACAACAAGCTGAACTTCAGGTATACATCTTTAAATGATTTTATAAGCTTAGGATGTTTCTATAACCTTTATACGGATTTGATACGTATGGATGAATCGATGGCAAATTAAATGATAGCGGTTGAAATTGCCTATCGTTGTCGGATAGTTTTCATAACCATCGACTGTTAACTAACATGGTGTTCCATTCATTCTATTTTAGTAGACTCTTACTGAGTGCTCACACCCCGTTTTTTTAGATGAATAACCTAGCACTAAGTACTTAACATCAATGTAACCTTGTTTACTGTTCGAAAGTTAACGAATTTTTACGTAATTCACCTTTACTGAATATTACACAAGCATGTGACTTGTATTTTAAAAAATGAAGTTCGACTTTACTATACGGAAATAATCTGCTCTCATTTATATGTAGATTATAGTATTTTATCTGTCGCATATTGTTTTCTAATTCGTATTTTCCCTTAATCAAACAAAGTATTCCGAAAAGAAAGTAAAAAAGCGGAAACCACGTTTTAAGAAGGTATGTTCGGCGTCGCATCTATTATTTGTCGTATCATCAAAGGATATTGTGATGTAGTACCAGTGGTGTTTATGCTTATCGTTGTACTTTAGTTGGTTGTATAATTATGTTAATTTGTTTTCTTCCTGATAACTTATGAATAAAGAGTTGTGAGATTTATATTCAGATGTTACAAAAGTTTAACTTAAGTTAGTAGTAATCTTTTGCACTTATATCATTAATATATTTAGATGTATAAACACATTTTGTATTACTTGTTAATGTTGTGGTATTTGTAACATTGAGGATTTTTATTAACTAAGTCTTCTTGACAATTATCTGTCTATTTTCATGACATGTTGATTTAAGGCAAACACTTATTACAAATATAAATTTATTTAATTCTTTGTCAGGTTTTAATAATAAACATGTTCTAGGGTGTTGATCAAGTCTAAAAATACCAGTCATTGCACTTGGTTTGATGAATTCAAAATACAGCGTTGTTCACAATTCTTTTCGATAAGGCACTTCAAAATATACCTAGTACTTTATTTCTGATGGTTGTTTGAACGGGATCTAGTTGTTATTCAAACATTGCATATCTTGACACTAACCGTTTAATTAATCGAAGATCTCAGGTGACACATGCCTTGAAATTGGACGTAGTGATACAGGTGCATGTATTATTTATCTTCTCATACAGTTTCGATATTATTTCATACTTCTCATTCCCTTCATTTCTTATTATCGAACCATATTTTTTACTATCATCAGCACCACGACTACTTCAATATGTTTGTCGTCCACTTTGAAAATCTAGTCTCAGTGTGCTGGTATGATTTATGAACTTATGTCGGTATTCCTTTATCCAAGGATATACGTTGTTTTTGACGGACTGATCAACTTAAACTAACCAATGAATTTTAAAACCTTCATGTTTAAAGTGTATTATAAATCCAAAGTGACGGTTTATTTTCTACTGAAGAATCAGAGATATTTTTGTTGTTAGACTGTTGCTACTTAAATTTAAGATCCCCCTAAATCTAGGCTTCGACATCCACAATGTTTTTATCGTGTAACAGTTTAATTTAATTAATTTGGATGTTATCTACACTTTATCATGCCCCGATGGGTTAGATTTAATGTAATTTATAAAAGATACTGCCTAATATTAATTAACCATTTACTTTTAACCTATCTTGGCTATAATAATGTACATAGCCAAAGTGTATTGAGAAGAAATAATAACGAAAAAATATTACTAAACCTTGCCTGGAACACCAGTATATACATAAAGTTTTTAATATTCAGTAATTTACTGGTATAATTTTTCACAGTAATAAAAAAGTTACAAAGTTATTAGAGGTATACTTTTTTAAATAACTGCATGATGTACAACACCAATCATTCGTGTATTTTCGTCAGATTTTCGGTAGCATACAGTACGGAGGTAAAAAAAAACCCTGTGGCGAATCCTTTTTGTCATTGTCGTTGTTATTATTTGTTGTCTTGAAATATTCCTTTTTATGTAAACATTTTTTTCCCTCCTATTGTACTTTATACGATACCGAATAATTTTGTGCATAAATTGATCCCATATTAAATATTTTTATGGTTATGCTCCTTTAACTTACAAAGTTGACGGTATTCCCCTTTTGTTTTCCGTCTTTTTAAAAACTAAACTTTCATCCATAGTTTTCCATATTAAAATAAACAACTGAAATTTGCCAACTAATTTATGATTACAAACGAGTTAATTTCAACTTTTATTATAGTGCATAAGCGTTTATTTACTTAAATCGTCAATATGACATAATTTAATGGAGCGTTTTGGAGATATTTTGTTGTGTGATTTGGATGGTTTTTATCATGAAGCTTTCATTAGCTTACCAACTAACGTCATCAGCTTATACTTCAAAATAAAGTGACGTACTCTGGATTGATCAACCAAAGCCACATGGAAAATTACTCATGGTGGCATGTTTTTTTTATGGCTCTTCATTTTTTCATTGTTGATACTCAAACCTGAATTGATGGGCAACTCGTTGTTACGTGTATAATAAATGATCTTTTAAAAACTAATTATTAAAAATCGTTGGCATGAAATTTTACTTTTCAAACTAATAAAAATTAAAAAAAAGACATTGGTCAATTTAGTTCTATTCAACCAATGCAAATGATCTGTGGTAATTTTTAATAATCATCTTTTTTCTTTCATATTTTCTTTGTTCACAACTTTACAGTTTAATGCTTCTAAACAGAAACATGATCAAAAAGCTAATTCAAAGAGTGGTGGTTGGTTTAGTTGGTTTTCACGTGGTTCTGCCGTTGGATCAGATGATGTGGAAAGTTCGTCAGAAGGTGATTTAATGAAACGTTTGGAAACTGAAATGACATCAGAAGAAAAGGCACATTTATTTGCTGTTATTGATTATTCAGAGTCAGCTGCGTCAGGTGTTTCTGGTTCTGCAATTAATTTCCCAATAAGTTATGTATCATCTTCTATTGCTGTTACTTTAAGACAACTTAGTTTAGTACTTCTAGATGATAAATTAAGGTAAATATAATTTTCTCACTTTTTAAAGTCAATTATGTATGTTTTCTGTTTTAATATGTTGTCTTATTAACCATTTAAGGTATAAAATTTCTAAAAAAAAGCTATGATTTCGGGTGTTATTTTCAATATTCGCCTTAGCTTTGCTTGTACAATATCTAATGAGTAATTTAGTTGTACTGTCTCAGTTGAATACTTTTCATCTGCGAATGATCGTTTCAGATTTCTAATTACCTGTTCAGTTTGTTAGTCGGCGTTTCTGTCTTCTTGAATCTACTTGTTTAGTATTTCATGATCGGTCTCATAAGCGAAATTATGCCCACCCTAGTTATCTCAATACTTTTTATCTAATCTGTTCACTCACTTTAGTAACTATTATAAGCGAATATTCATTTTTACGATCAAATTAGTTTCTACTGAAAGTGAGAAGTTTTTATTGAGTCTTTTTTCGAAATATCTTTTTTAAAAATGGGATTTCATTCGAGCTTCTAATCAGTTATAAAAGTATAAGATGCTAAAATGAAGTAACATGGCTGGTTTGAAGATCATTTTAATCTAAATCATGATTATTATTATTATTATTATTATTATTATTATTATTATTATTATTATTATTATTATTATTATTATTATTATTATTATTATTAGTGCATCTTATTTCGTAATATCTTTAGAATACTTTGTTGTTTTTTATATTCTTATTCTCTCAGTGATCCTAATGTGCTGAAATTCTCCGTGAATAAACTCACTGCCGATGTTAAACAACGTGCAGGTGACCAAGCTTTAGCGTAAGTGACGTAAAACACATTGATATGGAATGTGTTAACTGTTTGTAATAAAGTAACTTATTGATTATACTATGCTAGAAATTTACCCGACCGTTGCTGCTACCTTGACGTAGTGGTCGGGCTTGTCTATCGCGATGAACCAATCGGGCTATACTGGCTGGAACAATCGTTTCTTAAGGTCCTACTATGACAGACAGGTCGGTTGAAGAGCGGTAACACTAAAAGCAGCAAACCCAAGGTCTGAGGGCGAAGTAGTACTGCTGATTGTACAGAGGTGTGACGACGGTAATATGTTTCCTTCAGACAACCAGCATCTGCAGCGATGCTGCTTTCCTACAAGGAGGGATGGGATTAGGAAAGGCCGACCCTTAAAACACACACCTCGCCTTATCCCAAGGATTTTCGTCTTCGGTGATAAGGTTCCAATAAGTACGGAGCTGACACGAAAAATACTCATAAAAGGGTCGTGTGTGACCGACCTCAAGCAGTTGTCCCTTGGGCACTACGGTCACGCTCAGGTCACTCAGATCAACTCTAACCCAATTTCTTTTTCAGGTACCTTCAGATGAACCCTTCCACCGTGTGGACAACAGGAAAGTGATAACCCCTTTCATACTTTAATTCTACATTCTTTTATGGTGTGCAGTGTCCCGGATGTGTTGCCGATACACAACGTCCTACACGTTCACCACTCAATCTGACTACTTGGTCGAGAAAAGAGTAGAAGGGCATGTCTATTGAGCAACCGAACAATATGCCTAAATTTTCATATATAAAATCAATCAACTTCTTAGTCAATGATATGCATTTGTCATCATGTCGTTCCTAATTGTCATCAAGAAACCTCTCTTGGCCACTTTTGATTAGCTCGCTATATCACATTCCTAAATTAATTTGTATCTTTGATTTGAAGAACAATAAAATGTTTTTGTTATTTTTAGTAATGCTGTAATTTGCTGGATTAAGATTTTATTTTAATATGAGAGCGGTTAGAAACGAATAACTACATAACTCAAAATTCGTCACAACAATGCCGACTCATTAAGTGTGTTATCTCCCTTTAGATCTTGAGTTCCAGTTTTCATTCGTACATAACCTTTTTAGATTCCTTCTCATGGTTTAATATTTCTCACTATCGTTGCTACAACTTTTATTTCGACTTTCTAACTATTCATCTGGTTAATTCTATCTCATCTATTGTGACATGGAAACTTTGGCTAAGGCACATTTGGGCCAGACTACGTTGATTATGACAGTAACTGGTTGATATCGGCTAAGACACCATTAATATTATTAAATGGTATCCATTGTCCCATTGGCATGTGGAAACTGGTGTCTTTTGGGTTTTTTACGGTGTATTCGCATCATAGTAAAATTGTATCTAATCAGTAACCTAAGATTTTACACCGACACTTCTGTTCTAAATTAAAATAATACAACTTAATTACAATCTAAAAGGTTGTACATAAGTAAGTGAATTCATATTTTACTCTTTTTTTTACCTGTAATCCGATCTACCAATTTATACAGTTAATAGTGACAAAAGTTATTTATCACTATAGTAATTCAATCTACCTTCAGAACAAACAAAATGTAAATTAAGACAGGATAAACTGACTGTTCTACACTTATCATGTGTAAAAACACAGTTGATTTGTTAGTAATAGAAGTGGTAATATTATAAGTCGTTTATCACAAATAGTTTGATGTACTTGACGTTGTGCCACACTTTTAAGTGTAACAGTAATATTAATCAACTGTCCAAATCAAATTATGTGGAGCGGAGTCTAAACCTTCGAGTTATTTGTCGAAACCCGATCCTTCAGCAGCGGAAAATAAGATTCGTGTATGCAGTAGAAGTATTGGTATTCACCTCTTTATTTCGATGTTGAACTCTTTTCCAAATGGTGATTTGAGTGTATTATACTGCGTATGCTTTAGTTTGACCTTATATTCATACTTATGAATTATACTTATTTAATTTATCATTCTAGTGTCTCATTACGATTGGATAGTCTTGAAGCTTTAGGTGCTCAGCCAACATTAAAAGAATCTTGTCTTGCGAAATCTTCAATCAAGCCTGTTCTGATAACAAGTCATGTAAATCAGTTACTATCCAATGGCAATAACCAAGCCGGTACTACATCGAAGCCCAGTCATCTACTCTGTATTGACTTTGAAAAGAATCCTCTTGATCGCAAAGCTGATCAATGTATTTCAATTCAAGCTGATGCATTACAAATAGTTTACGATGCTGAAACTATCAATAGAATTGTTCATTTCTTTACTCCACCAAAAGATGTTTATCTACAAGAGTAAGCTGTTTTATATGCCGAAAATCGTCAAATTCATCTGTACAACTCTTATTGTTTTTCATGACCATTGACTTAGATTAGGATTTATTTCCGGTTCCTTTAATACGCATACTTTCTAGTATTACTGGGGATCGAAAATGTATGCTCCACGCAAGGAGTTGGCTATGTTGCTTGAAAGTTTTAGGAAACCGTGTTCCAACATCATGAAATGAAGTGACTATCGTCCCCATATTTATTAAAAGTCTATATAACCTATGAAACAACTATCGCGGTAGGTCTACTTTTGATAGAGTCCAAACTAATGGTTCTCACTATACTTTGCATTTTGTACACAATCTGTGGAAGATTGACTCGTTAGGAGCAGGGTAGTTTTCGATCACGTTATACATTTGTTGACCACATCTGTATTGGTATTATTTATTTAAATAATTATAATAAACGAGTTATTCAATTCAGTAATCACCCAGATACCCTAGGCTACCTGTCAGAATTATTTTACAGGAGTTAATATTACTGAGCCGCTGAAGGTCCTGCTTCTGGACATTTATATGGATCAATGGCGGTTATTGACTATTCAACTCATAAACCACTTTACAGTATAGGTGGACATATCAGTGGTTCGTTTTTCTGCTTTTATGAGGTCAGTATGTTTATTAAATGATTATATTCCATACAATAACACTTGACTTCGTACTTTCTAGATGAAATCTAAGAGGACGTAGGTTACCATAGCTCTTGTAAATGATATGTCATTATTACGTCGTACAACCAACCAATACGCGTAGACGACCCTAAACAACCAATACTCAGCAAGGAATTGGAAGACTGATACTCTATGCCTGACGGTTAGCCCAATACTAAGTTGTCCCGAACGAAGAGGAAGAATGCAAGACCAATGTTCACCAGTCCAAGATCATTATTATATTTAAAACATTTATTTATATACATACAAGTTCAGATCACTCAGCAGATCAATTGAGTAACGGTATTCACACGGAAAACTAAGTACTGGGTACACAAATAATTGGCCCTAGTTTATGAGTGGAAGATGTTGTAGCAACAAATTATGGTTCAAATAAAGGCTTAGAACTAGGGTAATAAGAAAGTAGTAAAAACAAATTACTCAGTAAAAATGCTATATATATAACCGTAGGAAAATAGCTTCGAAAGCTCTCACCGTGTAGTTAAACCATCCCTTACAGCCGTAATCAATAAATTTAAGTCAGGTATGTTAAAGGCTTATTGAAATATTCTAACTTTTCCTACTACTTTCTCTCATGTTTTCTTTTTCACAACTTTATTTTATTAGGTTATCTAATACAGTGCTGTCATCTTTCGAAGAAGTTAAAGAAGTGACTACGACTGGTCTGAAACATCTGGCCACTAATCGATCTTATACAGATGTTCATATTGACGTTAAACCAAGTTATTTTATATTACCAGATTCTGGGATATACAGAAGGTGAATTCCAAGTTTACCTTTTACTTAATGCTGATTTTTCTTCAACTCTATTTATAATTATACATATCAATAATTAAGCCATACGGAGCGTTTATATATTTCCTGACCGTAGCTGGTACCTTGAAGTTGTGTCTGGGCTTGCCTACTGTGATAACACAATCGAGGTATATTATATGGAATAATCATTCCTCTAGGGCCTACCATGTCACGCTAATCGGTTAGGGAACTGTAAGATTATGAACAGCAACTCTAGGTTCGAGGGTAAAATCGTATCGCTGGCTGGACAGTGTTGTGACAGCAGTAAGGTGTTTCCCTCAGATGACCAACATCTTCAGTGATGCTGCGTTTTCAGAACTGAAGGAAGGGGTCATAAAAGGTTAGACCTAGAATTGTCACACCCTAATTTGTTCCACTCACATACTTAAGCAAATCATAAATAACTATATTTACTGGATGGTTTCGTTTCTGATTTTGTGTTCAGCTTCGAATCTTAAATAAATAATCAAGCCATTTTGTTTAGTGACTATAAAAAAATAAAATCTAGTTGGAATTTCCACTTACATCTGTTGTTTACTGTGAATTCTTGGGAAGTTATTCAGTCATTTTTTGTTTCATTGTACTAAAATCTCAGTGTTAAAGTTTTTAAATTTTGTATCAAGTGAAATAGTAGCGAAATTGTTTATTGAATGTGTAACATTGTGTTATATAATTAGATTATCGGACTGCCAGGTGTTGTCCAAAGCATATAAACTAATTACTTTGTTAGACGATTCATTAAGGGATTTTATGGATCTGTGATTATTTCTGAGACATGAAAAACATATATCCTGTTCATTAA
The DNA here is from genome assembly GCA_944470365.2 of Schistosoma intercalatum. Taxonomy (NCBI): domain Eukaryota; kingdom Metazoa; phylum Platyhelminthes; class Trematoda; order Strigeidida; family Schistosomatidae; genus Schistosoma; species Schistosoma intercalatum. Next base: position 5,955,653 of record OX103725.1, read on the forward strand.
ATACTAACTATATATATAATGATGTTAATAATACAATATATGTGATGTAATTAATAATTAACGTGAATTTTTCTCAACTACGTGCCTTGATTATCGCTTATTTGATAACAAATTGTTTTTATTTATAGTCTCTTTATTATCATTTACACTTTTAATCCCTTCCCTTTTTGTGATTTCACCTTTAAGATATAAATCTAAGCTATTATGTTAAATCTTTTGTTTCCTATTGTTTCTTATGTCGTTCCGAGCCACACTTCACTGATTATGGTGTGTAATAAAAATCTTGCAGCTGGTAATAAGCCTTAAAGTATAGTGAATTCATGTCATTGTGCAAATCATGTTCTCTTAATTTAAATTAATCAAAGGATCATGATGTATGAAATTCACGTACTGCTTCAGAAATAAGTGTCAATCACATGTATTGTTATGTCTGAACTTGATGGTTGAAGAACACTTCTGTTTATTTTATTGAGATCACGAATCGGTCTAAGTTAGAGAACCATCAAAAACATGAAAACACTGAACGACCGTTTCGTCTTGGTATAGGACTGCTCATCAATACTCATCTGCGACTGCTCACATGGATATACAACTCAAAACCTTTGGTCTCGCGCATGAGCATTTAAACTCTAGACCAATAAACCCTCATTGTGTATAAGCCTAACTAATCAGTCTGCGATATTACATGACCATCTTCCATTGTCTTTGGTGAATAGTATACTCTACTGGTCACGGCTTCCCCTGATTTGTGTTTGTTTTTTAATTATTGAAGGAATTAGTTAACAGTTAATACAGTTGCCAGTACAGTCTTCTATTCACCTGGTATTTGTTTTTCAACTTACTAATGTGCACGTAATTTTTAACTTTTACTATTTACAGTGATTGCCGTCTGTTGTTGATAGATCTTGGAAGTTTTACGGTTAATTCAAGTCGTACATCAGTTCCACCAGTGTGCAAAACAGTACGAGATCAAGCTTCATCAAATGATGAAAATAAAAATGATTCTACCGAAAAAACTGATGCAAAAGAATCCATTTCGAAGATTTCTGGTCAATTGAAACATAAGTCTGGAAAACTAACATTTGATGAATTAAAAGATGAGGCCTATGATAAATTTAACATTAATTTATCATCAGTTCAGGTTATAATGGTTAATGAAGGTAAGCTGTGTAGTGGGTTTTCTGGTTTTAATAAAGTTTCAGGTAACGATTACGTTCTGTCTAGCAGAATGATTTTAGTCTATGGTTTGGCCAGTATAAATTACTTATATCATATATGGTTTACTTTCTTAACCTTAGCAACTGCTACTATGAGTGGACCGTCGTACTTATCCTCTTGGATAATTCAACAAGTAAGATTCCAAAGATAAATATGGGAAAATGAAATGAGAAATCTGTAGATCACCGAATCTCCATTCATCGAATTTGATTTCTATGGGTGCGATAGAAGCTATTTAGCATCCAAATATTTTAATGATTGTACGAATATGGAAATAACAAACCGTGGATAATTAAGACTGTAAGGAGCTAACCATCAAAGTTGTTGTCTGAATAAGACTATCTTGTGGTACAGTAAGGATTTGGAAAGCTCACTTATACATGAAATGGAATATACGTGTCCGAACCCTATCTGCAGATGGTGATTCACAGTCTCATTGACTAATCTTTGGCTAGTACTCTATGCCTAACTTCAATACTGTACATTCGGTTATATCGTGGTACTCGACCAATTCTTTAGAGGCCTATGACAAAGTATTTGCAACCTATGTTTGTGTTTCACTTTCATAGGTTGTTTCACACCCCTAGATAAATACAAAGAGGGCACTGTACACTATGCATGCCCTTTTTTTGGTAAACAAAAATCTTGTCTGCACAAGTGACACAAGCCGCCAAATATTAAGCGAGCTTTATAAATTTGTGCAAACGACATTTGCATCATTCATTCAGTTATTCCACAATCAATGTTCCCTAATTTAAAAGGTTACGCTTCACAACTGTAACATTACTGAACAGACCGCTGTTCATTACAGAACTCCTTTAAAATACATTTAGAAATTGTGCGTCACAAGTAATATGAATTGGCCGATTGTTTCACGAATTATCATCTTTTTTCAAGATTGTAGATTAAATAAGTTAGTTCTATTTTTAGAAATATTAGAATCCTTTTGGAACGACGTTTGTTTATTTATTTGAACAGATAAATATTGGTACAAAGGGGCACCGAATACATATGCTCCACACAAGTCACTTGATTTGTGTGTGGGATACGATACTGCCTGGGTACTCAGGCTGAAGCCGGCGGTTTTCTTAGAAGAACACAACCTGAGCTTTTGACCTAAAGGTCTAATCCACAAGGCAGTGGAGCAACGTTAGGAGATGCAGTCTCATGATGCCGGTGACCAGCGATTGGTTCATATTTCATTTGTTTCTTCAGGATCCTGTAGTCCATGTACACCATTGGTTTGGGTTCAGGGTTTTTTCAACTCTCAGGTGGACCCTCCGTACCCACCACCAACCCGGTTAAAGCGTCGGACATTCGCTTTTCATCCTTTCAATTTCGTAAACAACTTGTCACGAGAAGGCACTGAATAGGACTTCCCTGTAAGTGGCTGGATAAGCGTGGCCATGTGAGAACGTTTCGAGAGTGAGATCTGACTGTCCCCACCCTCGGTCGCACCAGGGCATTTGGGGGCTAAAAATAACTGTTTCAATGTTTAATCGTACGTAATAAAATGCCAGAGGACACGATTTGTTTTAGTACATAGTATAAATTTTATACTTATCTCTAAAACGTTTGTTATTATGTATGTTTTTCTTTTTTAAAAAAAAAACAACCCAAGGCGATGATTGGAGAGCTTTACGGAAAATGAATAAATCATCAAATCATATATTAAAACCTTTAGCTTTGAGTTGTACACTGAAACGGTGTTTACTACGAAACGATGTGAATTTACCAAGGTAAATAATAATATCAATAATTGCTTAGAATTGTTTATCCGCTTTCTGTCACTAATCACTTTACAATTCAGTTGTGTATTTATTCGTTTAGATATCAGTTTTTTTCAATTTATTGTTCAATTTAGTTGAACTGAAAAGCTTTTAGAGGTAAGGTAAACATGATGGTGGCTTCCTCCCTTTTGTTAAGTAAATGTTTTGATTCTGTGAGGCCACGTTTGATTTTCACTGGTTCATCTAACATTAATCCTTTTTTTTTCTGCCTTACAAAAAATATAATCATTGTATGATACAAATGTTTCTGAGCCACTTTCGACGCAAGGTATGTGTTGTTTACTACAAATATGTTCAGATCGTAGTATTAAATCCCATTCACCATATATAGGTGTATTTGTCAGATAATGGTTAGTACTTATTCTGCCAAGATTGTTTCCACTTGTGAACTTTTTATACTTCAGTAGATGGAACCAAGTTTAAATGATTAATCTGACGTCTAAAGTCAAGTGTTTTGATTGATAACATTGTTAATTGTTTGTTTAAATCTACTATCTATAATAGTTCATTTCCAATTATCGGTTATTAAATAGTTACAATAATTCCAAATAACACATAATTAGTCCTTCAACACTAAAAGAAAAACATCTGCTATCATGCTTCCTTTTACTTACCTACTTGCGTCTTTTACCCCTCGTAGAGTATAGGCCGTCGACCAGGATTCTCTGCCTGGGCTCCTTTCCACTTGTTCTCATGTACTGCTTATCATTTTGATGTCTTCCTTCAGTGTTCTTTGGTCTGTTTCATTTCATTTTCTCTTTAGGATTCCTGGTTAGGGCCTGCCTTGCGATGCCTTCAGCATGTTTTGCTAATTTTTTCTTCAGCTGGAAGTTAGTTTGTTCTTTGTCACAGTTGTTGCTGATGATGTCCGGCCAACAGATATGAAGTGTTTTACGTCGGCAATTGTTTATAAATACCTGTACATTTTTGGTGGCGGCTGTAGTTGTTCTCCAGGTTTCAGCTCTGTACAGTAGGACTGTGTTGACGTTCGTATTGAAGATTCTAACTTTGATATTAGTTGACGGTTGTTTTAAGTTCCATATGTTCTTTATTTCACATGAGGGACCGGAGGTCCTGGGTTCGATTCCCGCTTGCGTAGTCGTGGATGCTCACTGCTGAGTAGTCTCGTACTAGAACGAAACAGTCGTCAATTACTTTCATGTGTCCAATGCTGGTCTAACTGAAATTGGTTCATGGTTTCAATGAAATTAACATCAAACTTATGTCATTATTCCAAATTTCTCCGTATGAATTTTTCCCATACCAATTTTTCTTATCTTCACATTTTGTTTGTAATTTTAAAAAATCTTCATTTTTAGAGTTATTGTTGATGGTTGTCTACCGGTATTCAGCGTAGATTTCACAGATGCAGTTTTAAAATCATTATACGAATTAATTGTGAATGTTCCATTTCCAGAAGCAGATAAAAGTCTTACTACACCTGCAAATCCTGATGAATTATTAAAAGTAAGCTTATTAGTTTTCATATGGTTTTAGTTAAAATATACTTATTTGGCATATCATGTTATATTTTTAACTGATAGCTTTGTATGTTTATCAATAACATCGAATGTAGATATAGGCATGTGGACTATGGACATAGTACGAAATTGTTATTACTCAAATATGTTTTATAACTAAACTTTAAGGATTATCATTTAGTTTGGCGGTACACTTTCTTATTTTACTAAATGGTTTACAGAAATGAAATTTATGTTTTTGATAAATGTGATTAATAATACTACTACAGTTTGTGAATGTTTATTTGATTTGTGTTACCCATTTATGCATAGCCTTGTTTACGAACTAGGCTTTGTATTGGTAGAGGAATTTACTTTTGCTGAGATATAACATCTCAGTCAGTCAGTCAGTCAGTAACAACGTAGAACTTCGTACGTACGTACATCAGTTCGAGTTGCCACACCACATAAGCACAGAGATGCAGTTGTCGATTCAAATCCCGTAGTGGTAGAGGTAATAAGAGTATAAGCAGTAATCGGGAAGATTAGGGTTTGGAGATGTTATTTAAAGAGTATAATCCAGTGAAATAAATTTGGAAAGAGGAAAAAAGGGACATGAAGAATTCAGAAGATTAGAATTTCGGAGAACACAGAGAGTGGATGCACCTGCGCCATTGCAAACGATTTTGAGCCATGTCATTCAGGGTCTCTAACCATCGGTTGCTATCATCTCGTGGTCCCCAACCAGGTAGTCTGCACCTACCAACATGGCACAGTCCACTTGTCAGTGACTTCATGGACTTGTGCCATGCTTTGGTCTGTCCACCCCTAGCTTTCTTCCAACCTACTCCTATACCACTGAACATCGCACGTCGAGGCAGTCGGTCGTTGGGCATACGTAACATCTCAGTAGTTAAGGAAGTCGACTTTTAACCGTTAACCCGCGGGTTTTAAACACCGCCACATCAACGGCGGTTTTAACAGACAGGTAGTATCACTGGGTTACACATAAATAAGAGTGTGGTTCTATACCAAATACATCAAACCGCACTTGGTAAATGAGTTACATTTTTATTAATGTTATTACATATCAAAATCGACTACGGTGGATGGGATTTGCGATGCTCATGATCAAATACCGCCTAATTTGACGTCTAAAACTGGAGTATAAGTAGAGTGTATGGGAGAGGCCATATCAAGACGTAGCGTTAGCCCATGAAATCATTGACTGATGATGTGAGGCATGTTGTTAGGTATAGTTTGCTTGCCTGAAGTACACACAGTAACCGTGATCAATCATTAGAGACGTTGGGTGACATAACTCATATTCGGTTACGGCACTGCTAATTCATTCACTCTTTATTTTGCTGCAGTTTTTAAGTTTCAGTATCCTTTCAACATACGCAACTGTTCATTCTGTTTTGTCGAGCCATATTTGAATATTTAGCGTCACTCACTGTCTTTGTTACTGTGATCATTTAGACTTCTGTTTGTCCACCTTGTTGATTTCACTTTGTCCCGCTAATTTGGGATGTTAACGTAAGTTAACATATATTTATGTCAGACTCTGCGTTGACTATGATTGATTGACTAACTGACTGACAGATCAAGAAAGTTATAATTATTTATTGACATACTATATTATTTCTTTCTTACTCAGATGATACATACTTTGCGTGAAAATTCAATATTTACTGCTTATAATTCTGTTGAAAGTTGCCGCTAGTCATGTATCAAAAAATAGAGTATAGTCTACTGTTAGTTGTTTTAAAACAAATCTTGACTGTACTCAATAGAGTAATCCATCACAAATCTTATTCTAAAAGTATTCTGCTTGGACGTTGAAGACATTTTTATCCATCTGTACTAGTTGTTTTATGCTTTTCTCCCTCCATTAATTCTGTTGTCCATCATTTATAGAAATAAATGACAAGGTTAACAGTTATTCTCTAACTAATTAATCAACTTAACTGTAATCCATCATTTGATAGGTGTCGAATTAAAATGTATTCATTCCAGGTCTCTTGAATTGACTTCTATTGACTGATTTATTGATGAGGTTTAAATATATCAGACTTAAAGTTCTCAGGTATTTTTTTGTTTCTCTGAATACCATATTGTCTTTTTGTTGTAGTAACTTTATTTTGTTACCAATTTGTACCAAGATATTTTACATGCGTAAGCTTAACCGATTTCAAATCATGATAATCTACAATGCTAATGTTGTATTCTGTTACTTTCTTCTCGCACCACCTCCGCACGAAATAAATAACAATGCAGGATGTTGTAGTTTTGCCTAATTCAATAATGCCTGGATCTGTACTAGCCACTAGAGATTTGCTTAGAGTTACACGTCAACTTAGTCGAAACGATAGTGATTCTACTTTGAGCAGTTGGGCGTCAGATACTGCGGATGATGATTTACGTGAAGAAAGTGAACACGATCGAATCAGTCAACAATCAAAACTAGAAAATTATACTTCTAATGTAAATGATGATCCTCACAGTGGTCAGCTTATGGATAAAAACAAGTCTAAAGTAAGTTGTAATATTTATTATAGTTGATTATTTCAATTCTCTTTAACAATTTCCCTTATATTCATTGCGTATTTAAATGTTAACTCGATCCAATCAAATTTAAAGGAATTTTAAGTAAATTTCACTTTTAAATAAGTACTTGAATTGATCAATCACTGATTGTGGTGAACAGTGTCATATATAATTGAAGTCCTTCTTAGTGTTGGCCGAATTCTGCCGACCAAATTGCAGTATCTCCTTCTTTAAATGCTATGTTCCTAAACTCGTCATAAGATTTTCTAGATTGTTTCAGTAAAATCTATATTCTCTTTTCAAATTGTATCTTCAGTGTCGAATGTTCTCTACTGCCATTTATACTGTTTCTACCCTCCTTGACAACTTCATCATGTTGTGCTAATGGAATATATCAATTTGAAATTAGTTATATATGTGTCAGGTTCTACTTAGAGTTCGATTGACTTTATTCCAAAGCTTATAGTAAGGTCTTATCATTAGGGATAAAACCATTAATAAATATTTTGATAGTTGTGATTCACTGTGTTGATTTCAAGGCAGCTAAAATATTACATAAGTCATATTCCTTTGCGCTATTGTAGTATCATTCCGTTTAGTTAGGATTCCTAATGAATAATTTTTTTCTTGATCAAGTGGTGCGAATTTCTTTTTTGATGAATATTTCCACAAAACCTCCCCAAAAGTTTCATGAGCAATATCTGGATGATGTTTTCTGGGATATTTCGTCCCCCTTCGTTATCTCCTTCGTCTCAACTTTGGTGTTACAGACAATACACACTTTTTCTTTCATAAAGCATTGGGCCATCTAAATAGCCAGTAAACTTATGATAATGCTACAGGACAGTTTTTTTCTTTTGATCTGGGATTCATTAGTTGTGTTTTTATACCCTCAATCTTACAAATGATCGAATAAGGAAACCTTGTTGTTTTTACAGCGAACTTGATGCATTTCAATAGTGGGGTCTGTAATTACTGGTCAGTTTCAGTTGTGTTATAACTCTCGGTTTTCCACGTCTACACGAATGGCACGTTAATTTGCCTTAGACGAATATCTATTACTAAACTTCCTCCCAGAGTCTGTTCTACAGGACTTCAACACAACTCAGATCAAGAACATATGATTAGCCTGACTAGGACGTAGGTATATTTCTACACCAAAACCGGTAACAGTTCGTCAAAAATCATAGTAATAAGGATAGGAGGATGTATAACTCATCAAACGCCTGTCAGACTACTTACAATTCTGACTAAGCAAACAACCAATCATTATCATCATCGCTCACAAATCAAGTTGGTTTATACTATTACATTACTGTTATGTAATAGTTTGAATCAACTAGTTACGGGTGGTCAAACCAAAACATGGCATCGGTCCTTGAAGTCACTAACTTCTAGTCCTATATGCTTGAGTGCTATTACGAGTTCACCTTACTCGGTAGACAGAACGAAGGTCAAAGATACAGTGACACGATAGGCTATTCTACTCCATTGTCCTCGGCCTTGCCAACTAGATCAAGAAGTGTTGATGAGGCGTAGTGAATGTATTCTACAAGCACCCAGAAAATACTAGGTCACTAAGCACACAAATGAAGCTTATTTATACAGTGATAGAAACACCTTTGGGAGATCCACAAAATATCGTACTAAAATAATCGGTCGACCAATGACAGTCAGGGATTTCCGAGTGGGAAATGTAAGCTGTAGGCCAACTAAGCGTCTGTTGGCGCGAAAACATAAAATTCAAATTTTCAGAATTAAATTACAAAATTAGGACCTTTTTCAAGTGAGTTCTGGGGATCTAACGTCCTCAATATAGTCTGAATCATATTGATAGATGCAGACTACTTGATTGTGGTCCGCGCGACTCTCGGAACCAACAGTTGGAGACTCTGTGTGACAGCCTAGAATCGATCACAATGGCGTAGGTGTATACACTCTCTGTCTTCCCTTAAACTGTGAGATTAAAATCGCTTCATATCTTTCTACGAACTAATTCTTTCTTCCTGTACTATATCCTTATTGCAATCTTTCTTTTATATATTATCACCACCGAATTAACTACTTCTATGAATCCGGTGTTCATCTTGTTGTGCTAATGATCTGTGGCAACTTTGATCGATGCACATATATATATATATATATATATATATATATATATATATTGTAGCTGGTTGACTGACTGACATAACTGTTATCTATTATCATCAGTAGGTAGGTATTCACTTCATATAGTTTCAAATACACTTAAATACACAATAGACATTTTCTATTATTCATAATTAATTAATCTAGTATTACACATGTATTATTAATACATTTACATTTTATTATAAATTTTTTTTAAAAAACAACAACAACAACAACTATCTAGGCTATACGTCAACGTGATCAATCTAATTTACGTCGTAAACGAGCAAAATTAATTGATTTAAAATTAGATTTTGTTATACGTAAAGTAAGTGTTACATATATAGATATTAGTAACTAGTTTATTGTTGCCACCCCCCTTTTTTATCATTTTGTGTGTTTGTTTGTTTTTTTATTAAATTTTTTAATGTATGAAATGTATTTTGTTGATTTTTTGTCCATTGATATATGTGTGTGTTTTGTGTTTACATTTACTGCCTATTTAATAAAATTGTTTTCATTTCAACACTTATTTTCGTCTTAGTTATTATTATATTATTGTTTTTTAATGGAAAAACAATCATGTGTTCCATTAAATATTAACCAAGAGATCATTATTAAGTTACATTAATTTATCAATATCAGTTATTTTAAATGGGATCTGTCAATTGACATAGATCAGTCTTGAATGAGACATTTTGCATTTGAAGTGAGAGAAAGAGAGAGAGAGAGGAAACACATTGTAAACATTTTTACATTGTTCTTGAAAACGTTCAGAAATCTGTGTGTTTCAAGCGTCTTCACTGTACAGAACTATGTACTCTTTGAATAAGAACTTTCGTCTAAATTTGAACGAATAGTTTCATAATATTTGGGCGCCGAGTTAATGTGAGACATTAAAAAGAAGAATATATTTGTAAAATCTCAGCGAATGAATTTTAAGTAAATCCAACGTTTCGCCTGGCAATCTGGTCCAAGCTTTTTCAAGGAAAATATAATCAAACAACAAAATTATCGAATATAAATAGGTACAAGGTTCTTCGGTTTACTGTATACTGAATAAGTCATCCAATCAACGTGAAGGATTTCTTTATAAATAGGTATTTGTATTAATGTGTAAGAGACATGTTTATATGAAAATAATAAAGGTCAAACAATTAAAAGTTCATTTGAAAATAACCAAGGGGAGAGAAAGAATAAGAAATTGTCGTGTTATCCTAGGCCATAGAATGACTTAAAGATTACAAGGTAAATTCAAGGTTATGACAAATTGTTTTTGTACACATAAGGACAAGGTATGTGTTATGGAACCAAAACGTATTATCTATCAGTTAGTTACTATGGCATAGATATATCAAATTGCAAAAAGGAGATCAGGTTTACTTATTAATTATTACTTGCCATGGGACAGCTAGTTGCATTCCATCTCTCCTATTAATATTGTTTGAATTAGCCCATATATGTAGGGCTTCGGCTGTTAGTCGTTCTTTGTAAGAATTAAATCCTTTTTGAATGATTCTCGTGCCATTGAAATCAACTGTATGACCCTATTCAATCGAGTGTTATGCTATCACTGATCTGTTCTCAAGATTCAGATCCGTTGTCTTATCTGAATATGTTAAACAATTGACTGGAACATTAAAAATAACACACACTTTCAATTACATATACATTCCTCTTTTATTTTGTTTACTTATATTATTTATCTTCATTTAATGCAGGCTGTGACATTTTTGATTCATTTCATATATAAAAATGATCTGTTTTCTTAATATACACAGACCGAAGTCAATATTTAGTTGAATGAAATTTCTTCTCACATCACTTGCGTATAAACACATTCTGTTGTCTTAACACGTTTTGGTTCCTTATGTGTACAAAAACAATTTGTCATAACCTTGAATTTACCTTGTAGTCTTTAAGTCATTCTATGGCCTAGGATAACACGACAATTTCTTATTCTTTCTCTCCCCTTAGTTATTTTCAAATGAACTTTTAATTAATATCAGATGGGTTTTTGTGGAGATTGTAGTAATTTCAATGGTTAAGATCATGAGTCAGTTGAAGCTAGACCACCATGGAAAACCTGGAAGCACTGGACGGCCGTTTCGTCCTATTGCGGGACTCCTCAGCAGTGCGCATCCACGACCCCGCCTCGCGGGATTCGAACTCAGGAACTACTGGTCTCGCGCGCGAGCACTTAACCACTACACCACTTAGCCGGCATCCAACGGTGTTAATGTCTAACTTCATTATGTCTAACTCATGATCTTAACCATTGAAATTACTACAATCTCCACAAAAACCCATCTGATATTAATCACAAATATGCTCACTAGTGACTGGGTTCACGAGTTATATCCTGGAGTTCTAGTGAGAAGTAGTGACCAGTGGAGTTCAACCAGGTCTGTTGTGAGGTAGTAACTCACTGAAGACAATGGTGAATGTGTCGCTCAATTTCGTGGATTAGTTGAAGTTAGACATTAACACCGTTGGATGCCGGCTCAGTGGTCTAGTGGTTAAGTGCTCGGGCGCGAAACCAGTAGGTCCTGGGTCCGAATCTCGCAGGGGGCGAGGTCGTGGATGCGCACTGCTGAGGAGTCCCGCAATAGGACGAAACGGCCGTCCAGTGCTTCCAGGTTTTCCATGGTGGTCTAGCTTCAACTGACTCATGATCTTAACCATTGGAACTTTTAATTGTTTGACCTTTATTATTTTCATATAAACATGTCTCTTACACATTAATACAAATACCTATTTATAAAGAAATCCTTCACGTTGATTGGATGACTTATTCAGTATACAGTAAACCGAAGAACCTTGTACCTATTTATATTCGATAATTTTGTTGTTTGATTATATTTTCCTTGAAAAAGCTTGGACCAGATTGCCAGGCGAAAGAAGTAGTTAGGTACTATTGTATGAATTATACGTCTTAAAACTATAACTACAACAAAAGTTAATAATTGTGGAAAGTAGAAAACCTAGACAGATACACATTCATTCCAAACTGTATGTTTTCTTTTTTGGCTGACGGAATTTCTAATCGCTATGTTTTATCATGCTTCAAAAAGAAAAGTTTTTTGTGATAATTAATTTTGTCCTTTACCTTTGAGAGTATTCTATAAAAAACCTATCTGAAAGTAAACTGCTAACAACGACACCATATCTGTGTCACCTATTGTTTGGTTATAACAAAAGAATGTATATATGCAGTTTATTGTTCACTGAATGGTGACCTCCAATGTCATGTGTGTAAATGTATCTCAATCCTACAAATGGCCTGCCACGGATTGATTAACTGGGTGGTAGTTTTTCTAATCGTGAAGCTAGGTGATATGGAATCAAATCGATGAGTGTCAAATAACATAAAACCTTGATCCAGGGTTTCCTGTCAACTACTTCCAACCACCAACTTACACATAAGAATGTTGTATATATCTGTCTGAATTTATAATCGGCCGACTAAACTGATATTTAGTGTTAGCGAATGGTCAGTTTACTGACTTGATACACCCAAAATATAGTTTTATATCTCCAAGTTCTAGTCATAAGCTATGACTTGTGGTGTTCAACCGTATCAGGCGTCAGGTAAATATCACTTATTACAGTTTACGACGGTCGTTCAATGAATGAAGATATGACTGCAAACTAGGGGTTAACAGCTCAGTGGTTTGAATTTTTAACTATCGTTACGAAACCTAAATTTCTTGGGTTGGTCTTTGGCGGTGTTATGACTGCTCACCAACGGGGATTCCTATATTAAGAGGAAAAAATTGCCCGATGCTTCCTGGTTCTCAATGACTGAATAAAGTTAATCTGTAACGTAAAACTACGAGATCCAGCTATGACTTCCCTTACTACAAAAGATCGAAAGTGAATGTATGTCAGAAGATGGGACAACTGATTATCAAAGACTTATTATTTTCTAGTAAAATGACACATACCAAATCGTTAACATTAAAATAAACACAATTAAAAAACATATAAAACCAAGTCTTGGTCGGATTCAGGTTTCATTGGCCATTTATCATCAGCCAATAAGATTGAGATATGACTGTATCAAGCTTACTTTTTATTCCTCTCGAAACATAATTAAAATGTACATTTCCAATCAAACATATCGTCATATATTACGATTCATATTTCTTTTTCATTGTGGTCGCTAAAAAAGTAAATTTTTATTTGTTGTCTTCTCATATCTTTTATACAACAGATTAAAATTCAGGTACTGGAACGTCAATTAAACTCGCAAGATAAAAATATTGAAGATCGTTTAATTTTATCTTTCAATATTCATGAAGTTGGTACCAGTTTAATTAAACGACGTTGGACACAAGAAATTCAGGTATATTATTTTGGTTAGTAATTTTTTCTGTTTTGACTAGTTATTTCATGATGTAGAGATGAGACGGAGCAAAGTCAACATTTGTACACTATTTTTCAGTTGACTCTGTATGCTGCTTTCCATATAAATCAATCAGCCTTAGTGAACAGATTTTATTATATTGATTAGGTTTGGAACTTGTGGATCAATGCATTCCGACTTAATGGTATAAAAGTATCATAATTAAATATTCTGGTCTTAATCCCACATGAAATCATAGACGTCCTCTGACTAAAAATATGGAACTACAAAACGGGAACAGTTGTTTAATTTTTTTTCAAGGTTCTGTTGCTGATATCATTTGATGCTAAAAACTAACTTATCAATGAATTAGGTTCAGAATATGATACTAATTACCTTACAATTAACTTATTTACCAGTTACCAATTTGCATACTTTCTTTGAGCCACATTGTAAGTGTAAGAACTTAAAGATTTCCCAAACTAATTTAGGTGGAGCAGAGTTTGAACTTGCGAATCGGTGACTGAAAGTTAGTCAAATGCCCTAACCACTTAGCCACTACTAGTAACAACAATGTAGCTCGTTTAGTGTAGATTTATCCACTGTACTTTGAATTACACATTATCTTTATGAAGTGGACTGGTGATATCACTTATATAAGCAAACCGAAATAGGGGTAACATGGTTTTAACCTGTTACTCACTGGTTAAACTCTGAGTACGTGACCTAGAATGTGCTGCGCAGGTGGTCGAGTTTAATAAAAATATAGTTAACTTTTCTTTGAAAAAGCAATTCAGTGTACTTATGCTTATAGATTCATGAATACCTTTTTAATCCAGTTATGTTTGGATGTGACATATAGTGTATGGATTTTGATGGTAAATTAATAGCAGCAAAACATTCAGTAGAAAAGCAGATATGCATGTCATACATATGAAAAATTCGTATAGGCAAAAGGGGTGAGTAATTTATTGCTGATTAAATAGAATTGATCGGTAAAAATAAATGTACTTCGCCCTGAATTACCACAGTACAGTAACATAATGAAGTGAAATTAATTAGGTACACAGAGCAAACGAGTTGAAATAATAGTAGGGTGTTTGATTTTCAAGAATGAGATTGTTCTTAAACACTTAATCCCGTTAATGTGATATATTTATACTTTATTATTATTGAAGATATCCTTCCAATTAACTGCTTGGATATCTATCAAGTAGTAGGTGAATTGATGAAGTGTTTTTTCTTTCATAAATATCAATCCCAAGGTTGGACTTGATAGTTTCGAATAAATTGAGCATCCAATAGAAAGTCAATAATAAATATATTTTGCCGATATCCCAATGAGTAGAAAATTGTATTTCAGACGTTTCGTGTAAGTCACCTCATTAGAGTAAATAAATCACCGAAATAACTAAACACAAGTTTAAACAGCAAAAAGGAAACAAGACAGAATATTTTCAGTACAATCGAAATCATAAGAGGTCTGAACACATCAATGTCAAGTTATTCTTGCTCAATGTGTTTCGTACGACATATCGCTATTAATTTGTGCGTCAGAAAGTGCATACACCTGTAATCTGAAGTTGAGAGGTTGAGATTGAATGTGTGCGTGTGAACTGAACTTATCGTTAGTACCACGTTTTTTAATCTGAACATCAACTTATCTTAACTTCAATCCATATCTGGTGTGAGACAGTTGTCTATTGCAGGCAATGGACTAGAGTTGCACAATATTGGCGATTGATTGAAGTTAGACATTAACACTGTTTGATACCAGCTCAGTGGTTCATAGGTTAAGTGTCCGTGCGTGAGGCCGGTCCTGGATTCGGTCCCCGCACCCTGAGTCGTGAATGAGAACATCTGTGGTATTCTATACTAGGATGAAACGGTTGTCCATTGCATCCGGGCTTCCGATGGTGGTTCTATAATCTCTACAAATCCTCTATGATAATAATTATATTGATATTTGCTTGTCAAAACATTTTCGTCATGTCATCAGTTGTCTTTTTCTTATAAATTTCACCTTTCAGGCTCATATTGGCACTTTATCAGTCGCTATTCCACAGTTTACTTATAGAGAAACAAATGAACCAGTCTATTTAGCACGTACACAACGTCATGAAGAAACAGGTCATCATTTATTAGCAGTTCAATTGATCATCGCAGAGAAAAATGCTCCTGATTTTGATACATACTATCAAAATACACGTCATCGTTTACAATGTGATTTCAAAGTGTTGGATGTAAGTAACCACAAACATACTGCACGGATGTAGTGAAGTATAAAGCATATCATCTTATGCGATTATCAGATTCAAATATCATAATTCATCCATGTTATTATCCTTTGTATAACTTTTCTTGATATCCTGAAGTGTTGGTTTAGCATTTAGAGCGTCTAACTTGAGGGCGATTAATTCATAGGTTCGATCCACGCTTTACTTCGGTGGGGGTGCATGAATCTTAACGTGATATATAAGTTAATAAAAATGTGTATCTTGTCGTCTCCGAGCGACTGTCATCATCTTAATAATAAGAAAATATTATCAGAAATATTAAATGCAATTATTAATTAATTCAATACAACTCGTTTATCAAATATAGGCTTATGTATTTGGCTTTGAGACATATTCTTGTGTGTAATATATGACCAGTGACACTACTTTCCAGCAATCCCAACAACAGTAGGCGATTAGTGATTCGAAAGTGAAATTTAATAGTTAGAAACCGAATACAATAATCCCTAAGCTACTCCTACCACGGAACTGTAAAATGTTTCAGGGAATTGTGGTATGATAGTTAAAGCTCAGTATTTTTGTCACCACTTGATATCAAATCGGTCATTAAAATCAGCATTATATATGATTAATAATCCTGGGTTCAAACCTTAGTTTTCATGACGGGATTTAATTATCTGATTAGTATAATTAGTTTTTATATTTTAGGTGTGTAGTTCATAGCTTAGTGCATGAACCTACAATCTGTTCACGTTGTCCTGAAGGACAATAAAATCTGTCACCAAACTATCTAGCTCAGATTATACAACACGAAAAGTATCCACTTTGGTTGTGAATCTTCGTCATTTCGCCTATGATCTGTTTCGAAATCCATTGTTTTATTTTTGATTAGGGCTTACTTCTTAAGTTTCCTTACGTTATTGTAACTTTCTATTGTTGAAACCAGACTAATTTTGATTATTCTCATTCACATCACGTTAAGATGCGTTTGATAATTCCTTTAGTCATGTTGCAGATATCATTTACTCAATATTTTGTGGTGATTGAAAAGTAGTTTTTATTCTTTTTTCTGATTTTATTGGGACTTATAAACATAATACAAGAACGTAAGCCTGTATCATCAAGTGTCGCATTCTATATAGGCTTATGTTAGTAACTTTTCAGGGCAGATTAGTTGAAAGTCTTTCGATAGTAAGTGTACTTATTTTTGCTTGTCTATATTCACGTAATAATATTTACAGTGTACCATAGTGTAATGTTGTTTTAATTGTTAATTAGTAAACGTATTGTTTCCTAATCTCATATCGTACTGTATAAGTTCCAACAAAAATTTACCAGTATTTCTATCATTAATAATCGTACTTACAGCTCACTATATTTTATATCAACCTGGATATACTGTCAATATATTATATTTTGATATTGGTAATGAACGATAATTATGATTCTATTTGGGATATTTTGTACAAATTTTGTGTTTAGGTATATGTTCATCAAGAAGCCACTCTATTATTAATGAATTATTTCAACAATCTACGTATATCATTATCTAAGCAATTAAAAGAAATTGAACATTCATCTGAAATTGAATGGGCTAGTAGTATTGGAGATACAGAAGGTTTAAAAAAAGCAAAACTACGCGAAAGATTAGAAAATGAAATGGAACAACAACTTCCTGGACGTTTAACTGCTGCAGATGCTGTAGGAAGTCATATTGCTCGTAAAACTGAACGTCGAAATATACGTTTGGAAGCCGCTTCTTTAGCACAGAAAACAGGTAGTCCTAATAAGAAAAAATCGAGTTTATTCATATAATAGAAATATATAGAATAAAGTTATTCATCCATTATTCTTCTTCGTATTATTATTATTATTATTATTATTATTATTATTATTATTATTATTATTATTATTATACAAGATAATACCATTTGGTTCTTTATATCTGTTTCTTCTCATGCGTAATTGATTACTATATCGGTTTAGGTGATATAATTTGAGACCTTACGTTGTCTACTGAAGAGAATATCTTGGTAACTGACAAATCATTAAATATCTAGAGTTTTATTTATTTTAACACATAGATATTGGTACAAGGAGGCACCAAATACATACGCACCACACAAATCTCATTCGATATGTATGAGGTCTGTGATACTGCCTGGGTGCCCAAACCGAAGCAGGTAGTTTTCTTAGGGGGCCACTCCCCGAGTTTTCGACCTGAAGGTCTGATCCACAAGGCAGTGGAGCATCGTAAGGAAATGCAATCCCATGGTAACCGGTGACCAACGATTGGTTCATACGCCATTTATCCCTTTAGGATACTGGAGCCTATGTGCACCATTGGTTTGGAATGAGGGTTTTCCAACTGCCCTAGGTGAACTCTCCATTTCCACCAACCTCGTTAAAGCACCAGACATTCGCTTTTCGTCCTCTCATTTTCATAAACAACACCACCGCCACGAGAAGGCAGTGAGTAAGACTTCCCTGGCAGAGGCTGTATACGCGTGGCCATGTGAGAGCATTTGGAGAGGGAGAGCGGACTCTCCCCACTGTCGGCCATACCAGGGCATTTGGGGGCAAAATATCTAGAGACCTTGTTTTTGAATCCAAGCTGATACTTGTTAAGGTACCACATATGATTCATTCAATAAGTACGTATATTCTTGAGGAAATTAGGGGAAAACTCAAAAATTTAATAACATTTGAAGATTGTTTATGCAGATAACACATCTATTTTCCAGTAGATAAAACGTTTCATTAGGATCAGTATTATTCTTTGTCGTCACAAGCTAGGGTTTGTTTTAATAGTTATTGGTTGAATAAAGTCTAGTGGATGGGAGATGGGAAGATGGATGCATTGCGTTGTAGAGTAGTTTTGGTTGTTCACTAATTGTGATCACCCTTGCATTCACTATTGTGTTGGTTTTTCGAATTGCATAGCAAAGATTCGGGTTATAACACAGATACTGTGTGTTTATGTTTGTGTTTAGTGTTGCTTTATTCTCCTTTAATATATATATATATATATATATATATATATATATATATATATATATATATATATATATATATATATCATAAACGACACTGGGACCTTAAATCATTAGTTATTTTTTATAGTATGAAAGCAGTTATCACTTGTACTTTCAGTGTTTACATTTTTCATAGATCAACTCTTGTTCATTTATCTCTTAAGGCAAAATTGCAGTTATTCGCGAATTGAATATTACACAATGGATGGTGAATGCAACATTGGACAAAGTGAATGTTACATTAGGCTCTAAAGAAACCGATTTATTTTCAACTACCGTTAACGGTCTTCGAATTGATGTTCGTACAACATATAATACTATAGAAATTTCGGCAATACTTTCTGAATTCATTTTAATTGATCGTATCGTGAATACATCCCATCGTAAGGTTAGTAAAAATATGTTTAAATATTATTCTGTATATCGTGTATATTGTGTATCCTATGCTTACTATTATTACTGTGCATCATCATTCACTATTTTATAATTGAAGTGTTATCAGAGATACTCAGTCGAGTATTTTAACTTCAATCCGAAGTTGACTAAGTTGAAACTACAGCAATAGTAGATATAAAAAAGTTTTTACAAAATATTTGATGGAAAGAATATTTCGGAGTTAGAAGCTGCAATAACAGCTAATAAATGCATAGCGATAGTCTTTTTCACGAACAAGCTTTCAACTATATATTATACTTCACAAGTTGATAGTCAAATTTGTTAATTACTCGGCGCCCAATTTTTGTCAAACTATTCGTTCTAATATTGACGAATATTCGTTTAAATTGATAATTTCCCCACAGTTTTATACTAGTAGTATCGTGGAAATGCTTTCAAATAAGGTTCTTAAATTCCTATCCTAGTCAGTGAGTGTATTAACATAGTTAAAAATGTTACTTATATATTCAGTGATAAGATGAAGAATGGTTGACTGATACAGAAAGTCAATCGTTTTTCGGTAAATGGTCTCCAAACAATTATTTAGTTGTTAGTACTTTTGATTTTCGAAATAAGTTACTGGAAAATTATGTAGATATGAGCTCTGGTTTGATTTCACACTTTTTTTTCGCTAAGATACTCAAACAATTAGAGACATAATAATCAAGAAACGGATCCTCAATTCCTCAACTAAGTTTTAGCCTATCCAATCAGTACAGAATACCAGTTTCACGCTCGAGTAGGCAAACTAATTTGCCATATTCCACAATTCAAAATTAAATTTGGAGAAGAAATTTGTGCTGGAATTTTTCTATCAACCAAAATGTATAGATGCACTGAAAAGTACTTCAGTCTCCTATACAAGTGAGAATCAACCTTGCTAGTCTGATCTTCATCAGATTTTTTAGTTTATAACCTATAATCTAGTTATCCTAAATTCATTTATATTATGGGGAAAAATTTTGATTGTACTGATTATGTTTCATATTCAGCTTGTTTATTTAAGTACATTTGTCCGTATTTATTTTCTCATGATATCAATTCTTCTATATATTAGATCATCAGTTTAATGTTTAGTGAGTAATAATTACTGGATCATACTAGTTACTAGGGTTGAAGCTATCACGAGTTCACTTAATCTACGAACGAGAAACAAGACTCGGTGCCCAAAGACCAGTAAGCTAGCTATTGATGCGTCCCAGCCCCGCTAACTAGCCGGAGAAGTCCAAGCTTGGAATGGGGAAGTATATTCTGCAAACAGCCAGAAACGTACGATAACAACAAACACAATTCAAAACGTATATATACAGTACAAAACCGTCCTTGGGGAGAGTCACCAAATAGCATACTGAAAGATGCAACGGACCAATAGCATTTAAGATACTTCCCAGTGGGAAATACGACATGAAGGTGACAAGAGCGCCTTTGGTGCTAAAACAAGGAAAAATTCAAATTTTCTAAATAAAAACACAAAATTAGGTCCTTTCCCAAGTGAGTTCTGGGGATCTAACGTCCCCAACACTAGTCATATTAATTTATCATAAAAACCGAATATACAGTGAAAAACGTTCTAATCATCTGTTGTAACAACAGTAATACTACTTTTATAGGTTGTAGAACAGATGACTCAAAAATAGTTTAGTACGTATAGTAAAATAGATTAAAAAAAACACATCTCATGTGTATTTGGTGTGCATACACAGAAATCTTACATTCAGTATGTGTTACCAGTTATTTTTCAAGTATTTACTTATACTATATAGTTTAGCTGATCCTATTGCATAATAGAAATATCATTTCGAACTTTCATAAATTTGTTCAGGTATCTACGGTGTATTAGCTAGTTGTTTTATATGTGAGCTGATATAAGTTTCTGAGTGCCTTTAATTTTGGAGCTTCCAAATGTCTAACTAGAAAATCTTTTCAACTTCAAATTGTCTTAGAACTCTCAGTTATGTTCAAGTAGAAAACTATAAGATATAGATTAGTGTTTAGATATTAGCTGATGGTTTGAGACAATCGACAGCTAACCTTGGATCTAGGTCTCGTGCATTCAATCCTCCCATCTTCACAGTCAGAGGTATTATCACTGAGCTATTCCGATCTCGACTAAACTCCTGTATTTAGTCATTAGTTTTGCTCTTAATTCTTTGACAACATTTTTCTGTTTTATATTTAATATTCTACTTTACTTTTTAGATTTTATGGGTTGATCCGACAGAAAATGTTGTTTCTTTGCAAATTACACATTTTCAAGATAATACCCAGTCTGTTGAGAATTCAATAGATCCAGACAAAGTAGACTTGGCTATCAGTCTTCAGATAGGGAAATTAAATTCTATCTTCTTATATCATTTTATTACACGTGTATTGGTAAGTTCACTTTGTTTATTGATGTCATAATTAGATAAATATTTGACTCAATAATTTATTAATATATTTGTTATGTAAAACAGTCGATTTGTTCCCACTGTAAATTGTATGGGTCCATTTGATTAGTGATTAATAAATCCCAAGTATTGTCAGTTCTGTCTATTCACATCTAAATAATGACCAGGTTATTAAAGATGACTTACATCTGACTTGATTTTTGTTGGTCATCTCAATCAGTTAGGGAATTTCGTTTAATACACAATAAGACTCTTAATCTGCAATCTTGTTTTTCTTCACTAAATCTAGCAGTATCAGTCTTTTGTTCTTTTTTTATCGTACTAAGTAAACCGTTATATTCACAGTTATAACAAGTAGTAGTACTAGTGTTTTGACACTTTATTACGATTCAACCGGTAATTTTATTCATTTGGGAAATGTGTTAACGGATTATTTTCTGTAGATATTATCCTCTACACGATTCAGAGAGTTCCTGCGCTCGATCCTATATACTTTTATTACTGTACAATGTTAAAGTCTCCACAAACTATGATAAAACAAAAGCTTTTCAAGTTTTCTTAATCTTCATTGATTCTTCGGCTAGTGTCAACCAACCATTCATAAGGAATATACACCTAGCACATATCCATATTCACCATTGTCACCAACCTTAAGCCATATAATCTAAAGTCTCCAACCATTTATTATGATAATCGTACGAACGGTATTTACCAACACAGCTCAGTCCAACAATTAACCTAATGGACCAATGTTACTTCTTGGTTTGGCCACCTCTAGTTTTCTCTCAACCTCCTGCACAGCCAACCGGAATAGCTCATCGACACAGGTTTGGGTTCAACATACTTAATATATATCCGAAATCAGTCGATTTCGATGTGCAATAATAATTGTAATGATAGTAATAATAATATAATTCATTTGTCCAGTACGATTTATTGTATTTATCTTTAAGTTACACTTATTTATATGGCAGCTATAGTGATAGTTCCCATTTGTTTAAACCCGATTTAGGTCTGTTAGATAGAGTTCACACATGTAACCTAACTGGTATCATTACCAAGGTTTGATTTGATAATTTCGAATTAATTGAGGATTGGGTAGATTGTTATAAATAAATTAATATATTTGTAATATCTCAACGAGCAGAAAGATTAGATTTTCTGACGTTTCGTGACTTAGTGTAAGCCACATTTTCAGAGAATAAATAACCAAATTAAAATTAATTAATGTTTAAATAGAACAACGGAACAACACAAATATTATGTGACATTGATTTATTCAAACCTGTTTTTTGATTGATCACATAATATTCATGTTGTTCCGTTGTGCTATATAAACGCTAATTAATTTTAATTTGGTTATTTATTCTCTGAAGAAGTGGCCCCCAAATACCGTGGTGCGGCCGAGAGTGGGGAGAGTCCGCTCTACCTCTCGGAATGCTCCCACATGGCCACGCGTATATAGCCTCCGCCAGGGAAGTCCTGTTCATTGCCTTTTCGTGGCGGTGGTGGTGTTTACGAAATTGAGAGGATGAAAAGCGAATGTCTGGTGCTTTAACGGGATCGGCGGACATGGAGAGTCCACTTAGGGCAGTTAGAAAACCCTCATTCCAAACCAATGGTGCACATAGGCTCCAGTATCTTGAAGGAACAAATGGTGTATGTGTTGTAACGTGTGGATTGCTGATTATGGAGCAGCGACTTATCGATCGGAATAATGACACGTAAAACACGTAAGGACGGCCTAGAATCCTGATTGACCCTGCCTCACTGTCTAGCACAGTAAGTTGAATCCAGAACACAAGCCTCAGCCTCTGAGTTATGAATCATTATATTTCAGACATACTCTGTTTATATACCAACCAAACAAACCACATTGTATCATAAAATAGAAAAACAACATTTGTACGATATTTAACGAGTGAAACAAATATTGACCAATAGGGAGTGTACATTTAAAGTCCAAGGCCACCATTAGACTTAACATGATAATTATTGGTATATTTTTCTGCACATCCTAACAGTATGAACCAATCGTTGGTCACCGGCTACCATGGGACTGCATTTCCTTACGATGCTCCACTGCCTTGTTGATTAGACGTTGAGGTCAAAGGCTTGGGGTGTGGCCCCCTAAGAAAACCACCTGCTTCGGTTTGAGCACCCAGGCAGTATCACAGCCCTCACACATATCAAATGAGATTTGTGTGGTGCATATGTTTTTGGTGCCTCCTTGTACCAATGTCTATGTGTTAAAATAAATAAATAAATAAAATAGTCACGAAACGTCAGAAAATCTAACTTTTCTACTCATTGGGATATTTAAAATATATTATTTATTTATGTAGCCTAACAGTTAATAGTTGACTACTTTAACCACTAATATGTTGTGTCATATTTCGATATTTTTCCTATAGTGAAAAACAATCATTTAACAAAATTAGTCTTTCCTGTGCCTAATTTTTGCTAAACAGTGAAATCTTTCTATTCTATATATTCTATTATAATGCAGTGATAACATTAATAGTTTTTGCTATATTTATAGTATTATATTATATATACACATAAGTGTAATCACTCGAATAATCCATATCCGAATTATCATGCTAGTGAATTATACTATCAGCTATTTGCTCTATAGAATTACTTACATCCGGTTGTTCGGAAAATATGTGAAGTTTTAGAAAGTGTCTTTTAATGCTCATCGTACATGATTATGTTATTTATTGAAAGAGATGTAATGATAACTCTCGAATAAATTGTCTTAACTTGTCAGCCGATTTTTCATTATTCTTTCGTATTACTCTTCATTTTGACTGGTTTCAGACAGCTTTATTTCATACTTCATACATATTTTCTTTCTTTCTTTTTTCTCTCTCTCTCTCTAGCTGTTTATATAGGGTATTTGATTCAGGCTGAGCATACTTCCTTACCCTGTTATCTTATGATTTATAGCCAATATGATGAAATCATTGAAAATATTATTTCCAATAAATATTGTGTTATTTAAAACGTTTTTTCCAAAATAACAATCTTAGTTGACTTTTATTCGAAGCAGTTGGTTACTAGTGAATATGTTTGATGGTTACTGATGTGTTTTATCACATCAATCTCTAGTTTTTTTTGTAAATACTCATTCAAGGATTGTTTATTTGTTTATCCATAGTTTAGATAATAGAGTAAAACTATGAGTATTTGGTAGCTTGTAATTTGTAATTAATTTCAGTATATGTTGACTCCTATCAAGGAACGGAATATTCCTACTTCTCATAATTTGGCATGTAATGCTAACTAGCATATTGAATTGGTTAGTAATAGTTTAGAAGTGGTTAACTCATGAGATCATTACCTGTTGATCTCAGTTATATTAGGTGTTAAAAATTATCTATATGAAACGGGTACGTTAATTGCAATCTATAGATGGTTTCGTCCTATTTGAAACTCGTTAACTGTATGTGACCTCATTCCAGTGTTGATATTTACATCGGAACTCAAACCTAGTATCAACCATGCAAGTGAGTGACTGTCTGGACACAGTCACTAAATAGATAGTGCATTGGGTTCGAGTCTTAATGTGAACACGAGCAGTGGGATGCAGTTACATCAGGCTGATGAGTCTGAAATCACAAATCCTTTATTCTGTATCATTATCATTATTTTCATCCTAGTCTTTATCATTTATATCTCAATTTATAACAACTTTGTCTGGTCCACATTTGTTCCCTAAACTCTACACTTTCTTTGATGACTTAATAAAGATTAAAAATGTATTATACCCCATTCATCCGTTGATTTGTTTGTCATACTTATTTATCGATGGTTTATCCTTTATTTGTTCTAGAATTTTATGGAAGCCTATCAAGAAGCAGCTGAAATGATGTTAAATAAATTTCAAGCTTTATCGGATGCAGCAGTTCAACAAGTTGGTTTTACTTTTTCTATCCTTTTATTAAAATATTCCATGTTATAAGAATATAATTCTGATGTTATGTATTACATTAATTAAGTTCTTAGCTTTAAGGAATATTTTGGTTGTACCATGTAAGGTACTTGTGATTATATCCTCCAATTGTCTAAAACAAATTCGCTTGCAAGGGGTGGTGTTAAATCTGTAAATTCTAGTGCTTGAAAGCTGAATGTGGAATGGTGATTTAATAGTTAAAGCATTCTATTTTGAAACATCAAGTCATTTATTCAGTCACACACTACCTATTTCTAGTTTAGATAGCCATTTAGTTTAAAATAATGATTGAAATTAGAATAAGAAGAAGAAGAAAAAATGAGGGAACGTTTTAAGCCTTAACGTAGTTTTACTCTTTGTATAAAATAATCCATCTTTTTATTGGAATAATATTTGTAGATATACAGATATGTGAAATGTTATTTTAAGTATCTTTCGATAGAAATACACATATTTGCTTTAACACTAAGTTGCATTTTATCCAGATGTTTAAATGAATGTTCATGTTTCTACGGTATTAGTTTACGCGTTACAGGTTAATAGATTGTAACTGACAACTTGAATATACAAAAACTAAATCTTATTAGGGGATTTTTTCTGTAAAAAAAACTTATCAATAATAAGTTTCTTGTACTTTAAATATTTATCCCCATTTTTCATATGCGGCCTCATGATACTGCTACCCATTAGTCGATTGTTTGAAGCTCTAAATCACCGTTTAACACAACATTCATACATGCATAACGCACTGAATATTTGCATGAAGAGGAAACCAACCAAACGAGGACATTTCGGAAATTGATAAAATAGTATGTAGTCATAAAGATTGTTGAATTTTATTGAAATCACAAAGCTACTTAATTTAAGCAACCGTTAAAGATCCAAAATCATTGGATGGCTTTTTCGTCCATATATGGGATTCCTCAGTAGTACACATCTACAACACTTTAAACAGAGATTGAACCCCGCGCCTTTGGCCTGGCTTACGAAATTTTAGCCTCAAGACCACTGAGATGATATCTAACGGTTTTAATGTCTAACTTCAATCAATTTAAGATATTAAAATTGTATCCCTTTTTGGATATTTTTAATAAATTTAACTTAAAATCCTGACGTAGAAATGATTAAATAACTTAATATTCAAATTGGTTCAATGATAGCATTAAATTGTCCAGTTTTATTCATGGTGAACTTGACATACTATAAATCATCATAACATATTGAGGAATATAATTCTACGTCACATTATTCAATTGCCCATAAATGTTGATTTCTTCTTTAATTTTCAGGTTCATGAAGCAGTTGATAATTCTTTTCAAACTCGTCTCAGTTTAAATATTGTTGCTCAAGCACCAGTTATATATATGCCACAACACTCATTGTCAAATGAATCTTTGATGATTGATTTTGGGCGTATTACATTATCAAATTATTTTGAATTTGTCAATCCTTCAAAAGTATTGCCTGATACAACAATTCCAGTTCCCGATCCCGGAATCATGTTAGAACATATGGTGGTTAAGTTGGAAAATTTACGATTATCAAGGTGAGTGGTGTGTAACTTCAATAAATGAATGATTCAGTACACGCTTTGTTCAGTGCCATTTTAAAACTTTCATGGTAATATGCTAAAATGAATACATTTGACTTTTTAACTATCAAATTCGACTCAAACACCAATCGCGGTGTTAAGGACATATTTTATGTATCTCCAACCCCTACCTACTACGACAGACGATGTCTGGTGTAGGAGCGGGTTGAAAGAAAGATATAAGAGACTAAACCAAGACATAACATCAATCTGTGATGTTGTTGACAAAAGAACTGAGGCATCTATGTAGGCGCAGACTACCTGGTTGGAATCTGCATGATTATCATAACCACTGGTTGGAGACTTCGAATAATGTATCATATGTGAAAATTATATTTGAAATTTAATTAATTCCAGCGTTTCGTCCGCAAACGTGTTTGGACTTCATGGTAAAAATCGAATTCAAGATCATCAAAGAAATATATATAGCGTTTTAACAATCAAATCAAAATCAAATATATACTGTGTTAATCTAATCATATTTAGATGTTGATTTTAGTAAATAACATAAAATGGGTCAGCTAAATGCGAATCATGTGAAAAGTTCACGATGTGGAGTTAAATGATCGAATGAATTGTGTGTTTATTTATGTGTAAGATTGAGTTATTAATAGTTGATATTACATGGTAATATATGAAGGAAAAATAAAAGTGCAAGTTGAAGGTTGAAAAACATGTTTCTGAATAACCGATGTGCATGTAAAATGAGAATCATCCAATGCATATCGTATTGCTAAAATAACCCATATTAATTTCTGTCAGAATAACGATGCATATGAAATAAACCGGTTGGATAAATAATGTGTCCAATTACTTGTTAATGAATATTTGCCGTATCAACTATTAGTGACTCAATCTTACACATACACACACAATTCATTGTCATTTATTTTCACATCGTGAACTTTGCACATGATTCTCATATAACTGACTCATGTTCTCCTATTTACTCAAGTCAACATCTAAATACGATTGGATTAGCACAGTATAGATGTGATTTGATGATTGTTAAACGCTATATAAATTTCTTTGATGACCTTGCGTTTGATTTTTACCCTGAAGAAGTCCAGACAAGTTTGCAGGACGAAACGTCGGAATTATTTAAATTTCAATCGTTGAGATAATTTCAAATATAGATTTCATATATGATAACTTCTCTATACTCGGCGCCCAATTTTTGTCACACTATTCGTTCTAATATTGACGAGTTTTCGTATAAATTCCTATAAAATAGTTTAGAATCTTTCAAAATAACACTGGTGCATTCATTTATTACTTTCTTTATAACTTGAGTCTGACAACCTCCCTATACTTTTCTTCCCGTATATCTGATCTTTTATACCACTATTGATACTGCTACTACTTCTGTTTTAAAATTTGTCTTGAAATCATCTTATTTATTTGTGCCAATGTGATATGACAACTTGAACCGACTCAGGTTTTGCGTTTCAAATAACTGATTGACAACAATCAGATTTGTGATAACTACTCACCGAAAGCATTTAATCAGAATCTGTGTATTCGCTTAAAGATTTTTTTAAGCCACATTGACCATATCTTCTTATTTCACTTCGGTCTTGAGTATCGGTTTTGAATGACATATAGAATATGACACAATTGTACTACTGTCCAAGCCACCATAGTGGGAGAAATCAACACAGGAAAAGGTGAAATTAACAGTTTAGAAAACAGATAGTAGGAGATAATTCTAATATTCATTTGTGATGATTAACAATTCCTGTTGGATAAGTAATCAATTGTTTGTTTCATACAAAGCATCGTCTATATTTGAACTGGTGGTGTTAACCAATCAATTATAATATTCAATGCTCTTTTCACCTACCCCTTTTAACTGACCAATCATACTGAACTCAGTTTATTGTGTAAAGTAACGGCTGTTCGACGAAATTTTTCTCGTTTCATCATAAACTTCTAATTTATATATGTAGTGGTATGTATTACATAATTTTTTTTAGAGGTAGATTCATGAAAATGTTCGTAAAGCCTTTTCAAAGGTTAATCGTTAAAATTGTTTATATAAAGAAGTAATTTTTGAATAATTCCTTCCAAGTTTGCTTTAATAGCTCATTATAATAACAATGGACGAAGTTCTATTCTTATCTCCTTTGTATTGTATTGTATGTATGTGTGTATTGTTTTCTGTAAATTAAAAGTAACTATTTCTTTTGTCTTAATCATTGTTTTCCCATTGTGATAAAAGAGTAGTGCTAAAAGACAGTTCTGTTCAAGCCGAGAAACACGTTTTACTTCCAATTAATGTTGAACTGAAAACTCGTCGTAATCTCAATCCAAATATATATTCCGCTATACCTATCCTTCTTGTCAATGGTGGATTAAATGAAATTAATGTAAGTCGACTGATTGATTGATTAGTTGTATTTAGTGTTTTTTTCTTAATGTGTAGAAAAAGGCATTGTTACTCTCTCTCTGTTGAATCTAACTTATCCAACCTAACCGTATCCGCTAAATTGACGTCAGATTTACGTATCGTGGTGGTCTAATTAAGTTAGAACACTCGTTTCTTTAGCTCCTGTCATCCAAGATAGGTTGGTTGGAGAGCAGTAACACTGTAAGCAGAAGTCCAAAAGCGAAGTCGTTTTGTCGGTTACACAGGAATGTGACGGTAGTAAAATGTTTCTCCCAGACAATACGCATCTGCAACGATGCTACATTCTCACAAAAGAAGAAGGATTTAGTAAATGTCATCCCTAAAATGGTACAAATTACTCTCTCCCACCGATATCGATATCCCATGATGTCGGTTAGGCATCAAAAGTAGCGAGCTAACACTTCGAGAATTACTCCTAAAACGAGGGTGTTGGATCTCGGTCTCAAACAGTTATCACTTAGACTGCGTGGCCAATCTCCTAGGTCATCAAGATCAGTACTAACTCAGTTTACTTTTCAGGTGCTTCAAGAAAAAGGATCCTTCCACAATATGGACACCTGGGATGGGTCGATATTAACCCTCATAGCTTTTACTGGATAGGAGATCATCTATTCAGACTTTTATGTTGTCTCGATTTTTAAAAAATAATAATAGCCTCATAATGAATGAAGTCATTGGTAGATATTTATTTTTTATTTAGAAAATGTAAGACAAACTTAGCTAATTACAAATCCCTTCAGTCTTGGCCCCAGTAATTTCTAAATTGCCAGGGGATATTCATCCATTTGATCATCAGAACTGTAAGAATTATCCAATTTACTAAAAATACTTGCCAACTCAACCGACCCATTCTTTATTGTCAAGCTGTTTATAGGTACAAATTTATTACTTAGATCAGTTTCCTTACATTCTGGCATTTGTGAAACACATACCGAAAACATACATCCAGATTTTCGCTTAGTCATTTCTAAAGGTTCGATTTTTTTCAGTGTCCGTATACTTTAGCTGAGCTAGGCAGTGGAAAAAATTATAATTCCCCAAAATATCGGAGAGAAATAGTTATTGTCATCAATCTATTTATCACGATTAAACTACTGATAAAGATGTCCACATTCACTGTCACTTCTGCTTGTCATTGTCTCATCCAAGAAAAATCTCATGATCCTTCTTACATAGCTCAACGAATTCAAATAAATTTAACATAATATGAGTAACCTATCAAGTAAACGTTACTCGGCTTTGAGCTGCACCGTGTTTGTGAAGATTAAGGATTCTCCAACTATCTCACCGCCCAAACCGAAGTAGGTGAAGGTCAGGTCATTAATTGGGGTTTTTGTGGTTACGAACCAAGTGCGTTAACCGTTAACTCACAGCTTCACGGTTATTTATTTTGAAGCTATGATAGCTACCAGGTTACCTAGTAATCGTAATCTGCCATTCTGATAATTCTATCGTTAAGTTGACATCACATAGATCAATATCCCTTAATTATGTATCATAAAGAAATTCATTCATGTTTAATGATCAAACCTATCCACATATATTCTTCATCTGATATGAAGAATTTCTGTTTCGAATTTTACCAATTCTTTACTCCTTATAGATTTCTCTTTCTCAAGGCGATTATCGTGTTCTTCAAGAAGTACTTTTTGATAATTTTAATGATATACCATCGTCTACTAAAGGATCTGTAAAAACAACACCTGTTACTACAGTTTCCTCTGCTAAGTCTACTAACAAAAAGGATAAAACACAACAAAAAGTTGAAGAGAAAAACACTAAGCAAAATGATAATCCAGTCAAAATTGCAGTCAGTTTTGATTTAGGAATGAAAAGTGTCATTCTTAATTTGTACACATGTGATCAACCAATAGTGAGTTTTTTATGTACATGCACTTATATATCATTGTTAACGAACTAAGCAGCAACTATCTTGCAAATACTTTCATATTAAGAAGTACTAACTATCAGTGTGTATAATGAATGGTACTCATGTAATGTATGGAGTAAATTAATTAAGTGAATTGACAAACAGACTAGTAATTTTATAGGTATTATAGTAGTGAATTACTATTCAATAAATTGTTAAGCCTTCAACCTTTAAACTTCCGTAATTCCTGTTAAATTGACAAGCCTACTTATCATTTCATTTAATGTTATTTTTCAGTTACATAAGTGAAGGCTATTGTAGTTAAGAGAGGAATTTAACGAAAAGCCATAATATTAGTAATATAATGGATGGTGTTTTCGAATTTCAAGGGATAAAATTTTAATGTAACGTGATGATGAAGACAACCACAAAATGAAGTCACGAATGAAAGGTGCAATACTACATAAGTAAACCAGGATTATACCAATCGAAGCGACCTTATAAACTGTTCCTGTATGCATAGTTGACGTTTCTGTAATACATAGGAGATGCACACTTAAATCTCCCGGTAGATTTAGTTTGATCTTACATCGAACGATGAGTCTGATGCTATGTAGTTCTGATTAACAACTTGATAGTGCAAAGTGGATTTTGTAATTTGACATTTTCCTCCCTGACTCTTCGATAAACAAATTATTATTCCTATATATCCATATGAACAGGTGAACAAACTAATTCGAGATGGTGGAGAAGATTTGTAGCTCAGGTGGATGATTTTGGTGGAATTTTGTTCTCTGAGCTGGATGGTTTGGTGGTGACTCATGGAGAAAATATAGTTGTTCTCGAGTGGAAGCATGCCTTTTGGCGAAATTCTCCCATTTTCGAACAACGAAAAGCGTATTACGCTAATATGATTTTGAGATGGTGGAGAAGATTTGTAGCTCAAACCATCCAGCTCAGAGAACAAAACTCCACCAAAAACAAACTAATTCACTTGATATTGTTTCACTTGAATCTTCCCATTGATGTTTTATCACTGAAATTGATCAGTCTCTTATTGGCATATGTGCATACTGTGCGTATGCCTCGACATTGCCTTAATTTACAAGCATTATAAGCAAAGATGGTGAACAAACTTGTGCAAATTAAATTGTTTGGTTAATTTGGTTTGTTTTTTACCCAAAGCTGAGCTAATGAATAGTTGATGTAGAGTATTCACAACAAAGCTGTACAAAATGTTTGTTGTAGTAATAGAACCAAACAGTTCTTCAGAAGGTCTTATTCAATATCATCCGTCCACTTCTGTGCAGATTTTTAAAATTCACTAGGTGATGAAATCAATCAGATAGCTTTTTCTACTAATAAAAGAACAAAACTATAAAAATCAGTCGTCTATTCAATTTATGCAAATTTTCAGCAAATAGATCTCACTTGTAAACTATCATCGCTTTCCATTCGTTTAAGTAAAACATTTAGATATAGAATCAGAGGTTTTTTCCAATACAAATGAATAGATGGATGACATGAATTTAACGTGTTAAATAAATTTTCACAGTCATCATTCCAATAAAAATGATTTCATTTTCTTCTCGCTGATAGGCAGAATGGCATAATGATTTCCCGGAAGACAAACGATTGGCTACATTCAATCTTAAACAATTCAATGTATCTGGTCAAATGGCTTCAGATTCATCATCTCAATTCATCGCTAAACTTAATGATATTAAATTACAAGATAGTCGACCTGGTTCAGATAGACAAATTACTAAGTAAGCATCTCATCCTCAATACCATTATCTTGAGCTGACCTTTTTTAAAATCTTGTTTCGTAACTTGTACCTATACTAATTAAATTTATCATAGAAGCTTTTGCTTTTGAGGTTAAGTTTTAGTAAAGGATACCAAAAAAATAAGCTCTATGCTTTTGGATTGGTTTATAATTCAAAATGTCATATTACAAAAACTGACCTTATTTAGACACTCGTTCAAGGTCAAGAAGTAATAGGCAGCTGTTTGATCCTAGTAAGAGTACTCTTCAGCAACGAGTACACACGGCCCCACCAGGTCCCAAATCCAGGATTTTCAGGCCTCATAACTAGCAGTTTACCTTCTGGATACTAAGCTGTCATCCGTTAGTTCACATCTATAACTTCTATCTATTCACAATATTGTGGGACTATCGTACTCGATTTGATCCAGGAGTAATTGTGCTGTGATTCTTTGTGGGTTTCGTAATCAGTAGGTGGGTATAGGTAGAGTGGGTGATTAGCCCGATCTCCACCAACCGGTTTACCGCTCATGTTAATTCATGGGTCATCCGTCCCACTATCCAGGAGTCACGACGCGGACGTGTGTGTTGGGTTTTGCCTAAAAAAAACGCGAACCAAGTAATCGTACTCGAGTTATAAATGATTTTATTGTTCAATAACTAAAGTTTTTGATTTTTGTCTAGATCAAATGAGAAAAAGCTTATTTTGCTAATACTGTCCTGTTCAATATTGAGAGAGCTTATATCTTCCAACGTTTACTTATTTTAAAGAAAAATCTTCCATTAACATCTTATTATGTTTCTTGAGTATTTTACTGTCGACGCTAAATGCCCGATTTTGTGGAGAAGAAAACAGCAATACGAAAAATGATTTATTTTATTTATTTATTTTAACACATAGATATTGGTACAATGAGGCACCAAATATATATGCACCACACAAATCTCATTTTATTTGTGTGAGGGCTGTGATACTGCCCAGGTGCCGAAAACGAAGCAGGTGGTTTTCTTAGGAGCCACACCCCAAGCCTTTGACCTCAACGTCTAATCAATAAGGCAGTGGAGCATCGTAAGGAAATGCAGTCCCATGGTAACCGGTGACCAACGATTGGTTCATACCCCATTCGTTCCCGCAGGATACTGGAGCCTCTGTGCACCATTGGTTTGGGATCAGGGTTTTTTCAGCTCTCTTAGGTGGACCCTCCGTACCCACCATAAACCCGGTTAAAGCGCCGAACGTTCGCTTTTCGTCCTCTCGATTTCATAAACAACAGTAGTGCCACGAGAAGGCAGTGAGTAGGACTTCCCTGGCAGATGCTATATACGCGTGGCCTTTTGAGAGCATATCGAGAGGGAGAGTGGATTCTCTCTAATCTCGGCCGTACCACGGCATTTGAGGGCACACACATATTTAATAAATCTAGAAAAGCCTTATATTGGTTAATTTGGCAGAAAATTGAGAAACAAAGACATAACTCATCTTTATAGATACAAGTTTTCCTTCCTGTCTAACTGTTAAAAGGATTTAAATAGATATTTCATTCTCTTCACTTTGTTCTTGGTTATGTTTAGGTATCGAATTAGTTTTTTCACAAAATATTAAGATTTATTTCAACATTAAGGTCTTCGAGTCAGGATTTATGTATAGTGTCGATTTGTATATCATTATACAATCTACAGAGCATTTAGTAAGTAATTTTTTCGCAATTATTTTAAACCTTTTGAGGTCGTATACGAAGATATTCCTACTGTTCATTTTACGTGAATTTTACTTGGAATTCACGATTTCAATTGAACCATTCTTTTAAACTAAACTTTTCTTAAATTTACGACTCAAATATTTTTACTGTAAATGTATTGTTACTCTTCAACACCTTTTTATTCTGTTTATTTATCATAATTGTAAATAACAATGTATGTTTGTTTTTGTACTTCTCTATTGTAGAGGTCAAATTTTAAGGTATGTCATTTTTGTGTGTAAGTAGTAGGATGTATACATTGTTATTGTTGGTTGTATAATGTTACCTAAATGTAGAAATGTTGTTATACGCCTGCATGATTGCTCACTGCTATTGTGATTATATATATGTTTACTTTTTTGTCTTAGCTGGCTAACTTTATTAATATAAATATGCATTTATTTGAGGGCTTGGTTATTAAACAATGTGTTAATGCATTGTTGTATATACATTAGTTTTTGACGTATGTGTTTGTCGATTATTGGTTGAATTCATTTTTGCCTGTGATTTTGAAATGAGAGGAATTTGTAGTTCCGCTGAATACTTTTTACTGGTATTGTTTTCTCTAAGTTAAATAGATTGTTTGTAGTTTCATATATCCATGTTTCCATTAAACTATAATTTCGTGTCACCAGTGTCGGTTTTAGTGGTCAGGTATTTAGTACACAAACTATATATATATATATATATATATATATATATATATATATATATTCACACCATGAGACCGGGTGCAGATGTCCATTTGTTTAATTTCTCACGTTTTATGTTAACATAGAACGGAAAAATTGGTAGTATTTTAAACAAAAAACTTTTAAATGATTGTAAACTTTAAGAATTAACATTAGAGCTCATAATTCAATATGGAACGAATGAAATTTGGCAATACAGGATAATGCTGTGCTTCAGATATAATGAAATTTATCAACAGATCAGTACCATTAATCAATGTCTGTTTGTATAAGATCCTTCATTATATATTTCAATTATCTCACGGATATCAGTCAGAGAGCCTACATCTACTGACTCGGATAAAAGTACTAAAAGACAAATCATTGTCATTCTGATGGTCATGAGAATTTACTTACATTGTACTTGTGGAATAACTGAAGTGGACCTTGATAATTTTGTCTAGAGCGACAATAAGATGTTTATAATTAAACACTGAAGCTCAGAAAAGACAGCGCTAGTAAAAAAAGTCAGTTACGGTTGCAAATTTATACTTCTCATCAGTGCTCTTGATGACAAATGATATTTCATAATGCCATCAATTAATGCGTTATCAGTCAGTAACAACGTAGAACTTCGTACGTATGTACATCAGTTCGAGTTGCCATACCACATTAGCACAGAGATGCAGTTGTCGATTCAAATCCCGTAGTGGTAGAGGTAGTAAGAGTATAAGCAGTAATCGGAAAGATTAGGGTTTGGAGATGTTATTTAAAGAGTATAATCCATTGAAATAAATTTGGGAAGAGAAAAAAAGAGACAAGGAGGAATAAGGAGATTAGAATTTGAGAGAACACAAAGAGTGTATGCACCTGCGCCATTGTAAACGATTTTGAGCCATGTCATTCAAGGTCTCTAACCATCGGTTGCTATCATCTCGCGGTCTCCAACCATGTAGTCTACACCTACCAATTAATGCGTTATCGATTATGAATGAATATAGGCAGTAGTCACTTTCCATAGTTATGTCATCAATTAAACTGTTAATAATCTTTGGCATATGTTTAGAGAAATAAAAATACTCATTTTATATTAAATAACTATAGACCTTGTTCAATGTGAAAATGTGATTTTTTTAGAGAATTTTTCTCGATTGTTTAATTTATATTCTTAAGTAAACATAAGTAATTCTCTTCAATTTTTCACCTTCTTAGTACATTTTTAACAGTTACTACTTTTCGGTAGAGTGGTTTTGTCTAGATGTACACCCACAAAACCTGTTCATCTAAACTTTAATACTCAGATCACCACTTAACTACCCGGATATGCTCCTGAAGTTTTAGTGTGAAGTCGTGATTGATGTAGTTCAGTCATGCTAGGAGTGAAACAGTTATCCCCACTGGCATTGAATGGTAATCGCCCTATATCACAGTGATTGAAGTTTAATATGTACCATTGAACATCAACACATTATTCCAAATGTTTAAGCGTTCATCACGAAACCTGAAGGTCTTGTGTTCTATCTCTAGTAGGATTTAGATTGTGCCCTGTTTAATTGTCTCACTTTATGACAAAATAGATGTTCAGTGTTTCATTGTCTTCGTTGGTATAACAAAAACGGAATCAATCTACGGTTAATACGACTTAAAAATCAAACCAATCTCCTCAAATACACTTTAACTAATCTATAAAAAATCTCAGTGCTCCTGACTATTAATCAAGATGGATAAATACGTTTTTATTATCTCTTCATTACCAGGTAAATGGAAAATCACAAAATCCAAATATAAAGTGTGAAACCTCGTTTACTTGTTTCGTTTATCGGGTCAAATCTGACTAAGCAAATATAACCTAAATTGTAAATATGTGGCGTCGTCGATATAATTATATCTAATAAATACATATTTTAAATAATATACGAGATTAAAGGATGAAATTAATAACATTTATCATTTATTAAAAGTGATTAAACTTTTACCAGTGAGATAAGTGCAGTTTTAGATGACAGACTGATTTTTGTATGCAAGTGGAGTTAAAAAAAGGGTTTATATGAATTTTAAATGTTTATTTTTCAAAACAAAGTGAGGCGATCCGGCAAAATTTTAAACACTGAAGGGAACGAGACAACTGTTTGGTGTTATTTTAAGATTCCTCACAATTATGCACCTATCAATGCTCATGAGATTGAGCCTGGTGTAACTTTAGATGTTCCACTGAATAACTTACTCCTGTTACCCTTCATAGAGGAACATAGGCCACTCAGCAGCATTCTCCATTCAGCTCTGTCCTGGACAATCTTTTCCGCTTTCTATTCATCCTTTTCATGTCTGCTTCCGATTGTCGGCTCAGTGTTTTTTTGCTTACCTACTTACTTACGCCTGTTACTCCATTCAACCCTGTCCTGGGCAATCCTTTCTAGCTCCGTCCAGTTGTAATTCATCTTTTTCATATCTGCTTCTATTATCCGACGCAATGTGTTCTTTGGCCTTCCTCTTTTGCGCTTCCCTTCAGGATTCCAAGTTAGGGCTTGCCTCGTGATGCAGTTTGACGATTTGCGTAATGTATGTCCTATCCATTTCCATCGTCTTTTCCTAATTTCTTCAGCTGGAAGTTGGTTTTTTCTCTCCCACAGAAGGCTATTGCTGATGGTATCCAGCCAATGGATGTTGAGTATCTTGCGTAGACAGCTATTTATAAATACTTGTACTTTCCTGATTGTGGTTGTTGTAGTTCTCCAAGTTTCGGCTCCGTACAGTTGGACTGCATTAACGTTCGTATTGAAGATTCTGACTTTGATGTTAGTTGACAGTTGTTTTGAGTTTCATATACTCTTCAACTGTGGGAATGCTATCTTTGCTTTGCCAATCTTCGTTTTCACGTCTGCATCCAATCCTCCACGTTCATCGATGATGCTGCCGAGACACGTGAATATTTCCACCTCTTCCAGAGTTTCTTCACCAAGTATGATTGGTCTGTTGTTCTCTGTGTTGCCTTTTTTCGTGTGTATGTTAAGGCCTATTGATGCAGAGGTGTTTGCTACATTGGCTGTTTTCACCTGCATTTGTTGGTGTGTGTGGGATGGAAAGGCCGGGACATTCGCGAAGTCCAAATCGTCTAGTTGGTTCCTGGCTATCCATCGTATTCCATGCTTCTCATCAAATGTGGAGGTCCCCATGATCCAGTCAACCACCAGGAGAAAAAGTAAATGGGGAGAGTAGGCGGCCTTCCTTGACTACGGTCCTCACTTGGAATGCGTCTGTCATCTGTCCTCCATGTACCACTTTGTAGTGTAGCCCGTCATATGAATTCCGTATGTTGACGATTTTCTTAGGTACACTATAGTGTCGACGAAGATTTCATTTCTCTATCCACACTGTCAATAGCCTTTTCATAGTAAATGAAGCCGATTTATAGTGACGAGTTCTATTCATTTGATTGTTTAATGATTATCCATAGTGTCATGATTTGGTCTGTGCACGACTGATCCTTACGGAATCCAGCCTGTTGATCTCGAAGTTGACCTTCTACTGAATTTTTATCCGCTTCAGCAACACTCTGTTTTAAAGCTTTTCCTGGTACCGATAGTAGTGTGATGTCTCGGTAGTTCTCACATTTGTTCAAATCTCCTTTCTTTGGTATCTTGATGAGGTGTCCTTCTTTCCAGCCTGTCAGTGGCACTTGTTCTTCGATTATTGTCGAGGTCATTGGTGAGTATTTCTAAAGCGTTTCATATTGAAGCAAAACGTTTATTCAGTATTTCCTTGTTTTTATTGGTACTCCATATGATATCAGTGTATTATGAATATTATCTGTCTTTGTTGAAATCTGCTGCCAGAAATCAAGGTGCAACAATATATCAATGTACAAATTTTATTTTTAGATTCTACCATTCTCGTAAATAAGTAACCCTCATTAGCTTTTCAATTGTTCATTATGTTATACTCTTCCCTATCAAATTTTGTCATATAAGGCTATCTATTTTAAATAACCTCTTAATATGTTCTTTATTTCTGTATAGATTCTTTCTTTCCTTTTTGTTTATTTATTGACATAGTTGGGTCACTGTTTTTCTTTCTTTTTTCTGTTTCCCTTTTCCTTATTCTTTACATTTAGAGTTTTAGATCATTCTGCTACCAAAGATAACCGTCATAATGAATTAATCTATGTTGAATTTAATCAAGATGCATTACTAAACAAAAAAAGTAAATGAATAAACTTGCTTTGTTCTTTTTTATTTATAAAAAGTCACTTTATCTGTCATTAAAGTTGATGGCTTAGTAGCAGTTTTAGCTTTCAATCAATGAGTTGCTCATGTTACAGAATGTAGCTTCGTGTACTTTGGTTTTTAAATAGCCAGGTAGATTATCACATTAAATAGCACACATGTAAAATGTAACTCAAGGTCATCCTCCTGAATCTATACCTAGTGATAAATAGGTTGGTTACTTTTTCAAATTTCTCTTAGAATAATGATTCTTTCATAAGTGTTACTTAAGCTGCATTTGTTTGAGTCTATATTGAAGTGACAAATAAATACCTGTTGGAAATCATGACCAAAAACATTGAATATGGTTGAGGTTATTGTGGGAATGAGTTCCATACAAATGCAATCCTAGACGATCGAACATAGACTCTTAGCTTGGCCAAAATCGGAACGAGCAAACCATTTTTTTCTATTAACTTCATCTACTTCTAAAACATACATTAACACCTTTAGTATGCGTGAAAATTAATTTAGTCTATTAATCATGGAAAAAGAGCGACACGAATAACATATCGAACAGTAACTAGAAGATAGGAAAAATGAGCTAACAAAACTTGATATTGCTTATAACAAACAAGAAAGATTGTGATTAGTGAATAAGCAACACATAGTCATACAAAGTCAAAATGAGTCAAGGTGTTAGTCGTCGTTTAATGCTGTCGTTGGTATATTCGTTAGTTGATTACGCCGTACAGTTATTTTTAAAAGATACTTGATATTGTGAATGTCAGCTATATGAGATTTTCCCATATTCAGGTGAAGCGATAAGAACAAAGTTTGCAGAATAACATGAACACATTTTTTAGCATTAAGAAAACCAACCTTACTGTATGTCAAACTACTGATCCGTATTCACATTTGATTGATCACTTAATAGTGATCAATGCCATTTATATCAGATTCTTCTTAGTGTTCGTTGAATCCTATCGATCTAGTTGGTTACTAGTCTAAGTGATTCGACATCGCGTACACTATGTTGAGATGTAAGAGGATGGTTGAAACTAGTCTATTAGAAACTCCGGATCTAGTTTTTGTGCTGTTTGGTACTCGTCCTCAAGCTATACTCGTAAAATGCAGTAAACTGATGCTCCCTGGTGTTTTCGATCTTGTGTCATCCAGCTTCACATTCAGGGACGTCACCATTGAGTTTGTTTCAGTTGCGACTGAACTGTATGACCAATATGCATTCACAATCGATCGAATCTCGTCAAGATTACAGGTGTACCTTGCTGACGTGTACCAAATAACACGAAACATAGGTCCAGAGTTTCCTGTCGGCTATGATCAACGATCAACTTACTACCATGCTACCACTAATATCGAAATTTACCTTAACTGATAATTTCTGATTGCACAAAATTGTTTTCGTAATGCTGTTTTTCTCTCTCACTCAGTTCAAATTAGTCTACGAAGCATTCACTTGTGTGCTTCAATGGATTATCTTATGTCTTTACTGGATTTTCAAATGAAAAGTACACCAACACTGAAAAGTGAATCAAATAATTTAACATCTGTTTCGGATAAATCCAAACAGAAACGGTTAAACAATTCTTCAATTACAAAAACTGGTAAGTACAATAATTTCTTAATATTTTGACGTTAATTTTTTTGTTTTAACTGAGTCATTTTACCAAAAAAAAGAAACGTCAACTTAAATCATACTTAAGTTCTGGTTTGGTATTTAGAGGTGAGGTTCTTTGTTCCCTTTTGTATTTACGAAGAAACTCCTGATGATGATTGATTAAGCATTAAGCACTTATGAATGTCATGTTTATTTGTTCCTTAGTTGTGATCGGTTTCTGTCGATTCAATGTAATATAGCCACTAGTCTACACGAGACTTAACACTAAATAGTTTAAATGTTGGATTGTCAAAGTTGATCAACGAGCAGCCTTCCTCCTGGAACACCTAGTCATATGAACTTTTATTATTTGTACCATTATAACTTTAATTGAATATTATGTCAATACTCGAAAAAATGTATTCTTACATGAACGAGTAGTGGCTTAGTGGTTAGTGCATTCGACTTCCAGACACTAAATTTCAGGCTCGAGCCGCGCTCATATTCAAGCGCGCGAAGAATGAGCTGATTTAAACTTGAACATTTAATTTCTAAAATAAATGATTACAATTTTGTTCTTAACATGTATACATTATTTTAGATGCCAAGAAAACGGAATTATTACCAACAGCATATCCTTTTAATCTGGAGTTAAAAATTCAAATAGATAATCCTGAATTAGTTCTTGTTGAAGATATTTATAATGTTGATAGTAATGCAATTAAACTTACTGTAAGTAGATAATATGAATCTTTTATTGTTATTCATTTTAAATATATTACTTTAAATGATCTCTGTCTTTCATCTAGATACTAGTACACTGGAAATTTTAAGTTGTCGATAAGCGTTTTTCCACTCAACTCTATAACTAGTTGTATTATGATGTTTAAAGTTTGATTTTGATACTGATACACAATCGTTTTATTCACATTCTCAACCGGTTACTCGAATGATGTGAAGACTAAGAGTAAGAATGAAGCTTATTATGACTAGACCGAATAGGAACTATATATCTATATAGAAAGATTATTGAGCAATCAGTGATGTATACCCCAGTTGCTTCATATACTAATCATTTCTTTACACTTATCATTCGACTGATTTCTGAATGAATCAATCAGTGATTCATCATTACTTCTTGAAAATCGATAGGTCTGTTATCTCAAATTCAACTGTAAGAATTGATATGCATGATATCAAGTTCAATTCATTCTTCATGGGTTTTTTTTAACAAATGGAATTCTTTTACCTTCTGTTTCCCAAATTTTTATGTATGAGTTAAAGAGAAAATTCCTTGGCATTATTTTCTAATTACTAGTTTTATTCTTTTACAGCTAACTCGTTCATGTACATGTATGGTCTAAATAAAACTACTGAACTGTAATTTTAGTCTGCATAAAATGAATTAAAAAAGTTCGACGAATACATACATAGGCTGAAACTTGTCCTTTGATATTCCGATTATTCATTATAACACACTTTATTATGCGCATAATTGTACCGTTATAATTGTGTTGTTCAGTTCAATCCCCGTTTTTTGTATATCATATCAGTTCACTCAGTCATAATAATTGTTTTTTAAGCTAGGTTTTATTGAGGCTAGCAATATTCAACGTTCGATCATGAGTTTATGTAACCAGATTTTCTTTCCATAAATATTCTACTTATTATTTTTAATTTACCAACTAATTGATAATAATCATCTTTCTAACTATATAATACACTGACTTTTTTTTACTGTAAACGTTTAGACTGAATTAAGTTTTGATTACAACATGCAACAGGATATGGTTGTTATGAATGCTTTAATCAACGGTTTGTCTGTTGCTGCCTGCCCTTACAATGAAACAGTTGGCGGGCCATTTTCTAAGGAGGTATGTTTCTTCTTGTGAATTTCACATCTTCTTGAGTTTCTCTCTGTTTGAAACTGGTTTCGCTTCTAAATAATAATAACTTAATAGTCTAATCATATTTTTTAATGGTATAATAATATTTTTTTCATCAAAGTGTACGTGTTAATCAGCTAGTCAGTCAAACGCAAAGTAGGAACTGGCACATGTGTACATCGGTTCAAATTGTCATACCCCATCAGCAGAGTGAGATGAAATCTTCAGAGAAAATTGCAAGGTAGTTCGGATGGTAACAGTATTAATTGTAATAGAAAAGATTAGGCATTGAGGATATGATTCGGGGAAATATAAATTAGTGAATCAATAAACAAACTATAAAGATGGTTGGGCCACGTGTTACGTGTGGCCGAACACCGATTACCACCACGTGCAATGCTAACCGGTGTTCGGGATGGTTGGAAGAAAGTTAGGTGCGGCCAAACCAAAACATGGCATCAGTGCTTGAGGTCACTAACTTCTATTCTGAGCCATGTTGGTAGATGCAGACTACTTGGTTGGGGTCCGCGTGACTATCGTAACCAATGGTTGGAGACTCTTGGTGACAAGGCTCAGAATCGATCACAATGGCTTAGGTGTATACACACTCTGTCTTCCCTTAAACTATGAGATTAAAGTCGCTTCATATCTTTCTTCCTACGAACTAATTCTTTCTTGATGTACTATATCCTTATTGCA
This sequence comes from Schistosoma intercalatum, assembly GCA_944470365.2. Classification (NCBI taxonomy): domain Eukaryota; kingdom Metazoa; phylum Platyhelminthes; class Trematoda; order Strigeidida; family Schistosomatidae; genus Schistosoma; species Schistosoma intercalatum. The sequence continues at coordinate 5,999,661 of OX103725.1, forward strand.
ATCTTTCTCTTATATATTACCACCTCTGAATTAACTACTTTTATGAATCCGGTGTCCATCTTGTTGTGTTAGTGAGGTTTGGCAACTTGGACCGATGCATATATGTGCCTGGTCCTACGTTGTAGCTGACTGACTGAAGAAACTCAGGATCTAAAGGAAGAAAAAAAGTAAATACACCTGGGCTATTGCTAAGAATCTGTGACAATTGATGACGATTATCATGCGGACCTGAACCTAGTGGTCGTAACCTGCCTACATGATTCAATCCAGCAGTCAGTATCTTCATGGACTGATGTCACGTAGTGGTTTGACCGCCCTTAGTTTGCGTTTAACCTACTTGTACTCCAGCAATCATTGTCCGTCTAGGTAGTTGGTGAATGGACATAAGTAATACATATCCTAAGCATCTCAGCTGATTAAGACTCACTTTCTTATTAATCGATTTGTCATACTTACCTAGTACTTTTCATATAACCTCAGAATTATTAACTCGATGATCCCAAAGTATACGAGCGATGCTTCGAAGACACTCATGATCGAATAGTAGTAACCTAATAGTATGCACGTCTTTTTATATACTATGGATGCATTTGCTATTCAAATTATTGACTTTAGGGATGTGTAAAGTAAAGAGATACGGTTTGTACTAATAATATGACAAGATTATACGTCCATAATTATACATAGACAAATATTTATCCAACTTCATGAAATCAACAATTTGTACGAATCATGGAAATTTTAAAATGTACTGTTTGGTTAAATTCAAGTACATTTCAAAACAGTGGAACGAGTTTAACATTCCGATTATAAGTCCTAAGTATTCAGTGTCGATATTCAACAGAAGTCCGTCTTATATTAATTCGTGAATCTGTAGGTCAGCGGTCAAGGTGTTCAAGTATTAAGTTCCAGGTTCGAACTGCGCTCTACCTGCTTCGGTTTAGGTAACCGGGTCGCAATATCTCCACTCCCTACACTCTTGGAGTATGGTTCGAAGCCAAGTTTACTTAACCTTATCTGGTTACATGAGTTCACATGAAATTACCTATCCAAATTCTCATCACGAGAGGTATTTATCTATCTATGTATTAATCTAACATAATCAAACCTAATATACTGAATCGTCCGATTCCAATGTTTACTTTGAGCTCAAATGTACTAAAACAAAACATTTTTTGTTGAAGATTACCAAAGAGTTTCTAATGACTGTTCTTTTCTTGTGGGGTGGGGTGCTGGCGATAATCCATTTATTTAGATTTTATCGCCTTGTGCTTTGAGTTTTTATGCATCTCAACCAATTAATGGTAGTTTACATGGAACACTACATATGGATACTTTAACGATCAATATTAATCCAAACACAATCAGATTATTATCAGCAATTTCTTCATCTGTTCAATCATCTCTAACCACTGACAAAAATCCAGATATTTGTGAAACTGTTTCAAAGGTTGAATCTATGAAAGGTGTCAGTTTAGATCATTCGGATGAAAAATCACTTACTGAGTTTTGGAAACCGATTCAACTGAACGAATTAAATATGCCCTATTTAGGATTGACATCAGGTAAATTATTATTCTACAGTTTTATTACTATTGTGATTGTAATCATTAACATAGAATATTTGAATCCTTAAGTTCTAATCCTTTGTATATATTAGATGAACAAAAATTGCTTACCATTTAGACTGGTAAATATTTTGCTGGTCTCAAGATAAACTAATCATTATCATGGTTTGGAAGTTTTGTTTCTCTTTGAAATCTCTTAATCTATTGTAATATATCATCTGTTCAACCAACTTCAAAAATTGGTTATTGGACAGAGATATTGATTTACTTAATCTTAATATACAGTAATTTCATTTATGTGCTGTTCTATTTTTGAATGTTGAAATCTTTTACATCCCCAGTTCACTAAAAAATGTGAAGTTTTCACTTCAAATATTTATCGTTTTTATTAATTCCTGTGTATCGTTCTTTTTAAATTTCGTAATTCGAATTCCAGATGCAAACGACAAAATTGAATGTGTTGAACATGCTTGTGATGTTGCGAAAGTTGTCGGAGAAATGGAGAACCGCCGCATAGATATCGTTAGTTTTTATGATATCAGTAATTATTATTATTATTATTATTATTATTATTATTATTATTATTCATGGTACTACTTATGTATTATGTACTTCATTGTAGAATAATCAACACTTGTAATCTTAATTTTGTATTGTTCATATACGTCAATGTTATTTGTAAACTATTGCTTCCCATTTCACTTGTCTAATGGTATCGTCCTTTGAAACCTGAATGATTTGATTTTGATTCCTAATAGTTTACTTGGTGTGGACTTATAAGGAATCACATATTAGTATGAAATGAGCTTTCAAATGTTTCTTTAGTTTTTATTTATTGTCTATTTAAAATGACTTCAGGACGTAAATTTTATTCAAACTGAACAATTCCTACCTTAAACGGAAGTAAATTACACTTTTGCGTAAAAAATATGAGAACCTTCAGTCGCTTGGTTTTTACAATTTAAGATTTAAAAAAAAATGTTTGGTTCACTATGATCATAATTTTTCATAGGATTTTTCTTCTGAAATTATCTACAAAGTTAGATCAGACGTTCTATGGAAGGCAGTATTTGTTGATCGATACGTTTACTGAAGTATTTTGTACCGAATTCCCACCTTTCCCTAGAAAGCATTTCTACATGAATGAGTGTATCCTGCTCCTCAAATTACATGTGGTCACTCTCCTTATACCATTAATCTAGTTACTGGTTACTGGCATAAATATTTACTATAATATCGTACATAATTATATTAACTTCGGGAACAATGTTAACGAAAAAACGCCTCAAATCAATGATGTCTTTTCAAGAAGTGTGGGTAATGTATTTTTAAATAACTGTTCAGATCATTCAGTACAGTAATCTATTACTCCTCACTCTATATATTTTCTCTAAATATGGGTCACATATAGTGACCATTGCCATTCAGTTGACATATCAACCAATATCTTGTGTTCTTTACCTAACCATGTCAAATAGGTTTAAATCGTACATTTCAAAAGTCTAGTCACGTTTGTCGTCATTTCCTTGAGATATTTTTTGTCTCTTACTATGTGAAAGGTTTTTTGAAACAAACAAAATAACTAACTTCCTGATTTAGTTACATTTTGACTCAATTTCTAATGCTCTTGGAATTCTGTTGATGTTCTTGACTGAAAATTGATCTCAGTCTTTGTTAGAAGATATATGGATCTTGTATGGTTAACCTCAATATAGCCATAATGTAGCTGGTCTTTAGAGAATAGATCGACTGCCTAATCCAAGATTCACGTTTCGTCTAGCTGACGAGTCTTTAATAGGACAAAACATGCGCTAGACGAGTTTTCAGAATCCGTGCAGACCAACCCATTAGGGTTGATCAGACTTCCAAGATTAGTGAAGTTGTCGACGCGTCCGACTACTTCACTTCCTATCATTAGTTCAGGTGTTGACACAGGCCATCCCTGAAACAACAACCTATTGTTTTACATCGATTACCATGGGACTTCATCGCTTAGCGTTGCTACACTGACTTGTGGATTAAACCTCTAGGTCAAAGGCTCGTGGTGTGATCCCCTAAGAAAACCATCAGTTTCGGTTCGGACGCCCTGGCAGTGTCTCAGCTTTCATACAGATCGAATGACGAAGTGTGGCGCAAATATATATAGTACCTCCTTGTACCAATATTTACATTTAAACAAATAAATGATTAAGACAAATCTTTCCTACTTGTTTTAGCGTAATATTTGTGTTGTAAGTTTTCCACTGTGTTGAATTGTTTCCTTTCGTTATCTGTTTGTATAGAATATTATTATGTATTTCGTTTAAATTAAGTTCATTCGTTTTCAAATTAAACTATCGATCTTTTTATTCAACTCAATCCAATTTTTTCTATCTCTTTCATCTCATTTCTTTCATTTGAACTTTTAAATGTGTATTCTAATGATTGTTTATCGTCTTGAATTCAGATTTTTTTAAAGATCTATTGTTTGGAATGTTTGTTCGGGTTTCATTTTAAGGTTTTGTGACTTCAATTGGCATATAATTCTCGTTTATACATTAAAAACATGAAGTTCAGTCAGGGGATCTCATTTCAGTTGGGTTTTTTTCCATGTCATTGAATAGTTGATTCCAAGTCATCTAAACTAGCTATTAATCAGTTGTGGTAAAATTCTTATAGCTTACTTCTTTGCAAAATATCTACTGATAAAGTTGTTTAAAAAATAAACTAGGTTTTATAATCAAATCCTTCAGTTCAGAGAGCATAAAATGATTCGAAAACTATGTAATATTACTATGTTCTAGTAGACATACAAAGCTATTTCATCTATTCTTCAGTTACGTTCACACTGATAAACAGATACACAATTATAGATAATCGAAAATCAAAAAGTTTCAATCTTGTCCCATAATTGATTTCTGCTTAAAGATGTATTAATCTATTACAATATCACTTATTTGTCTACTTACTATCATTCCTTATTAAATATAATCAGTAATATATGATACATTTTTATAATAATTTAGCTTTTATTGTGTAAATTTTTTCTTATATAATTCTAACATACGATAATCTATTATTATTATTTGAACATATATATATTGGTACAAGAGGGCACCAAATATATATGCGCCACTCCATATTTGTGTGTGTGTGGGCTGTGATACTGCCTGCGTGCTCAGACCGAAGCAGGTAGTTTTCTTAGGGGGGCCACACCCCGAGCCTTTGATCTAATGGTCTGATCCACAAGACAGTGGAGAATCGTAAGGAGATGTAGTCCCATGGAAGCCGGTGATCAACGATTGGTTCACACACCATTTGTTCCTTGACGATACTCGAGCCCATGTGCACTATTGGTTTGGAATCATCGCCTTCCAACTCCCCTAGGAGGACCCTCCGTACCTATCACCAACCCAGTTAAAGTACCAGACATTCGCTTTTCGTCCTCTCAATTTCGTAAACAACTTTAATGCAGCGAGAAGGCAGTGAGTAGAACTTCCCTGGCAGGGGCTATTTACGCGTGGCCATGTGAGAGCATTTCAAGAGAGTAGTATGTAAATAAATGAGTATTTATGCATTTTATTCGGTATCCCAACTTACTGTCTCGTTCAATTAATTAGTTGGTGGTGGTGGATAATTTGTAACACATTGTGTATCAATATCGAATTTCGGACACCACCACTCCATCGCAACAGATTCTCTCATTATTGTTATTCATTCGTTATTTTCAATGTAATTAGATATTATCTAACTGTATAATCTTATATCAATCTGTTTATGATTCATATATACATATCAATAAGGAATAATCAACCTTTAGTGTTTAACATCAACATGAGAAAATTTCTCAAGTGATTCACTTTTTATCATTATGATTTTACTGATACAACCCTTTGAAGGTTGTTTCTATTTGATAATTAACATTTTAGTGTTTTTTTTTTAAATTTCTTATTTTTATTTGTTTTGTTTTTCAGATAAATATTCGATTAAAAACTATTCGAATTATACTGGAATCTCAATTAGATACAAAATCTATGCCTATGCTTGTTCTTGACTCCACTTTAGATGCAGTTCTAACTAAACCAATTACAAATGTATGTTTTATAATTTTTGTACGTATATATATATATATATATATATATATATATATATGTTACTTAACTTTTTTATTACTTCGTTGTAGTGTTTCAAAGAAAAAGGATTAATTAGTATAATGATCATGGAAGTAACAAATTTTATTATATGTTATCTGGTAGATATTCTGTTACTTCACTAGACGCAATAGAAGCATCTTTAAAAGGATACCAAGGCCTACAATAGAACACATTATATACACTACATAAGTATGCTTCAATAGCATACCTCTATCCATCTCAGCGATCTATGTAGAGGATGATGTAGAAAGTATCATTTTATTTGATGAAAATAATGTCACCCTCCTTTCAGCCTGGTTAGTAGAAATAAACGGTGCTTTACGCATAAAATAAAACATTAATGTACACTTTTTCTCATATTTGTTTGAATGTTCTTACTCAGATAGCGTAGTTAAATCTATGTGATTGCTGAAGAAAAGAACTTCAGCTCATCATAATTCAAGTGGTTTGTAATTTTAATGATAATAATAATAATATACGGTTTTTGTAAGTGCAAAAATATGCTGTTGTTCTGTTGTGGTTGGTATATTGAGGTGTCTTTCTCACTAATCATAAAATACCTTGAACTTCATTTAACTGTTTGTCGGGGATGTTAAACCTTCAGAACTCGCTTGGCGAACGTCTTATTTTTGTAATTTCATTCTGGAAATTTGAATTTGTTGTTTTCGCGCCAAAGCACCCATTTTTGCCTTTGGATTGTATTACCCACTTGGAATGACCATTAATGTCATTGCTTCGTTGTCTCTTTTAATAGGCTACTTTATGATGTCTCCCAAGGGCATTTTCATGCTGTATGTATACGCTTGAGTTGTACCTGTTGTTCGTGCTTTGGGCTACTTTTGGAATACACTTCCCCTCTTCGGTGCCTGGACTTATCCATCTAGTTAGTGGGCTGGGACACATTGAATAGTTAGCTTGTTTTGTCATTGTGTCGCTGAGTCTTCGTTCTGTTAACCGGTTTAGGTGATCTCGTAATATCTCAAACATAGCACTAATGTAATGGTTAAATCTAAATATATCAAAGAAAAACCTTTCGTGCCATACCTATTATATCAAGTGACATTATTTGATTTTTATTTGACAGTTAGTAACGTGAGATAACAGTTCATAATATTGACGATTTCCTATATTACTGGTGAATAACAAAATTTAAAAACTTCGAAAGTATTTTTTACCCAGTTTATGTATTTTGCTTATTTACCTCGCACAATGTAACACATTTCACCTGCACACTTCAGAGGTATTCAAATATTTCAATTGACTGACTTACTGCATGTCGATAGTTAACCATACTAGCAATTTGTCTGCACTATAATAGTATAATATTTATCAACAAGTTATTCACCAGATACTTGGGTATGGGCCACGTCCTGAGTTTGTAGGGTGATGGTTTTACCAGGTTTTTGAAACGGAACTAGGTGGAGTGGCTTTCGAATGTGGAACTTAGTGGTTTAATGTCGGATACCTTAATTGCTAAGCCATACAAATGTTGATGGAGTTTGAACGAAAAATAGCAATCGACTGCCGAAACAAAAGTTCATTATTCTGACTTTCAAAAATTTTTTTTTTGATGTTAAATAAGGTATATTCAGAAAAATCTTGATCATTATTGTCTCTGTATAGTTGGTGCTCTTAATTGATTAACAAAGTTGCAGGTATGAAAAAAGCTAAATATGGACAACGCAAGGTATAGGCTTCGTACGTAAACGTATTGACAGTTGCTATGAGGTGTATCAGAAAGTCCCGACTTCCCATGCAATACTCCATAACCAGTGGTTACAGACCTCGAATTAGATGGTGGTATAGTTGCAATGATTACTTGAATACCTCTAAATCTTGAATCAAGTTCCATTCTCACCTTTCTATTCTTTGATCTCATTCATTCCTTTCCATTTGTATTTTATACGGTTAGATTTTGCACTCGTGTTGATATTCTGTCCCGTTGGCAACTTCTCACCTTGTTGATCTCCATTCACTGTGTTAATATGAGTTGTGCTAAATTAGACCAGCAAACACTTGTACCAGGATATATGTTGATAATGAATAATATACTTCTGTTCTCACCTCTTTTTATTTTCAGCTTGAACTAAAGTTTTTAGTAGAATTATCCTTATCATATTACAATGATTCACTTAATCAATGGGAACCATTGATTGAAACTTTACCAGAAGAAGGTGATCGTATGTGGTCCCTTCAATTGGAAATAGTCAGTATTGATAATAAGGCCGAATGTTTAACCGATGATGACTGGGAGAATGTTGGTTGTCTGCAAGAATCAAGGAATACAATGTTAATTCTGTCCAGAGATAATTTAGAAATCACTATATCTAAAACTGCTTTAAATATGTTAAGTAATTTGGGTCGTGTAAGTAATATTTATTATTATTTTTTTGTATGTATTGTTAATAACATTGTAATGAAACTAATTTTGATTGGTTTCAATGGTGTTCTTTGCATATTGTATTATTACGATGATAATTTCTTTAGCCACATTAAAAGTTATATATGTATGGAAGTTTCAAAAATTTAGTTCGGCATAACATAATCGATCAGTGGTTCAAATAGGTCATTGGTTTAAATTCTATCTGGTCAGCCCTAATGGGTTAGTGTTTGACGAAATCTCTGCATGGATTCGAAAAGTTCGTTTGGCTTTTGCCAACTTACATCGCCTATGGCGAAGTCGAGATACCCGTCTATCAATAAAAGGACGAGTATACTGCGCGGCAGTCCGTTCTGTTTTAATTTACGGCAGCGAAACATGGCCATTAAGAGTAGAAGACACTCGTAAGCTACTAGTATTTGTCCACAAATGCCTTAGAAATATTGCTGGTGTCTTCTGGGATCACCGGGTAAGTAATAGTGAGGTTAGACGCAGGGTATTAGGGAATGATGGTAAATCAGTTGATGAGGTTATGAATCTTCATCGACTGAGATGGTTGGGCCACATGTTACGTGTGCCTGAACACCGATTACCACGACGTGCAATGCTAACCAGTGTAGGGGATGGTTGGAAGAAAGTTAGGTGCGGCCAAACCAAAACATGGCATCAGTGCTTGAAGTCACTAACTTTTAGTCTGAGCCATGTTGGTAGATGCAGACTACTTGGTTGGGGTCCGCGTGACTGTTCTAACCAATGGTTGGAGACTCTTGGTGACATGGCTCAGAATCGATCACAGTGGCGTCGGTGTATCTATTCTTTAATTTATTTTAAACCGTGAGATTAAAATTGCTTTCTACCAATTAATTCTTCCTTCCTGTATTATATCCTTATACACAATCTTTCTTCTACGAACTTCCTGTGGAAGGGAGTTATATTTAAAATTGGTTAATCACTAAGTAGTCATCAACATTCATTTATGTCAAGTCCTTGATTATGGTCGAACTCTAACGACTAACTTCAATCATTGTGCATCATATACACAATTTTGAGTCACTTAGACTTTAGTCACCTTGGAACTTGATTGATAGAATTCGATTATTTCAGTTTTTCAGTATCTAACGCCAAAAGAATAATCAGTAAAATGGAATGTAAAATTTGTTTATGAAACATTAATGTATAAAATTAAGATGAGAATTGTTTGTTTACTAATGATTAAGCCAAAACCGCTTCTATCGACAATGATGATAACACATAAGTCTTATTTTAAAGAGAGCGAGAACGAGGATTGATGCAGAATAATATGAATTGGTTTTACTTCGTTAGGTTCTCATCAGCTGCTTACAATCTGTAATATTTTAAAATCAACGTTATTACAGATATTGGCATACTTATACATACGAGGTTGATTAAATATGAATATGTGTATCATGATGTAACGAAGGCTCCATGAGAGTTAATAAGGTCATAAAAATTTTGTTGCTGATAAATAAAATTTCAAAGGGAAAGTTCCAGAACATTGAATTAGTGATTAGAACTCATGAAATTAACAAATATTATGTAATGAAGCAACAGAAAACAGACCAATAGTAATAACAAATGAATTGAAATAAGTCAGTTATGAATTGACAAAAAATGACAATCATGTCAGAAAGAGTTGAAATAATGAATGGGGTAATAAATAAAAAGGAGAATTAATGTTACCAGGTCAAAGAAAGATTTATTACTGTCTCTTTTTGGATACATAGATTTGGTTTTAGACGTTTGATCGCTATAGCTTTAGCAAATTTCAGAAGATTTGGAGTTTGATTATTTGTTAATCACTTTGATACCACTCCATTCTTTTATGCAAAACCAAACAGGTCATTTGTAAACTGCAAAATCCATACCTTAAGTATTTTCTCTGAGTCGCCCTTTATATAATACATCATCCTTCCAATCTTGTTGTTATTTCTATTGCTTCCCCTTCTCTTAATTTCAACCTTCTGCTGGTAACCATTCCAATTCTTACTACATACTACTTATTTCTATCCACACCACATGCAACTAAGTTTGAACTTATGAACTACTGGTTTAAAAAAGCTGTATATTCAGACAAACAAACCACACTTTCAAGCTGACGTGTTTTTGCTAATAAGACTGCAATAAATGTAGCATTTAAAGTCCTCACAACTTACTTTGAGATATTTATTTTTACTGATGGATTATATTTAGCTATCTAAAGAAATAGACTAAACATGAAAATTTTCTATGATAATCTCAGCTATATGGTAGGCTAGAATCCATTAAATCTCCCTAATAATTTACGTCTGGATCTGGTCCTCCTTGTTCATCGGAGGATCAGATGCCGACGTAAAGGCGAGGATTGGGAAAGCAAGGGCCGCATTTCTAAAATTGAAGAACATGTGGAACTCAAAACAACTATCAACCAATATCAAAGTCAGAATCTTCAATGCGGACGTCAAGATAGTCTTACTGTATGGAGCTGAAACTTGGAGGACTACTACAACCATCATCAAGAAGGTGCAAGTATTTATAAATAGTTGCCCACACAAGATACTCAACATCCATTGACCGGATACCATCAGCAAAAGCCTTATGTGGGAGAGAACAAACCAGCTTCGAACTGAAGAGGAAATTAGGAAAAGACGATTGAAATGGATAAGACATACATAGCATGGAATTATTCTGATTTATACTAGTCACATTTTACTCCATAGTTAAACAATCACATTACTTTTTATACTGGCATTAATTTTATTTCCTATGTTTTTGCTTTTAGTCATTTGAAGCAGCCTATAAGTTGAAAAATATCAAATCGAAATACGATGATTCTACCAATCAAGTTATAGCACCCTATCGAATTGTAAATAATACCGGTTGTCAGCTGGTGTTACGATATAATTCTCAAGCTCTATCGTTGACTCACTTCAACAATGACAATACAATGACTACAGATGAATCTCTTCATCAAACACCATCGGGATCTAACAAAGCAGTTGTTTCAAATACTGAACATGACATAGTAACATATCAAAATTCGATTTTACTTAATTCACAACAAGAAATTGGATTTGCTGAGTTGTCTAAAACTGACAAAGTAATTTTACTTTTATTGTGAAAATTTATTGTGTTTTGGCTTATGTGATCTGGTCGTAAATTTAGAAAGCAGTTGTATTCTCTCTTTAGTCAAATTGTCGATTCATCCGTCTAAATTTCCTTTACAGAATTAATGACATCAAGACCTTTTTTGATCAACAATATGGATTTGTCTATAGTTTCTAGGCCCTAGAATGTTTTTTAAAAAAAACATTATATAGCATTCACAGTCCACATATTCAATGCTTGTGGGCGACGGAAAAACAAATGAGTCGTCGACAACCAATCTTTCGCCATAAAATTGAGTATTTCCCTCAATGCTTTTGGGTCTTTTTGATGTTTTTTTTGTAAGAAAATCTGTTGCTTATTTAGTGTAATGTAAATATTAGTGATGATCAATTATAAACCTTGTCTTCTGGATACTAAACGTTTACAAACATTTTTCATAGTATACTACTATATATGTGATACAAATTATTTTTTTTATTGTTCGGATAACGGACTGATCCCAACGTTGAAAATGAGGAAACACTGGACTGCTGTTTCCTCTATTGTGGTATAGGGGACTATTGGTATAGGACTCATCAGCAGTGCGCGTTTACGACCCTGTCATACAGAATCGAACTCAAGACCATCGGTCTCCTGTGCGAACACTTAATAACTCTTAGACCAAGGACCTGAAATTCAATGATATACATGTTTTACGTTTCTTTTTGCCTTTTTTTAGAATCAGTCAATTGTTTCTTCATATAAGGATTCACGTCACCATATTTGGATTTCTTTATCAGATACAAGTCATAAACCTGGCAGTTTCATATCAAATTCGGAAGTTGTTTTTCAATTATATCGAGGTGATAGCGAATTGCTTTGTTTATCCAAAGATCCCAGCAATGAAAAACCTACGAGTTCAGATCGTAGAAGTACCATTTATCCTATCATTGCTGATGTTGAGGCATGTCTGGGAGTGAAATCGATAACCTTTCGTTCAACTGTTCAGGTAAGTATATAGTAAACCACCTTTTGTATTCGATAGTCAACCAGAATATTTATTTATTTTAATAACAACGCTAGGTCCACTTTCCAAACCCAAACTTGTGTATCAGTCAATCTAACTGCTAAAGCTGAGCTACTATCTTTAAGAACCTCCATTTGATTACACCAGGTACCTCTGCTCTCCCCTGTTTAGATTATCTGTAGTTCTTCAACCTCATTAGGAGTAAGACGGCTTAGGTTAATATTCCATTCACGTTGTTCGGTAACAGTAAGAACCTGCTAGTTAGATGAAAGCCTGTCAAACTGTTACTCATACAAATTGTTTGTGCTGAGAATGAATCATAGTCTCACCAAAACCTGAGTTTTTAATAATACTATGCTGTTATTGTGCTGATGATGTCGTTCAAAATAACGATGAAAGCTTCACAACCAAACCACCCAGAGAGGGGTTTTGCTTTTTACCTTGTGGCCTACTGATCCAGAGACTGCTGCTACACTGTTTGTTCTGACCTGCATTTTTGATGTACATGGGATAGCGTGGCCAGATCATCTACGAAGTCCAAGTTATCTAATTAATTCCGAGCTGTCCGTTGTATTCCGCGCTGCCTCTCAGATGTAGAGGTCTTCATAATCCAGTCAACCACTAGAAGAAAGAGAAAGGGTGAGAGTAAGCAACCTTTTCTTACACCAGTCTTCACTTGGAACGCGTATATCAGCTGTCTTCCATGTAACTCTTTGTAGTGTAGTCCGTCATATGAATTCCGTATGATGTTGATGATTTTCTCAGGTACTCTATAGTGTCGTAGAAGTTTCCATAATGTCCTATCCACGCTGTCAAACGCCTTCTCATAGTGAAGTCCTTTGATGTATAGTGCCGAGTTCTATTCATTTGATTGTTTAACGATTATCCGTGGTGTCGCGATTTGATCTATGCACGACCGATCCTTACGAAATCCGGTCCCATAATTTCTTCATAGCCCGTGTTGTCCATTCTGACTTTGGCGTTTAATTCTCCCATCAAATTGTTCAGGTCATGTCCTGGGCACTTCTCTACGATCAATCGCAATCTCTCATAAAATTGGTCTCTGCCCTCTCCATCACTATCATTGGTGGGTGCATAACATTGGATAACATTTATTGCAATTCCCTCCTTCTTTGTTTTGAAGGATGCTTTGTTGATCCTGGGTCCATAAGATTCCCATCCTATAAATACTTTTCGTGCTTCTTTGGAAAGCATCAGAGCAACTCCCTGAGTATGTGAAGCATTTTCTCCATGACCAGAGTACAACAGCCTCTGTATCGAATTTTATATTCTCTGTACAGATTTGGTTCATTGTGTTTCACTTATTCCAGCACCACCAAGTTTATCTCTTCATTGCCGTTGCCATTTGACTAGTCCTCCCGGTCTCTCACATTGTTCGAGCATTTCATCGACCAATTTTAATTGTTGCTCTGGTTGTTGGAAGGGACATTGGTCTTGTGACTTCCGAAGAATTCCAGGTTTCACCATGAGGCATTTTAATTTTTTAAAATAAAGATCCTTCAACTTGCAGGGCAGAGTTTAAATGGTTTCATTTGTTTATTCTGGTTAAAGCTTTTTTAGCAAGGTTGTTTTCTACGGGATGGGGTTGCTGACCCCATACTCAACTCTCCTCCTTTACCCAGTCTTGGAATCGACAGTAACTCTAGAAGACCTACAGACGTAGTTAGCAGTTCGCCTCCATTATACTCGATTCAAAACTCGTACAATAACTTAGGGCGAATTCTTGACCTTATTACAACATAGTTAAGAAAATTACAGTCCTAATTTCACCATAGATGGAGAGCCGAATAATAGGGCCGTAATAAATTAAAAGTTACGTGACAATTGCGATAAATGAGCATAAACAAAATTAGTCGATTATTATAATCCTTAGAGTGTAGTCGATGGATGCTTTATCCATTAGTTTCTTTCCCACTATAATCAATACAAACCATTTAAATTATCATTTCTGTCCTTTTTAACTAAATCGACAGAGAAACTTTATTGTTCTCTTATATTATTTCATATTTACACATTCCTCGATGAAACACTTTTCATCTTCGTTAGTAATAGAAAATAAAAAGAATAAAATGTGGTGATTCTTTCAAAAATAGAGGATTGATAAATATTTCAGGTTACATAGAACGTTTCTTTCTGTTTTGGACGTTTACTCTTGTGTGTCAATTGTTTGCTTTTCAACACCAAGTCTGCATCAACTAAGGTACATCGACTATAATTCTTACTTACTTACGCCTGTTACTTACAATGGAGTATAGGCCGCCGACCAGCATTCTCCAACCCACTCTGTCCTGGATCTTCCTTTCCAGTTCCGTCCAATTTTTGCTCATTTTTCTCATGTCTGCCTCCATTTCCCAGCGGAATGTTGTCATTGGTCTTTCTCTCCTCCTTTGGCCTTGAGGATTCCATCTGACGGCTTGGCTTGAGACGCAGTTGGTTGCTTTCCTCAGTGTGTGTCCTATCCTCCTTCAGAGCTTCTCCGATGGAATCTGGTTTGTTCTTTCCCACAGTAGATTGTTGCTGATAGTGTCGTCTGGTCAACAAGTCCGAACTATTTTGTGTAGACAGCTGTTAACAAACATTTTTATCTTCTTGATGATGGCTTTCGTAGTTCTCCAGGTTTCCGCCCCATACAGTAGAACTGTGTTGACATTTGTATTGAAAATCCTGACCTTAGTGTTGGTTGACAGTTTTTTTTATAGTTCCAAATGTTCTTCAGTTGTAAATATACTGCTCTTGCTCTACTGATCCGCGGTTTCACATCTGCATGCGATCCACCATGTTCATCAATGATGCTGCCCAAATATGTAAAGGTTTTTACATTTTCCATATCTTCTCCGTCAGTTGTGATTGGATTGGTGCATGTTGTGTTGTATCGGAGAATCTTGCTATTCCTTTTGTGTATATCGAGACCTACTGCTGCTGAGGCCGGTCTTACACTGGTATTCTTCTCCTGCACTTGTTGTTGCGATTGCGATAGGAGGGCCAGATCATCTGCGAAGTCTAGATCGTCCAACTGCATCCTAGATGTCCACTGTATCCCGTGCTTCCCTTCAGATGTTGATGTCTTCATGATCCAGTCGATCACCAAGAGAAAGAGAAAGAGTGAGAGTAAGCAACCTTGCCTGACAACGGTCTTTTTCTCGAACGAGTGCTTCTTCGTAGTCAACGAAGTTGATATAGAGTGATGAATTCCATTCAATTGATTGTTCCACAATGATCCGTAGAGTTGCGATTTGGTCTGTACAGGATCGATCCTTACGAGATCCAGCCTGTTGGTCTTGAAGTCGGGCGTTTACGGAGTTCTTCATTCTGTTTAACAGTACCCTGTTGAAGACTTCTCCTGTTATTGAGAGAAGAGTGATGCCTTTTTGTTCTCACACTTGCTGAGATCGCCTTTCCTTTGTATCTTGATCAGGTGTCCTTCCTCCCTGTCTGTTGGTACTTGTTCTTCATCACAAATCTTGCCGAAGAGAATGTGAAGTAACTTTGCAGTTACTGCTGTATCTGCTTTCAGTGCCTCTGCTGGAGTGTTTTCTAGTCCTACTGCTTTGTCGCTCTTCATATGTCTGATGGACATGCTGATTTCTTTAATTGTTGGTGGGCCAACATCGATTGGGAGGTCCGTGGGTGCTACTTCGGTGTTGGGTGGGTTCAGTGGGGCTGGCCGATCCTATAGTTCTTTGAAGTGTTCTACCCACCTGTTTCGTTGTTCTTCAATGTTGGTGATTACCTCGCCTTCCTTGCTTTTCACTGGTCGCTCCGGTTTACGATGATTTCCAGAGAGTTCCTTTGTCGTGTTATACAGTTGTTTCATGTTTCCTTCTCTCGCAGCCTTTTCCGCCGTCGTTGCTAAATCTTCCACATATTTACGTTTGTCGGTTCTGATGCTCCTCTTCACTTGTTTGTTTATTTCCGTGTATTCAGCTTGTGCCTTGGCTTTTTCTGCTCTTGTTCGACTGGTATTGATTGCTGCTTTCTTGCTCCTCCTTTCTTGAATCTTATCCAGTGTATCAACAGTGATCCATTCCTTGTGATGGTGCTTCTTGTGACCCAGGACCTCATGACATGTTGAAGTGATTGCTTCTTTGATCCACTTCCAGTTGCTCTCCACAGTAGTTCGTTCTCCATTGAGTAGATCATGAAAGGCCTGGAATCTATTGCTGAGGACTATCTTGAATTTGCTGAGTTTGTTAGCGTCCTGAAGAAAGGCCGTATTGAACTTCTGTGATGTTGTCCGTCCCATTGTCCAGTGCTTCTTGAGTTTCAATTTCATCTTGGCGACTAGCAGGTGATGATCTGATGCTATATCAGCCCCTCTTTCGGTTCTCACATCCTCCATCGTCCTCCTGAACGTTTTGTTGATGCATATATGGTCGATTTGATTCTGCGTAGTTTTACCCGGTTCATTTAATATTTATTTCATGGTTCACCAATGAAATTAAGTGTTAAAATCAGTTGACTGTGAATCTTTGCCTTTGACGTGTTGGTTGTGGTGTATACTATGTATACCCAACCATTGACTACTTCGATAAATAATATCAATTATTGTTTGAGTGAGATTGGGTTAAGAAAGGCTAGAGGCAGCCAAGGCAATATCTAACTTCAGTCTATAAAGTCATCAACTGTTGCACTAAACCATTTAGGTAGGTGCATATTACATTGTTAGTGTTCGCACAATTATCGTGAACAGTGGTTGCACATTGCTGTATGACAGCTTATAATAGTTTACAATCAGGCATATTTGTTCACTTATTGTCTCACCTTAGATACCGAATCTCTAAACTATCTTATACTGCTCATTTTTACTATACAAATCCATTCTTGTCGGATCGTACCATTTATATGTAATGTCTTCCACTATTCAGGTATTTACCTTGATATTTGTGTTAATGTCTTGTAGCAACTTGGGATAATCCACATATATGTCAGGTCATATGTTGCTTATATGTGGCTAATCTTTCTTTTTTCGTAATTCATATATTACGGATGTATTGTCATTTCTTTTTATCTATTGGTATTATTACTCATGTATTTCTTCAACAGGTCTTGAATAATACTTCTGAACGTGTTTGTATCTACTCACCTTTAATAAAATCATCTGTAGCAAATCAACTACCTGGTTTATTAACAGTTATTGACGCCGGTCAGTCATATTCACTTCCTGTAGAAATCGTTAATTCTCGTCAACAAACAGGGATATTTATTGGACCGGAATATGAAAAGTTAGTTATTGTTTATCTTTGGAATGCTGTTGTTTGACTTGACATGACTAATTTTCATTATTTTACATTATTTATTTAGTGAAACTAAGTTTAGTTCTAGTTCAAACTCACCAGTAACTTATATCGAAAATATTGAGATAACGGATGTACTTTGTTCAATTTGAACTCGAGTCATTCAGTTTCACAGTTTATCTAAAACATCACTGAAATGTTCAACCTACAACTAAACTCCTGTAGGACTCAAATATTAACATGGAGAAATATGAGGATGTTATACACAAATAAATAAGTAATGGATAAAGGGTGAAAGCAAACTATTTCAAAAAAATGTCCAGTCAGTTGAGATTTTTTGCAAATGACAGACAGACGTAATTTCCCTTCAATTTTTATCTAACAGTCTTATCGGGAAATATCTATGTATCTTTCTGGGTCTTTTCCCATTTCTTCTTGTTAAAAACATTGGAATCTGATTATTTTAGGCTAAATAATATCAGTTTGATTGAACACTTCTCTCTGCAAGTCTAGTTTCTTCATTTTAAGTCGTGCAATACGTAGGAAGATCAAGCCAAAAGTGTCTGTGAATGTGAGAGATTTTAAATAATAGATTGGGAATAAATTAAGAATAGTAAGTCGTATAACAGTAGCTAATAGGTCAAATGAAAGCTTATGAATATACATATAATCTAGTTACTTAATAGGAATATATTTAATAATAGTCCATAAATATTTCCTAGCAGTTTCCAATAACTTATTCTTTGTTCGGATGTAATATTTGCATATATTCTTTTTTCTATACCATTTTTTTTGTAGACCAGTCATTTCAGTGACTCCTGCTTATTGGCCAGAATTTGCTTGTGGAGTTGAAAAATACACTCCAAGTAATACAGATACTCACTTACCTTTTCTTGCACCATACGCTCAAACAGTGTCGTCTACAAATGTAGAATATAAAATATCCACTTCTCAATTTAAATGGCCCAATCAATTAATTGAATGTCATACAAACAGTAGTAGTATGAATAATAATGCTATAGTATACTTTTATAACGTTGCTGTTGTAAATCATAGTGATCAGGATAATCGTCTTGACAATAATAATAATGATAATGATAATACTGGCAACACTGATCAACAGCGTAAAACATCATTAACTGAAGTGGCCGATGAATTACGTGCAACTCAAAAGAAAATGATCCAAGGAGATAAATTAAGCGTAACACATTGTGATTTTCAAATGATTATCCAAACTGCTGTAGTTTTGTACAATCAACTGCCGTTCCCAATTAGTTTTATATTAACAGTAAGTGTGCTTTTTCTCTTACCATTATATTGATGACTTTTTTTAGCAGGAATACCTGTTTTTTTAAAGATTTTAGTTTCGTGCTAGCTTAAAGTCATCTAGATATCATATCTATAATAGCGAGAGAGTTGCTTCTTGAGGGAGCAGAACCGTGATCATTCTACCAGCTTCATAATCTGAGACGTTATTACTGAGCCTTGTGGGCTGCGAAGGACCTCCTGTAGGGCTGATAGATGTACAATTAATTAATCACTGAGAGTAGTGACCAATGTCATGTTTGTCAAGTCCTTTCTATGGATTAGATTTTATCATTCAGATTGTAAGGTGAGTTACTAGTTTAGATGAATCGACATCGCGTCAGTCAGTCAGTTACAACGTAGAACTTCGTACGTACGTACATCAGTTCGAGTTGCCACACCACATTAGCACAGAGATGCAGTGGTCGATTCAAATCCCGTAGTGGTAGACGTAATAAGAGTATAAGCAGTAATCGGGAAGATTAGGTTTTGGAGATGTTATTTAAAGAGTATAATCCATTGAAATAAATTTGGAAAGAGGAAAAAAGGGACATGAAGAATTCAGAAGATTAGAATTTGAGAGAAAACAAAGAGTGGATGCACCTGCGCCATTGTAAACGATTTTGAACCATGTCATTCAGGGTCTCTAACCATCGGTTGCTATCATCTCGTGGTCCCCAACCAGGCAGTCTACACTTACCAACATGACTCAGTTCACTTGTCAGTGACTTCATGGATTTGTGCCATTTTTTAGTTTGGCCGCCCCTAGCTTTCTTCCAACCTACTCCTATACCATTGAACATCGCTCGTCGAGGCAGTCGGTCGTTGGGCATACGTAACACGTGTCCCAGCCATCTCAACTGCTACAGACTACTTATGTCTGTCAGCATAAATAGCATGCACCACAGTTGGAGGTAGTTTGCAACCAACCAAGTGGTACTACTGATTGTACAAAGGTGTAGCGGCAGTAATGTGTTTCCTTCAGACAACCAACATGACCGCGATGCTGCCTTCCTACAAGGAGAGGTGGGATTAGGAAAGGCCGACCCTAAAAACACACACCTCACCTTATCCCAATGATTTTCGTCTCCGGTGATAAGGTTCCAATAAGTACGGAGCTAACACGAAAAATACTCATAAAAGGGTCGTGTGTGACCGACCTCAAGCAGTTGTCCCTTGGGCATTGCGGTCACGCTCTTAGGTCACTCAGATCAACTGTAACTCAACTTCTTTTTCAGGTACCTTCAGATAACCCCTTCCACTGTATGGATATCCGGGAAGCGATAAGCACCCTCATACTTCTAACAGCACTTAGGACCATTGCATTCGTAAGACTGTGTTTGCAACTTGAATACACTCACTGGTGTAGACCTACATCTTATTTATCATAGGTTTTTGTCATACACATTTCCTGTTTCTATAAAATTTCTTGTGGGGAACTAATATGTTTTAAAGAACACTTTTGTCATACTTTAATAAAAGAAGTTGGGATAAACGTTTTGAATTAGATTTCAACGTTAAAGCGA
This sequence comes from Schistosoma intercalatum, assembly GCA_944470365.2. Classification (NCBI taxonomy): domain Eukaryota; kingdom Metazoa; phylum Platyhelminthes; class Trematoda; order Strigeidida; family Schistosomatidae; genus Schistosoma; species Schistosoma intercalatum. The sequence continues at coordinate 6,019,939 of OX103725.1, forward strand.
CTGAACAAAAGCATTGTTGAGTAAATTTGTATATATCTCGGTAAGTAATGTAAAAAATATTAAGTAACTATTATTAAGAACAGTCTTCATCTACGGAAATTCATCAGGTAATGCGATACTACATCTCACATCTCCACTTATGAGACGTTTGTTATTCTTGTAGAGTGAAGTATTTCTCATCTTCGTATTTAAATTAATGATTGCATTGCCAAACACTGATGTCTTTCATTGCTTTTTCCGGATGCTTTTTATTAGTTTTCAGAGATGGAGTTTTATTATTCGAAATGTTTGTTATATTTGTACAAACCGCAGTCTTTGAAATTTTAGTAATTAATTGTATTATCGTATTGTTTTAGGATATTACCGACACAATTTCTGCCGGTAGTCATTATGCACTGAAGACTGCACCACCAAATAGGGCACAAATTGAAATTTCAGTAAGTATAAAAACACATTATTATAATACTCTTTATTTCTGAACGACCATTTTGTTCTTGAAAAAACATACTTTATGGTCTTGTGGTTAATCCCATATGCGGTCGTGAGTAGATATTTTTAAGTAGTCTAAAAAAAAAGAATGATTTCCAATGATCATCCAGTTAAGTTTGGTATTAAAATCACCTTCAATCAATAAAAAAATCTTCACACAAAGCACCTTAGTTAATTACACAATTATGTTTATTCCCACACAGTATTCATTAAATTTAGTCTTCTAGCTACGAATTTTGAGGCACTTTTTTTATCTCACTAGGTAACTTAGTTTTATTGTATAATAAGTACTCTGCGATCATTGGACTCTGCTACTGATATATATCCTTCCTATAAACCAGCTACTTGAGTGAGAAAATTAAGTAGCAAATGACATCCATAAATGTATATCTTTCTGTTGCAGAAACTAAAGCTGGATTTTCAATTAATAACGTATCTTTATCTCCACAGAAAGTTGATTCAAATCTTGACCAATAGCATGTGTCCGTCAAAAGTAGATTATAATAGTAATATATTCGTATTATCACAATGAGTAGGAAATTGACTTCTGCAGTCTACTTGAAGTGATCAAATCAAACCTTGACAATAGTGCTTAAAAAAATAAACATTTTCAAGTCGATCACCGATAAGTTGAGTGTTAGTACTGGAACTATCTCTTTTGTCGGCAACGTAAAACATGGTACATACATGAACCACTTCAAGTTGTCATATCATATTGACACAGAGTTTAAATATGACAAATGCTAGATTATTGGGAGTGTTGACAGTATCATTAATAGTGGAAAACATCAGATATAGAAAAAGAAAAAAGGTATAGAGATTTCTAGACTCAGAACCCATTAAGATAGGTTCTGAGCCTGCTCGCCCGTCGTCTTCAACCTTTGATCACAATGATCGTATTGATCGCAACCAAGTTGTACCAACCTAACAACATGGTTCATTTAAATATTTAGCGAATTCATAAACTTATACCATATGTTAATTAGGCTTCCTGTAAAATTGCTTACTTACACTACATCTTCATAGAGAATTATCACTTTTCATAGGAACAATACTTTAGTATTTTGATGTGTTGAATGATAATTTGTAGTTGTAATTGTAATAAATGTTTTGTTTATCATCTCAAGTTCGAATACACTGGTAGCATGTATCGAGGCAAACTGGAATTGCATCCACAAATGGAAGAGTATTGTGTCATTGAATTCGAATCGCGTAAGCAATACGAAGTGTTTAACTTGGTAAGTGTGTGTATGTATTTTAAATGTTGAATTATGTTTCTTTTAAGTTATTTCAAAAACAAGTACTCTACACTGGAAACGTCTTAACATGATAGTTCAATTCAGTATCTGGTTATGGAGATTGTGGACTTTCATTGAAATCATGAACCGATCTAAGTGGTCTAGAGGTGGTTAAGGGTTCACGCATGACTGAAGGTCCTGGGTTCGATTACGGAGTGCGGTATCGTGGACGCACATTGTTGGGGTGTCCCATAGTAGAACGAAACGGTCGCCCAGTGCTTCCAGGTTTTTAATAGAGGTCTAACTTATATTGGTTCATGATTTCGATAAATTATAGGCTGTTTGTTTGATCATAGCTGCGGAAGATTGGTACTAGATATATCACATGACTCAAGCCAAAAGACAAAGACTTATATCAAGTAGAAGGCTTGATCCAACCTCCAACGTGACCACGAGCTATTCGCCAAAATACACCCAATTTTTGGAGATTCTACTGGTATTTAATTATTAGTCAATGATAAAGAAGCATAAGTAACTGAAAATAGTGAAAATATTAATAAGGTGTACTTTCTTATCGGGATAATACTAAATAAATATATGCTATACTGAATGTATGTCAAGCTAAATTCTAACTAAAAAAATGTTTTAATGAAAAAAAATATCATAGAAATATCACATGATATAAGAAATGTGACGGATGATGTATCCCATCCTAACTATTTATTTATACACCATTTGAGCTATAATAGAGTATTGATATAAATTCTACTCATTTGTATCTGATACTCGTCAATTGAATATACCTGCGTTCCGGAATTTATTCCTAATTCGGGATTCTGACCCAGCAATTGGCTACTGAGTCCAGATAGCTATTCACTTGTACAATTAGTATAAAGGTACTAGGCCCGAAGCTTAGAGTTAAAATCAAATCTAGTATGCAATTACATCCATCTGATGAGTTCCAAAAGGGATGAAATATGGATCCGGTTCCCCACTACTAACCACATCCTATTTTTTCTGTATAAAATTGTGATATCATAGCTATATCCAGCCAACCTTCATAGGACGTACATATGCCAACTAAGATTGATCAAGAATCCAGCCAAAATATCAACAACAAGGTAATTCACATCCATAACAACTCAAATCTCATCCGGTCCATTATATTGTCTCCATTGAATATGTACTATTTAACAGTTTGAAAGCATCAATGTTTAAAGTTATTATCAATCCTTTGTGTTGAGTAATGAGATCTAAACAGTAAATACATCTCACATTTCTATGCATAATGAACTTGATTATTGTCACCTTTATATCGCAATATCCGTCACAACCGAAAAGGCTTTTTTAGTGCCTATATTTATTTATTGAATTTGATAGGTTGATGTGAACTGTTTAAAGTTTTATTATTATTATCATTATTATTACTGTTATTATTGCATTTTCCACTCTTTTCTTTCTAATATAACAATAGCCTTTAGGATTACATCGTACGTCAAATCTGGGACAAATATGTTTAACATTGTATGCACCATACTGGATGATAAATAAAACTGAAAAAGATTTAACATATAAGGTAAGTTCCGTTTTTTTTTGGTATCCAATGGTATTTGTATATCTATCAATCTGTCTATCTATTCTATAGACTTTGGTTATTACAGAGATTCATGTTTTTATGTGATATTTACAACAATCTCATTCCTAATCCATATAGAAGTAGTCGCCGATGATGAAGTATTGTTCAGAACGCCAGTGAAAGCTCTACAGTTAAACTATAAAACATCCATATTAGCTAAAAATTATTCCCAATGTTTCATAACTACTTAATTTTTCTTCTTTTATTTACTGAAACTCCATTTTTCTATTCATTTAAATAATAATATTCAACGTTTTTTCTTATGACAAATATCCTCACTTCTTCCTTCTTCAATAATCATTCAAACCTAGATCAAATATACATCGGATCAGGCTTTTACGACACATTATCAGCTCGATAGAATTATCGATACTTCAGAACAAATTGAGATGGAATAATAATTCTATTAATAATACTGGTAATAAAAAAAGATATGGAACATATAGAATATATATGGTAAAAAAAATAACTTTGATAGTTGAGTCGATCTAAACCCGTTCAAGTCGTCTGGAGGTTAAGCGTTTGCGCGCGAGACCGAACGTCCTGATTTCGTATCCAACATTCGGGATAGTGAATGCACACTGCTGAGGAGTCCCATAATAAGATGAACCAACCGTCCAGTGCTTCCTGGTTTTCAGTGATGTTTTAGCTTAAATCGACTCATGAATTCAACTATTAGAAAAAATTGATTCACTATATAAAAAGAAAAGAATATTAGGTGATTGAACTTATCCACACTATAGTTCCTAATTTTATACATTTTCATCCGTATAAATAAATAAATTCTATTCTTGAAATAATTACGAAATGTATGTCAGTTTACAAGCATGATCAAATTTATACAGAAACAATGTTGCATGTAAAGAACAGATACATGGTTTGAAATGATGTTATTCAAAAATTGTTCCGTGGATTAAATATATAGAAGGCATTAGTTAGGAACTATTAATTGGTTGTGGAGGAGGACTAGGAAATTCTGTATAAAGAGCATATTTAAGGTGATTTCCATCATCATTACAATTATAATTTTTGAAAAAAGGGAACGAAACAGATAGCACAGAATATAAGCAGCAAAAAGTATTATAATAGGTTTACCATCACACAGGTACTAAGTTGTTTTGTAATTTACTGAACGGGATAGATTATTATTTGAATCGGTAGAATTTTTGCAGTGACAGTGTAAGTGTAAAATATCTGCCGAAAGAGAAGTTTGATGTTTCATACACATAGTTCCCTTTATCATTTTGAAAAGAGCAAGAACAAACATTCTACCAGAATAGCATGAATTCATTTTATTTCATAGGTTTTCGACAGCTGTTTACGACCTGTGATATTCAAAAAATCATGATTACATAATGGGTTTAACTTACTTACATGCGAGGGTTTAGTTGGAAGTTATATTGAAGACATATTAGTACAGTGTAGCAAGGATGTAAATAAAATTAATAGACTGAATACTGTAAATATATACCTTATGTGAAAGAACATTCTACAACATTGATTGTGACAACAGTTCAAACAACCAGAAACAAGTGATTACATAATGAGTGAACGCTGATAGAAATAAAATGAGTAGAGTTCAGTTAATAAGATTATTAATTTGGAAGATAATTGAAATAAAACTCAATTATGTAATAAATGCAAGAAAGAGTTTAAAGAAAGGGAAAAAAACAATATATTAAGATACAGCGAAGGAATATTAGTCATTAAAACAAGGAAAGATTAATAACCATCTCCTTTTGAACACATAAATCACAGTTTGTAAACAGCTGACAAGAACCAACGAAATAAAATGAATTCATGCTATTCTGCTAGAATCTTTGTTCTTGCTCTTTTCAGAAATTTAATGAGTGAACTCAGTTATGTAAATTATATATTTAATGTCCCTATAATTTCACTAACTAGATGGGATATATTTAAAGGGTGTAAGAACGTTGAAGGCGATTTCATAAGAGAAATAAACATCGACGCCAACGAATATATGATTATGGTTTCCTTTTAAGTTTATACCTCTAAAATTTACAAATTAAGGAATCCATATAGAGAATATTTCAAAGAAAACTGTCTTACTAGTGTTAATGAATTGCAGATGGTGTGACTAGTTATTTCTGCATATTGAATTGCATCAGTGAATGTAAAAGATAGTTTAACAAGTGTTTTGAAGAAAAAGATTGAATGCAGTTTAATTTTCCGCTACGATTAAGGGTCGAATCCAAGCTTATTCCATTACGGTTTTTAGTTTTAAGATACAGTCATTATCAAGACAGGTCTTCAATCAGTTTTGTTCCAAACCATGAAAAGACTGTATTTTTGTTTAGACTGTGTATAATCAAAACACATACACACACACACACACCCGAAACTTAATCTACTTCTTCATTATTTAGCGTGTTAATTTTGTTAAATAATAATTTATAGATGTACAATAATTGTTACACATCTCGATAGTTATGTTCTATGTTGTATATGTGTTGTTGACATCTCATTATTCTACTATTGATTTTTATTTGGTTTACAGTCTGTAGATGATGTAGAAACTGTTCATCCAGCTACTTTTACTGGTGCATTGCTCTATTCATCTTTGTCTAAATCATTTTTTGGCAAACGAAAAGTAAGTCGTTATCAGTCGTATAAAGTATTCTTTTGATTGTTTGTTTAATTGATGAATAAAAATAAAATCTGGAAAATTTGGTATCTTTTTTTCGTTGGTACGTATGTATATGTTACATGAAGGAATTTATAATCAACTAATTTGAGTTCGATAAAATTTGTAATTCTCTTATACCACAAGATAAGTTATTATTATCATTATTATTTATTATTAAGAATAACAATATTTGAAGCAAAAGAGTGGCAACTAAGAAGTGAATAGCATATATAAGTTCGTATGCGAATGATTACTTATCAGCGGCGTACGGGAAAGTCCACTTGTTAACCCACTAATTTTGCTTTATTCACTTCGGTTTAGGTCAGTGTGCAGTAGTAATATTAGTATTTTTGTGTATGCTACTTATATCGACAGACATAGGTAGTGTGTAACACCAATCAGAAGTGGAATGCAGTATCACTAACTCTCATACATGGAAGAACCAAAGCTGATTGATTTCTAAAATATACAAATAACGTATATTTGTTTGCTGATCCCCTTTCCTCACCATAGCTGATATACAAAATAAAAGGACTAGATCTACATCTGTATGTTAAAAATATTTTTTTGCGATATCATTTAACTTACTTACGCCTGTTACCCATCGTGGAGGAGCATAGGCCACCCACCACAGCCTTTTCGGATCTAGATGATTTGATTGAGATGCCGCGGTGGATTGTGCTCGAGTCGTGGCTGAATGATATGTATTCAGATATCTATTATTCCTCAATTTAGTTTGATGTAATTCATTACGAAATACAAATTTACGTACTCTACTTGGATCCACATTTATTATGTCTGTGGCGAGTTAGTGAAACCAATTGTATGCATAATTCAGAACATGTATTGTCAAGTTCAAACCTTACTATCTTTTGAATCATGACCGCACAACTTTTGTTTGTTACTTTTTTTAAAGGATTTTACATTATGAACTGACTAAATGGAGGATAAATATTGAAAATCGGCTAGCATTTTGAGTTATTTAATTTGTTGATTGCATCAGCTTAGTAAGACATATTTGATTATTCTTCAGTACTAAAGAATTCTATTTAATGTCTGAATGTAAGATTGATTGAAAACTGATATTCTCATCATAGGGAAGCTATCTGGAAAATGCCAAAGAGAAACTTTTAATGTTGTTAAGTTTTATGAATTAGAGAGTTTAATTGTGGAGCTCTCATTGTCGTTCTCGACAGCATCATCAGCGCTTACTTGTCCAGAACGGTAATGAAAACTGATACACTTAAACTAACTAGCGTAGAGTACTTATCAACAAAAATCATACATGTAAGCTATTTTGTTTACATTTTTTAAAGATATGTATATTCATCATTTCTTTGCTGAAATCTAACACACTTGTATTAACTTTTACTTAAACATGGAATAGTTAGTTATAATCTTAGCTGTTTTACATTCACTATTATTATTATTTATTCACTCATTAATGTAACCTTAACCTTTCCATCATTATGTCACAGTTTTATCAATCATATCTGAACTTTCGTTCAATAAATACAAAAATGTACTTTAACAACATTTCATCATAAGTGCTTATACGAAGCTCAAATTCTTTTTTTTTTGTTGAAATTCACAACTTATTATGATTACTATCTGTATTATTAATAATAATGATAGTGATACTAATCACAGTATTAGTTTAATAGTTCATCTATAGTTATCCCAGATACTTATATTCCCTCCGTTATTATGTTTTCATATATTTGTTTGTATAGTTGATAGTATCGTTTTTATAGATTCATTGTTTTCCAATCTTATTTACAACGAGGTTAGAGATTAGTAACAGGGTAGTTTTCCCCAAGTTTATTTCCCTTGAATGCCTGAAGCATATTTCATGAAACACATTCTATAATGATTGTGCATATCGTGTAAATGAGTAGTTTTGAGCTATTTAGTTTGATTGTGAAACATTTTCTTTTTAGACAGCGTCATTATTATCACTAATCGCACATATTTTGAAAAGAAGTAAACTATTAGAATTTCATTGAAATTATCAACTGATCTAAGTTAGACTCATTAAAAACCTCCCATCACTGGGTGGCCACCTCGTCTTAGTATGAGACTCCTTAGCTGTGCTCACCTATTACCTCTCATCCTGGATCTTCGGTCTCGCGCACGAACGCTTAATCTCTAGGCCATCGAGTCTGCATCTAACGGTGTTGATGTGTAATTCCATTCAATCTGCGACATTACTCAACTATCTCTCATTGTCTTTAATGGGTAACTGCCTCACACCCGACACTGATTAACAACATTGGTCATGGCTTCTCACTAGAACACTCATCGGAATTGGTCACTAGTAAGCATATGATAATTTTCACTATGGGGTTACAAAGATTGTTGAATTTCATTGAAATCATGAACCGATCTATAAATTTCTACAAGATTTATGTTGACCTAGAATTTGACTGGTTGTACTCAGCTATTTCCTAAGTTACAAATCTTCTCTATCACCATATCAATTGTGTAAATGAAGCATGTTCATTAAATAACCAAATTTTTAAAAATTTCTTTGTTTATTTAATACTTTTTTTCTTCACTTCATCCTTTACCATGTATCCTATTTATTATTACATTATTGTATTAATCTTCACACAAATCAAATAAAAAAAAATAGATACAACGAAATCATAGTTTTAGTTCATTCTGTTCTGATGAAGACGATGAAAATGAACAATTACTCGCTTCATCGCATCAAGTATTACAACCAAATATGTCTATATCTAATAATAACAACTATGATGTAGTGAATCATGGTACAGAAGAAATAACAACATTGGATCATTCAGTTCCAACGGCAACAACATCATTCAATCGTAAAACTAAATCAAAACATTCTAAAAATAACTCATCATCATCTAGAAAATGGTGGCATCTTTCTAGATGTTGTCGAAATTCTTGTAATTCAAGTTGCTGCTGTCGAAGTATGTCAAGAAAACGTAAAACTCATACATCGACAACTCGTGGAGCTGGTGATGGTCGCGCATTGAAATTCGACAGTAAAATACAGGTCTCTGTCAATATTTTAATGACTACCGATTATATTGTAATTAATATCATTATGACTTTTGTTTTAAACAATCATATCTGCTTTATTACTGTTTCTAATATTCACTAGTTTGTTAGTTAGTGATTTTTATTAGAATTTGAGAAGAAAATTCTTTGTTGATAATTGCTTTTTATAATCAATTTGCTTTCTAAATGATTATTCTGCTTTGTTGCTAGTCTATGCTAAGGTGTAAGAGGGAAGATCATTTATTTCCCCGGTTTCTTTTTCATGGTATCTAACGAATAAATGTATTTTATTATTGTTTCACACCATTTATAGGCTGTCACATCTTGCTTTTATTTTTCTCAATGTTCGTTTATTATAATTTTCAGTTTCAAATTATAAGCAATGCTAATAATAATAATAATAATAATACTAAACGCTATGTTCATTCCGTAAATCGAAGTTTTCTCGACGCTATTTTCTTTGAGAAATAGTTATCTTTTTTTCCGCGTCACCTTACTATCTAACGTTAATGACGTTTGTGTTTTATTCACTTCATTTCGTTTTTATGTAAAACTAACTATTGTTCGATGCTATAATGAAGGTAATCACAAAAGACGTTTATATAATTTTATACAAGTCTGAGAAAAGGAATAAGTTATGATGAGACATTGAGTTCAATCAAATGCTTGATAGATTGATTACTCTAGAGCTCACTCAACCAAATTTACCTAGTTATGTGAATTAATTAATCCAGTGTATAGGTTTTTATATTCGGTTATTAGATGCATTATTTGTGTGATGAAGATTACTAATTCATCATAATCAAAAACAAAATTATTATGCTGAAAAGCAAAGAGAGAGGAATTAATTTCATCTCCAATTTAGATCTAAATTTCATTTTTTTAAAAGTATAATTCGAAGCAGAGGAACGAGATTGAATTACGAAAAGTTCGGAATGATATTCAGTTACTGATTTAAATAAAGCGAGAGATAGTGCAATTGTTCCTCTGCAACCAATTTTAGCATCATATCACACAATACCTCTAGTCATTGATTACAACTTTTGCGCCAACTGTTGTCGGACATTCCAAACCTACTGATATGGTTCATGTTAACAATCAACGACTTTATAGATCAAGATTGATTTCTGTCCACGATTAAGATTTCCTTTAAAAAAATGTTGTTAGTCAGCACTGGCATTATATGATAATCACATTAGACGGTTGACAATAGACTGAAGTGGCATCTGTCAGTTTATAGAATTTGATAGTCTTATACACATATTGGATAGTGTTTAACTGCAATCTTTTTGATCTCTTAATAATAAAAAAAAACGTATTAATAGAAAAAACAAGTTTGAAGAGTCTGTTTGATCGTTGCCAACCGCTCATTGTACTTTTGTTTTGATTACTTAATACACTTTTTTTCAATTCCTATTTTACGGCTTAATATATTTGCCATTTTTTTATTCCTTTCATCATATACAATAACATGATCATCTTTCTTTTTAAAGCTCTTTGTTTTCTTTGTCATCCTAATAGGCTAATCTTCGTGTATGTGAATCGAATTGGTCAGATAAATTCTCATTGGATACAGTTGGTAGTTCAGGACGTGTACATTGTACAACAAAGTCAAAAATGTCGTATGAAGTTAGTAGTATTATATTTTTATTTGCTTTTAGAAAAAGTGGGTTTTCACTTATGTTATTAATTCATTGTTAAATATTGAACAGAATATAGAATTTTGTTTCAGGAAATAAATCAATGGTATTCAAATTATGACAATTAATTTCATTAAGTAATTGTCTTTTATTGTAACTGCTTTCTTTGTGACAAGATGTCCCATGGAAGTAACCTATGATTATTGATCAGGGAGTGACGAAAGATATCTCGTTCTACATGAAATGTCAACGATTGTACTATACAGCGAAATTCATTCCACTTATTGATTGCTAAGTATTGTGTTGATAAATTCTCGTTCTTATGTCCATCGGGTTCTTGGTCGAATTGTTAGATTATCGGTCCGAGTATATCATGTGACTGGAAGAATGCGGTTAACACTAAGGACTAAACAACTTGACATTGATAATCTTTGCGAACGACTAATTTGTGTGTAAACATCTCAGCCATACAGGTGGTGGTCAATCATGACTTGAATAGCTCAGTGGTAACTTTTCTGATTGAGTAACATGGGCTCAGGCGTCGCAAGGACCAGCAAATCCCTCACGCTTATGGATGGTCTTAACTGGTGTCCCCTATCCAATAAAATACCTTCCTCCTTATTTCCAGTTGTTTAACAAATGTTACGTTAGTATCATTACCAAGGTTTTACTTGATAATTTCAAATAAATTGAGCATTGGGTAGATTGTTATCAATAAAAATACAAACAATGTATTTGTAGTATCCTAATGAGAACAACACATATAAGCGAACAGTTGTTTTCAATTAGATCGTCATCAGGCTTTACTCTAATATACATAAATATTTATACGAAAATTTTGTGTAGAGACTTATACTATTTTATTGTGATTATTGACCAATATTGCCTTGATTGGTTTAACATTTTCGTATAAATATTCATGTATATTAGAGTAAAGCCTGATGACGATCTAATTGAAAACAATTGTTCGCTTATATGTGTTGTTCTAATTTTCACAATGGGAATCTTTAGTATCCTAATGAGTAGGAAAATTAAATTTTCTGACGTTTCGTAACTCATTGTAAGCCTCTTTCTTCAGGGAATCAAGAACCAAATTAAATTAACCCAAGTTTAAATAGTACAAAGGAACAAAGTAAGATCTTTTTAATGTTACGTTGCCTATCAATTAGTTGATTAATAGTTAAATTCACATTCTATTATTCTCTACTAATATAGTGAGCTATTTAACCATTTGACTAAACTGGAAAGATAGGCTGGATACAAGGTTTACTATTGTTATTATTATTATTATTCATTACTGAGAAGTGAATCGTTTTTAGTGAGAAGCTACCAACGCTAATAGTCATTTACGTTATAAGCACAAATAATTTTGTCAAAGATCATATCTTTAGACGATAGTTTCATTAATGTTAAGGTAGTTTGCGTCATAAATAACAAATCTTGGAAATTCTACTTACCTTAGTTCAGTACTTCTCAACCTTATGGGGATTTCTTTTGAGCGTTGATCCTCTCACACCAGTTATCCAATTGTTGGAAAAACAGTTGTTGGCTCTTTGAAATGCTTGATACAACTGTAGATATAATGAAATGTTTTGTTTACTATTTCATTCTATTTGTTTCGCATAAAATTTTCACCTATATATAATAAAATCTTACAAATCACCAATTTTGATCCCAAACTCCTATACATTGATTTTCAAATTACGGAATTATTCCCACTAACTGTTATCGGAATGAGGAGAAAATATTCTCACTCATTATGTACTGACAATATTTAAAGTTAATTACTTAGTTTCATTGCCTTTGTTTATCATAATCCACCACTTACTTCCTTTGTACTAACGAATAAAGGGAAATTTAGAACGTTATTACTAACACGCAAAGCTCACTTTATAGCAACATTTGTAAATATTTATATTCAGTATATTGGTAACTAATATTTTATTGTCTAGTCCTTAATATTGGTCGAATTCCATCGATGTCTTTGCAAAATTGCTACCAGACAAACTGACTTGGCATAATAATTAATTGGTGTATTTAACAATCCAACATCAAAAATAAGGTACAAGTTTTTCACTACTCAAAAACTAAATGTATTTAGGATTTATGGATGGACTAGTGTTCGAATTCTGTATCCAAACCCGTTTCAACGAGTATTGTCTGCACACACATACACACACACAGATTACCACTGAGTTATCCATGTGTATATTTTTCTTCTTAACTACCTACTCTCGTAATAATGTTTAGAAATTTCTTGTGGATGTTTTCATACTCGAATAAACAGAATGTTTTTAAATTGAGTTTTAATTGTAGCTTGGTGTCGAGTCGCAGTTGACTATAAACATCACTACGTACCAGTTAACCGATAAAATCCCCCGTAAGCCAAATATCAGAAGGCAGTTGATGGCTGTAGTCGAGATGTATTTGTTGGCGATCTCGTGGTATCGAAAGGATACTGAGATCGTGCTAAAGGAGTACAAGCGTGGTTACTGAGCGTAACCGAACCCGTGCAAGGTCACAATCAATCGAAGGATAATGGAGCAGTAATATGGCTGTCTTTAGCACAGTTAAACAAACGAGCACAGTAAAACAATCACTGGTACAATTGGTTATAATAATGATTGTTTCCATTAAATCAATCGCGTTCTCTTGATAATTGTCTTTTTCTACTGACTTCTATCATGAATTACACTATGAAGTAATATTGGTCATGAAATGGGTTCCTTTGTTCTTTTATTTTACAGATTGGAGTGAAAATCGATTTATCTAGTTCTGGTTTAACAAAAATTGTTACATTTATGCCTTATTTCATAATTATCAATAAAGCTAATGTAAGTGATAATTGTTGTTGTTTGTTTAACAATTTTATCATGATTATTTCTGTTATTGAATTATCCATTATTATTTGTGTAACACATTAAATTAAAGATATTCCACCTTTTTTGGCTCAAACTCTCAACTCCTTACTCATATCTCTGGTTAGTAGTATTTCCGGAGTTAATCAGTACTATAATATTCTCACAATCGTTATTTATCAGAATGGGGTTTTGTGGGGATTGTAGTAATTTTGATAGTTAAATTCAAGAATCAATTCTAAACTAGACCATCATTGAAAATTTGGACAAATGGCTGTTCAGTGCTTCTAAATGTTCAATGATGATCTAGCTTAGATTGATTCATGAGTTCAACTATTAAAACTGGAGATGGTTGGAAGAAAGTTAGCGGCGGACAAACCAAAACGTGGCATCAGTGCTTGAAGTCACTAACTTTAGTCTGAGCCATGTTGGTAGATGCGGACTACTTGGTTGTGGTCCGCGTGACAATCGTAACCAGTGGTTGGAGACTTGGTGACGACTCAGAATCGATCACAATGGCGTCGGTGTGTACACTCTCTTTCTTCCCTTTAACTAAGAGATTAAAATCGCTTCATATCTTTTCTTCTACGAACAAATTCTTTCTTGATGTACTATATCCTTATTGCAACCTTTCTTTTATATATCACCACCTCTGAATGAACTACTTTTATGGATCCGGTGTCCATCTTGTTGTGTTAATGAGATATGGCAACTTGGACCGATGCATATATGTGCCTGGTCCTACGTTGTAGCTGACTGACTCACTGACTGACTATTTAAATCGTCATTTACTCATCTATGCTTTATCAATTAATTATCACCAATTCTTTATTTATATAGATAAATATCGAGTGTTGTGAAGTGGATGAAACTGAGACAAAATCTACACAGTCCACAAATACAGAATGGATAAAAGTTCCAGCTGGTGAAGCTGTACCATTTTGGCCACATGCAGCAAATTCAAAGAATATGTTATTAAAATGTCGTGTAGCAGAGAATATTGTGACTGCAGCATTTCCATTTTATGAATCACATTCAATATTAATGAAATTAGACGAAAAAGTGAGTTTATCTTTTAATGTATAAAACATACTTATACAACCTAGGGTTATTATCAAGTTTATATGTGATTGACAATTGGTTGACCGACATCATAGTTATCTAGTCTTGTACTGATCGAATTCTATCAACCAAATTGTAGTATGACCACTAGTCTAAATGGCTGAGCATCGTGTGAACTATGTTGAAGTGTAAAATGATGGTCTTCATGATACTCTTCTTGACCTAAGTTTCGCGCAAGAGATCCCTTTAGGGAACTGATCCCCCCTGTGGCGTTCTAGTCCGAATCACTCGGTTACACAGTTTAAGACGTTATTGTTCAGCTGTTCGATCGTATCAAATACGAGATGATAGTTTATTGGGTAACTAATTGTTTAACAGGGAAAAGTGTTACAATCTTAATAACTTCATAATCTCAAATGCATTGAGTTTTTTCGTATTAAAAATTGAATATAATGTGCGTACTACATAATTTTAAATATCACGCATTTATTTTTTGTCTTTCAAATCGAAAATTTATTGCAGTACCCTGGTATATTTGTTGAAGTGGAGACAACTGAAGAAACAACTGTAATCACTTTGCAAATGTATCAAGAAGGTATGGCTTTAGTGCGTCTCGTCAATAATCTAAATGATTCACAACCAGTGTTCTATCACCAAAGGTTAGTGGTTATAAAAGAAAGATAAACGAAAAATAATTACATGTTTTTTCTGTTTATTTGTGTTATTCATCCTTAAGATTGTTTTAGAAATCGTATGAAGATGTTATTCAGTAAAATAATAATTTCCTTAGTTGTCTTCTTCCTTTTATAAATCAATCGTTTGCAAGGAAAATCTATAGGAATGTAGCGTATTTTACGTGTATTATTTACTATATTGTTTTATGTAATAAATCAATCTTTTCATCTTTTGGTTTGTGCCATATATCTACAACGTGTTTAACGAGCGTACGTCACATCATCTTGACCGTAGCTGCTACCCTGATGTGGCAATCGGGCTTAGCTAACACGTTGACTCGATCGAGCTATATTGGCTGGAACAAATGTTGTTTTAGGCCCTTTTATGTCAGGCAGGTTGGTTGTAGAACGGTAAGATTAAAAGTAACAAACTCATGGTCAGAGAGCAAAGTTCTGTTGTTGACTGTAGAGGAGTGTGACAGAACTAAGGCGTTCCCCTCGGACAACCGACATGTACAACAGTGTTGCCTCCTCACAACGAAAGGGAAGAATTATCAATGTCCGACCCTGAAATTAACACACCTTACCTTACCTCACAGATTTCCTTATCTAGCTGTAAGGCCTTTTGAAGTGCGAAACTAACACATCAACAACTTCCCATAAAAAAGTCGTAAGCGACCAGCCTCAAGCAGTTGTCCCTTGGGCTTTGCAGTCACTTTCCCAGGTCACTAAGACCATCACTGAATCAGCTTCCTCTTCAGTGCCCTCAAGAAGAAAATTCCAGCCACGGTGTGGACAGTCGGGAAATGACAACCGTCTTCATACCTCTATCAGCACCTGAGATCATCTTGTTCACATCGCATCATTACCAATCATATCTTCGATCGTTATTTGAGTTTATGGTATTGAATGAGGATTATCACACTGATCTATTAGCCAACCTACAAATTAGATGGTTAAGTTTTTAATTTTGAAAATGTATATATTTTTACACCATATTCATATACTAATTGCGCAATATTAGAAACTGATTAAAGCTCCGTGACGTATTTGAATTGCTAATTTATAAATTCCCTCAGTCCTTAGTAGATAATACGCCAAAATAAGTTCATATTAGTAGTTCTAAAGTTAGTCACACATTAAATTCTCCTTTTTGAAACTGTGTTTACATTCTACGCTTATGACCTTTTGCTGTACAAGTTACAAAAATGTACAATCTAAGACATCGTGGTGGCTGGCAATATGCATTGAAAAGAATGAACTACTTGTTCGCTCGAACATTCTTTGTTTTTGAATATTCTATTTTTCTTTATATCAATTATAGTCATATAATAATTTGTGGGGAAAAAAACAATTGTAATTAATAAGTACATTTTGTACATGTAAACATTTGAATATTTATAAATGAAATACTAATTCATAACATAAATTTCTTTCATCTCTTCTAGTGGACTTCAACATACAGTTCATCGGTTAGATGCTGGTATGTCTATCATGTATGCATGGGATTGTCCTCAAGCAAAACGTGAATTAATTTTCTATTGTAATGAAACCGATAATCGTCATTCAAATAAGTTAACTTATGTAAGTTTAGTCGTTATATCATAATCCATACGAACGATATTTATGAGAATAATACTTGGAATACAATGATCTAATTTTGTTTTTTAGAGTTGGTAATTTATTTATTTTACTTATTTAAAGACATAAATATTGGTACAAGGAGGCACCATATATATATATATGCATCACATTTCGTCATTTTATTTGTATGAGGGCTGGGATACTGCCTGGGCCGCCGAATCGAAGCAGATAATTTTCTTAGTGGGCCACTCTTCGAGTCTTTGACCTAGAGATCTAATCCACAAGACAGTGGAGAAACAGGAGATGTAGTCCCATGGTAGCCGGTGACCAACAGTTGGTTCGTATGACATTTGTTCCCTTAGGATCCTGGAGTCCATGCACAACATTGGTTTGGAATCAGGGTTTTCCAGCTCCCTTAGATGAATCCTCCGTATCCGCCAACCCGATCAAATCACCGGACATTCGCTTTTCGTCCTGTCAATTTCATAAACAACAACGCTTCAAGGAGGCAATGAATAAAACTTCATTGACAGTGGCTTTATACGCATGGTTATATGAAAGCGTTTCGAGAGGAAGAGCTGACTTTCCCCACCATCTGTCGTATCGGGTCATTGATAATACTAATTATGTACTAGCGAATTAATATGTGTTCGTAATGAATAGGAATGTTAAATTGCGATAATCTTTAGGTAACCATTAACTGAACAAGGTAGTCATTTGCTCACTAATGGCATTACGTTTTCATTAATCCTCAAGTTTATATTTATAAATCCATGTTTCGCTATTCCTTTTAAGCTACTCGTCAACTAGTGAAACAGAATATTTCTTATTCTGTTTACGAAGGTTCTTGTTACTGAGTGTAATGTACATTTTTATTGACGAATCATTTAGTCATATTTAGTTAAATAATCCAAGATTTTATATATAGATGCTTAAACTATTCAATTGGTGTGTAGTTTAAGAAGTCATGATTATATAAACCCGGACATCAAATCTTTCAGCTATTCCCTAACTCAACTTTTCCTAAACTCCATATTATGTAACAATGCTCGAAGTCCTGTTAAATAGTATTTTGTCTCAGAACACGTATCAACACGTGGATATGTTAGACGATGATAACTATGGTATTTTACAAAGGTCAAAATAAAGCATGTATTCACTAATTTGATAATGTTATACGTTGAAAATGATGAACGTTTGCATCTGTTATCACATATTACTACAAAATTGTGTTATTTGTAAATTAGAAAGGTCATTTAATTGAGGTCAGAATGATTTGAAGTAAAGTGTCCAGTCACAATCAGTATAATAGTATTATAGCAAAAATGAAAATGCAAAACATCGTGTGAATAATTGTGTACATATTTCGTCAGGAAATTCGTGGTTGAAGGTAATAAAAAAAGAAATTGTGACTCAGTCAGTAAAATACCCTACATCTGAAACTAGATTTTAAAGGGGATATAATAGGTAACATCTTAATATGTTGACTAAAAAGAACTGTTGAAAGGACGTTTCACGAGGGCAAGTTACATGTAATTTTCTCAACTAAACCTGTATTTAAACAACAAATCAAGGATAGGTTATGGATGATAGGCTTCATCATGTGTGCATACCAATTCAACTGTTCCTGTTGAGCTAGTTGCACAGGCTGTACTCAGAGGGCCTTATCCTTGCGTGTTCAGAAAGGGTTTGTGGAGATTTTATTCACACGATGTTTTGCATTTTCATTTTTGCTATAATACTATTATACTGATTGTGACTGGACACTTTACTTCAAATCATTCTGACCTCAATTAAATGACCTATCTAATTTACAAATAACACCATTTTAAAGTAATATGTGATAACAGATGCAAACGTTCATCATTTTTAACGTATAACATCATCAAATCAATGAATACATACTTTGTATGGGTCTTTATAAAAAGATCACAATAATTATGGACTTATAACTGTAGAGCCTGGTGATAGAGTTATTGCGAAAAATTGTTCTCTGAAGTATTCTTCATTTTGAGATAGTGGGGAAGATTTGTAGCTCAGGTGGATGTTTTTGATGGAGTTTTGTTCTCTGATCTGGATGGTTTGGTCGTGGAGCTTTCATCGTTCTTCAGATCTGAAATTTGTGCTGATGATATCGTTCAGAAGAACGATGAAAGCTCCACGACCAAACCATCCAGCTCAGAGAACAAAACTCCATCAAATTCTTCATTTTTAATTATATCACCAGTAGTATGGCTATATCTGCTATTTCTTTCATCTTTATTCATACTCCAGACTTTACATATAATCTAATGGTATATCCTTAATTGTACGGCTAAACAATTAACATTATTATTATTATTGTTTATTTTCTTGATTTTGCAGGACTCTATTGAAGAATTTAAAGTGAATAATACCAAAGCATATTTGGTTTCATTTATGTGGAATATGCAACGTGTTTTATTATTTACACAAAATGCAAGTGTTGCTAAAAATGCTCGATTAGTAAGTCATTCTCTCTTATTTTGATTAAATTTTCCCAAAATATATCATTAATACTTTATAGATTTACTAAATTTGCACTATTTATAATCTCTAAATGATAATAACTTTTATTTTGATAGTTTTCACTTTGTATTATTTCATCAGAAATATCAATAAATATGAAGTGAAATAATGTGTATGTTACGTCTGTTGTATGCTGCTCGACTAACACGTGATTCAAAGTATGGGGTCGTGGAGGTTGTTGAATTTCATTGAAATCATGAACCGGTCCAAGTCAGACCATCATTGAAAACACGGGAATATTGAGCCACTGTTTCGTCCTAGCATGGGATTTCTTAACAGCGTGCGTCCACGATCCCGCACGCAAGCCTCAAACACAGAGCCTTCGGTTTTGCACCAACTCTTCACCTATAGATCACTGCTTTTCGCCCGACACGGTTAAACTTCACTAGTCACGGAAGGAGTGAGTTACACAATTTCGTGAATTGGTTTCAGTTGGACATTAACGCAACTGGATGCTGGCTCAGTAGTCTGGGGGTTAAGCATTTCGGTGCTTAACAGAATATCCTGGCTCCGATTCCCTGTGGTGGTGTCGTGGATGTCCATCCCTGATGAGTCCTATATTAGAACGAAACTGCCGTCTTCTGTTTCCGGGTTTTCAATGGCGGTCTAACTTAATTCAGTACATGATCTTAATGACTTGTGTTTCGTACTGAAACCTTAAACCCGACGTCGCATAACGAGAACATGCAGACGGGTGATATGGATTTATTTGACATTAGTAATAAACAATAAATGAATCCAGTCATTTATATATTGTTTCTACTCACGCTTGATAATTGGTTAACACTTATCACACATAGGGTGAATACGCAGAATTACAGCAAAAATACAAGCTACTAGTTGAATTCTGACTTAATTCAAAAAACATTATTTTGTTAGAAAATTATCATACTGAATTAAAAATAGAAATAATGTTGAAAACATTACGCTAATCTAAGAACGTGTTGTTTGGCCCGGTTCCACCTGACTTACATCTCATTGATTGATGATTTTAGCACTTGTTCAAATAGCACAATCTCAATGATTTTGAAACCAGTCAGTTATGTAATTACAAAAAACATGAATGAAAGTTAAATTAGCAGTCATTAAGAAGATATCCCATTTTGTATATGTGTATGACTAATATCTTCAGACCGCCGATTTCTTAGA
This sequence comes from Schistosoma intercalatum, assembly GCA_944470365.2. Lineage (NCBI taxonomy): Eukaryota > Metazoa > Platyhelminthes > Trematoda > Strigeidida > Schistosomatidae > Schistosoma > Schistosoma intercalatum. Next base: position 6,040,496 of record OX103725.1, read on the forward strand.
ATTAATTTCACACTAAATGTTTTACCGTTTTTTTTTACTTTATCGGTTTGATCTACAGGAAAGTTGATAATATGCTATAACTTGGAAGGATATACATGAAAATGAAATAATGTCTTGTTCAAGCCCGTCACTCATATCTCTTTTTGTAAGGTTAATGTGTATACAAAACATTATGAAATGACCTTTTATCTAGTCATAGAGAAGAATAGACTATGCACTTTAGGAGGAACCTCAATGAATAAACTTTTCACACAGTTTACTTTATCAATGTATTAAGATTGCAAACCAATATCATCACTAAGTTGATGTTATAGCTATTTTATCAGAGAAGCATGTTACCGCTGTAAATTTCAATAAATTCCCATAGTTTCTAATATCACTATTTTTCGGGTTTAGATATATAATTTGAGCACTTGTAAAAATGATAACTAGACATTCAGCATAATTTGTCGTTAACTAATAAATTTCCGAAATATTGTTGCGTTTTCTGACTTACGCATATTTTCATGTACCATATATATCTGAATTTTTGTTTACACATTTATTGTTCGCTTTTATTACCAACTTCTAGAGTTCTGATCTTGAACCGATTGACCAAGAAATTGTTATTTCTCTTCAATCAATTGGTATTTCATTAGTTGATAATCATTCACGAGCAGAATTAGCTTATGTATCTATTACAAGGTTAGTTTCATCATTGGCTCTTATAGATTTCTTGTGTTTTTATCAGTTGTTAGTCAGTAGTCACAAATTGATTCTGAGATGTAATTTGTCGAACACTTGCACACACACACACACACACACACTTCCATTATGTTGAGATAAGTGGAAAACTAAGCATACAAAATCTAGTCTAATATTTTTTTTAAAAAAGAAAGTGAATAACATGTACATTTGCACAGTTTCATTCTTAAACACGAATCATCTCAGTATAGGGCTATGGAGATTGTTGACCTGTAATTGAGATCATGAACCTATCAATGTTAGATTACTATTGAAAACCTGGATGCTCACTGCTGCGGAGTCGCATACTAGAACGAAACGACCGTCCATTGCTTCCAGGTTTTCAGTGGTGGTCTAACATTGGTCGGTTCATGATCTCAATTACAAGTCATATCATTTTAGGATCATTTTTAACATTCTTCCATATTACAAAAAATGGAAAATAAATCAACTTTTGCTTAGAAAGTACTCATATAAAAAGAATAAAGATGTTTCAGTGAAGAAAATTTCCTATTTGACAATGTCATTTTCTGAAGCTATAGAATCTTATGTATGTAGGTAATCTTTACATGTAATAATCTAAAGTAACAGAACAGTTTTACAAAATTACCAATAGTATTTAAACCTACAAATACTATACCATATCCCTGATGTATCCCTTCATTAGAGATCCACACATGTACACTGTGGCGATCAGAATATCAGAGGTTTAGGCCCTTGACCTACCACATTAATGTTGTTTATTTTATACTTATAAAATTGGTAGCACAATTGGTAGTTTTCTAGAGTTATTTTGAAAGTTTCTTGAGAATTCGTTCTCTCATCTTTCTGACGACTGATTCGATGAATTATCGAGGTCTGCCAAAATATTTTAACACCAATGAATGAGTCGAATTGAAGCTTACAATTGGGGTTATGTCCAAATCAAAAGTGATGGGAAAGGCGGCACCGATAGGTTATGGCAGACAACTATTCTGACTCGTCAAAGAAACAGGCATTAAAAGATCTGGCTGTGTCGGATGGGCAGAACATTTTAACCAACAGTTTATTTGTCCTCAGTTACTTACTATTTGCGTACAACTTGAAAGGCGAATCAATACAAGTCTCGCGACTTTTTGTGAAGTTGGAAAGTGACAGATGGTAGAATTTTAGATAGAATAGCTTCGGAAATCTCAACACAGCTAAAATCTCGGAACTAGATATAGTCATATTTGACTAGTCTTGATCGTTAGTCGTCCCAGTTTATAAGAAAGTATAAAAATCCTCTTGGAACAAGCAAAGAAGAATCAGTTTGGCTAATATTAGTTCCAAAAATACTAACGTCTATAATCATCGTACGTTTGAATGAGCCTTGTGGAGCGCTAACTGAAGGGAGCTCAGTACCGTTTTGCCTTATAGATGTGATAGCTTATTGGCTACGGCGTCCGATTTTCGATCACTAATTCTCAGATCCGATCCTCACTTCACCTATTTCAGCTTTGGGAACCCGGTAATATCATTAGACCTCAAATATGGAGTATGAATTACACCCAAGTACCTAGAGAACGATTCAGACTTATTTAAAAATCAAGAATAAAGTATATTTCCAGTTTTCGATCTCACATCTTTTTGGGCTACCTAGTGATCTATGCTGAATTTAGTCATTGAGTAGTATGTAAAGATGACAAGTCGTTTGACGAAGTGGTGAATCTTCATCACCTGCGATGTTGTCTAATGCAGAAGTAGGTTAGGAGAAAGTTAGGGGCGCTAAAACCAACACGTGAGACCAGTCCCTGAAGTCATTGAATGTTGTACTACACCATTCAAGTAATTACATATCACCTGGTTAAGGTCCGCGGAACTATCGTAATTAGTGGTTCGAGACGTTTTGTTAAATGGCTCAAAATCGATTTCTATTGTACAGATGTATTCATTCTTCGTCTACACTAGGATTCTCTATTTCAAAACTATTTCATACCTTTTATTCTATGTGTTCATTCTTTATTCTCAAATCACATTGTTTATACCCAATGTTTTTCTACCTCCACTACTGATATTACTGGTACTTCCTACTTCGACTGTTCTGAGACTTATCTTGATAATTTCATTTCGATGTATTGATTTAGTGTGGTAATTTGAGTCGATGTACAGCTCTGCCAAGTTCTTATGTAGCATATGACTGACTGGTTAACTCTTAGAAAAGCAATCTAACTCACAAATGAACAATTAGCTTTCTAAGTTTCATTTTATCCTTCTATCGCTTCTGTAAATATCCATAATCACTAAAGTAAGAGAAATCAAACTATACTTTATCTTTATTTTAATTTTTTTCTCCTCAAATTGTCATTACTAGTTCTGGTGTTCGGTGGAGTCAGATAAAACGTGGCAATCGTTTAAAACCATTACAATTGGCTTTAAGCGAAAATTTAGAACGCGCTTATACCAATTTTGTGAACGCATCGAATGATGCAGATAAAGTTAGACTCAGCATTGTCAAATTAACTGATACACATCAATCAATAGAAGTAGATTTCAATCGAATGATTATGTCGAAACCGGATCAATATGGGATAACGCGTGCATTTGATCCGGGTGTATTTTTGCAGTATAAATCATCTATTAGTCAAATGCAATTACATGCTAAATTGTTTCGATTACAGGTTAGTGAATGTATTTCGTATTTCGTAATTTTGGGGACTCAAATTGGTGATTGGCACCAACCATTGAACTTATTGAATTACTACATTGTGTACTATCAGTCTATATTTTTAATCATAAATATTAACACAGCATTGATTTCGTCCCACTGATTTTCATTGTGTGGCGCTTTTGGTTTGACGATTGAGAAATAGCTGAATTTTTCGTTTGATAATTATAATTTATTCAATCTTATTTTTAATAATTGTTTATTTCTCCATCCCTTTCTTTATGTTTATCTGTCTGCCCTTTTATATTTCTCAGATTGATAGTCAACGACTTGATTCCAATTTTCCTGTGGTATTGTCAGCTTTTCCTCAGCCGAAATCCGTGGCACTTGATTCAGGTAATCAATAATGTCTCACTAGTTATTTTTTTCTGTGTGAACAACATAACAGAGAAGCATTCTAACTTTTAGTTTAATAAGTTGAATGTTATACTGAGTTTAGAAAATAACAATCTACGTATTATAGTATCTGATAAGAGCATTCTATATCATTCATAATTTGTTTACTCCTTTTTTCCAGTCACAGTTTTTTTCCATTTCACTACAGCCCAACATTTTAACTGATTATGTAACTTGGATCAGTTTTATATTATATTTTTAACCGGTTTAAATTATAAGTGGAAATAGAAATTAACATTGTAAGTCTACAACTGATCCAGTTATTAAGCAGAAAGACATTAAGTGTTTGGATCGATAATTAATGATATAGATGGCTTTGATTAACTCTAGTTTAGAAGGTACGTGGCTGGCCAAACCAAAGCGTGGCATCAGTACATATAACTATTGACTATCAAATTGAATCATGTTGATAAATAACGGGCTATCTAGTCGGAATCCGCACAATTATCGTGACTTATGATTAGAGACATTAGGTAACATCACTCTGAATCGATCATAATGACAAAGGTTCGTTCAACTCTTTATTGTTTTCCTAGATCTTGAATTCCAATGTTCTTTCGCCCGTTTCATTTTCATTCCCTCATCTCTCTTATTCGTCTTATCTTGCTGATGTGGTATATCGACTTTAACTAACGCATATTTTTGTCAGACTCTACGTCACTTATGTTTGTTTGTCTGCTTAATTCTAATTTAAATAACTGATAGACAATAGGCATGTTTCCTCAAATTGTCGTCTTTTGTGTCAGTCTATTTAAATAATATTCAATCCCAAACATTTCAGTACAGACCTATCTTCAACCATGTAAATTCAAATTAGATCATGCTAAAAAAATACTCACTACTAGTTAAGTAATGTCAAAGACAACCTGGAAAATATTTGACCCTTAATTTCAACCAATAAATCATTTTCACTAACTGACTTTTGAAGATACCCATAAGTGAACCACACAAAATACACTACCGTACTAATTACTTTTTCTAACAAAATCTATCGGTATATTACAGGTGTTAAACCGTTATTTGAATGGTCAGCAATTATTGGACGTACAGCGAATCCGGGTTCATTTCGATTTAAGTAAGTTATTCTTATTACTTTGAATTTCTGCATTTCAAAATACTTGAGCTATGAATGTTGCTTAATAATCTGAATTAATATAGTATTCTAATTATAGTATGAATTAGGAATTCCAGGATTAACGCAATTGAATTAAGAAGACACAGGCACAACGAATGTACTGTATTTAGAATTCGAAATCAAACATTCAACCAGTACAAAGGTATCATTGGTTCATTCAAACACCACATCCGCCACAGCTTAAATTGGAGTCTAGGTGTTTGTAATCAATCGTACGTCTTCTTCTCAAATTCATCCTGAGTCTGTCTGACATTGTATTGGATAAGGATTCTGTATTATCTAGAATATGCTCATTAGCATTAGAATTAACAATCGAAATTGGAACTGACTCACCTGGTTCCTGAAATTGTATTTGATCTACATGTCGACTGTGTGTACTTAAGTCATCGATGTCTAGAATTCGCACCATCGATTTTCCGACATTCTTCAGAACAATACCCGTAGATGGTCGAAGATCATTTCCTCGATAGTATGTAACCTCTGCAGACTCCAGACATCTCATATTCGACCGAAGAATTCTTCCTTTCAATAGCTTCGCTGGAGTCTCCTTCGTCACCGAATGTTTGGCATTTCTATATTGCAATAGAAAGGTATCTACTCCCCTCTCCAGCTCATTAAATGTTGAGGGGGCTATAGAATCAATAGCAGTCTTTAATGTCCTAACAAAATTCTCTGCCTGACCATTAGAACACGGATGTCTGGGAGCAGTAAATAGATGTTTGCACCCTATACCGTTCAACCAGGTAGTGACTGCATCTGCAGCAAAATGTGAGCCATTATCAGTCACCAACACCAAGGGAACACCTCGACTAAACACCTTTCTTAATGCTTGTATTGTGAAATCAGAATTTGGTGAAGTTGTGAAAAAAACTTCAGGCCACTTTGAAAAAGAATCAATGACTACTAGTGCGTAGTATTTACCAAGAAATGGTCCACAATAGTCAGCATGAATCCTCTGCCAGGCCTCAGACGATACTGGCCATGGCACCCACTTCGAAGGATGATTTTTCAACTGATGACATTTCTCACAATTGTTTGCCGTACGACATATATCTGCATTTATCTCTGGCCACCAGCATGTGAGCCTTGCCAAGGACTTCATTTTCTCAACACCTAAATGACCACTATGAAGATCTTCAAGAACAGATTTACGCAATGAAGGAGGAATGACAACACGATCGTTTAAACACAGAATACCATCAGGAGTAGTAGATAACTCATCCCGCTTTGAAAAATAGATAGGAAATCTCCGTTTCAAATTAGCATTCCAACCTTTCCTTATAGCACTGAGTATACATCCAAAATATCTACGAGTTTCTCTAATGAGATCTGAACGTCTCACTGGTAAAGGTTGCACTAACAAACAATCCGAAGTATTAATAGGTTTATCTTGTAATGACTGTCGAGAAATGTAATCAACATGTTGAATCTGTTTGGCACTTCTGTGCTGAACCGTATAGTCATATGCACTCAAAGCAATACTCCATCGCTGAACCATAGCTGCTGAGGAACGTGCTAAGGATTTTTCGGGATGATAAATAAACTTTAAAGCTTCATGATCAGTAACAATAGTGAATTTCTTTCCGAATAAATATTTATGAAGTCTTTTAACAGCCCAAAACACAGCTAATGCTTCTCGCTGAGTCTGTGAATAACCTTGTTCAGTAACAGTAAGTTTGCGTGAAACACAAATAACTGGTCTACCTTCCTGTTCCAAAACTGCACCAATTCCCACAGGTGATGCATCAGTAATAAGCACAGAATGTACATTAGGGGAGTACGTTCGAAGAACAGCATCACTTTGAAGAAACTTCAGCAGACTTCGTAAGCATGACTCTTGTTCCTCACTCCATTTGAATGAATTTGATGTTAAAATATTAAATAAACAATTTGCACGACAAGAAAAATTAGGAATAAAACGGGAATAGTATTGAAGAGCACCCACTAGTGAACGTAATTCTGTAAGATTTTTCGGAGACGGTGCATTAGTCAGTGGAGCTAGTCGTTTCATATCTGGTCTAAAACCATTACCATCAACTAGGTATCCAAGGCATTCAAAACTAGATACACAAAATGAACACTTATTTGGATTCACTGTTATATTCTTCTCAATTAAACGTCGCAATAAAGCAATAAGTCTCTGGTCATGAACCACCTTATTAGAGCCATGAACAATGAGATCATCTTGATAAACTTCAACACCTTCAAGATCACTAACTACTTTATTCATAACTTCCTGAAATATGGCTGGAGAACAACTTAGACCAAATGGAAGGAAATTGTATTTGAACAGACCAAAAGGAGTGTTAATTGTCGTCAAAATAGATGAAGATTCATCTAAAGGAATTTGAAGGTAAGCATCTTTTAGGTCAACTTTCGAGAACACTTTAGAACCATGAAGTCGATTTAGAATATCTTCAGCTTCTACCGTCGTGCACGTTTGCTTCAACAAACGGGAGTTCAGAGTTAATCTATAGTCACCGCAAATTCTAGGGGTCTTGCCGTCCGACTTCAGTGGCGTAACGATAGGAGTACCCCATGCTGAAGACTGGATTGGTTCAATTATGCCTTTCACACACAAATCGTTTAATGTCTTACGTACTGCTTCTCGAAGACCATAAGGAATTATTCGTCTTTTAAGAAAGACGGGATCACCCTGTACTTGAAGTTTTATAGGCTTAATTTTCATACCTCCACTGCATTTAGCACACATAGCTATCAAATCTTTAAGTAAAGTATCAGAATTTTCTTTAGAAACTAAGAAGGACAACTCCACCTTAAGCCTTTTCAAATTCTTTAAACCCAATATTGACAGTCCTGTTTCGCTAACTAAAAATTCACAAGGTATGTATGAAGAATTATCATCTCTGATTAGCAATTCACAACATCCTCGTATGGGCAGTCTGTGTCCAGTAATCCCCAATATTGATACTTCAGTGGGTCGTACAACAACGTTAGGATCTAAAGCTTTCAAGTTCTTGAATGAAATAATGGACTCTATACTGCCTGTGTCCAGAATAAAGTCATGAAATGAACCAAGCGATGTATGTAATCGCTTCTGAATATGAGCATTACCTTTCGAAATAGTGGACAAAGACAAATGATCACTAGAAACATCCGAATTATTGAAATTTAAATTACAAGATTTAGTACAGCTCGAAGCAAAATGGACAGTAGCTTTGCATACTGACTGAATGTGTCCTACCTTACCACATTTAAAACATTTAGCATTACGAAATACACATGAATTGCGAGTATGAAACTTTCCACATGATAAACATTTACCAAACTTCATCTCACCTTTGTGATTTGCTTTGTAATTCCTCGTTGAAACACCTTTCATATTTACACGAGAATAGGAATCACTGTTAAATGAACGCAAGTTTGATTGACCCTGAGATTGTAGTTCATCACGACGACTAAGCAAAGTATTAGAAATGTTCATCGACTGGATATCAAGTTCATTGACTGCTTCGTAGTTAATACATGCAGTTCTAGCATCTTGAAAGGAACAGTTTGGCATTCTTAACAGCTCTCTTTCCAAACTCGGTATGTTAATTCCTGCAATTAACCGATCTCTCAATTGCACATGAAGTTGATCACCGAAATTACACTTGGCAGCTTGTTTCTGTAATTCAAGGATGAATTCCCGAACCTTTTGGTCATTTTGACGAACCATCTTATGAAACTTCGCCCTTTCACGGCATTCAAAACTGATGCATTTTACATGACTTAACAATAGCTCTTTAAGAGTTGCATAAGGCGGTGAGATAGGTTTTTCTGGATATGCCAAAGTTTTTAATAAGCTGTACGCTTCTCTCCCAATGGATGTCAGAAAATGTGCCACAATTTTCTCACCTTTAACATCTTTCTTGGTCATGCTCCAAATTTCGAACCTTTCCAAATAATCCTCAATAGCTTCAGGAGTTGAATGAATATCCAACTTTTCCATTGCAGGTTCCATCACGACGCCAATATAGTATTCTAATTATAGTATGAATTATGAATTCCAGGATTAACGCAATTGAATTAAGAAGACACAGGCACAACGAATGTACTGTATTTAGAATTCGAAATCAAACATTCAACCAGTACAAAGGTATCATTGGTTCATTCAAACACCACAATTAACCTAACTATATTTCATTGAAATCATAAAACAACCTAAGCTAGACAGTCATCAAAAACCTGGAAGCACTGGACGGTCATTTCATCCTAGTAGGCGTGTCCACAGCCTCGTATCCTTGAATCGAGCCCAGGGTCATTGGTCTCATGCACAAACACCTAATCTCTAAATCACTGGGTCGGGATACAATGGTGTACAAGTCTAACCTCAGTCAATTATGTTTGTTGTCCCTATGTTAATGAAATGATTTTATGAGAATTACTCAAATTTAACTAATTTGAACGCATTACTCAATGTAGTCAAAGTTCTGTACTTACCATAAAAGTTCTTTGTTCATTAACATGAAATGATAATAGATCGCCAAAAATGTATTTCTCCTGTCGTTCAAATAATGTGAAGGGGTGACATGAAAATAGCCTTCGCGTTATTAAATTCATCGAGTTGGTTCCAGAAGAATACATTTTATCCGCCTCCTGAAATTACGGTTCCACTTGTTTGGGGCAAGAGTTAACACAAGAGGAGGAGGGATTGAAATGTTTCATACCATCAAAAATTACTCCTGTAAGGTGTTTGATACTCATAGTAGGTTTTTGGTACTCAAATTCATTAGTCATTCCTGAACATCGGTGGACGTTCGCCGCGAACATATCCATGTAACCAGTATAAAGTACATGATATATAGTACTTGGGAATATTAAGTAGTGACTTTACATGAATGAATAATCCTGAATTGCATGTATTAGCGATTTGTGGGGATTGTTGAATTTTATGGTTTACACCGTGAACTGGCCTTAATCACACAACGGTTGAAAACTAGGAAGCATTGGACAACTGTTTCATCCTAATATGGAATAGCCGTGATTAGTGTGGTTTAACTGTATCGAATATGAGACGGTTACTCATCGACAGCAACGGATAATGACTTTGTATTATCGGGAACCAATTGAAATCACACCCGAATTCGGTGCTGTCTTAGCAACCTAAAGTTTAAGTACTCATCGCCATATCTGAAGTCTCTAGTTTCGACCTGCTTAGGAGTCTCATGCAAGATTGAGACAGTTCTACATTCCTTCCTAACTAAACTTAATCCATGGTGTAAATGACATAATCCTGAATTTTAGGCAGTAATTGTCAGCTTCTGTTTAAAACTGTCCCCGTTTCTCTTATTCATAGATACTTCCATGTTCTTATACAAGAGATGCAACTTAAACTTGATCAAGGCTTCCTTTATGATATAACCAATTTCTTTGCTTCTTCTGTAACCCATACATCTAAGGTAAGTAATATTATTGTATGTATATCATTTCCTTATCTAAGATTCCTGTTATTTAAAAAAACTAGGTTTATCATATGAGTGATCACTAGACAGTCTAACACTAACATGTATCGATGATGACCAACGGAGTCTATTTTAGTCAAAAGGAAGATGTTTCAACAAAGATAATTTTCTTTTCGACGATATTATCTACTGGAACTGTACAATCGTAATTATATGCAGAAATGGATGGTGGCTAGCACTGAAATCCAAGACTCGCTTTTTTTCCTATCGAGACTCAGAAGCGGTACTAGGTTCGTGTCCCTGAGTGTACATCAACTCTGGGATGTAGGTACACCCAGCTGACGAGTTCAAAACGGGAGGAAACGCGCGTCCTGGATTCCACTGCTAGCCACCATCCATTTGCTTATAATGAGGGATTTGTTTTATGCAATTAAGCTAGAATAGAATTTTTTTACCTTGTACATACATTTATATACAATATATATGTATCTATATAAATTAAATTATGAAACATTATAGGTGGAATCTTTAAAGGTGAGAATCTGAACCGTATATCATTCAGACTTTTGCTGATCGACTATTTGTTTATTGATTTTTCTTAAAACTCGTTCAATTCTCATTCCATTACCAAGTGAATTTGTTTACACCGCGTGCACGTTCGCATGTTTCAATTGACTTGGCTGCTGTGTTGAAATAGTATGTGTGTGTGTGGGGGGGTATTTTCTAATTGGATCAATTATTATTAACTTGTCACACTGTATATTTCTTTTCGGTTTGTTTGATGACGTTACTCAAATGAATATGTGACGTTAACATTTCAATAAATAATTGCCTTCAGTTGTGTATATCTGTAATGGTGACTGACTTTCGTCTGTTTATCAACTATACAAGTATCATTCATTACGTAATATGTCAGTTCTCCTGTCTATCCGAAGATAAATATAAGTAATGTCCTAGCATCAGTATATAATAGACAATGATAAACTATCTAGTTTGATTTAATCAATCACAGGTCGACACAAAGAATAATATTATTCCATTTATTTAAATCAGTTTACCTAGTTGTATTTAGGTCAAATTCATTGCGTACAAAAACGTATCGTTTCAGTTAGTCATATGCTACATAAGAACTTGGCAGAGCTGTACATCAACTCAAATTACCACACTAAATCAGCACATCGAAATGAAATTATCAAGATAAGTCTCAGAGTAGTCGAAGTAGGAAGCACCATTAATATCAGTAGTGGTGGTTGTTGGGTCGGCTTCCGGAAAACTTCAACGGAGCCTCCAGAGGCCCACAAGGAGCCGAAGAGTCCTGGCCAATCAGAGTGTGATGGAACGTTCTAGAATTCCAACGTGGCGTGCTATTATTGGTCGGTAGCATAATGTGTTGTTATCGGATTGGCTGTAAAATGATGTTGATTTAACAGACGCCAAAATCTATAAATACCCATGATTTTCTGTACAAAAATGAACCTTGGAATAAAGTGCTTTCTCTCATTCTTGTGTCTTCTCTCTGGAGTTCAAGTCGCTGTGTAGTTCTAGACTGCGGGTTACCGAAATAGCTTAGGAACCGTATATAGCGTTCAACCTACACGACTTATCAGTGGTAGAACACATTGGGTATAAACAATGTGATTTGAGAATAAAGAATGAACACACAGAATAAAAGGTATGAAATAGTTTTGAAATAGGGAATCCTAGTGTAGACGAAGAATGAATACATCTGTACAATAGAGACCGATTCTGATCCATTTCATCCAACATCTCTTACTATCAGTCACAATAATCGAGTAATCAGTCAGTAACTTCACGTCTTGTTCTAGCCGTAGTTATTTATCACACACCCATATGTCCATTGTTAAATGGGAGATTTTTTGTCTGTGTCTTCTGTTATTCTTTTTCTGTCTGTCTATCAAATAAGCAACTGATCATTCCCTATCCATAATTGTCTTGATTACCTTATTGTGAATGAATCAGAATGTTATGTTTTTTGATAAAATGAATTAACTATTTCATTCTTTTTATTTCGTCATCATCATCATCATAATTGTCTCTGTTCGTTATATGGCCATATTATCCAGAATTGAAACATCATGTTAATTCTCAAGAGCCTAAATCTCTTCTTCATGATGATATTTTCAATTTTCATGATCTTGTGATATTGATCACTTAGAAAAATAATGGTGATTCTTTCCTTTTTTCAAACAGTATGAAACTTATTCTAATTCATTGCTTTCCGTTGATTTTTTTTTCTCACTTTTCACTTTGTTTAATCTCATAACACTTTAGGAGGAAGCGTTCAAACATGATTATCTTTTGATCACTAGTAAATTGATTGATTCACCAGTTGTACAAGCTCACTTGCAAGATGGTAATCGATCCATTTTTGATAGTTTTCATATTTCACCGATCAAAGTAAGTTTTGATAGGTTTTTCTTACATTTATGAGTGTAGTTCAACACTCAAACCTTGTGAATGAATTTACTGTGGCACTTTTTATTTTAGATTGTAATGGTGAATTAAATAAGGATAAGATTCAAGAAGGCATGCAAGCATTGAAACTGAGAATAGACACATGTCAATGAAGCAAATGTATTTGATCACATAATAATAGCGATAAGTCAGTAGTGAGGTAATATGAATTGAAAAAAAGAAAGAGTTACCAAGGTGTTTTTTTCCAGATATTAAAAATTCCCATATTGTAAATCAGAGCAACATATATAAACGAACAACATTGTCTCCAATTAGTTCCTCATCCGGCTTTATTCCAACACACTAATATTTATATTGATATATGAAAATATTAAACCAATTAAAGCAGTTTATGAGTCAGTGATAACAATGAAACGCAGCTCCGCACTATCACACTTGATCATTAGTGAGTCATGTAGTAAATAGAGTAATAAAGTAATTTATCTTCGATCTCATCTCTCGCTCATAACAGAAGCTGCAAGGATTCAAGTTAACAACTAAACTATTTATATATATGGAAAATTTGTTACACTCTTATCTTTTCATTGGCTGAATTAGGCCTAGCAAACGATTCTACGTATTATTATTCCCCATACCCTTTGTTCACTGTTTTCACCTGCTTGTATGTACTATTCACTGTCTTATTACGTAACTTCAGTAGATTTAACGAGTTTTACTTCAATGTTATATTTTAGCGAAGGAAGACTTGGTGGCGAAAACCGATCTATTCTTTAGTCTATAGTCATTTTCTTTCTTTAACAACTTTCTATTTCAAAAGGTACACGTCAGTTTTTCTCTTACTGGTAGTACAGAAGGAAAATCGTCGGCTTTCCCGAGTGAAGTACTTAATCTTTTCTTGCAATCTCTTGGTGTAGCATTAACTGAAGTACAAGATGTCGTTTTCAAGTAAGCAAGCTCAGTTATACCAATATCTCTTTAAAAAATTTTTCTCTTAACTTTTTCAAACTTATATTACATGGCTTAATTGAAGGGATTTTGTAAGGATTAGTTGAATTTACAGATTGTATTTGCCACATATTAAACTTATTCAAGATAGTATTCAAAACCAGAGAACATTGAAGAGAAGTGTGCACTCACGAACTAGACTCAGCACAGTCAGGTCTCGCGGTGACCCCTTAACCATTAACATCACTAGGTTGAGATCACTATAAGCTGTCGATTTATTCGTGGTTTGTAACTGTTAATGAATTATTTCTTGAAATACAAGCTTATCATGGGTTGATATTACTTCATGATTCAATCAGACAATATTCGAAGATTATGTGTTATATATCCATATTTAATCGTAAACAATATAATCTTTTACTCCTTTTTACCATCAGGTATATATGATATAAGTTAACATTAAAGTACACAAACGTATTCACAATTATATATATGAAGTTTTATTTATATTTCGACCAATATGAAATTGTTATACATCATTGTCTTATTGTGAAATTCTGCTCAATTATATAAATAGGGCAGTTTTATGGTATTCTCTTAAGAGTTAATCATAGCTATATATAAATGGACCATTTGTACCTATTATATAACTTTTATGTTCTGAGTCTAGTCTGTCAGTCATTGTAAATATCGAACCTGGTACATATATGTACATCAGTTCAAGTTACCACATCATAAGATGAACTTTTCAATAAAAATCTCAGAGTAGTATGAGTAGCAACAGTATTAGTGATAATAGAAACGATCAGGTATCGAGAATACTATTCATAAAATCAATAAGAAAAAGTAATCTATTTGATAATTTAGAAACTTAGGATTTAAAAGAAAGACAACAAATGAATTTCAGTCTTGTTACAAGCAAATAAAGTTTACAATAATTATCACATACACTTTAAAATGATACCTTCCAGTCATGAAGTCAACAACAACGTAGAACTTCGTACGTACGTACATCAGTTGAAGTTGCCATACCACATTAGCATAGAGATCCAATTGTTGATTCAAATCCCATAGTGCTAAAGGTAGTAAAAGTATAAACAGTAATAGGAAACATTAGGGTTTGAAGGTGTTAATCAAGGATTATAATCCAGTGAAATAAATTTGAAAAGAGAAAAAAGAAAGGGACATGAAGAATTCAGAAGATTAGAATTTCTGAGAACACAAAGAGTAAATGCACCTGCCCAATTGCAAACGATTTTGAGTCACATCATTCAAGGTCTCTAACCATCGTTTGCTATCGTTTCGCGGATCCCAACCAGGTAGTCTACACTTACCAACATGGCTCAGTCCACTTGTCAGTGACATCATGGATACTATTAACTTTATTAAACTTTGTATAGACAATATTTCACCTAATATAAACTTCCAATGTTCATCAATGTTAAAATAAATGAAAAATTTTCTAAAATAATTTATCATAATATTGAGAATAGCTATAGAATACATTGGATCACTTTGAAATTTTATTTCTTTGTTTATTTCGTTAAAAAAATGTGTTTTACATCAATTTCATTCCCCTTCCTTCTAGATTGGATTATTTCGAACGTCAAGCATGCATCATGACAATTAATCAAATGAGTACAGAAATTACACATCATTATGTTGGCCAAGGTGTTAGACAAATGTATGTACTAGTTTTAGGATTGGATGTATTAGGTAATCCATTCGGTGTATTACGAGGCTTAGCTCAAGGTGTTGAAGATCTCTTTTATGAACCAGTAAAAGTATGTTAACTTTGTCGAAACCATTTCTGATTAATAAATCGATAAATTGACTTGTGAGAAGCAAGAACAAAGATTCTAGCAGAATAGCATGAATTCATTTTATTTGGTTGGTTTTTGTCAGCTGCTTACAACTTGTGATATTTAAAAATCATAATTGCAAAATGGGTTTAAATTACTTACACTAAACAGTTTAGTTGGAAGTTATGTTGAAGACAATATTAGCATAGCAAGGTTGTAAATAAATTCCATAGACTGAATATTGTAAATATATGCCTTATGTGAAAGAACATTCCACCACATTGATTGCGACAACAAACGGCCAGAAACAAGTAATTATATAATGAGTAAACATTGATAGGAATAAAATGAGTAGAGTTCAGTTGATAAAATAAGATTAATAACCTAGAAGACAGTCTAAATAAAAAAACTCAGTGATGTAATAAATGCTAGAAAGAATTTAAAAAAGTGTTTTAAGATGCAACAAAGGAATATTTGTCACCAGGGCAAAGAAAGATTAATATCCATCTCCTTTTGAATACATAAATCAGGTTTTAGACTCCTGATAGCAACGGCTTCAGAAGACTGGAGTTTGACTGTTTATTAATCATCTTAAAAGATTGCAAGGTATCGACTTGATGTCCAAGGCATATTTGGGAATTGCACTGTTTAGAGTCGTTCTTTCTCTTGTTCTAAGGCTTTTTGAAATATGCTCAAAAAATTAAGATATGTCCTACTTTCTGGTCGGCCAATGTAGCTACTTTGGCAGGTACACGTAAATTTATAAATACAGTTGGCGGTAACATGAAAGAGGTGTTTACAAACATAATCACCAGGAGGCTTAACAATTCACTAACCAGAACTTATCCGTCAGACAAACTATTAATTCTTTATAAAAACAACATATTCAATAACCCAATCAAACGTTGACAAGCAGGTTGTAAGCAGTTAACGTGAAACAACGAAATAAAATAAATTCATGCTATTCTGCTAAAATCTTTGTTCTCGATCTTTTCAAAATTATATATATATATATATATATATATATATATATATATATATATGATTGACTTGTTATTTGCTTGTTATTTGTTATTTCCTGCCTAAATGCACCGCAATTTTTGTTATTTTATTATAGGGTGCAATTCTTGGTCCGGAAGAATTTGCTGAAGGTGTCACCCTAGGTGTACGAAGTTTGCTTGGTCATGCTGTAGGTATGTCAAATTCGATTCATTGTCTTATAGTTGTCCGTTTATTTCACCATCAATTGTCTAACACTCATTTTATTTGCCAGTAAGGGGTTGTGGAGATTGCTGACTTTCACTGACAGCATGAACCTATCCAGGTTAGACTGGCAACTTTGTTCAATGGTGTAGAGACTAAGATTTAGCGCGCTAGACTAAAGGCCCTGGGTTTGATTCCCAATTGCTGGATCACAGATGTGCACTGGTTAGGAGTCCTATACTAGAACGAAGCGGCTATCCAGGTTTTCAATGGTTGCCTAAATTAGATTGGTTCATGATTCCGATGAAACTCATTTTATGGTTCACTTCATGGACTGAGGTGGGTTAGGCAACCTTTGAAAACTAGGATATCCACGTTGTCCTATTATATGACTCCCCAATAGTGTACATTCACGATCCTACGGGAGGTCAAATTCAGGACCTACATGGATCGTGGCGAGCGCTTAACCCATGAACAGATGAACTGAGATCCAACGATTTACATGTTTAGCTTCAATTAATTCATGACATTAAGTAACAATCATTTAATTTTATCTATGTGTAACTGTCTCACACTCAACGTAGTTGAACTCCACTTGCCACAGATTCTCTTTAGAACTCCAAGAATAATATATCATACTGCTTACTTGATTCATTATATGATCTTCCATTCAAGAATTAATCTTCTATCAATGTATCGATTCGAACAGAAGTTGTATAATGCTGTCTTTTCATTACTATAATTATGCATACAAAATAGTCATCAATGTTGTGAAATCTCTTAAGTATTAGTAACAGACAAATTTTCACACTCAAATAAGTCTTTAGCATTTATGTATAATGATATGGTTTGCTTAGTGTTAATAGTTAAATCGTTCTTCGTTTAGGTTTTATGCTTATAGGTGATTTTTAATAATATTTATAACAATCATTTTACTACACCACTTCTCCCTTTTGAAGGTGGGGCAGCTGGTGCAGTTTCACGTATAACTGGTACACTCGGTAAAGGTATCGCTGCTCTAACTCTAGATGAAGATTATAAACGTAAACGTCGTGAACAGTTAGCACGACGTCCAGAAACATTTGGTGCTGGTCTAGCTCAAGGTGGTCGAGGTTTATTTATGGTAAGCCAGTATGAGTCTACCACTTTTAGTATTTTTGTACCTCTTTAAAAAAATTATCTACGATAATGGTTTCTTTTTACTTCTTAGGGTGTATTTCATGGTGTTACTGGAGTGGTTACAAAACCTTTCGAAGGGGCTAAAAAGGAAGGAGTTGAAGGTTTTTTCAAAGGTATGGATTTTTTTGGTAGATATTTTAGTAATCTGGGATTATTAAATGTAATACTGTAGCGATAGTCGTATTCTTGAACTACCCCTATGAAATAACTAATGAAGTTGAGTGCTGATGTTGATTACTGCTGTTTTCCATATATATGCTATGCCAAAGCCCAACCCACACCTTAAGGTGTCCCTGGCATAGTGGAACTTAATCCCATGAACTAATGTGATTGACTAGGTAAAAACCGGGCTTACCTCCACTCTACCGAAACCGATGAAGATAGAACTAGTCCCCCCTTCTGTCGTCAATATAGACTGCCTGAAAAGCTTGAAGCAAAGATTTTTGAGTTATGCAGTAAAGAATTGAAGAAACAAATTATTCCTTAATGCCTGACCGGATTATCTTTAAGAACCCCCATTAGGTCTGGTATAAACAAAAGCGATGGTCATAAACTGTGCCGTAACCATTGCACAAGGGTCGACGCTAAACTTATTTATGGTGTGAGCGTGAATGAACAGTTCATCAATAGAAGGCATTAATTCGATAATTTGGGTGCAAGTATTTCATTCATTCCCAATTGTTATCGGGCTTCTATCTGATTCACCAAAAAATCAAATTACATCCATACCTATGTCTGTTTTTGATTTTTTCACATACGTAAATTTTTTTTAATGTTTAATTTTCTAGGCTTTGGCAAAGGTCTTGTTGGTGCAGTAACTCGTCCAGTTTCTGGAGTTGTTGATTTTGCTAGCAGTTCATTTGAAGGAATTCGCAGGTAATTTATTCCTATTGAATCATTTGTATACAACATAGAATGTGATACAGATGTGTGTTAGTACAAGTTGCTATTACTATAATAACACAATAAGATTAGTTTAACATGATGAATAGAAAGTGACTCGTTGTCGTCAACTTATCGTGTATATTATTTTGAGAATGGCCACTTAATTAACAACTACTCCACTTGCAAGATTCATACTAACATTTACTACTATAAAGAAGAAAATGAAACTGTTGTGACGAGCTTTGTTCGGAATTTCATACTGATACACAGTGTGCTATGCACTACCCCCTCCCCCAACTGACTGTTTGAGCGAGAAAGTATTTTGGGTTAAGGAATAAAATGCATACTCATTCATATATATACTAATCTATCCTCCGGAAATTAACCCATTTCTTAGCCAGTGATAGGCACTCGTCCTTTAGGTCACTTCTGATTGCCATCGATTAACCTCACTAGTCTACTTCTTATTGCCTCTCCATATCAGAAACAGGTGAACATGAAACAAAAATATCACTGTGTAATTGATCTTTCTTCATGCATACTCTTGATTGTTTCTCAATCTCATGGTTTGTATTGGCGATTCATCTTCGAAAAAGTTATCACTTACAAATATCTAATAAATTCTATTCATCTGTTTTTTCTTCTGATATTCTACTTTTATTTCAATAATCTAAAGGGATGTAACAATTTTACTTCATGGGAATATTATACTTTGGGGTTTTTTTCCTCTAAATTATTAACTAATTGATCTGCGAAATTAAGTTTTAGCATGGAGTTGTGGAGATTTTTGAATTTCATTGAAATCATGTACTGATCGAAGTTAGACAACCAACCTATCTCAGAGGTCTAGAGGTTAAGCACCTAAAAGCGAAATTAAAAGTTCTGGGTTCGATTTCCGCGTGCGAGATCATGGATGCGCATTTTCGAGGACACTCATACTATAACGAAACGGACGTCTAATGTTTCCAGGTTTCCAATAGTTGCCTAACTTAGATCGGTTCATGATTCCTATGAAATAAATGTTGATCTATTTCACATAAAAAATACTCTAATTGTTGAAGATATTTTGTTTATATTGCGAAACTTTGTACAATCGATTTTATTTCCTTAATATCCTGTCTTCATCATCGCTACAGTTTTGTTTATTTTCATTCGTTTTGTTATATAACAGATTAGCTGATACAACACAAGAAGTTTCACGTGTTCGTCCTCCTCGGTTTATTCGTTCTGATGGGATTATAAGACCGTATGATAAACGTGAAGCTGATGGTCATCTTATTCTTAAAGTAAGCGTTAATCTCATTTCGTTGATGTCTTGCTTTCTGAACCAGACAATTAGGTCGCGAAGTTTTCATTATATTTTTAGTTAATGACGTCATCAGCACACGCTTCAAACGGAAGTGAACTATAAGAATATCTGTCAATTAACTAACAAACTATTCTATTGATCTGGAATTCGTTTAGTTTTTGTCCACAATTATATGAGCGTTGTCTGCCTATTTGTGATTAAATTATCTTCTATTCTATTGTTTATTCTTTTCCTTAATGGCTAATAAAGTGGATCGATTTCGATCTTTCTCTTGGTTAATCCGTGACCAGAGTGCCAAGTTTCTAAAAATTCTCTTTCATTACATTCCCTCTGTACAATGTTTCGACGTTTTCCCAATCATGCATACCCATAGTTGCGCACACATGTATTGATATAAACACGGCTATTTCGTGGATTTTAACATCCAACTGGTGTTCACATACATGTGGACACAATGAGCGACCACTTTGTCCTATGTAGCGCTTTTCTCTGATGATGTTGTTTAAAAAGACAACGAAAACTTCACAACTAAACTATCAACCTCGGAGAATAAAACGCCTTCGAAATGCTCATCTCAAGCTACAATTATTCACCATCATCTTGATGCCATTTCGTTTGATAATTTCTGAACTCCTTTTTTACTATCAATAACCAGTATCTTCTACAAAGTTTCATTATTGGTCATATGATATGATAGTTGTATTCCTAAATTTCTCAACTTCATCGACTCATTAATTTGTTTCAAACTATCTAAATTCTATTTAAGTTTTCAATCTTATTAAATCCAATCACTAAATGTTATATATATATATATATATATATATACCTTTTATCATAAGCTTTCATATAGCCTACTGGCTACTGTTAATCGATTTACCATTCTTAATTTATTCCTTGTCTATTAGTTAAAATCTCACACTCACAGCCACTTTTGCCTTGATCTTGTATAATTATTATTTTTCGTTTTATGATGAGATGCTATCTGGTTTGCTTGTATATAAACCACATATGTCTAAATTATACGGTTCATGTAGTAAAGGGTGATATTGCATTATTCTGAATGCAACAGGCAAAGTCAGGCGAGAAGGGATCAATAAGGATTCAGAGTTGGCGTAAGGCTGGTAATACTGTTCGACATGTTATTGGTTTAGCACAGGAGCAAGATCATATAAGTTGGTATTCTGATTGGCGATAACTGACAGGGGCAAAAGTTATAACGAAATTAAATCACTTAAATTTTGGTATTAATAAAAAATTAACCTTCTGAGCTTGTAATTAGTTCACTTTTTGTCAAATCAATATGCACATATCTACAAATATTTTCTTCGATGTTTGTCTGTTTACTCAGATGAACTTTAAATTCGTAGTAATTCCTAGTAAAATGGCATAGGATTTGTAGAAAGTGCTTACACAAGATCAATACAGATTAAGCGATTGAATTGGTAATCCTTAACTTCATTATCATAATAATATTGTTATAACTTGTGACCGCCGATTAGAGAGCAGCGACTTATCGATCGGATCAGTGACGCGTAAACACATGCGAGCAGTCTATAGTCCTGATTGGACCTGTTTCCAGCCTAGCCCAGCCAGTTAAGTACAGAACACAAGTCTCAGCCTCTGCGATATGAATCGTTTATTTCAAACATACTCTGTTTATATACCGATCAAGCAGACCACATTGTACCATAAAATAGAAAATAACATTTGTACAATATTTGATCAACAGGAAAATGACACGTGAAATAAATATTGACCAATAGGAAAATGATACCATTTCAAGTCCAAGGATACCATTAGACTTAACAGGATAATTTTTTGGGGATATTTTTCTGAATATCCCAACAAATATAAACAACAATTAATACAGTAATGATTTAAGACATAATGTTGTTTAACGATTTCAGTAAGATTGTATCAGTTAAGATTTTAATGGACATGTAAAGGTCTCGTTTACATTGTTACATTTCTCAGCATCATCTCCCCCCCCCCGAAAAATGTTTTGGTACAGTTGCACTCGTTCATTGTTAATCACTCGGAATGGGCGATGTTGACCAATAACTTTAATTAATGCAATGTATTGAGTTCTTTTGTGAATTACCATTTGTAACATTTCACTTTTATCCTATTGTGTACAATATTGTCACTTCTTTTTTATGTCAAATGATGAAAAGTTTGTTTTTATTGATAATTAGTAAATACCAACTTACTTCCAAGGTAGTTGTCACCACGAACTAAGATATCAACTAACAACACTAGTAAATAACAAAGAGAGAGCAGTAAAATACCTGATTTACCTCAAGTGTGAAACTTCTGAACGTTGTTCAACCACAACTCTCCTATGCAAATGCATGATATCATACACATGACCTTCAAATCTTACACCAAGTAACATTACACAAATTTTCTGCAAGGCAACTGAAATACACATACAAGTGAAATTTATTTTAGATAATTCATAACCAATATACCAGGTGTACTGCACCTATTTTCCCAACAATTTTATCCTTAACTGTCCTAAGTGCATCATATATTATATATAGTGGTTGTAGCTAGTCAGCAAAAAACTGTAAACCGAGGTTTTATGGTAGTTAGCACTCGTCAGTATGGGGTACCTGTAAACGTAACGAAACCTTTACTCTTCCTGTGGGATTCAAACCCGTATCATCTAACTGCACAGTTTGAAACGTCCGAATCCCACAGAGCATCAGTTTCCTTCATTATTGTAGGTATACCTTGCTGATGGATGCTAACTAGCACGAAACCTAGATTCAGAGTTTTCTGTTGACTACCTTCAACCACGTAGTGTTTCACCATAGTACACTTGATTCCAAGCTACTTATACTAGTGACCACATTGCAACTTAATTGATAGAGTTCTATTAACACTAAAGGACTAGATAAACATGACACTACCCAGTGATTAATCAGTTGTCTAATATAAACTATTCTTCATACATATTATTGAGTCTATTTTTATGTAATAATAACAAAGTTGTTTTATGATCTCTCTCTCTCTCTTTGTTACATTTTTCATCCTCAAAAATGACTTCCTAGTCTACCTATTAAGAAAATACTGGTTCCAAACTGACCTTTCATATTACTATAATATTTGCTGCAAATATTGCATTAAAACAATTTATCATTTATATCTCTTTAAACTATTTAGTATTGTACTTATTTTTCACTACATGTGACATTCTTTATTGTATCAGCCTGATCATTCCTGTAAACTGGCATGCAGTTCTGTAATTATATATATATATATATATATATATATATATATATATATATATATATATATATATAGAGAGAGAGAGAGAGAGAGAGAGAGAGAGAAAGAGAGAGATGTTGATTGGTAGATTTCAAGTACATTTTACAATAATCGCTGAAGTACAACGTTTATTATTATTATTTAATAGAACAAAGTCTATTTTCCAAAACATAAAACAAATGCCATCATATGATTATTTTCTTCTACTTTTATATCATTTTACACCTGATCAACGACAGATGAATAACTTCTTTTCACTTTAATGATGATGATTAATGTCAATTTCAGATTTTTTCACTTCTTTGTTTCTCTCTCTTTTCCCGTCTTAGCAAGTAGATAAAGATGGTATTTTTGGTCAATATCTATTCCATATTCATTCTGTTCGTGGAAATAGTGCATTAGTTTTAACAACAAAGTAAGTACTTTATATATGTTTATATGTTACTTATTGTAATAGTCTATGAATTAGTGAAGTGATGAATTCTGTATTTGTAAGTTTGAACTTCAACTACATTTATACTTGAACAGATAATCAATATTTCTTGCCAACTCACAAAAGTTTTGGTTGTACACTTGACTACTAATTCGTTTATTTCTTCATTATATTCAACACTGAGCTAATGTTCAATGTGTTGAACTTTCAATCCTGCCTTATCAGTTTCGTTCTAGATAATACGGTAGTATCGCTAGCTCTTATATCTAAAGTATAGTTCGAAATCATATACAATAATCTTTTCTTGATAAATGAGTTAATAAAAATGATAAATGCTCTTTGAACGCATTCTGTTTAATTTTTTATCAATCCATTCAATGTATGCAATTAATTGTACCTTTGAGAAAGGTAACTTCTTTAAAGAAATTTCTAAACATTTATATAAGCCTCATATATCAGTTTTTTATTATTTCATAGAGAGTTTTGTATATTATAAAGATAAGTTGATATTACATTGTGTTGGATTATGTCACAAATCAGTTATGATTTTATTTGTTAACGTTTTAAATGTTTAATCAGTTTTCATCAACTACAATTTCATATATGATTGAATCAAGAATATTGTGATGTTTACTTCGACCGTAATAACTTCAAACGTACTTACGTTGTTACTCTCAGTGGAGCATAGATCGTCGACCAGCATTCTCCTACCCACTCTGTCCTGGGCCTTCCTTTCTAGTTCTATTCAATAGTTGTTCATTCTTCTTTTATCTGTTTCCATTTCTCGGCGCAATGTATTCTTTGATATTCCTTTTTCTCCTTTGGCCTTGAGGGATCCTGGTTTCCCAAACACTAACCAGGAAACTTCAAACTACCAGACTAAATAATTTGTGCATGTGTACTACTGCTCAATACTATTAATTAAGTTATCTAATACATTCTAACTTTCATTAATTCACTATTTGACAGATAATTCCCATTTAAACATTAAAATTAAAACACGAATTTCAGAGAAGGGATCTCTTTTCAACGAATTTATTATCAAGCTGTACAATCGTATATATATGAAACTTTCTTGTTTTTGTAAAAGTACTAATTCCGTGAGGAAATGTGAACACAGTTAATATAAAGGAGTTATAATACTAGATTACGTAATATGAATAATAACAATAACAATAGATTTAGTGATTATAATAAGATGATTAAAATGTTTTTGTTATAATGATTAAAGGTCATAGAGGTGTACAAAAATAAACTGATATGATGAGTGTTCATGAATAAAACAATGAGAATATAAGACATAAGTAAAGGGGGAATGCAGTAATAATAATAATAATAATAATAATAATAATAATAATAATAATAATAATAATAATAATAATAACATTAATAGTAGGATAATCAAACTAATTAAGGCCAAGGTAACGATAACGATAAGACGTACTTTGTACGCATAGTTCTGGTTTAAGCTCCTGGATGGCAAGAGCTTCGGATATTTTTAAAAGTTGGATACGAAGAAATCTGGGTAGATTTGAACGAATCATATAAACAACCTTAAAGTCAATTTGTGGATCTGTTGAATGGTTATAGTCGATTAGGTGTTCAAGTATAGAACTCCTAACTGCTTTCCTTTCACCCTTATAGAACCAGGTTGGGATATGTTCTCGTATCCGAGTTGAAAGCGAACGCTGGCTACGGCCAATGTACCTTGCTCCACAAGAGCAGGTGAACAGGTAGATGCACATGGAGGCGACGAGACGCGGAAGCTTATCTTTTATGGATACAGAAAATAAGTTTCTACTAGTGAAGGATATTCGCAGTTTTGCCGCGTTAAATGTTCTTCTAATAGTTGTTGTTAGACGGTTTTTGATTACGTCAGATGTTCGGTCACCTTTAAATTCCAGACTTATATAAAGGTTTTTCTTTGGAACGGAACAACTAGAATTCTTCTTGCGACTACTTTTATTCATATTCTTTTCTATGGACCGTTCTGGGTAACCATTTTCCGTCAAAGTCTTCTTCAGGAATGCGAGTTCTTCGTTAATGCATTCCGTACTGCATATGTGATGTATACGATGGCATAAAGAATGGATAAGGTTTCTCTTCCTACTTAACGGAACCCAGTATTAACGTCCTTAATACGATCAATAAATTGTCTTCTAACCGGTTCCAAGTATGTAAACATTCTATTCATGATACTTTTCAATTTATTGATTATAGTGGGGAGAGTCCGCTCTCCCTCTCGAAATTCTCTCACATGGGCACGCGTATATAGCCTCTGACAGAGAAGTCCTACTCACTGCCTTCTCGTGGTGGGGCAGTTGTGTACAAAAATGAGAGGACGAAAAGCAAATGTCCGGCGCTTTAACCGGATCCCAAACTGATGGTGCACATGGGCTCCAGTATCCTGCGGGAACAAATGGCGTATGAACCAATCGTTGGTCACCGGCTACCATGGGATTGCATCTCCTTACGATGCTCCACTGCCTTGTGGGTTAGACCTTTAGGTCAAAGGCTCGGGGTGTGACCCCCTAAGATAACCACCTGCTTCGGTTTGGGCACCCGGGCAGTATCACAGCCCTCACACATATCGAATGAGATTTGTGTGGCGCATATGTAATTGGTGCCTCCTTGTACCAATATCTATGTGTTAAAATAAATAAATAACCATATTAATACAAAACGTCTGTCTAGTCCCCTCTTGATGATGTATCCTTCTTTCCGGTCCATCGGCACTTGTTCCTCCTCCCAAATCTTTTTTTTAATAGAAGGTGAAGCATGTTTGTAGTTACTTCGATGTCTGACTTCAGTGCTTCAGCTGGTCTATTGTTGGATCCCGCTGCTTTCCCTCTCTTGATTTGTCTGGCGGCCATTCTGATTTCTTCCGTCGTTGGTGGATTGACATCTATAGGAAGATCTGTGTGTGCTGCTTCGATGTCAGGTGGATTCATTGGAGCCGGCCTATTCAGTAGTTCCTCGAAGTATTCTACCCATCTGTTCCTCTGTTGTTGAATTTCAATGATTGGCCTGCCTTCTTTGTCTTTGACCGGTCTCTCTGATTTACTATATTTCCCTGCTTGTTTATTCGTTGTGTCGTAAAGCTGTTTCATATTTCCTTCTCTTCCAGCTCTTTCCGCCGTCGTTGCTAGTTCTTCCACGCATTTCTTCTTGTCGGCTCTAATGCTCTTCTTCACTTGTTTGTTTGCTTCTATGTACTCAGCTTGTGCTTGGACTTTCTCTGCTCGTGTTCGGCTGTTGTTAATTGCTCTCTTCTTGTTCTTCCTTTCTTTGATCCTGTCCAGTATATATATATATATATATATATATATATATATATATATATATATATATATAAACTTCTGTAACGCTTATGATATTTTGTTTTGCATTTTATTAGCAACCTACTAATCATAGAATCAATGGATTTATTGGGAACATTTTCAATTGATTGGAAAACCCCATTAGAAAATTTATCTGAGGTACCAGTTATCAACAAAAGTGGAATCTTAATTAATTTGAAAGAAAGACAGAAAAAAATGTTTACATCAGGTCATCGGACTAAACAATTTGACTGTGATCTTAATTTAGCCAAAGTAAGTATATATATATCTTTGTGCAGAATATTTTTAAGAATATTGTTCGTTGACGAGAACCCCCAACTGTCTATTACCCCAGCATGAAATGGTAGACATTAGTATATAAGTATATCGGAAAAGTCTATAATCGATCAGATCAAAATGTAATACTTATTCATGAATTCATTGACTCATAGATAGGGTCCACGTAACATTTGGAACCAATGACCGAATATCTCAGACAGTATGGCTCAAAATCGGTTTGATGATTTGCACCTATCGCGAATTAAAGAATTTGTTAGTTGTGTAAATAAGGTTAGCTTAATTGCTATTTGAGGCATAAAAACTTTCACTTCCTTGTTGGAAGCATTCTACTTCTTGAGTGATCTGAGAAAAAACTCAATTAATCGTGATTTCGACAATTTTTTACCGCAACCTTAGAGTACAAAATTCGGGTTAATGAGCCGGTAAACCACCACTTACCTTGGTAGATTCAGACTAATTGGTTAAGATATGCGCATAAACTTCGAACAGTGGTTGAAGACGTTTTATCCAATATTTAATCTTTCTCCCTATCATTAATACTACAATGGTTTCAACTCATTTGTTATTTATTATCTTCATCCCACCGTCATAATGTAGTTTGACATAATGGGCTGATACACTTTTATGCTAGACTTTATGTTGTTTATGACTAACTACTGTGTTTATACGATAGTGTCTATTCTTTTTTTTCTTAACTCATTCTTTTCCAGTTAATGATCAATGAGATCGATTTGGCCATGACTAAACATGAACACTTGGACTCTAATCTTTGAATTAACTCAATAAATATATTCACTTATAACGATATTGTGCATTGCATAAGTTTCAATTTGTGGTGATTCATTTAAATACTACTTGATTACAATTGTATACTTCTTTTCAGTAACTGTTATCCGATTATGATAAATATTCTCTCTCTCTCTCTCTCTCTCTCTACCTACCTACCTACCTACCTACTTAGCCCATTTTATTTTGTTGACAACTGTGTTTTTTTTTCTATAATATTTTGATGCTATTGAACAAACTATTTTTTTCTAATTGAGTTACACATACACATACACAAGGAAAATATTGTGATTTATAATTTTTCTTAATCACATATACATACCTATAAATCTATTATTATCATCCGTTAACAGAATTAATAACAGATTCTCTCTATATGTTATTATCCATTCTTTAATTGAATTATAATGTATAGCTGATAAGAATCCGTTTTTTCTTTTGATTATATCCAGTTATAATTTGGTTAGAATGGTTGATATTCCCCCTACTAATAATAATTACACAATCTAAATAACTTTAAATTCTTGTTAATGACACTTGGACAATTATGTCATAGCCTTAGAGTTATTATTTTATTATTGTAGGACTTTTTATTATTATTAATCATTAAATAGAACTCTTACTTCATGGGAGACATACAAGTGTATCGTTCAGTGAATGATTGTCATAAAACGTTGACTACTAATTAAACTTAAGTAGAAATGTATATGCAGTTTAAAAAACCGTGTTGGTTTTTTTGACACTTATGTTGTATGGATAGTTAACATAGACTTAGTTTGTAATTAGTTCTTGTTATTATTCGCTTTTTTTTCTGCATATACTAGATGTTACTTAAACTGTCCGAAGTAGGCGTGTTCTAGTTTCTTTTAGTCTTGTAATCCACAATTATAAGTATTTAGTAATTCCAACTATGATTGCTACAATCCGAAATGTATATCTAGATAAAGCATGTAATGAGAATGTCTATATGATCTGTAAACATATACAGCAAACATATCAGAGTTCTGTTATCGTAACAGAGGATAATTGAATACAAGAAGTATATGCGTACAGCAGTGTATTTGTTAGCGATAATCAATGTGTCATGCAAGAGAGATTCAAAATCAGAATGGATGATCAAAGATCATGTGTTTTTTTTAAACAACAATTTTACAGTCGATAATGGTAATTCGATAAATTATGAGAATTGATAAAAGAAAATGTGAATAATAACAAGAACTAATTACAAAATAAGTCTATGTTAACTATTCCCACAACATAAATCCGCCATTGTATATAGCTGTCGAGACTTTAGTTTTATCCCTTGTTGGGGACTATAGATCCCCAAAAACTCATAGTTTTTGATTTTATCTTTGTGGAGCTTGTATGCAGATGTATGCGTGGGCATTCCTTACCACCCACGCACATAGTCGATTGATGAACTTATCGATTAAATGTTTAAATATATCAATGGCAATCAATTGACGAACTTATTGATTAATGTTTAAAAACATTTTACTATGACAATATCGATTGTAAATATTTGTATAAATAAGCTTGACTTGTGTGCTTGACCTGACTTGATATCTGCTGTTTACCTGTAGAATACACTTTCTACGTCTCACCCAGACTTCTTGATCGCGTTAGCTGAGTCGGGTACAACGGACCAGAATAGCCTATCGAGATTCTGAATCCCTTGATTCGATCGATAAGTCGCTGTCCTTTAATCCGGATATCAACTCCGGATCTTCTAAAAAGGGGAGGAGTGGGACGATAGATCCCCAAAAACTCATAGTTTGTAATTTTATCTTTGTGGAGCTTGTATGCAGATAGATGCGTGGGCATTCCTTATCACCCACGCACATAGTCGATTGATGAACTTATCGATTAAATGTTTAAAAGCTCCATGGCAATATATATATATATATATACGTTTTAAATTGTGTTTGTGGTGCTCGCTCGGTTTCTGGCTGTTTGCAGAATATATTTTCCATACCAAGCTTGAACTTCTTCTAGATAGCGGGGCTGGAACGCATCAATAGCTAGATTACTGGTCTTTGATCACTGAGTCTTGTTCTCGTTCGCAGATTTAAGTGAACTCGTGAAACTTCAAACATAACGTTTCTACAGTTAATTTTGTGAAACAAACTACTTATATATCTTAAAATCACAACAAATAAAACTATTTACAATGTACGAAACGTTTGTAATATTTATTGGCAGTTTAAGTAAACACAAGTAAGTGAGTAGGTCAGTAAATTCAATGATTAAATATATATGGAGTCTCGTTGTATGATTGATGAAGAATAAGGATAGTTCAGTGAAGTGAGTTTCCTTTGTTATACTATCATATTTATGGTTAGTATATTTGCTGGAATTTTCTAATTAGTCAATTTCATTATATCTTAATACAGGCCATCATTTATCGTCAGTCAGTCACAACGTAGGACCAGGTACATAGGTGCATCGGTCCAAGTTGCCACACCTAACTAGCATAACATGATGAACACCACATTCATAGAAGTACTTAATTCAGTGGTGGTAATATATAAAAGAAGGATTGCATATAAGGACATAGTACATAAAGAAAGAATTAATCTGTAGAAAAAAAGATATGAAGCGATTTTAATCTCTTAGTTTAAAGGAAGATAGAGAGTGTATACACCTACTCCATTGTGATTGATTCTGAACCATATCACCCACAGTCTCCAACCATTGGTTACGACGGTCACACGGGCCCCAACCAAGTAGTTTGCATCTACCAACATGGCTCAGAATAGAAGTTAGTGACTTCAAGCACTGATGCCACGTTTTGGTTTGGCCGCCCCTAACTTTCTTACAGCTGCTCCCAACACCAGCCAGCATTGTGCACCGTGGTAATCGGTGTTCAAGCATATGTAACACGTGACCCAACCATCTCAGTCGATGAAGATTCACAACCTCATCAACTGATTTACTATCGTTCCCTAATACCCTGTGTCTAACCTCACCACTACTTACCCGGTGATACCAGCAGCTGGGAGCAATATTTTGTAAACATCTGTTGTCAAATACCAGTAGCCTACGAGTATCTTCTACTCTTAATGGCCACATTATGCAACTATCATTTATAACAAATTTATTAACTATAAAAACGTGTGTATAGCTTAGATAAATGAAACTTTTCAGAAAATTCTCTTCTCTAACTTGTCTTTTTTCTTTATAAATGTAACATTGATCATTCATGATATTCAATCTAAGCTCAACAATCTACATAACCCTATACTGATAAATGTAATCATTGTCTACAAAAATGTTGACCTACTATTTTTACCATCTTATGTTTACTAGCAGAAAAGTTTGTGAGAAAAACTGTACTTTTAAGACAATTAATTATAAATGAGTTACGATCATAGTTGGACAGATTCCTGGATTCATTTTATTAAAAGGTTGATATATCATGCATTAATTGTGATTTTGTATATCAATCTCGCAATCATATGAAGTGTATTAGCGGAAACTGGAATCTGTATAACTTTTAGTTTGGAGGCACTGAGTTTTTCAAAATGATGTGTGGAGGATAGTCATTGACGTTTGAAATATCATTTTGTCTATACAATAGTACCCGGATTATCAAAATGCTTGAAAAACGTGTCTGAGTACAAAAATTGCCTGTCACAATTATACTACTCAAAAGATTAATAAGTAGTCTAGTATATCTCACTACATTATTAAATGGTCCGTTAGCAATTTTCTCGTTATCATTCTAAAATAAATTTTCTGATCACCAAAACAGTGATTAATCGTTCTACAATTAATTGAATATTAGGCATAAATCTTGTCATGAAGTTTTAAACATGCTGCATCTTTGTTTTAATTTAACAATCAACAAGCTTGTTCAAGAAAAACACATCAGAAAACCTACTTGTTTTAAAACTAAATGTTTAATAAATCAAAAGTGAATTACATTTCTCAAAATAACTAACTATTGAGCAATCAATGTACATACATACTAGAACGAAAAAACAAAACACTTCCTTGACATTTGTCTATAGTTAGTAGGTCAATACACTGAAGAAGACAAATAACACGAACAACAATAACAAACGAAATGAAATAACCACAATTCTGTTGTTGTTTGTTTGTTTGTTTTACTTTCACAATCCAATTCGTCAGGATTTAGTTCCTGTTTATAGAATTCTTAAGTATAACACAGTGTAAATTCAAGATGATTCCTTGTCTTTACTTTCCAATCGCATTATTTATACACAGTAAATAATTGTCACAATGACAAACTGAAGAATCATTCTTTCTTTACATATATAAATAAACCGATTATATATATATATAAGTGATCAAGATAGATTTAATGGCATTGTTTTTGAATTGATTATTGAAGAAGATCTAATTTGATTTTCTACAATTTCAATTTTCTTCAAAATTAAATTCGATCTACAACGTGCTTGTTGAATGGCAACTTTGGTAATTTCATAATTTTGTATAAAAAATTCCACATCATTCTAAGTTATGGAAAAGAAAGAATCATTATAAGTTGTATGTTTCTTTTTCAGATTAATATTACACCAAACATTTTTCCTATCATTCTCATAAAAACTAAACTGGCCTCAAACACTATCATGCGATAAAATGCTTCGGTGAGATTATAATATATGGACGAGCTTTGAGCGACGCCAGACTGGCCTTGAGAGTGTTCAGGAATTATAATTATGATACACAGTCCATTATTAAGATTGGGAATTAGATTTAGGGTTTTCATCACGAACTGACATCAGCTATAATGCTAAAAATCTTCAGCCAAAAGGACGAGTGAATTTCGCGTCAAAATCCAAGACCTGTTATCTCATACCTGATTGGTCCGTTCATAAATTCTAATCTCGTCAGTGCTTTCAACAAACTTGTCTTGTAATAGTGAATGTAACAAGAGATAATTAGTGTTATGCATTTAAGCCCAGCTAGTTATCACGTGATTTGTTCGTCAATCGGAATACCACTTACACAACCTTGGTACTGTGCCCAACTAACGACGTATCGACCGATATGAGCAGCCGAGCGTCCTTATTCTGAGAACTATTAATGGACTAATATTATATATACATTCCTATTATATAACCGCTCAGTAACAAGATTATTTATATCTATACTCTGCTTATTATAAGCTTCATTTTTACTCATGGACTATTATTATAGGATTTACTGTTCTTAAGTTATGTTTAGTTTATTGATTACAGTTACCCACAATCACAACCACTTTTTGACTTGATCTTGTAGAAATGTTATTTTCTATTTTATGGTGTGATGCGGTCTGTTTGGCTGGTATATAAACCAAGTCTGTTTGAGATAGATGATTCGCATAGTGGAAGCTGTTATTGACGTTCTGGACTCAACTAGATACGCTAGGCGAATAAAGGATCAATAAGGACGCTAGGCTGCTCATATCGGTCGATACGTTGTTAGTTGGGCACAGTACCAAGACTGCGTAAGTGGTATTTCCGATTGACGAACAAATCACTTGATAACTAGCCTGGCTCGAAGTCACAACAAATTGGCGACTGGGGGTTCGCGGAACCAAGACCACACATCTCGTTCCTCTTGAAAACCTTCATCAGTTTCTCAATTTTCCTCCATTCATCTGGATCTGGTTTTTTGTGATGGTCTGTTGTCTGAAACAATTAAGGTGACTAAGTAATTCTTCTGGTTCCTCCTACCATCGTCAGTGAGTAATTTTTTAACGAACAAGAATACGAGTGGGGACGGTCGGATGTATTTGAACACAAAATTACAGAATATTTCACTAAAATCTACGATCCATACAGTAAATAGTTAATTTGCAAAATATCAATCAATTGTCTCAAACTTGACTGTTCCTTTTGCAAATATCAGTCCATCGTCTCAAATTTCGTTGTTCCTGCATTTTCATACCAATTGCTTCCCGTTCCCGTTCTTTCCTTCTCTATCTTCTACTGATATACATCCTATTCCTGACTATCGTTATATACTACTTATGTGGATATAGGTAGCTCACACTACAACTCTACTGGTAAAAATTCCCAATCGTGTACATACTCTGGCTTGTGTCATCACGCTTAGTTGATAGTCACTCTGTGGTACATAGAGCCAAAATATTCAGAGTTGTTTAAAGTAAACCATCAGGTACTTCTAAAGGGATTCGACTTTGTCTCCTACATATATCAGGAACTATATGGATTCGAGTTGACAACCCTAGTCACCATATTGAAAAAGGACTTATAACATTCGTTTGATCCAATAAGTCTTAGTAAACAATTCTACCAATTATCCACGCCATATGTTTGTTTATTCATTTTCACTACTTATGTACTCAAAAGGATTACTATAACACTTCTTATTACATAATTTTTAAATGACTTATATCAAAAGGTTTAATTTCCCCAGTTTTGGACTACTTCCTATGTTAAGAATTTATTCAAATTGTTATTTTCTTATCACTACCAATGCACCTGTCATCCTAATGTCAGTTTATACTTTCCACATATGATTCTATACACCTCTACCCAAAATTACTATTCATTATATAGTCTTTTTCATTAGCATACTCGACTTTGGAACATACATTGTTTGACGGTTATTAAAAATAATCATATGACTGAGTAAAAATTGGTGGGATTTGGGTTCGAATCTGCAATCTTCTGGTTGAAAGCTGAGCTCTGAAACTACTAAGTCATAGTTTCATATTCCAGAAAAAGAGTTAACCAAATGAAACTACTAAATCTAGAAAGCGAAAATCGTTAATAAACTCTCAGTGTGTTATGAATATGAAGAAGGAATTGACGAAGGGAAAAAGACACTAAACATTTAAATTATTTAAAAATTTATCATTCACCAAAAAGTGAGCAAGTAAAAGGAGACCTAGACAGAAAAATTGGTTACGCCTTTTTATGTAAAACGGTCTAACTGTAAGTCCTTTGTGAAAGTTGCTTTCAAACATTAGATAATCCACGCCTGTTCTTTGTATGCTTATAACCTTAAAATAAGCAACTTTTTTCACCATCATTTGATGCTCAACATTCATACTGAAAACTTACTGCAAGTCGTCCCCACTCACTGCAGTCATATTGTTTAAAAATACTCAAATATTTTAGAGATGTATATCAATTTTGATATTTTCTTAACAAGACAGTGTTTTACATTGACTAATCACTAGATTCCAGGTCATGTCTATTAATTAAGTTTTGTGGAGTTCTATCGATCATACTGTAGTTTGGTTATTTATTTCAGTTACTTAGAGCCGTTTGTACTATATTTGATACCAGGTTCCTGGAGGCAATGACAGGAAGTTCAGATTGATCAAGATTTTGTGTTATTTGGAATTCGTCAACAAGGAATATCCGTTACCTTGAGGTGCCACTTGGCTCTCTAAACTGCCTGTGCAATTTTCATAGAATCCTACAACTACATATAATGAAATACTTTAAACTTAATTCAAAATATGAGATTAGATTCAATCAAATAGTGTTACCAGTTGCATTAGGTTTTCAAGCTCATTATTTGTTCGCTAAACTCAAACTACTAATAAGTAGTGTTTACTTGTTAAATGAAATACAAATGCATTCAGATTTTTATAAAATATATTCAAGTTAATAAATTGGACATAAACCCATTAGTTCTTGCTCAGTTAACTAGATGTATAGATTGTTGAATTTATCCAAACTGACCCCCGTAAAGAAAGTTATGTCTACTTGGATTTCGTCTGTAAGTGTTGGTATTTCTCCATTGTTGATACTAAAAACTGGGTGGATCGCCTCTATTTCACAATTTAGTCACGAGTTTTTGGTAAACCTGGATTGTACCCACTGAACAAGTAATTGGCCAGCTGGAATCAGTAGTTTAGTAGATAACACATCGCTATTAAAGGTCAATGATACTGGATTCGAAACTCAGTGTGAACAACGATACTGGCACATTCAGCTGACGTGTTCTAAATACACTTAAATATCCATCGTGAATATCACTATCAAACACAATCTAACTTCACTAAAGTTTGTTTGATATGTTTAGAGTATTTACGTAGTACATCTAAAATAATCTGATTACTAGTATAATTGTAAACAAATATTTTTATGGGAGATAAAACAGCATGAATAGCATCGAGATTAATTCCAAACATTTTGGTGAAAAGTTATAACCGACGAATCCCATTTATGCTGATTATAACTAACTGGCTAATTGTTGGAACTGTGACGAGTAAAATCAAAATTATTAGGTGATTTTAACGTTACATAATGAGTTGATTGCAGTTAAAAATGTAGCCATTAAATTAGAATTCGATAACCCAAGAGTATCTATCCTGTTTGTCATGAAGCTTGGAGATTTCAGTTCGGATAACTTATAGGTTAGTGATTGTACAATCCTCAAGACCTTCTATCAGATATCAATGATTCTCTAGCTCACATTTTTGATGACACCAATCTTCAGGGAGTTGATATGATTGTGTATGAAAAGATTTTAATTATGTCAAGTCCAGACCAAATAGTATGTAAATGATCGTATGATATTTGATATATTATTGAATTAACATTTATATATAGTTTCACAAGTAGAATTAACTAGTTGCTTTGTGAGAATAAAGGCATCTGAAAATATGCACAAAATGTGACTCGGACCAAATGTCAAAACAATCACTTCATTCATTACTCTTGAGTCATCCTTTGATCTTGTTAATTATTCACTCATCAACCCTGAACTTTATATGAGCGTATGTGTGTGTGTATCTTAACCTACTCATCACATGGTCTAGCTTCAGTTGACTCATGATCTCAACAGTTAAACTACTGAAATCTCCACAAAACTCTCTTCTGACATGTCTGTAGCTTATTTTTGTGTGACTATAAATATTGATTATGCTTGATTAAATCGAGTTAGCTCCCTCGCCTTGTCTATTGCACGTCATTTTGTTTTACTTCGCTTTCCTATCATCGATTGTACAAAATATACGTATTCAAAATCCATTCTCATATTTGAATTATTTAATTCCGTTATTCACTAACGCGAGAATATTCAGGATGTATATTTCGACAGCAATCATTCAATACTGATCATTTGTCCGCTCTAACTGGAGTCAGATTCCGGGCCACTAAACTCGAATGGTTTTTGACAACTTGTGGCATAGTTGAGATATTCGTCTCTCAACCAAAGAGCGAGTCTATTGAGCATCAGTTTGCGCTGCCCTACTTTATCGATGTGAATCATGATCATTCAGTTAGTGAGTTAGTAACAACGTAGAACTTCGTACGCACGTACATCAGTTCGAGTTGCCACACCACATTAGCAGAGAGATGCAGTTGTCGACTCAAACTCCGTAGTGGTAGAGGTAGTAAGAGTATGAGCAGTAATCTGAAACATTAGGGCTTGAAGATGTTATTCACGGAGTATAAAACAGTGAAATAAATTTGGAAAGAAAATAATGGACATGAAGAATTCAGAAGATTAGAATTTAGGAGAACACAAAGAGTGGATGCACTTGCGCCATTGCAAAAGATTTCGATTAACCATCCTTACCTAGTACCCGTTTCCTAACAACTGCGTTGCTTACTCGATGGTCCCAGGATAAACGAGCAATGTTTCGAAGACACCTATGATCAAATACTAGTAACCTACGAATGTTCTCTACTCCTACCGGTCATGTTTCACTGCCATAAAGTAGAACGGAACGAACTGCTGCGCAGTAAACCCGTCCTTTGTTTGATAGACGGTTATCTCGCCTACGTCATAAATGACGCAAGTTGGCAAAAGCTAGTCGAGCCTTCTGTATCCGTGCTGAGATTGCTTCACACACCAGACCACAAGGGCTGATGAGACTCTCAAGATAAGTGAAGCAGTTGACTCGCTCAACTACTTCACTCCCTATCATTAGTTCGGGTGTCGATGCAACCGAATCCTGAGGCAACATTTTGCATTTCGAGGAGGAGAATCGTATCTCGAGCAATACCACTATCATTACACCAAAGAGTAACGACTAACTATTTTGTCCTGTCCATCAGTATGAACCTAAGATTTGACCAGAATATATAAATGAACCTATCCAGATAGAAAAATTCTGAATAAAAACAATGAACTTACATGAGTTAATAATGATGAATCCGTTAATCTGTCCAATATTTGATTAATTATCGGACTGTATTGAATTGAACTAATATGTGCAGGCGGTGGTGAACAATATTTCAAATCACTATTATTATTATTATTATTATTATTATTATTATTATTATTATTATTATTATTATTATTATTATTATTATGGCTTGAATCGTTTGACAAATATAAACGATAAAAGTTAATTAAATTAGATTGTCTGTTTATCTCTGATTCTATATTGAAATCTTTATCGGATGATATAAATTTATGCTCATTCAACTTAGGACTTGAGGAGTGTCCATTGTTACCATTATTATTATTATTACTGACCTGGAACAAATGATCATCATCGAACCATGTTGTATGTGATAACAATTTATTTCGTTTAGAATATTTTCCCTGTATAGTTGATAGTTGATCATGTTTCGCATCAAAATCAATACTACTATTATTACAATTAGTAGTATTTGTAGTAACATTGATATTTTCATTATTATTCACATTGTCATTATTTATTAATCTAGGTGAATTTGAAAATACTGATGATGATGAAGATGATGTGAAAGGTGAAGTAGTTAAAGAATAGGAAGTACTAGTAGCAGTCGTATTTATATTAGTATTATTAGATGAATATGTGTTATTGTTTAATTGTATTGGAGCTGGTAATAATTTCAACAGATTAGCTGGATTAACAGCAGCCATCGCTGTCGCAGCCGCTGCTGCCGCTGCCGCAGTGGCTAAATAATTCCCATCTAAATTGGCATTTTGAATAAATGAATTCGACCAAAATAATGGATCAGTAAATGGAAATGATGTATTATTTATTATATCATTTAATAGATTATTTGATATATTCCAAAGATTTTTATTATTATTATTATTTTATTATTATTATTATTATTATTATTATTATTAAATTTTAACTTATCACCAGCGCCATAAGTTTCAAATTGATCATGTCTCGGTTTAGAAATATCTGTGAAATCTAAACTGTTCGCTGTTGTTGTTGTTGTTGTTGTTATGGTGGATAAATTCATTTTTGATGAATAACTTGTAGGAGATCGTTTCCTAGTGGTGGAAGCGGCAGAGTATGATTTCTCACTTGAATTGTCTAATTTTGATGAAGAAAATAATGATTCATTTTTAACTTTCTCTGCTTGCATTGTCTACAGAAATGAAAAAAGAAATAAATTCAACAGTTTACTTTCACTGTCAGTATAGAAGTTGATGAGAATTGTTAACTTCTTTTTATAGTTTACATCATGAACTAACATTAGTTGAACAAACATAGGAAATCTGGATGCACTGGACAGCCGTTTCATCATAGTATGGGACCCCTCGGAAGTGTTCGTGCACAAGATCGAAGGTCCTGGGTTCGATTCCCACCTGTGGGATCGCGAATGCGCACTTCTGAGGAGTCCCGTACTAGGACAAAAACGGTCGTCCAGTGCTTCTAGGCTTCCAATGGTGGTCTAACATCAGTTGATTCATGCTCTCAATCAAAACCTCAACAATCTCCATAACTCTATACTGAGAAACACTAGAAAGTTGTGACCGGTGGAGTTCATTGATATCTAGTATGATAAAGTTACCTGGTGATAACACAGAAACATGGTTGTTAAATATAGCAAATTGATTGAAGCTAGACACTTAAACCATTGGATCGTTGATCAGAGATCTAGTGTCTAAACTCCCACCGCGATACCTAAACGTTGACTGTGCGGTCCTCAGTGAGTTTTTTGATACATACTGTTGAGGAATTGAACGAAACGACTATACTGTGTTATCTAACTAGGGTTTATTACTGACCTAAACTACATGACTTCACTTGACAACTTTTTATCATAATTAAATAGTACACACCTTATTAGTTTTGTCGCTATATAAATGAACTTGACTGAACCTACAAGCCACTTTAATCGTTTTCACAATGATTGCACTACAGAACTTTTCAAATCAATATCCAACAATCTAAATATCATATAAAGACTTTTTTACACGGCTCTTTGTCATTTTTATAATGCTTACACATAGAACTTTAAACAGTCCCTCAGCACTGGTTTGTTCACCCTCTAGCAGGGTAAATGTTCGTTTGTTAATCTGACAGTTTTGTATAACTTAATTTTTGTACTCATCAACAAAAGTTGTCAGCGATTATTAATTTTAAACTAGTATTACGCAATATCGCAGTAAGGGGTATGACTATAGTGTTTAGTTTTAATTCATAAAAATTACACCAATACTAATTAACTTCCAATAAATCAATTACCCACTTGTCTTAAGTAGTCTAAATCTCCAGCTACTAAAGTTAACGCTTTTGATACAAGCTGTCGAGCTTCAATTGACAAACCATTTGCAGGTGGTTCTTTCATATTGATTTGACCTTTATTCTTTTTGGAATTACGTCTACATGCCTTAAGATAGGCACGTATTCGATTACGATGACGTTTCACTTCTAATTGAGGCCATGCTCTTGTACAAATATTTTCTAAAGCTGTTATAGCATGTCGTGGTTGTTCACAAAATGTCACTGTACGATCCAATGTATCATCAACGACACGACGTACAAAATTCTATTGTGGAAAAAAGAAGTTATAAAGATTATTAATGAAGAATTTTTACATTTGAAATGTATGTTTAATGTTAAATGCTAGTTGTGTATACTTCGTAATTAAATGAAGCCCATTCTGTACAATGTCAGTAACAATGTAATATACATACGTGAACAAAAACAACATTCAGTAAATACTACATAATGCATATATGTGCCTGGTCCTACGTTGTAGCTGACTGACTGACATAATGTAAAACTTACTTACATTTTTAAACGACCTTCTTGTCTCAAATGATTCTTAGCACTATACAGTACTTGAGTAGTGACAATTTATATATTGACTAATAAACTCCAATAATCATTTAAACATTGAGTACTATATTAGGGACTATCTCTGTTTGTCGTCAGTTGTTACGTAGAGGGTTCCATTAAAACCGGGTACTTCAACAAACATCCCGTGAATCATCTTTTTTTATTACTATTTTGACTCTTAATTACTATGATGTAAAATAAAAAACACTGAGGGTAAAGATGGAGATCACTGTGTACAAAATTTCCTCATAGTACAGAGATATTGTAGTGTGGCATTTGATCTCGTACATACACTTAGATGCATGTTCAAAACTAATTAACTCAATAGACATGAGATTTAGTCTCATTGTCCGACAGACGTTTTCCACCATGAGAGCATCTTAGTCCTCTGTCCCAATAGATTGGTGTCTGATGAGATCTCAGCACAGATCCCAAAAGCTCGTTTGGCCTTTGCCAACTTACGTCACTTATGGCGAAGGCCAGATATCCGTCTATCAATAAAAAGACGAGTATACTGCGTGGCAGTTCGTTCTGTTCTGCTTTATGACTGCAAACCGTATAAGTATTAGTGAAGTTAGACAAAGGGTGTTAGGGAATTATGGTAAGTCAGTTGATGAGGCTGTAAATCTACATCGTCTGAGATGATTGGGCCACGTGTTACGTATGCCTGAACACCGATTACCATGACACGCAATACTGACTAGTGTTAAGGATGGTTGGAAGAAAGTTAGGGGCGGGCAAACCAAAACGTGGCATCAGTCCTTGAAATCACTGACTTCTAGTCTTCTGGCCATGTTGGTAGATGCAATCTACTTGGTTGGGGTCCGCGTGACTATCGTAACCAATGGTTGAAGACTGTGGGTGATATGGCTCAGAATCGATCACAATGGCGTCGGTGTATCCATTCTTTAACTTACTTTAAACTAAGAGATTAAAATTGCTTTCTACCTTTCTTTCTACCAACTAATTCTTTCTTCCTATACTATATCCTTATATACAATCTTTCTTCTATAAATGACTACCATTGAAGTAGTTTCTATGAATTTGGTGTCCATCATGTTATGCTAGTTAGGTGTGGCAACTTGGACCGATGCACATATGTGCCTGATCCTACGTTGTAGCTGACTGACTGACTGATCTTAGTCCTCTGTATTATGCGTTACAATTTATTACATGAAATACATGAAAATATAATCAAAAGTCATAGCTTCTCATAGAAATGAAGAATAATATGAAAACAAGTTTATATTGAACTACATACGTGGACAGCTTATTAATCAAGAATGTTTTCGTGTAATTGAATTAAAGCCTAATTTTAACACGGAACTTCATGATACTGCTTGGAGACCAATACTGAATTTGGTGAATACTGAATCAAAACTGATTTATTCAAATAAAGACTAGCATTTATATTTATTTAATAGTCTAGGATGGAATGTTCGAATTAGTCATTCACAATCAGTTAAGAACCATGAAGTATTTCTCAAAAATTTAAGCATTAGGAAGATAATTAAATCAATCATATGAAGTTAGTTTCTATCATATAGTGAAATTACCTATAACTAACCATTAACACACAAGATATACAGAGTATAATTACTCGATAGTATGAATCGACTCGAATTGATATGTAAAAAGCACTAAACTCTGGCCTGAAAGTTTAAGCGCAACGAATATGAGTATCTTCCGTTCTATATCACTGACGCCCAACGGTTCTTTAATTGATCTTCATATCGATTCAATCAAAGAGAATTTAAGAACAGTATCAGTTGTTTAATTATTCAAACATTTCCAAACTGACTGATTGTGTTTCACTTGACTTGATTAGTGATAATGATACTAGAATTCTTTTAAAATAACAATTGAATTGTACGAGATAATAGTTTCACTAAACTTCCATAAATATATACGTGTTATCAGAATGGGGATTTGTGGAGACTTTAGTAAATTTAATAGTTGAATTCATGAATCGATCTAAATTAGAACACCATTGAAAACTTGGGAGCACTAGACGGCCATTTTGTCTTAATATGAGAATCCTCAGAAGTTTACATTTATGATCCGGCAGAAAGCGGTCGTCCAGTGGTTCTAGGATTTCAATGGTGGTCTAAGTTCAACCGACTTATGAATTCAACTATTAAAATAAGTGCATTAACTGAAAAAACCGATGATTTCTGTTCTTCAAGGATCAACATATTTTTTTAGAATCATTATGACAAGTAGAAGTCTTGTGCTGATGATGTCGTTCACAAGAACGACGAAAACTCCACGACAAACCATCCAGCTCAAAGAACAAAACTCCATCAACATTATGACAAGTCCTGATTTCTTTCGTAGAATATCGATAGTTGAAAGACAATGATAGAAACATTAAATTTAAATTTTAAGCACATCACTTGAAATTAATTAATTTCAACTTCAAATTATTAAAAATCAGACTTGAACATATCTGTATAGGGTTGTGGAGATTAATACGTTTTTGATTAAGATCATGAACCGATTGGTGTTAAACTACCATTTAAAGCCTGGAAGCACTGGACGGCTGTTTCATCCTCTCGTGGGACTCCTCAGCAGTGTGTGTGCAAGATACCGATCGCGAGACTGGAAGTCCTGGGTCCGAGTCCCGCCAGTGAGGTCGTGGATATGCACTCCCGAAGAGTCCTACGATAGGACGAAACAGCCGTCCAGTGCTTCCAGGCTTTAAATGGTAGTTTAACACCAATCGGTTCATGATCTTAATCAAAAATTGAACATATCCATTTTATCTGTGTTTGATATCTATTAACTACGAGACACTTGCGTACTTCAAACACAAACTCAACCCTCAAGATTTTCAAGATCGCACAGTGAACCCAATACTATGTCAGTCAATAATAAAAATCCTTTTCAAATTATATAATAAAATAATCTTCATTAATGAATTCATTAACTAACATTATACGCAGCAGTTGTAAGCTCCGATGCAGATGATAATTCATTATCTATTTCATCTTTATGATGATTAACATTCATTGTATCATTGAAAGTGTTCCAATTACCATTATTCGTCAATTTGTTTGGTATATTCTCACGAGTGGAGCCTTTTTTAATCGATTGTTTAAATTGTATACGATTTGTAGGTAGTTCATTTGTCAGTTCTTCTTTATTATTTTCAAACTGTTCATATGAGTTCATCCAATGTGAATATGTTCTATTCATATTTACTTGTTGATTAAAAGATTTAAATTTTGGATAATCATGAATTAATTCATCATATTCATATGTTTTATTAGTAGTATAATTATAAACTGCTGATGGTTCAGGAATCATTGAACCAACTTGAAGCATCTAATAATTACGTAGAGAAAAAATGAATGAAAAGAAAAGTAGAACTAGAATACCGATCAACAATTTTAATGATCATTTCATTGATTTTAATTTGAAATTACATGATTTAAAAGGTAGGACTATAATCAGGTATAAGATAACAGGTCTCGGATTTCAGCGTGAAATTCACTCATCCATTTGGTTAAATAGAGTTTTGGCATTATAGCTTATGTCAGTTCGTGTTAAAAACTCTAAATCTAATTCCCAAGTCTAACCATCAACTGTAAATCATAATTCTTATTCCTCACACTGGTCCTAGTTATTAGGTGAACACTCTCACGGTCAGTCTAGCGTCGCCCTAAGGTGGTCACTAAGTAATAACAAATGTCGTATTCTTTAGTACTGGTTAGATTCTATCTATTAAGTTGCAATATAGCTACTAGATTAAGCGATCAGCATTGCTAAACTGATCACTAGAATTCAACCA
This sequence comes from Schistosoma intercalatum, assembly GCA_944470365.2. Lineage (NCBI taxonomy): Eukaryota > Metazoa > Platyhelminthes > Trematoda > Strigeidida > Schistosomatidae > Schistosoma > Schistosoma intercalatum. The sequence continues at coordinate 6,085,460 of OX103725.1, forward strand.
ACATCAAGTCACACTTCGTGGTCAGCACCCAATGTGGATTATCCCTTCATCATACCAAGGTAATATGGATGCTTTCAAAACCATACAATACAAAGGAAGTTATTACAGAAATATATGAATATGAGATGGGTTTTGTGGATACTATAGTAATTTCAATGGTTAAGATCATGAGTCAGTTGAAGCTAAACCACCATGGAAAACCCGAGAGTACTGGACGGCCGTTCCGTCCTATTATGGGACTCAGCAGTGCGCGTCCATGACCTTGCCCCCCGCGGGATTCGAACCCGGGACCCTACTGGTTTTGCGGTTGAACACCTAACCACTAGACCACTGAGCCGGCATCGGATGGTGTTAATGTCCAACTTCAACTAATCCATGGTGGCCTAGCTTCAACTGACTCATGATCTTAACCATAGAAATATATTAGTTAAATTAGGTACAGGCAAAAGCGTGATCACCACCTCATGGGCCAGTCCGTGACGTACAATTAACTGATGCGCGTTGGTTGTCCCTGACCTAGACTGGGATGATCGGTAAACTGTTCGATATTCAGTGACCCAACTGCATGATGATTTGACTAGGGCTCAGTGACATTTCACTGGTTCTACAGTGTTTGACCAAAAACTATCATCCGAATGAAAACTATTCAACTAACTGAACTAGGTGATATTAGTCTCTTAACAAGATCCAGTTAAATTATATCAAATGATTAAGATTTATTAATTGATTTCTTTCACTGTCAATAACTCGAATTCTATGGAAATTCAGTTGTCCATTAGATTCTAAACACCATTTGTGTACATATATATGGTTGTTTTGATCAGAGTTAGATCAAATAGCCTACTTATTAAAAACTAATATATCTCTGTTAAGCTTTTATAAGTAGAATCTGATAAAAACAAATCTATGATTGTACCACTATTGAGATGTTCTAATTTCATTACGTCTTTTCTAAATTAGAAAATTAATTTATCTGATCTACGATATTATTGATTATAATCAACTTTGTACACCCTAATAATAATAATAATAATAGTAATATTTAATTGTTGAATTCATGAGTCAATTGAAGTTAGACCACACCATGGAAAGTCTGGAAGCACTGAACAGCCGTTTCGCCCTACAATGAGGACTCCTCAGTAACGCGTATCCACGATCCAGCCTCACGAGATTCAAACCTAGGACCTATCAGTCTCACATATAAGCGCTTAACCACTAGACCACTGAACTAGTCGATATTCAACAGTGTTAATATTTAACTTCAACCAATTCAATATTAATTTTAATCAGAAAAAAAAACTACTTACATTATCATCCACAGTTTTTCGTTTCTTTACATCTATAATACATTCTTCTTGATGTTTTTGTTCTCCATTCAATGATAAACATAAATTATTTTTTGTATGATGATATTTTAAATTTGTTAAAGTATTCATTGAATTTGAATGATTCCATTGATTTTCAACAGTACTACGATGACGTTTCTTTGAAGTAGAATTTATTAAAGATTTTTCTGTTGATTTTATTTCTAATGATTTACAACGTACAGGGAAATTGTTATTTTCATGAATTATACTACTTTCTATATCATTTGTAACAGTAGTAGTAGTAGTAGTAGTAGTAGTAGTAGTAGTAGTAGTAGTAGTAGTAGTAGTAGTAGCAGGAGGAGGAGGAGGAGGAATTAGAGTAGTAGTAGTAGTAATAGGATCTATGATATTAGATGATGTTGTAATTGTATTCGTAGTATTTAAATCAATTGGAGTCAATTCAGAATATTGAATATCTGAATTGAATGATTCACAAATGATAGAAGATGAAGTCTAAAATGAAATGTTTACAAGAAAAACAAAACAAAACAAAAGATCAAATAAATGATCCAATATCAATTCTTTTATTAGATATATCAATATAATCAACTTACCATTAATGATAAATGATATAATGATAAATTATTAGAATTATTAGAATGAAACATTTCAATATTGATAATATTACTCTTATTCTTATTAAGTAGATATATCGAATCACTTAGTGAATATTTATACAGTTTATTATAGAATGAATTAAATACTCATCAAAAACTTTGGACAACATTTAATGACCTAGACTAATAGTACTAATCGATATATCAATAGTGATATATATGGTATATATGGTATATATGGTATATATATATAAGAATAAAAAGTGGAGTTTCACTCAGAAACATACTTTATCATATGTACTGTGATCAGTATTAACTCATCTATCTCATGTACATTGGTCAAGCCACCTTAAATCAATACTACTACTACTACTACTACTACTACTACTACTACTAATAATAATAATAATAATAATAATAATAATAATAATAATAATAATAATAATAATAATAATAATAATGGTGATGATACTAATAAGACTTATTCAAGTATTGTTAAGATCAAAAAATTATTGATTTTATTGGGTTATGTTTTGTTGTTGTTGTCAATTCCATTGTGCCTCCATTTGAGAAACTATTTAACTAATTGATTCATCGTAGATTATAAAAGTTTTATATTTTGATAATTTTTCAATTGAATTCATATAAAGATAACTATTCAGAAAGTGTGAAAATTTATTCCATTCAAGACATAGTACTAAGAAATGTTTAGAAAAAAAAAAAATATATATATATATAGATAGATGATATGGATTTATACATTCAATGTTCTAACCTAATTAATTGACAAAACAATAATGGTTCACAGATAACACTTGTATATATGTATATCACTTTTATAGGTGTAAAGGTTCTTAAGAGATTGTTATTTGTGCCAGAGTAGTAGTTGCATAACATTATATATGTGTCATATATGTATATATAGTCGTTAATTTCAAAGGTATTGTAGTGTGTGCTACTAATGTCGATAGATATAAGTAGTATGTATCATCAATCGAAAGTAAACTACTTGATCGTAGAAGGTTAAGATGATTAAATAAAACAGAACGAGAATAATGAATGATTAATGTGGAAACCAAAGAACAATGGATTGACATTTTATATATAAAGTATTAATTGTATGATTCTCAGATTTTATGAAATGATTCTGTAATTTTATATTCAAATACATTCAGTTTTCCCCATTTATGTGTTCTTGTTCATTACAGTACTATGAAAATCTCACAATTCATTGATCACTGGGTGGTGATCGATGTCATGTGTATCAAGTTCTGCTTAGTGTAGATCGAATGCTATCGACCAAGTTGCAATGTGGCCACTAGTCTAGGTGACTCGACATTGCGTGAACTATGTTTAGATTAGACGGTGGTTGGAGGTAGTCAACAGGAAACCCTGGACCCGGGTTTCGTGCTACTTGGCACTCGTCAGCAAGGTGTACCTGTAATCTTGAGAGAACTGATGTACCCTGATGGATTCTATCCCGTGTCACCCAGATTCACAATCAGAGACATTACCACTGAGCTATCCGAACCGCGACCGACCTCCTGTAGGATTGAGATGTAATCACAATTATCAATTTATCGATATTAAAATCTATTTCTAGAGTAGTGACTTATTTTGATCAGTCTAGTTTTAGGATACTACTGGCAAGCAATAATCAACACTTTCAAATGTGTTTAAGATTCTTCAACTGTATGATTTTGTAATCCTGGATTAAGTTGCATTCATTGATATCATACTCGTTATGAAGTTTGAAGGTCATAGGTTCGACCATGCTTTTAATTATGTTTAAGTTGATGTAATTTTAAAACCGTTTGATGTTTAATAAACCATCTTAACAAATATATTTTTTCTTTCACTGTGCTCGGCTATTCTGTATCTTACACTTGTTGGTAGACCATGCTGACAAAGACACTCGTGGAGAAAATACAGTTGTTCTCGAAGGGAAGCCTGCTTTTTGGTGCAATTCTCCCATTTTCGAACAACGATAAGCTTACTACGCTTATATGATTTCCAGATGGTGGAGAAGATTCGTAGCACAAGTGGATGATTTTGGTGGAGTTTTTTCTCTGAGCTAGATGGTTTGGTAGTTCAACTTTCATCGTTCTTCTGAACGACATCATCAACACAAACTTCAGCTCAGAGAACAAAATTCCACCAAAATATTTTTTACTGAAACACAACAAATAACCAAATTCACTTGGCGTTGTTTTACATGTATCTTCTTATTGTTATTTAGGACTGCAATTGATCAGTCTCATATTAACATATGTGCATCCTATGCGGATTGCCTCGATATAGCCTTAAGTCACAAGCACTATAAGCAAAGATGGATAATGGCTAGCAGTGGGATCCAGGACATGCGTTTTATCCAATTTCAAACTCGTTGGCTGGATGTACCTGCATCCCAGAGTTGGTGTTCACTCCGGGACTCGAACCCAGTATCGTTCGTTTCAAACACCATCACGTTATCCACTTAGCTACTGAGTCCTGATAGCCACTTGCTTTTTGCAATATGGTAAAGTTTTAATTCACTTGATGTTGTGTTTACTTGTATCTTCCCAATGCGATGGCGTTTGCAGCGAACGGTACTGGGTCCGAGTCCTGGAGACAACATCAACCCTGAGATGCGGATACATCCAGCTGACGAGTCCCACATAGGACAAGACGCGTGTCCTGGATTCCACTGCTAACCACTACACACTAAATAATCAGTTTAAAATGATCTTAGATTAAAATATTAGACCATGACTATTATCACTGAATATTTTTTAAATTCTCGCTGACTAGTTGGCATATATATAGTGTTCATGCCTGGCGCTGTGTATCAGTTCAGTTATGTTATTTAACAGTTGTACATCTGGCATGAAACATTCAAAGTGAATCTACTCAAATCTAATAAAATAAACTATTCATTTACTTACCATCAGTTGAATATTTCAAGTAATTTGCATTATTTCCATTAGAGATATATTGATGATAATTAGTACTAGTAAATTTAGTGATTGATCTTCATATAACCTAATAAAGTAAAATATGAAAAAAATATGATACTGGGTAAATGATAGTACTTAACAAGGAAAAAGTAGTAAATACTGGAAACATGAATAAATAAAAATGTGAAAATGGGAACTGGCTATCCTGAAGAATCCAATTCCATTTTTACCAACTAAAGTCTTAATTCATTTTGTGTTGTTTGTTTAAATCTTTCCATTGATGTTTAGGACTGAAACTGATTAGTTTCCAGTGGTTATCATGACTTAGTTACTCAGGATAACACGATAGCGTTTGAAGAGAATGGCACTGGGTTGGAGTCCCGGAGTGAACATCAACTTTGGAATGCATGTACGCCCCATGATGAGTCTCAAATAGGACGAAACGTTCGTCCTGAATTTCACTAATAACGGCCATCAATCTTTGCCTATAATAAATGAAGTTTGTTTAGTGGATAGATACCCTTCACCACAGCCACAATTATAAAATTCCTCATCAACAAAAAGGCAAGCATGAACAATGATATTTCATGGTAAGGACTGGGTTACAGTTGTAGGTGTGAACTTCTTGATAAAGAATCTCAAGTTATTTATAATAATCTTTGATCAGAGACTGGATAACATGGCTCATAGGTAGTGATAATAACACAGATGTATTAATTCTGTATATTCCCACAAATATTGAATTTTAATGTTAGTCTATACATTCGATTCCTCAATTACATTTGTTTCTGTTAAACTGTAAGTTAAACTTAATTGATAAACACAAACACAAATGATTGTTATGATAACACAGATAAATTCTAACCTCATTACTACTCAGTAAAAACAGGTCAAGTTGGTAAGGAATAAAGTTAAGCATCATATACACTTTTTACAAGATAAATAAAGCTTTTATGGTTCATTGTGAATTCTCGCATTATAAAATGTAATTGTTTTCTGTGTAGGAACTGATTTGTACGATTTCAAATCATTCTCTCCTGGAAACCATTACGTGAGTATAGTTGAATTCAGTTACTATGATCTTCCCATATCAGTTATACTCAATGAAATCTGTGAGCAATCATTTCATGATAAGATTTAATTTCGATATCAACAATGAAACTAATCAGATACTTGATTAAGATCCAAAAACTAATTGATGATAACCACCATTGAAAGCCAGAAAGCACTAGACGACCGTTTCGTTCTGTTGTGGGACTCCTCATTAGCGCTCATTAATGACTCCGCCCGTGGGACTCAAACCCAGGTCCTTCAGTCTCGCGCTCGAACGCCTAATCTCTAGACCACTGAGCCGACCAGCACCCAACGGTGTTAATGTCTAACTTCAACCAATCCACAAAATCGCGCGGCCGTCCTCCACTGTATTGAAGTAAATACCTGTCTCTACACCGTTGGATGCCGACTCAGTGGTCTAGAGGTTAAGCGTTCACGTGTGGGGCTAAAGGCCGTGAGTCCGAATCACGCGAGTGGGATAGTGGGTGCGCTCTACTGAGGAGTCCCACAATAGGATGAGAAGGCCGCCCAGTGCTTCCAAGTTTTGAATGGTGTTTAACATCAATCGGTTCAAGATCTTAATCAATAATTTAATAATCTCCACAACCATATAGCGATGATAAGATTCTGACAAGCAATAACCATATACTTTTTTTATTGATGCACCATGACATTGAAATCACATTTGCGAGTCTGACTAGTTCAACAACATCGGCTCAATAATTCTAGATATTCTTTATGTTTAGTTTTCACCTATGGATATTCTTTTGATTTTTATCCTGTTAATTTTCTTCCCCACTGTGTTGATATAAATCTTGATAACATGAACAGATGTATATTTGTTCATATTTTACTGAATTACTGACTGATCGATTGGAAAAAACAAACTATTCAAAGTGAATTCATATGCTGAATAAAAATCCTAAATATGGTCTATTTCAACAATGTTTGATTACAATATGATCCATATATGTTCATATATATTTGTATTGTTCATAGTTTTAGATAATGGCTTTTATACATTACTGTCTATCGGCAATGAAACGTATATGTTATCAAGTGATTTGCAATAGTTTAGTTGAGTGGAAGGGATTTTTAACTATAAACTGAGATTAATCTTAAGACTACTACAAACTACTCAAAAATAAACAATAGTTTCATCTCAAAATGGAATTCCCTGTGTTAGACGTATGATCTAAAAGAGGATATTCAATTTTTGGCGGCTAGGATTTAGTTATTTAGTCGTTTGATAAGCAACTGATGATGTAACTCTTCGATTGAAATTAATTTTTGTTTGAGATCATTAATCGATTGATGTTAGACCACCATTGTAAACCTGGAAGCACTGGACCACTGTTTCGTCTTATTGTGGGACTCCTCAACAGCGCGTATCTACGATCCCACAGGCAAAATTCGAACCCAAGGCCTTCAATCTCGCGCATGAACGCTTAACTTCTAGATCATTGAGTCGGCATGCAACAGTGTTAATGTCTAACTTCAATATTTAATTTTTGATTGTCAATTAAATCGCCAGTAAAGCATTGAAAAAGAAAGCTTTCGATTTGAGTAAGTTGCTCGCTATTACAAAAGTGGGACGGGATCGTGGATACTCACTGGTGAGGAGTCCCACAACAGGACGAAATGGCCGTCCACTGTCTCCAGGTTTTCAATGGTGGTCTAACATCAATCGATTCATGATCTTAATCAAAAATTTAATAATCTCCATAATCGTATACTGAAATTAATTTGTCAGTATTGTACAACCAATATTTAATATCACCACTAGGTATCTATCCATTTTTTTAATGCATGACTGAATAGTTACATTGTGAATAGCTCTTTAAACTTTTAAACATCACTGATAAGTGTAAAAATTCAATATGGAACATTTCGTTTACGGTTTAATGATTTTTCCATAGACACTAATTTTATGTTAGATTTATTTATATCATAATAGTTATCACACCAATAGCTAAGCATAGGCGAATAAGCATTTTCTTTTTTAGATAGTCTTGAGGATACTTTTAATTACATCATACAACCTTCAGTAGAAAAAAAAACAAACAAACGAGTAAAACCCAGACATAAAGAGAGGGAGATAGAGAAATATCTAACACTCGAAGAGTTCTTTGTAGTTCTACTTACAATCTTAGCTCACTTAATCATTTTCTAGTTTTAAAATGTTCAAATAATGTAATTCAGATCATTATTGATTTAATAACTTGGAATGTAATTGTTGGGGATGTTTGATCCCCAGAACTCACTTGGTAGATACCTTATTTTTGTAATTTTATTTTAAAATTTTGAATTTCTTGTTTTCGGGCTAAAAGCGCTCATTTTTACCTTCATGTTGTATTTCCTATTTGGGAGGATCTTAAACACTATTAGTTCGTTGTGTCTTTTAGTATGCTATTTTGTAACGCCTCCCAAGGATAATTTTATGCTGTACATATATACGTTTGATTTGTGCCTGTTGTGATTGCTTGTGCTTCTGACTGGTTGTGGAATATATTTCCCTATCCCGAACTTAGACTTCTCTCTCTCTAGTTAACGGAAATGGTACGCGTTAAAATAGCTAGCTTATCTGTTATGGTGTCACAGAGTCTTCGTTCCGTTCTCAGATTAGGTGAACTTGTAACCGCTTTAAACATGACAGTAATTATCTCTATAACCATGAGACTGAGTAATACCTGTTCAAAATATAGTCAATGTTCTTCTTTGAATAACGGTTAGAACTGACTTAGCATTATTAGCATCATCACTCCAATATAAACAGTTAAATAATATGTTTAAAATAGTCACTTTAATCAAATGTATATAACTTAGTTCCATAATATCAGAGTATATATATGCAAAACACGCACTTGTAAACCATGTGGCAAATTTGGTGGAATATGGTGGTTAACTTTAAAAGCTTTATTCAATTCAACTTGATGACCTGTGTCCATCAGTTTCTAAATGATACTACTGAAGAAATGGTGACTCAGAGATTAAGAAAGCCGGTATATAAAACATTTAATTCAGACAAACTGAGTGCCATCTTCTACAACCACCCCAAAATAACAACGGCCAATAAAGACAGACTGCCTGAATTCACCAAATCCATGTGTATTTATCGATTGAACTGCTTCTGTGGAGCCAGTTATATAGGGCGTACAATTCGAAAAGTTCGTCATCGTATTACAGAGCACCATCCGTCATTGTTGAGCAAAGGACTGGTAAAAGTGATTAAAAGTTCTATTCTCGCTCACTTAGTTGACACAGATCATCAAGTTGAACTGAATAAATCTTTTAAGGTTATCCACCATATTCCATCATATATATAACTAGATACATAAATCATTTGACTAGAATTACTTACTCACATTCTGATATTTACGTCTATTAGCTTAGAGACAATTTTAAAATCATAAACGTCACTTATGCTTTTGACTATTATGAATATTTACAGAGAAAAATCAAATGAATTTCTAGTGTTATTTTATTACAAAAGTGGAAACTGAGTATTCTACTGGATGGTGACTTGATGGTTTAAAGGTTAAATGCTCACTGTAAAACCTGAAAGTCCTCAATAGATCTCCACTATAATCAAGGTTGTACACTTCTAATAAATCCCATACAAGAAAAAACCAACTTTTCATTCCTTCATGATAATCAACAATTGTCGAACTAAGGTAAGTTTAAGACGTGACCTATGAAATACAACAATCATTCCAAATCGCTTATATTTTTTCTTAAAAATATTTGAAATTTTCCTTTTCAAAACTATAAAGTTAAAAATAAAGAAATAAAATGTAACAGATGAACACTTCACAACTTGAATTTGTACATCAAAAACATTGGTACACTTAACTACATGTTATTACATCAGTGTTTAGTTATAGAATAACATTCTCAGGAATGAAAATATTGATCAATGTCGTCCTACTACTGGGAATCTTAAATTATCACTGTGGAGGAGTCCTACATCAGGAAGAACCTGTTATTGATTACTTCCTGATGTCCTATGATATTTTAGCTTTTAACATTATATAGTACCAATAGATAACCTGGAAGCACTGGACGGCCGTTTCATCCTAGTATGGGACTCCTCAGTGGTGCGCATCCACAATCCCGCACCCCGTGACCAGTGGAGCTAATCCGTGTTGGGTAGGAACAGGTGTCTACCTCATTACAATGGAAGATGGTCGCACGATTTCGTGGATTGGTTGAGGTTAGACATTAACACCATTGGATGCCGGTCGGCGGGGTGCCGGATCGTGGACGCGCACTGTTGAGGAGTACCATACTAAGACGAAACGGCCGTCTCGTGCTTCCTGGCTTTCAATGGTGGTTTAGCTTCACTTGACTCATGATTTCAATCAAAAACTTAACAATCTCCACATCACCTAAACTGACAAATAGAAAGCTTAATCAAGGAAAAAAATATGATTTAAAGTTTTATGATAAATGTTAAGCACAAGTTTTATTGACTTTCGGAATCATTAGTTCCCTGAAATATGATAATTTTTCCTCTTTAGCACTAGCTTATTCATTCTGGGATTTTTTACGTCACTTTGATGAAGAAAACCGTGTTATTATGAATGAGATATCCTGTTACTAACACTGTACTTTATTATGTATTTATTTGATATACATTCATTTATTTTGTTCCCATTCATTTTTCTTCTACGGTGTCTACACTTGTCATCGCCTCACTGATTTTAATGTCACTATGTAATTATTACGTAACCTATCCACTCGATGAGTATTTTACATCATTATTGTAAATCATGTATATATATTAGTGTAGAGCCATGATGAAAAACTAATTGGAAAGAAATTTCTTGGCTCAATTCATTCCTTCTTTATTTACCAAATGTCAAAATTGGAATTTCCACTAAGTACTCATGAATCCATGAAATTGTACATTATTTGTTTATTTAAACATGTAAACATTGGTACAAGGAAACACAAGATATATATGCACCACACAAATCATTCGATTTGTGTGAGGGCTGGGAGACTGTCTGGGTGCCCAAACCGAAGCAGGTGGTTTTCTTAGGGGGCCACACCCCAAGCCTTTGACCTAGGGATCTAATCCACAATATAGTGGAGCAACGCTAGGAGATGCAGTCTCATGGTAGCCGATGACCAACGATTGGTTCATACACCATTTGTTCTCTCAGGATACTAAACCCTATGTACAACATTCATTTGGAATCAGGGTTTTTCAACTCCCCAAGGTGAACCCTCTGTTTCCACTAACCCGGTCAAAGCGCCGGACATTGTCTTTTCGTCCTCTCAATTTCGTATACCACAACCCCACCGCTAGAATGTAGTGAGTAGGATTTCCCTATCAGTGGTTGTATACACATGGCCATGTGAGAGCATTTTGAGAGGGAGCGCTGACTCTCTCTACTCTCGGCCGTACTAGGGTATTTGGGGTCAAATTGTACATTACCTTGATATATGTGTGTGCAAGTGAGTGTATATGTAAGTGTGTACATGAATTAAAGAAAAAAAATAAAACACAAACAGAACATCATCATTATAACACTAAAAAAAAATAATCAATACTTATCGATTGCATATGCTTATCATTAATATGATTATGTAACATTACAATTCCAATTAATCTTTAATAAACTTTAAAAATAAAAAAATCGCATTATAAATCTCTTTTTTCCATTATTCTATACAGTTAGAACAACCCCTCCCCCCCCCAAAAAAAGAGAGGTAACAACAACATTTACCAATAAATTCTTGTTTAATTCTATGAAGAAGAAACAAAAACAAACAAACAAACTTATTAACATGTATATCCCAAAAGTAGATGGTAACAAAAACAAAAAAAGGGAAAAAAAGAAAAGAAGAGACAAAATATAAAATTTGTCTGTACTCTTTTTGCATAGTAACTATGCATGATATACCCTAATAATATGTATACATGTTTATATATATAATGGAATGTCTACATGTCAATCATTCTTAGATCATTAGCTGGTAAATTATAATTATTACATATATATATACATAAATGTTTATTCAGAATATACTTGGACAATTTGGTAGTGCATAAATGAATACTAAGAAAATTTCATGCATATTCATGTATACATGTATAGGAACTATATACGAATTCACTAGTTGTGCTTTCTTTTTGATTAATTTCCTTCTTTTACTACCATTTCTACGTCCAGTTTTGACGTAATCACAGCGTGTGTTTGTCGGACACATTTATCATTATTATAAAATGAATTTGAATTCACTTAAATAATATGCATATAGAATGTATCAGAAAATATGGTTACTTTTCTTTGTGTTTAACAATGCTTAGTAATTGAATATAGAATATGTGTTTCGTCTTATTTCAGACTCATCAGTTGAATAAATTCCAATTACAGAATTGATGTTCTAATCTAATATCTTCTATTATAAACACTTAATGAGATCATTCAATCTATTGTAGTATTACTTTTTTTCAGTAATGAAAAATTACATACTCTTACGTTCATATCCATGTTTATAATAATAATAATAATAAGTAATAATAAAGTTTGACAAAATCTGACGAAACAAATGAGAAGAATGAATAGATAGTTAAGAAAGACTAATGGAATCTTTCAATAAAATACTTTGTTGAATATAATTTTACGTCATATAATATTAACAATCTGTTGATCAATATTTATGGTAACTGGTTTACAAAGGAAACTAAGACTTTATGTCATAAATTTAGGTGAAATATGTTACCATAGTTTTTATATTTGAACTGAATATATATATCTATGGGTTTTTGAATTACTTACAAAGTATATCTATAGTGTATTCAAAGTCTATGACAACTTTATACTTACAAATGCTTATGAATTCAGGTAATGTACACAGTATGCACATATGTCAATAAGAGACTAATCAATTGCAGTCCTAAAGATCAATTAGAAGATTCAAGTAAACAATATCAAGTGAATTTAAACTTTACCACATTACAAAGACAAGTCGTTATCAGGACTCAGTAGCTAAGTGGATAACGTGATGTTGTTTGAAGCGAACGATACTGGGTTTGAGTCCCAGAATAAAGATGAACTTTGAGATATAGGCTTATCCAGCAGACGAGTCCCAAATAGGACGAAACGTACGTCCTGAATTACACTTCCAGTCACCATTCATCTTTGCTTATAATCCTTGTGAATTAAGGCAATATTGAGGATGCATATATACTAATAAGAGACTGATCAATTGTAGTCCTAAACATCAATGAGAAGATTCAAGTATTCAATACCAAAGGAATTTATAGTTACAAGCTTTTTGACTCTGACTGTATGTTTTCAATTTCAAATTTAGCTAATTTCGACAGTTGAGATCATGAGTCAATTGAAGCTAGACCACTATGGAAAACCTGGAAGCACTGGATGGTCGTTTCGTCCTATTGTGAGACTCCTCAGCAGTGCGCATCCAACCTGGGTTCGAATTCCGCGAGGGTTCTGGGTTTGTCCTTTGATACAGGGTCTCCGATATACACTTCTAAGTTATCTTATTACAAGAATGAAATAGCTATCCAATACCTCTCTATTATTCAATAGTATCCCAAAGAAGATCAGTTTGTAACAAATGCAACCTATAAGTTGAATTTATTTCCACAAAACACTGTTGAGGAGTCCCACATTAGGACGAAACGACCATCCAGTGCTTCCAGGTTTTCCATAGTGGTCTAGCTTCAATTGACTCATGATCTCAACTGTCGAAATTACTACAATCTTCACAAAACCTCTTCTGATACTAAATTTAGCTAAGATTCATAACTCATCAATCTTAAATATTGATGAGTAAATGATAATTCCTTGGACAAATGTTTTGTTTTTCTCTAAATGATAAGCAACGTAATCTAGAGATTAGATTTTCATTTCATATACAACCTATCAGTTGGATTATACTTTTATTGACTTTTAGACTAAAGCTAAAATATCATTGCTCATTAACTAAAATCATAAAGTTATTATCTAAGATACATAATGGTCTGGTCGTTACAGACAATCATAAGATATCTATCTACCTAAAGAGATCATTTATGGATACATAACAATCTAATATAATCAACAGTATCAACAATAAGAAGATACATACAATTACAACTAAATAAATAACCATCTCCGATGATCCAATCATTGATTGATCAATTTCATTTTAAATAAGATCAAAAACTCTAATTGGAAATTTGGTAGAATACACTCTTAACTATTATGTATCTCTGGTTCACATGATAGCCAAATATATATGTATATCTACCCATATGTAATAGAAAACAACATTATTGTTTCTTGTCACCTTGAATCATTAATCCTAATCAATAGTTAAGATTATCAGTCATAGTTATCTCTAAGATGACAGTTAGTCTGTTTCCTTAATTATATTATATTAACCTAATTTTCGTTCTTTCTTTCTTTCTTAATGATAAATGTGGAAATAGTATTTCTTCTTCTTCCTCTTCTTCTTCCCTTTCCCCTTAATTTTATGTCATACATATAAATTACTAACAATTTTTTCTTCTTCAAATTATGGATTCACATCTGTTTGTATGGCATTTCTTTTCCGTATAATAATATCGTTTCTGACTACTACTACTACTACTACTACTACTACTACTACTACTACTACTACTACTACTACTACTACTACTACTACTACTAATACTAATACTAATACTAATACTAATACTAATACTACTACTACTAATACTATACTACTAATACTACTACTTATTGTTATTATTGTTAGTAGTAATAGTAATAGTATTTTCGTTGGTGTAATCAATGATAAATAGATTACATCACGTTATTTTGTTCATTTGTTTCACTGAACAAACTTAATAATAATCGCCAGATATATATAAATATATACCTGTATAAGCTATACCTCATTATAGATGTATATATGTTAATACACGATAGGGTTACACTTAAAATTTTGAGCAAAACAGAACTATTTCATTGAAATACCCCATCTAAGTTATATAATGTAAAGTAATTTTATATGTTGTTATTGTTTTTATGAGATTAACAGCATTACAACAGATGTGACCTAACTGAAAGATAATGAAATAGGCTTCATTTATCATATCGAAGAAAACATAGTAGCCTTTATAATTTTACACTGTAATATAAAAATGCATAAAATCATTTTGATAGAACAAATAAAATAAATAAGATCTATGTTGATAAGTTTTCTTCAGGATCGTGGGGGGTTGGGGGGTGGTAGGGTTGGTATCTATTTTCATGGAACATATCAACAAATGTAAAGATCAAACCAGTGAGGTTCATTTTTAGTGTTCCATTCTTAGATCAATTGAGTTAATATTATTAATGAATAGGATGTTAGCTTAATCTTTCCTTTAAAAGAAAATAAGTTTAGTCGAAACGTTAAACCCTTCACTAATCATGTTGATACAGTTTGGAATTTATTGGAAATGGTTAATTTTCATAAACATTTTATTTCACATTATTCTAT
The DNA here is from genome assembly GCA_944470365.2 of Schistosoma intercalatum. Classification (NCBI taxonomy): domain Eukaryota; kingdom Metazoa; phylum Platyhelminthes; class Trematoda; order Strigeidida; family Schistosomatidae; genus Schistosoma; species Schistosoma intercalatum. The sequence goes on from OX103725.1 coordinate 6,100,859, forward strand.
CTCTCATAAAGACATTAATGGATCCACATGTACGGTGAATTTTTAACTAAGTAAATCTTTTTTCTAGAAGGGGTTTTGTGAATATTATAGTGATTTTAATTGTTGAAATCAGAAGTGAATTGAAGCTAGACTTTCATAGAAAACCTGGAAGTACTGGACAGACATTTCGTCCTATTGTGGGACTCCTCAGCAGTGTACATCCACGATCCCGCCTCCCGAGATTCCAACCCGGGATCTTTCCGTCTCGTACGCGAACCCTTAACCTCTAGACCGTTGAGCCGGCATCCAATGGTGTTAATGTCTAAATCGAACCAATCCACGAAATTGAGCCACCATCCATAATTATCTTCATTGAGTTACCATCTTACAACAGACCCAGTTGAACTTCACTGGTTACTGCTTCTCACTAGAACTCCAGGAAATACCTCTTGAATGAAATGGCCGTCCAATGCTTCCAGATTTTTCAGGGTGGTCTAGCTTCAATTGACTCATAATCTTAACCATCAGAATCTTGTTACACTTAATATTGCGGTGTAATTTTACGTTAGTTCAATTTAATTCTCAATAAATGCTTCACATCATTCCTTAATCCTTTTAAGAATGAACTATTCTCAAGATGATCATCTGATTGTCTTGAATACTATTGGAAAGATGTTAATAAAATGATAAAATTTTCGCCACTAAACTAACTAACTTACTAGGCATCAATAGCAAAATTGAACTTGACAGTTTCAAATAAATTAAGCGTTTAGTAGAGAGTAAATAAATATTTACTCTGAAGAAGTGACCTACATTAAGTGACGAAACGTCATAAAAAAATACAATTTTCTACTCATTGAGGCATAACAAAAATATATCTATTATTAACTAGCTTAATATTTAAGCTATTCAGTCTGTCGAAGTAACCTATACTGACGACAGCCAAATATTATTTATACATTGTACTTAAGCCCCTTTGTTGGCTGTCATCGAACCCTTATTTGGTTGGGCATCATTCATCATGAAGATCAGTTATTCACCCTAAAGCTTCAACTCACTTCTTTACCAATCGTTGTTACTAAATGCAAGTGGATAGATGATACAACACTGTTGAAAAATAATTTTTCGTAATCTTATTTTACCAATTAGTTAATCAAAGTTCCCATAATATGCAAAGATGGATAGTGTCTAGCAGTGGAATCCAGGACTCGCGTTTCGTCCTATTCAGGACTCGTCAGTTGGATGTACCTGAATCTCAGAGTTGATTTCCACTCCGGGACTCGAACCCTGTACCATTCGCATCAAAAGCCGTCGTTTTATCCACTTAGTTACTGAGCCCTGTTAGCCACTTGTTTGTGCAATGGATTAAAGCTTAAATTTACTTGATGCTGATACTTAGGACTGAGACTGATTAGTCTCTTATTGGCATATATGCATCCTGTGCGTATTGCCTCGTTATAGCCTTAATTCAAAAACACTATATACAGACATTAACATCAATGGGAAGATTCAAACAAACTATACCAACTAAATTTAAAATTCCCATAAGTCTAAACTGGATAATCTGTTATTCTATTCATTAAAACTGAATTACTCTTTAACACTCCGTATGACAAATAATGTTTTTTTATGAGAAAAGAATTAGTTCAAGACGAAATCTCTATTTCTCGTTTCCTTTACCCATTTGTCGGTTTATCTAATATCATAAGATGATAACCAATGAAGAGCATAGATCCTTACTTAACATCGTATATATTCATCAAATAACTATCATTAATGCTAACGGAATAAATTGATTACGAAAGTGTATTTTCGAAACATAGATTTCATACATACGTTAAGGTAGACAGACGATAGGAAATAAATGCAGATTGGAGAGGTATTTCCAAGCGACCGACTAAAAGAAATTTATTTTCCTACTTATATATATATTACAATGGTCAAGATCACGAGTCAGTTGAAGCTAGACCACCATTGAAAACCTGGAAGCACTAGACGGTCGTTTCGTCCTATTGTGGGACTCCTCCGCAGTGCTCATCTACGACCTCGCTTGCTGCGAAACTCGAACCAAAGACCTACTGGTTTCGCGTGCTAGCACTTAACCACTAGACCACTGAGCTGGCACCCAACGGTACTAATGTCTAACTCCAACTAATCCACGAAATTGAGCGATATATATATATATATAACATAGGCAACGAGTAATATCTGTAAACGAATAGGAACAACTACACACATAAATATATATGTGAAATGTACATGGGAAAAAGGTTATGGTTCGTTATATATGAATATATGAAATATAATCAATAACGTTACAGTTACACATCCAGAGGTCGGATAAGTTCACATAACCATTTATATCCACTTACGATACGACTATAAAGTCAGTTAGTTGTTTATTATGTGTATGAGGCACAGTAACATCCTGTGCTATACAATTTTTTTTTCATTTTGTTGACATGGTAATAGCTTTCAAATTAAAAATAAATCCATAACATTTGGCTCCTAATTACGTCATTATATAAAGATTTAAGTTTAGAATAAATATGAAATAGATAGAATATGGTTGGTAGTGGGATTTATGACATTCATTTAGTCCTATTAAAGACTTGTCAGTTGAATATGCCTGCATCTGAATCGGTGTTCACCTAAAGATTCAAACCAGTATCTTTCTCTTCAAATACCCAATGTATAAACTAAATCAAAACATTAAAAATAAGGTAATTCAAATAGTTGCCAATTAAATTAAAATTCATACCTATTTTACAATTGAGTAGCTAATAACACGTTGGGCATATAAAAAGAAAGTTACTGAATTCGAATCCCAATGTGAATATTAACTCTGCGATATAAGTATCTAATGAATCCCGAATAGGATGAAACATGAGTTATGGACTCTAATACAAACCACGTCTCACCTATTTTATAAAAACTTATGTTATTATGATTTTATCGAGGTAACCCACCATAGATTCATATATCTCAACTAAGACTGATCTAAATTCAGTCAAAATATCAACAACGGAATAATCCAAATCATTATCAATTTAGGTAAATATTTAGCATCATCATATATTACAATCATTGAATGACTTTAACTGGCGAACAAGTGAACGAATGCTGTAGATATGATGCAACCTAGTTTGGAACATCTCAGAAGTTATGAATTAGAAGGAACTTAAAACATAATTCCCTTCCTTGTTACAGTTTCAGGAACTTTCACTACATATGACGTATGAATACTCGAACACAACTGGTCGAGTGAGAGCTTATGGCGAACTGTCATCAGAATTGATTATCTCAAGTGGTGTTCGTCAAGTCTGTCCACTCTTTCCATTCTTGTTTAACTTTGTCGTTGATGTGCTTTTAGAGATAACACTTTCCTCATCTAAATTCCCAGGGGTTGAACTTCTACCAGGAGACTCACTTGTTGACTTGGAATATGCCGATGACATAGTTCTATTTGGTGAAGACGCTGACAAAATGCAGAGTCATCTGACCACTCTAAACAACAGTACAAGCATGTTCGGAATGCGATTCTCCCCCTCGAAAAGCAAAATGTTGCCTCAGGATTCAGTTGCATCGACACCCGAACTAATGATAGGGAGTGAAGTAGTTGAGCGAGTCAACTGCTTCACTTATCTTGAGAGTCTCATCAGCCCTTGTGGTCTGGTGTGTGAAGAAATCTCAGCACGGATACAGAAGACTCGACTAGCTTTTGCCAACTTGCGTCATTTATGACGCAGGCGAGATATCCGTCTATCAAACAAAAAACGGGTTTACGGCGCAGCAGTTCGTCCCGTCCTACTTTATGGCAGTGAAACATGACCGGTAGGAGTAGAGGACATTCGTAGGTTACTAGTATTTGATCATAGGTGTCTTCGAAACATTGCTCGTTTATTCTGGGACCATCGAGTAAGCAACGCAGTTGTTAGGAAACGGGTACTAGGTAAGGATGATAAATCGAAATCTTTTGCAATGGCGCGAGTGCATCCACTCTTTGTGTTCTCCTAAATTCTAATCTTCTGAATTCTTCATGTCCATTATTTTCTTTCCAAATTTATTTCACTGTTTTATACTCCGTGAATAACATCTTCAAGCCCTAATGTTTCAGATTACTGCTCATACTCTTACTACCTCTACCACTACGGAGTTTGGGTCGACAACTGCATCTCTCTGCTAATGTGGTGTGGCAACTCGAACTGATGTACGTGCGTACGAAGTTCTACGTTGTTACTAACTCACTAACTGAATGATCATGATTCACGTCGATAAAGTAGGACAGAGCAAACTGATGCTCAATAAACTCGCTTTTTGGTTGGGAGACGAATATCTCAACTATGCCACGAGTTGTCAAAAACCATTCGAGTTTAGTGGCCCGGAATCTGACTCTAGTTAGAGCGGACAAGTGATCAGTATTGAATGATTGCTGTCGAAATATACATCCTGAATATTCTCGCGTTAGTGAATAACGGAATTAAATAATTCAAATATGAGAATGGATTTTGAATACGTATATTTTGTACAATCGATGATAGGAAAGCGAAGTAAAACAAAATGACGTGCAATAGACAAGGCGAGGGAGCTAACTCGATTTAATCAAGCGTAATCAATATTTATAGTCACACAAATATAAGCTACAGACATGTCAGAAGAGGGTTTTGTGGAGATTTCAGTAGTTTAACTGTTGAGATCATGAGTCAACTGAAGCTAGACCATGTGATGAGTAGGTTAAGATACAGACACACGCTCATATAAAGTTCCGAGTTGAGTGTCACCTAGACTGGTGGCCACATTGCCACATAATCGATAGCATTCGATCTGCACTAATAAGGACTAGACAAGCATGACATTGATCACCACCCAGTGATCAATCAATTGTGATCTCCGAAGTGTTTCTGAAGCCCAGCTGAACTGGTCCCTTAAGTTTTCTGCTCATCACTTCAACCTCCTGGGTTAAGAGTAAACCCGTCTCGTCTTTATCCGAGATAGTTTCACTAACAGACGGATTTTCAGTAACCGTTTCCTTGATAAGTCTAAACGGTTTTCTACTGTTACCTATCGCTGCTACCTTTTCCATCTCTCCTGATTTTGCTACTACCACTAACGATCATTACGTAAGCTTATTACCACCATACTTTGAAGCTTCCTCAGCTCCTTAGAACAAGACGGGACGAGTTCACGAGCACCTATCAGTGCTGTAGACGCCCCTGACATCCACTGATTTTTCCTAATTTTTCAATTTAAGCTACTAGTAGATATCGCTACTGTATTCACAGCTCTTTGGATTTCATGTCAAGCTACCTTGGAGTTGTTATCATTTTCCCGGTTGATTGTTCCTGAAATATAGCCTTGATTTTTCCATCATTACATTGAACTCGATTGAGTTTTCTTGTTGTGGCTTTTCTACATTCATTAATACACAGACAAATACTTGCTCGAACTAGAGCATGATTCAAGTCTAAATATGTTGTCCACATTAAGCCTCAGTCTAAAGCCGAGCCCCCTCCCTCAACGATAGTTAATAGCTATGTGATCTATTTGAGTCCATCGATGGGTCCATTATGAAGGTCATCACGTCAGATGATTTTTCTCCTTACGTTCGAAGTTGGTTTTCACCAGAGACAGAAGGTTATCTGAGCATAGTTGTAACAGACGCTCTCTATTATATGTTCGGTGAGCTGCAACACTTTAAGGTCCGCCTAAGTGCCATTCGGTTTAGTTTAGTTCACCTACTTGAGCATGGAATCACCTGCTACTACTTCATATTTAACTTCATCCGAGCTGAAATCAGTGAAGGCGTAAACAGAGACAACAAAAAGGCAACCGCATGTGTCCCTATCTTTAGTCGGACAGCGCATAAACGACTGTCTATCAGAGTCCATTCTAATAGAACCCGCTGTGCTTTTGAACTTAATGCCATACCTACAGGCGCGAGGCCGCTTGAAGTAGCAGTAGGGTCTCTAGATACTCAAAGGGTAATACGTCCCGATTATTTATAGTGACAATGTAAGGTCAAACAAATGACTGTACTTGGATTCTCTATGTGCGTTCCGGAGACGCAGTATTCATAGATGACGCATGACCCCATTGTCCCAGCTAAATAAGTCTGTTATCCTGTCAGACAAAAAATTCGAACGTTAAAAGCTTCAACATGCAGTTTAGACTGTAGTTTCAATAGACCAAGAATAACATTTTGTGAAACCAAATTATAGCATTGGTGGCAAGTGGCGATAAAGACATATATGAGAAGAGTTAGTCGTGCGGACGGAAGAATTCTTAAGATGTGAAGGTGGTATTTGATTGTCAACAAGATGATCTCGGGTGCTGTTAGAGGTATGAGGGCGTTTGTCACTTCTCAGTTGCCCATGTTAATCAATCACCTTGATAACCGTTAGCATATAAATCCCAACACTGTTCGAATTCAGCAGGCAACAAGAAACGGCGACTACAGTTTATTAGCGAATAGCACAGATAACAAAGTTATCAACACATCGAGCGAATTTGGAGCAAAGAGGCTAATATATGTGTGTGACTGAATATAGAGGCGATTTTATCTTCAGATCGTTTAAGGCGCAGCTAGGCAAGGCAACAACTAATAAAAGAATTTGACTTTATATATACATGGGAAAGAGAATGACTTATCGAGCGATATTTAAGCGATTAACGTTTAAGCTAGAGAGATATGCACACAGACTGTCATGTGAGCAAGCGTACAGGTTTATACAAACATGACTGTGATCATAATAGTACAAAGAAATATGCGAATTTTTACTGTTAGAATAACACTGTCTGTTAAATAAGTTAATAAAAAAGCTTAACAAAATTTAACCATAATCGAAATTAATTGTAGGAGAATTGCTATGCCCACACCATGAATGGATATTTATTCTTGAGAGACCTAAAAATGACGAATCGTTGGTGGTCTTAACGACCTTAGGAAATTACCACAGAGCCTAAGGGACAACTTTTTGAGGTCGATCGCATACGGCCTTTTTATGGGAAGTTTTGATGTGTTAGTTTTGCAATTCAAAAGACCTTGCCACCAGACACAGAAATCCACGAGGTAAAGTGAGGTGCAACATTTTTAGAGTCGACCTTCTATGGTCCTTTCCTTCTGTCATGAGAAAGCAGCATAACTTCAGATGTCGGTTGTCCTAGGGAAACACCCTACTGCTGTCACACCTCTCTACAATCAGCAACAGGACTCTGCTCTCGAAACATGAGTTTGTCTCACTTGATCTTACCACTCTCTAACTGACCTGCCTGGTATATAAGAATCCCTAGATAAATATTTTTATGACCAAAGTATTCGAAATATATAGCTCAAATATATGATATTCTTATAGACCAACTTTGTGTTCTCATCACATGATTGCAATTTGTAAATGGTAATAATCATCTTAAGTCTTAACAAAAAAATAAGCTGACTTCTTTCATTCAAATAATGTTTCATACTCAATAAATCCAATTTTCTCCCAGTACATTTTGTAGTTGCAGGTTAATTCTGAATAATTCTTATTAAATTTTCTGATAGTGACAAATCATGGAACTGAGAACGTGAGTTATATCTTGTTTACTGCAATAGCTTAGGGCATTATACCCTATTAATATATAACATAATGATATCGACAATTAGAGAACAATGGATTATCGATTGGACCAATGACGCATAAAAACTGTACGAGCAGTCTACAGTCCTTATCCGGTCCTGCTTCCCGCCTAGCCCTGCATCTTAGAGTCCAGAACACTAACACCAGCCTCTGTAATATGAATCATTTATTTCAAACATACTGGGTTTATATACAAACCAAACAGATCACATCTTACTATAAAATAGGAAATAACATTCACATAAAATTTAGCCAAATGTGACTGTGAATGTAGAAGACTGTAATTAATAGACTGGGTAGAACTCAAGAACAATAAATCATACAACAACAGTCTATGAGTCAAAATAAAGCGTATAAAAAGAGGAACATGAATATTTAAAGTCTAGTCACTCAAAAAGTATACAACAAAGACATATATATAATATTAGTCTATGAATGGATCCCAATAGTTATCATTCAATATTCTCGTCAAGAGATAGCAATTACAATTTGTTAGAAGTGAGTATTCACAGTTCGAACTCGAGCAAAGTAAAACATTGATTTAAACACCAGTACAATATCTACCACGGTAGTGAGTCACGATAACCACGAAGAAGTCTAAAATCTAATATCATGTCTTATTAAACTAACAATATATGATAAACAAAGAATAAAACAAATGATCTTTATTAGTGAAAAATAATCATTTATAATATCAGAAGGGGTTTTATGGATATTATAGTAATTTTAATAGTTAAGATCATGAGCCAATTAAAGCTAGATCTCCATGAAAAACCACGAAAGCACTGGACGGCCATTTCGCGCCACTGTGGGATTCCTCAACGGTGAGCACCCACGATCCCGCCTCACGAAATTCAAACACAAAACCTATCAGTCTCACACAACCGCTTAACCATTAGACTACTGAGCTGGCCAGCATCCAACAATATCTTTTAAGGTTCCTACCTCATTAAGTATTCAAAATAAAATATTTTGTGTTGAAACATTAATAATAATAAAAGTAATAGTAATAATAGTAATGATCGTAATGATAATAATAGTAATGGTAATAGTAATGGTAAGGATAATAATAATTCATAATTGTAGACTGTAGAAAAATAAGAAAAACCGTCTGATTATTCAAGAAGAACAAAATGATTTATGTCTATATCCTGATCGTATTGATTAATGCTTCTGAATAATTCAATAAATTTTGGTTCATATCAAATAGATGATCAGCTAAATAGTCTATACTCAACTAATATCGATCCTTATTCAGTATTATATATAATAACAATAATAATAAGATCTGATTTTGAAACAGTCTGTTGCTAGTTATGGTAAAAAATAAAAATAACGAAAATTTGTGAAATGGTTAAATTTGATAAATTTCCATCAACAAGTTCGTTGATAATATCTTTTAGGGATAAGTGAGATAATACTGTGAACCCTAAGCTAAATTATAGATCATGCTAAAATTGAGGCTAGACCACACCATGGAAAACCTGGAAGTACTAGACGGTCGTTTCTTCCTAGTGTGTGATTCCTCGGCAGTGCGCGTTCACGATCCCGCCTCGCGAGATTCGAACCCAAGACCTATCAGTCTCGCGCGTCAGTGCTCAACCATTAAACCACTGAGCTGGCCGGCGTCTAACGATGTCAATGTCTAACTTTAACTAATCCAAGAATTCACTTTTTGTTGTTGAAATTATGCCCTAGCATTTCACACTCAAATGATGCATGATAATAATAATAATCTTCATTTAGTAAGCAACAAAACACACTAATCTCAGAATAATATGTTACACTTAACTCGATTAATATACACATTAAGATTTTAATGTAGAATCATTTAAGCACATTAAATGTCCATTTAATGGTACTACTACTACTACTACTACTACTACTACTACTACTACTACTACTACTACTACTACTACTACTACTACTACTACTACTACTACTACTACTACTACTACTACTACTACTACTACTACTACTACTACTAATACTACTACTACTACTACTACTACTACTACTACTAGTAGTAGTAGTAGTAGTAGTAGTAGTAGTAGTAGTAGTAGTCATCGTAAAAGACTGTCAATTAGTTTAAAAAAGAAAAAAATGTCGACTGTTGATATGAAATATTCCCCCATGAAATCTGTCATTCCGACAAATGTTAAGTGTAACAAAGTATCTATCTTACATGTCATATTGAAATATATCAACAATATAACATAACAAAATTCACATTTCAACTAGACAAAAAAATAGTATATAATGTACAATGTAAAGTTCATTGGGTAAACGAATGTCATCTCGTTGATATACCTTTATGCATCATTAGAAGATCGTTTTCATCCGTTTACTAATTAATATTTTCACTTATGTGAAAAATCTGTATATATCAGTCGTTCTCCTCTCTCTCTCTCTCTCTCACACACACACATTTTCTCTTCAAATGAACACAAAGAAAAACGAAACAATCTTTTCATTTTATTCCTATACCATTCTGTATAATTTACATCATCACTTAAAGCATAAATAGTCACTTTCAACTATATACATATATACAAAGTAAATCTCTCATTAGAAAAGAAGTTAGAACATAATTTTTGTTCGCTTATTCATTGGAATTAATTCACGAAACAGTTGATCAAACAATTGAACATTGAAGAAGAAGAAGAAGAAGAAGAAAAGGTAAAAAGAAATGAAGAAAATGCATAAAATAAAAGAATTTTTTTAAACCCCCATGGGGTGTTTACAAATTGTCTTTCGTTTTTGTAAATTACTTTGTTTAATTTTATCTCTTTCAATTTCTTTCTGTTCTAAGCATTGTAACATGTTCTCGTGTTTCTAATTTGTTTCTATTATGTTCCTTTTGTAAATTTAATCTTAGAATTTTCACATATTCAAAGCATTCTTTACATGCATATCAATTTGTACATGGATACATATATATATATATACATAAGTGGATAAGGGTGTAAGTATGTATGTGTTCTGAAGATCTGTCATGCATAGAAATTATAAAGGAACTTAATAACAATACTAATCATAATAAGTATAATCTTTTTATTTTGAATTCTACAATCCATATTCATTTATTTCATTCCATGTCTACTTTCATTTTCCCCAGTAGGTCATTACGATTAAATCAGCAAAAAACAAAAAAAAAGATACAACAAAATTCCGAATAGCATCATTCAACATTCCCCACCCCTATACACAGACACACACACACACACACACACAAAGAGCTTCAACACCAGCATCATCAGTTTATTCTCTTCTTTCATCATTCTTACTTTTTTACGTGACTTATTCCACTTTTCTTTATTGTCGTTTCATTATAGCATAAAATAGAAAATCTACAAATGGATCATTTAAAAATATAAAAGAACTTTGACATATACATGTCTTCAAACGAGTTATTCAGTCATTCAGTCATTCAGTTAGTTAGTTAGTTAATACAGCATCAAGTCTAAAATTCCATCAGATATTTCTTCTTCTACAGTGAAAGAATCAGTAAACGTTAGACTAAATCTATACAAATTGTATGTTGAACACACACACACACACACAGAGAGAGAGAGGTACACTAGGGTGTGTGTGTGTGTGTGATATGAGTGTTTTCTTAAAAGATGCCAAAAAGAATGCTAAATTATAATTTTAAAAAAAGAGAAAAGAAATAGACAGCTGACATTATATCTAAGTAATTTAACAAATTTTGACATGTTCTCTTATTAATTCACTGTTTAAAATGTTATTTCTTTGACAGTTACCTAATGTGACTAGAAAAATATGTCAATATTCTTTTTTAGATTTCTTTCTTGGATTTTTCTTTATCTAATTGATGATGTGTATTCCCGTTTCTTTTTCTCTCTTTTTTGTTTTTTTGTTTTTGTTTAAGGTGTAAATTCACCATAAGTTTTATGTTATTTTAGGGGGACAAATATAGAAATCTTAATGAATTATACATAATAACTACCGATATGTGTAGTTTTCATATAAACTGACGAGTATTGTACACGTCTAAGTACTTCAAATAATTGAATAGATTAAATGAATGAATAGATGGATAAAATGATAAATAGTAATATAACTAATCAGGATTCAAACTGAGCCCAAATGAAGGAAGAAGAAGGAGAAGGAGAAGAAGGGAAAAAAAATACAATCATTTATTTCTAGTCAATCAAATATAGTTTCAGTAAATCATTCTATTAAAATTTAACGACTAACTTGAATAAACTAATTGTTTGGTTTTTGTTATAACTTATGAACCTGTGTGCCATACAGTATTTCTCATTACATAAACCCGGAAAATTTAAAATCCGGATCTTCAAAAAGGGGAGGTGTGATATTCCGATAAGAATAATGGATGGTAATTTTTTGGGATCCATTCATGGACTAATATTATATATATGCTTTTGTTGTATATTTTTTCAGTGACTAGACTTTAAATATTCATGTTCCTCTTTTTATACGCTTTATTTTGACTCATAGACTGTTGTTGTATGATTTATTGCTCTTGAGTTCTACCCAGTCTATTAATTACAGTCTTCTACATTCACAGTCACATTTGGCTAAATTTTATGTGAATGTTATTTCCTATTTTATAGTAAGATGTGATCTGTTTGGTTTGTATATAAACCCAGTATGTTTGAAATACATGATTCATATGACGATAGCTGAGATTGGTATTCTGGAGTTAACTGGCTGGACTAGACAGAACGCGAGACCAATCAGGACTTTAGGCTGCTCTCACGTGTTTTATGCGTCACTGGTTCGATCGATAATTCGCTGATCTCTGATTGGCGGTATCGTTGCGTTATACAATAACAGGGCACACAAATCCACAAGTTATAACAGTTTTCTTGAAAAATAAACTTAGATGATTTTTTTATCAGAAGAGGTTTTTTAGTCATTCTAATAATTGAATTCACAAATCAATTGAAGTTAGACTATCATGTTAAACCTGAAAGCATTGGATGACTGTTTCGTCCTAATATAGAACTACTCAGCAGTACGCATTCATGAAACCACCTCTGTGAGATTCGAACCCAGGACCTAACAGTCTATAAAATGGTATTTATTTTCTTGTGAGATATTTACTCAATTTCCATGATAAGGAAGAAAAATAAATAAGAACTTTCTTCTAAATTTGACCGAATAGTTTTACAGTATTTGGGCGCCGGGTTAATATAAGACATTAAAGAGGAAGAATGTTATATTTGTAAAATCTCAGTGAAAGAATTTGAAGTGAATTCAACATTTTGCCTGACAATCTGGTCCAAGCTTTTTCAAGGAAATAAACAATAATATCTTTAATCCAAAGTTACCTCTAGTACTTAACACTTTAAATGATTATTTAATTCATGTTTTGATCATTGATATGCCAGTAGTACACTTGAATCTTTTTGTTGTGGAATTTTCAGTTTACATTTACAATTTTATCCGCTGATATACTTGAAAATACTTTTTTAATGAGGTTGAATATTATACATCATTTGATTGTTATTCAAGATTAGACATTCACAGGAGAACTACAAAGATGAACTTGAAAATAAGTTCAAATGATGGGTAGTTATTATTTTTATGATCATTATTACTGATATTACTATTATTAGCAGTAGTAGTAGTAGTAATAGTAATAGTAGTTAGATGGTGGCTGGAGGTAGTCAACAGAAAACCCTGGACCCGGGTTCCGTGCTACTTGGCACTTGTCAGCAAGGTGTACCTGTAATCTTGAGGGAAGTGATGTCCCCTGACGGATCCGATCCCGTGTCACCCAGCTTCACAGTCAGAGACGTTACCACTGTGCTATTTGGGCCGCGACCGATCTCCTGTAGGACTGAAATGTAATCACAATTGATGGATCACTGGGTGGTGATTAATGTCATGTGTGTCAAATCCTTATTCAATGCAGATCGAATCCTGTCGACTACCTCCAACAACCATCTAATCTCAATATATAGTGCACGCAGTGTTGAGTCACCTAAACTGGTGGCCACATTGCAACATGGTCGATAGCATTCGATCTACATTAAATAAGGACTTGACACACATGACATTGATCACCACCCAGTGATCAATCAATTGGAAATAATAGTAGTAGACAAGTTTAGTGAATAAAAGTTAAATAAAGTTAAATGGTTACTAGAATTATCGGAACAAAAAACGATTACTGTACAAGTATTTAAGATTAAATCTTATGAGAAAACTCTGATTAACCAATATCATTTGGAAATAAGAAATCATCATTTAGCCAATTGCTTCATTCTAGTTTAGTGGACAATATTTAAAAGAATGATTAATGACCTTGAAATTTGATTTTGGCATCGTATCATGATTTATTTCCTATTAAAGTAAATAATGAAACTGTCATTACATAATAAATTTATTCATCCTTAAGAACTCATATTTCGGGGATTAAATCGGTTATTTAAATGATATAGCGATATGAACTATAATTAAATATTTAAAAATCCATGAATACATTTTCGTTTATAAACAACAGTATTTTAAATGGCTTTCAATGTTATTTTTTTCACATGTTATATTCAATTTTAGAAAGCTAACTATCTGAGTGGTATAGTATAAAACAAATCCATTTGATGCAAAGATAGATAATGGCTAGTAGTGGAATCCAGGACACGCGCTTCGTTCTATTTGGGACTCATCAGCTGGATATATCTTCATCTCAGAGTTGATGTTCACTATGTTACTCGTACTCATTACCGTTCATTCATTTTGTATCGCTTGTTTGAATCTTTCCATTGATGTTTAGGACTTCACCTCATTTTACAATCCAATGACTATCAGGACTCATTAGCTAAGTTGATAACGTGATGGTGTTTGAAGCGAACGCTTCTGGGTTCGGGTCTTGGAGTAGACATCAACACGGATTTAGGTACAACCAATTGACGATTCGCAAATGTTCTAGATTCCACTACTAGCCAACATCCATCTTTGCTTATAGTGCTTGTGACTTAAGGCAATATCGAGGCACTCCGCAAAGACTGCATATATGCCAATAAGCGACTAATTAATTTTAGTCCTAAACATCAATGAGAAGATTCAAACAAACAATACAAAATGGATTTAAATCCATTAGATCACCTGTTTTGGTTATTCTTTTGTCGTTCATTAATTCTGAGAGTTTAACTAAAGTTTTCTCAATAAGTTTCTAGACTATAATACAAAAAGGCTATGATTAGAATGGTATTAGATATTGAAAATATCTAATTCGTTTAAAAGATCAACCGTTTTTTAATTTATTTTTTTTACTGAAACTGACTAGCTAAATTCTTTGGTGTTAATTAATTGGATATGGTCAGTAGAAAGCCCTACTTAACCTAGAAATTTCGGTACTTTCTATGTGTTTAAAAAGATATCTGAATATTTCTTAATTGATTGAAATAACTCGTAGTTTTCGAACCATTATAATCATGTTTCACAGTTTGGGACATCATTACACAGTTATTTAGTCCGTGATTAACCGACTATACCACTGAGTTGTTTACAAGCAAATTGATCATTTAACAGTAAATAGTTATACTGTTCAGCTATAACAGTTTAAATACCAATTTTTCGTTTACTTCCCAATTGATTGATCACTGGGTGATGATCAATGTCATGTGTGTCAGGTACTTCTTGGTACAGATCGAATCCTATCGACCAATTTGCAATGTAGCCAGTAGTCTAGGTGACTCGACATTGTGTGCACTATGTTAGTATGAGATGGTGGTTGGAGGTAGCCGACAAGAAACCCTGAACCTAGGTTTCGTGCTATTTTGGTCAATAGGATTCGATCTACACTAAGGACCTGACACACATACCATTGATCACCACCCAGTGATCAATCAGTCGTGAATACATCTCAGTCCTGAAGGAGGAAAATCGAGGCCAGGATAGCCTAGTGGTAACGTTTTCCTGTTGACTACCTCCAACCACCATCTTTTCGTTTACTTTCCTACCTTGAAAAATATTGTTTTTCATCTGTTGAATACTAATCCAAATGAAGCTTACTGATGTCAGTTGTTTTCAGAATAATTTATATCATTAACTATTCAAAAAATATGATACTTAGCTCTTAAATCATGATTCAGTAAGGGAGATAAGCTTATGATCTTCATTTTTCACTGTAAGTATATTGTCTTTCGACCAGTAATGAATTGCAATTCAATGGTCCACGACCTTAATATCAGTCAACTAGTGATAAGAAGTTACGATTATCAAGAAAATTCTCACTGATAAAATGGATATATATCGAATGTTTACTTCTTTCGCAATAAATTATACATAACACATTAAACAATGAGTTTTCATTTTGTTTGTTCGTTACGCCTGTTACTCCTTGTGAAGGAGCATAGGTCGTCCACCAGTAATCTCCATCCGACTCTGTCCTGAGAAACTTTTTCCAGCTCTTCCCATTTGTTATTCATCCTTTTCGTATCTGCTTCCGTTTCCCGACGTAATGTATTCCTCTTCCCCTCAGGACTCCAAGTTAGGGCTTGCCTCGAGATGTAGTTTGGTGATTTCCTCAATGTCCTCAATGCCCCATCCACTTCCAACGTCTCTCCCCAATTTCCTCTTCAGTTTGGGGCTGGTTTTTTCTCTCCCACAGAAGGCTGTTATTGATATTATCTGGCCAACGGATATTGAGTATCTTGCGTAGACAACTATTTATAAATACTTGCACCTTCTTCATCATGGTTGTGGTAGTTCTCCACGTTTCATCTCCGTACAGTAGAACTGTCTTGACGTTCCTATAGAAGATCCTCACTTTGATATAGGTTGACAGACAGTTGTTTTGAGTTCCATATGTTCTTCAATTGTAGGAACGAGGCCCTTGCTTTGGTAATCCTCGCCTTTACTTCTGCATCTGATCCTCCTTGCTCATCGATGATGCTTCCCAGGTGTGTGAAAGACTCCACATTTTCCAGAGTTTCTCCATCAAGTGTGATTGGGTTGGTGTTTTCCGTATTGTATTTGAGGATCTTGCTTTTTCCTTTGTTTTTATTTTAGTTTCCCTTATTCATGATAAACTCTTAAAGAGATCAGTTTGTCGATGATTCAATGAATTATAGGGGAGTTGTCAAAGCAGGAATACTAAAATAGAAAATGACTTTCATATATCATTTCCTTCTTATCGTTGTTTTATAACTTCACTTCACTGACTCATTTGGATTTCGTTATCAGGATTTTGTAGATGATAAATTATGTGAACAACGTTTTAGGATAAATTAGCCCTTTAGTGTGAATATATATTTAAACTCAAATAAATGGGGTTTATAGCAGCTCACGTACGTTTGAGTTTGTTCATATTTAATTTGCTTAAGACCATTTGTTAACTTATTTAACGGACAGAGTCATTCGTACAATAACAACTTATCCATACCATTGTATCTTCATTATTGTTGCGTTTGTATGAACATGTATACTTGAGCGTTGCTTACCGCCTACGTACATATTCACTCTTGTAACTACAGTGTTAGTCGCTTAATTGATTCGATGATTTCTTCATTTCACTATGTATATATATATATATGTACATTTTAATTCTATTCATTGGACTCGCTCGCATGCTTTTCGTCACTAACCTTTCATTCTTGCTTAGTGTACCTGTGGTTTTGGTGACTTGTTCGTGGTGCAAAGGATAAACGTGATCAATGCTTCTTATTCGTCTTCTGATTTATACACCTTTTGGCGTTATCTAATAACGGTTATCAGAACGAGCAGTATACGAAGTTTAAGAATAATATAAAATACCGACCATAATAGGTTACATGGAAATATGATTACAATATTAAAACCGGAAACCTAATCATAGACTTTGGAAAACCAATCAAGTTTCGAAAATTACTAGGCTTTGAAAGGTTAGATAAAAGTGGCGTTAAAATCACAAGTTTATTTTAGTATTCTCATTGCTTCATTCTCTTACTACAGATACACCACATTAGTTGAAATGTCATTCTAAAAATTTACGAGTACTAAGTGACTATTTCATTCTACTTTCCAACTTTTTTTGGAGGAATACACCTATGACAACGTAGTAAATCAATGTTAACATCTTTAAATCATGTGGAATAAACATTAACTATCAACTAATGAACTCAAAAATTCACTCATTCCCGTTTCTCACTTGATTTAGTATGGGAAGTAACTTAACAATCATCCAATACTATTAATGGATAGTTGCTTGACTCTTTACATGATGATTAGAGAAGTGATTCGAAGGTTCAACCAAATAGAGTAATTAGTTATTCTTAACCATAATTAATTAGTAACTTGTTTGTTTTTTACTATAGAATAGGGATTGTGGAGATATTTTTGAATTATGTAATTTTATATCAGTGACTGAATTTAGTTAGACAACCAACGAAAATCAGAAAGAAAAAAACAGCTGTTTAAATCCTAACAGTTATGCAAACGATAAATATCCAGCAAGTGGCATAAACATTGTTATTTTATGTTCCTGATGGAGTCATGAATGTACACTTCTAAGAAATTTTTTACTAAGTTAAAATAGTTACCTAATATTTTCTGCTCTCCAACAGTTGTCTAACTAAGGTTAAGATAATGTGTTTAAACCAATATCGAGTATTCAATGCAGGGCAAAAGGAAACTAAAATTTCTTTAGACCATTTTTAGTGTATCGGTTAGAAACCAGTTTAGTATTGAATTTCAATCTTAACTTTACAACTTAAAAGAATACAAAAACTCTTATTATATAACATTTCCTAAACTAGAAAGATGTTCATCTCAAGTTCCCTTCTGGTTCGTGATAAACATAAGATGGTGGCCTAGCTTACATTGCTCATGAATTTAACTATTAAAATTACTACAATCTCCATAAACACCCATTCTGATTATAATCATCATGTACGCACTAGTGACTGGCTTCAAGATTATTTTCTGGATTTCTAGTGAGAAGCCATGACCAATGGAGTCCAGTCTGTGTCGTGTAAAGAGAGGTACCTATCTCAATCAATGGATGAATGGTTGCGCAAGATCATGAATCGATTGAAATTAGATATTAACACTGTTGGATGCCGGTTTATTGATTAAGAGGTTAAGCGTTTGCGTGCGAGACCGAAGTTCTTGGGTTCGAGTCCCTTTGGTGCGGGATCGTGGACACGAACTGGTGAGAAGTCCCATACCAGGAAGAAACAGTCTTCCAATACTTCCAGGTTTCCAATGGTGGTCTAGCTTACATTGACTCATTAATTCAATCATTATACTTACTACAATCTCTACAAATCCCCATTCTGGTCATAAAAATAAGAAACTTAATTCAAATTAATTTCTACTTTAGATACATCATAAAATTCAATATATTTTTTTGTATAGAGAAATTTGGAACGTAACTTTAAATTTCTTTGTCTCAGTCATTTTCTTTTATTCATTGTGTTGTCGAAATGTCTTTTTTACTATTCAATGACCATTTTCGCCTTATCTATTTGTCTGATGAAACCTGATAAACCGTAAAAACTTGACAGTGAAATAAGACTCACTCTATTATTTTACATGTGATTGATTGTTCGGGTGATCTTGAATAAATCAATACAGAATTGTAATCATTAACTATTTTCAGAAGAAGGTTTTGTGGATATTATAGTAATTTTTAATGGTTGAGATCACGAGTCAATCGAAGCTAGACCACCATGAAAAACCTGGGAGCACTGGACGGCCGTTTCGTCTTAGTATGGGACTCATCAGCAGTGAGCATCCACGATCCCACCTCGTGAAATTCGAACCCAGGACCTATTGGTCTGGCGCGCGATCGCTTAATACCACCACTGAGCAGATATCCAACGGTGTTAACGTCTAACTTCAACTAATACACAAAAGTGAGCCACACATCCACCATTATTTTCAGTGAGTTACTATCTCACAACAGACCTGGTTGAACTCAACTGACTAGTGCTTATCACTAGAACTCCGGGAAATACCTCTTGAAGCCAGTTACTAGTGAGCATAAGTTGATTAATATCAGAAGGGGTTTTTGTGGATATTATGGTAATTTTTAATAGTTGAGATGACGAGTCAATCGAAACTAGACCAGCATGGAATTATAATTATAATCTACAGTTAATGATTAAGGTAAAAAAAATTAGATATAGGGTTTTCATCACGAACTGACATCAGCTATAATGCCAAAACTCTATTCATCCAAACGGATGAATGAATTTCGCACCAAAATCCAAGATCTGTTATCTTAAATGTGATTAGTCTGTCCATAAATTATAGTCTCTCCAGGAAAACAAACAATTGTTTCTTTTGGATGAATAAACCTAGTTTGGGGCACTTGATATCAACATGGTTATTTAATAATCTCTTTGTAAGGATTCATGATGTCTATCTATTGTCTTATCCCGTGCAAAAGGGATGTTTAGAAATTTCTCTACTGAACGTCTTCATTCTTCATAAACGAAGACCTCTTAGAATGTGTTTAAGAAATCTAAGATAATGATATCTTCCTTCTCTATCACAATATAAATGATATGGCAAGTACACGTAAATTTATCTAAACATGTAGAGGTAATATATAAGTCAGACATTTGAACCATTAAATGATTTTTATTACAATGGTTAAGATCACTAGTCAATTAAAGCTAGACCATCAAAGAAAACTTGGAAGCACTGATTTATCATAAAAGGAAGACTTTGAGACCTCCCCATTGACAAAGACTACACCCCCGAGCACACCCAATTAGGGTTCATCGCGAGTTTCAACCCCCCCCCCTCGAGGTGCAATGGTAAGCCTTCACCCCGAGATCAAATCATTCCTGATCACCTTGAACCCGGTACCAGGTGGTCTAGCCTTAATCTCCACAAAACCCTCTCTTCTAATAATTAATAATTATTCAGTACTATCAATTCTATTACAATGAAAAAATTGTCAGTAATTATTTTAATAGTCAATAAGAGTCATCTGTATTTAATAATTACAGTTTTCTACCAGTTCGATCATTATCACTTTTTCCATTCATCATATGTATGATGTATACACTTTATCCTTTACCCAAAGATAAACAATCAATAAACGTTGTTAATAGTTTCAATGTTTCCATTTAGGTTTTCCACTATTTCTAACACTTCAATAATTTGTAAACCTTTTTATAATAGCTCATAAGCACGTATAATTCACATTCATAATTATTCAATTCAAATGAATTGAACATGAATAAGGTAACTGAAATCTTTGCACAGTTAGAAAACAAGTAACCTAAAAAAAATTGATAAAGTCACTATGAAACAATTTCATCTAATAAATAGTTAGGTAAACTGTTTTGAAAACTATATCTATCCTCAAATTCACTTGGTTTTGGTTTACTTGAATCTTCCTGGTGATGTTTAGGAGTAAACACCAACTCTGAGATGTAGGTATATCCAGAGTGTACTGTATTCTACTGTTAACCCCCATCCATCTTTGTTTATACCTATCTTTGTTTACTATTTTCCTTTCAAAAAAATATCAGTTACTGTTGAAGACAATAAAATGGTGAATATGATAAGATGGATAGTGGCTAGTTGTTGAATTCAGGACGCGTGTTTCGTTCTATTCGGGACTCATCAGCTGGATGTACCTGCATCTTAAAGTTGATGTTCACTCTAACACTGGGATTCAGTACCATTCAATTGCAGTGCTAAACATCAATGAGAAGAATTAAATAAACAATACTAAGTGAATCTAACATGGTGAATAATTAGGCATTTTTTTCTATTTTCGCATTAAAATGATTCAAGTTTTCACTAAAATATTTATCATCCATAAATTATTTTTTTAATACAAATTGAAGGAACAACATTTTTTTGTTAATAGTAGTACTGGTGTTAATGTCTAACTTTAAACAATCCATAAAATTGCGCCACCGTCTACCATCACGGATGCGCACTGCTGAGGAGTCCCACAATGAGACGAAACGGTTATCTACTGCTTCCAGGTTTTCCATGGTGTTCTAGCTTCAACTGACTCATGATTTCAACTATTGGAATTACTAAAATCTCCACAAAACCTCTTCTGATAATAGTAGTACTGGTTAAGAATAAAACATATAAAACTCAGGCAGCGAATCATTTCGTGAGATTATCGACTACTGGTCCAAGTCACGTTAGAATTTTTAAGATACCTTAAACTATAAGACGATCTCAACTGATATGAATAGAAATCGACTGATTTATCATAAATGAATTCACTATTTATATTCTGTTAGATCTCGAGATATAACATTGTTCATGTGATTTCATTCACTAACTCCATTTCATTTTAAATATATTTTCCATGTTAAGTTTCTCACTTTCATTAATGTCAGGGTGATATGACGGGTTCAAAAGTCAATATTGCATTCTTTTTACTCCCTATGACTTTTTTTAACATTACTTCCGCTTGAATTCAATGTGATAATTACTTAGTGCAATATTTCTTTTGTTTTACCTTATGAAATTATATTCTGTATAACATATGACGCCCTGATACGATCCAGAGTGGGAGGAGTTAACTCTCCCCCTCGAAATGCTTTCACATGGCCACATATATACAGCCACTGTCAGGGCAGTCCTATTCACTGACTTTTCATGGCGGTGTCAATTACGAAATTAAGAGGACGATAAGCAAATGTCCGGCGCTTCAACCGGGTTGGTGGTGGGTAATGAGGGTCCACCTAAGGGAGTTAGAAAACCCTGGTTCCAAACAAATGATGCACATGGTCTCCAGGATCCTAAGGGAGTGAATGGCGTATGAACCAACTGTTGGTCACCGGCTACGGCGAGACTGCATCTCCTGACGTTGCTTCACTGTCTTGTGGATGAGACCTTTAGGTCAAAACCTTGGAGTGTACCCCCCCCCAAGAAAACTCCCTGCTTCGGTTTGGGCTCCCGGGCAGTATCACAGCTCTCACGCAAACAAATGAGAACGGTTACTGGCCTCTGTTTTTGTGTGGCGCATATGTATTTGGTGTCCTTGTACCAATGTTTATGTGTTCAAATAAATAAATAAATGCTTAGCATGACATGTGGCATGTGATTTTGTTGTAACTGGGTCTTTTTCATCTAGATAATTTTATTTTAATTATTAATCAAAATGGATTTACAACCAATGTATAAAAGAATGTATTTTTAACTAGGGTAGTCGTAAATCTTCATTTGTACCAGTTTTGGTGTTCTTGTTTCGCATTGTATGAATTGAAGAAGTTCCTCGTTTTATAAGCATAAATGATAAGCGATTCAGACATAACAATTAGCGATGCAGTCATAAGAATCAACCATTAGTTATAATAAATTGACGACATAACATAACGAAGAGTTTTTACCCACTTACCTTTATCTTATTTGTTTCATTTTTAACTATAATAATTTCAATGCTTAAGATCATGTGTCAACTGAAGCTAGACCAGCATGGAAAACCTGAAAGCATTAGACGGCCGTTTCATCCTAGTGTGGGACTCCTCAGCAGTGCGCACCCACGACCTCGCCCCCTGCGAGATTCAACTGACTCATGATCTTAACCTTTGAAATTACTACAATCTCCACAAAATCCATCTCATATAATAATATGATATTTATAATTTTCATCATCACATATGAGCCACATTCTAAGTTGTTGTTTTTTATGTAACTCATTAACGCTAATGAATAATCTTAATATTACGAATGGAGTATCTATCTAGTGCTCCCTGGTTTTTATTAGTTTCTCAAATGTTTTCAATTTTTGAAATCAAAACTAACCTCAATCAACAATACAAAACATACAACGTGATATACATCATACACACTTCGACAAAACTTAATATCAGTATAATGGACTCGAATAAAATCAATTTAATTCCTAGAAGAAGAAAAAAATGCATGATTTCACTCGAGATTGTTGACATGTATCAATATACATGAAATCCAATCATAAGACAAAACTTGAACTATGATTAACTCCCATTTTTCTATGGTTTGTGAATCCTGAAAGGTAAATCTAACATCTAATATTCATCCTTAGATTAAATGAATTTCCACAATTCATGGACCAATTCAAGAATATGATAGTTATTCATTTGTGATGGTGGATAAGATTTGTAACTGAGGTGAATGATTTTGATGGAGTTTTGTTCTATGAGCTGGATAGTTTGATCGTTTATCTGAATGACATCATCAGTACTTCTACCTGGAGTTTGTGCTGATGATATTGTTCAGAAGAATGATGAAAGCTCCACAATCAAACCAACTTGTTCAGAAAACAAAACTCTATCAAAGTTATTCATTTAGAGTATTATATAATGATGACATCTATGTTGAAGTTAGAGAAATATAAACCATAAAATTTTGATTTGTTTTGTGTCCGTTATATAACATTCAAAGTTATCATGTTAATTTAATGTATGGCTTGTAAATACTAAATGTAAACAACCTTGATGAAATATCTAATCAATAATCTATAATTATCATTAACTCTTTAGTTTTTAATATCAGATGGGTTTTGTGGAGATTGTAGTAATTTCAATGGTTAAGATCATGAATCAGTTGAAGTTAGACTATCATGGAAAACCTGGAAGCAGTGGATGGCCGTTTCGTCTTATTGTGGAACTCCTCAGCAGTGTTATCAATGCATAAAGGAAACTATTTTTAAATTATGTACATTACTACAAACTGAACTCAATAAACAAAACCTTTATAGATTAAAGTTAAATAAACTGATTTATAATGCTTAAATTGTATACAGGAACTTGATTAGTACTGTCATAGGATTGAAACATGACCTTTTTTAGATAGGTATTTAATCGTAGATCTCTTCAAAGTACTAATCATATACAATGTTGTTGAGTTAGTAATAGTAAAATTAACAACAAGGTTCTAAATAAAATTTATAAATCGGTTGATTTATATGTGAATCTTTATCAATTTAAATGACGTGTAATGTGTGGTCAGTCATCATATTATGAGTTAGTATAGAACTAAACTGTGAAAGACTAATAATGGACAGTTTAAAGCATGGAGTTAATTTGTGATATTATGAACTATAAACTTAAGCCGTTTCGACAATTACAAAATTTCCAGTCGTCTTTCATGTGATAGTTGTAATGTATAGCTGGAGATTTTACGTGAAATGGCTTAGAATCAGCTGTAATAAAGTAGGTTTATTTCATTTTATTTATTTCTAATTGCTCTTCTCAGTATCACCTCATACTCTCCGCTAGCCAATTCAATTAACTTTTTAGAGTTATAAGTTGTATTATAGGGGTTTACAAATCTCTTTTTAATTTCATGGTTAACATGACGGAATGCTGAGTAGCGGGTGAGTACTATTGAAGAGTTCCATATTAGGATGGAACAGTTGTCCGATACTTCCTGGCTTTTAGGGGTAGTTAACAAAGATTGTTCATTGATGTTAATTATAAAAAAGAATCATCATGTTAATTTTCTCCTGAAATTGATGTTATATATTTCAGTAATTACATTTCTTGCCATGCTGATGCGAATTACGGTGGTTCAAACTAATATATATATATAATTTTAATAATCCCCTAATATATCAGATGATATTCATAATCAGCTGTGGGGGGGGAATCACTGAAAGGCGGGAAGTACTGAACAGTTATTCTGCCTTGATATTGAACTTGGAAGTATTGTGTACACACGACCCCAACAAAGGATCGAACTCAGGTCTTTAAAGTCTCACAAAGCATTTACAACTTATGCTATTAAGTTGAACTTTAATAATTTGCATTTTGAATTTCAAACAGTTTGATATACAAGGTAATGTCCAATAAAATTCGAAAACACGAGATTAATGTCTAAGTGACAAGTCTATTATTAAACATAAAACATTGTTTGTTTGTTATTAACAAATAACAACGTAGGAAAAAACCCAATTCATCATTCACCGGAGTCAGTAAATCTTAGTTACTTACTTCATTACGCCTGTTACTCCTCGTGGAGGAGCATAGGCCGCTCACCAGCACAGTCAGTTAATCATTCACCACTAAATGTTCCGTATTAAATAAATCGATACTAACTCACTTACATAATAAATGATCTCTAATCTGATTTCCTTTTATCTAATGGAGGTAAACATTTGAAAAAATAATCATATTCTTCATGAAACACCAAAAAAAATCACTCACTGTGAAATATACTACTTATTATATTTTATTTTATTTGTGACATTAAGCAAATGGAATACTTCAAAAACCATACACTGAAAACTTTCATGTTAGTTTGTTAGTTATTCACAAGCAGTGTAGAACCTTGTCAGTTATGTTTCACCTTAAGTTATCATTGCCATACTAGCATAAGAAAATAAAATTATCAAGATGATTCCTAGAGTATTAGAAGTTGTAACAACATCAGTGGTAATAGAAACACATTCGATGGAATAATAAGTATAAGGTAGTATTAAAACTTGAAATTAAAGAGAAGATATAGAATAAATGCATCTGTATCATTGTGGTCGATTCTAAGCTATGTCCTCCAATGTCTTCAATACACTTGGTTAAACATCATCTGAACAATACAAGTCCGAATAATATTTCATTCAAGTGGTATGATAGATCTAGTTGAGAAATACAAAACATGTAGTGAATAGATTTCAACCATATTAAATATATAAAGGAGTTGCCTACTGAAATCACAAACCGATTGAAACATGATAATGTAAACTACTGACTCAATAGTCTAAAGCTGTGATATTTTAACTTAAAGAGATCTGAAGGTTTTAAGTTTCATTGAAGGTGAGATCTCACTGATAAAGAATTTCATACTAGGATGAAATAGCTATCCAATAATTCCTGACAACATTCAACAATCTCCACAAATCCCCATATATATATATATATGAACAATTGACAGAATAACAATGTTCTAATATGAAAATAAAACTCTTGTTTTATGTTGAAAAAACAAACAAACAAACTTTGACTTACCAAAAATTCATTTAATTAATCCAACAGTGTTTCTTTTAAAAGTACTACTAATGAGTTATAAATAGTAGAAAACAAACATGTTCACATTATTATTAACAATAGTGAAATGAATCCTACATTATGTGATACATTTCGATCCATTAGATAAATGGAAATATTGCAATGTTAAGTATCCAATATTAATAATAACTAACAATCAGATTAATCAGGAGAATAGAGTCTATTTTTGTTTTTTTGGAGGGAAATTCTATTCATCATTTATGTAAGTCAATATTTCATTCATATAAGAGGACAGTGAGAAATTGTGACGATGAACCACATCCTTTATATATTTATTTATTTCATTATTTGTTTATTTGTTTGGTTGTTTGTTTTGTTTTGTTCTTCTCTCTCCATTTGAATCTTTTTTTTGGTTTCGGTCAAACGTAAAATTTGGGAGAAACACATTAACGTTAGGGCGGTGTGTAAAACCAGCTTCACGTCTCTCTCTCTCTCATTCACTTACTATCACGATCGTTCCCATATATACACACACGCACGCACGTAAACACTTCAAGCTTCATCATTATCATTCATAGGTTTTGGTAGTGTAGTCTTTTTATTCTTGTTTTAGTGTGTTGATAATTGGAACAGTAGTAATGGTAATGATGATGATGATGTGGATGGTGGTGGTCAATTTTTAGTAAATGTCGTGACTTCATTCATATCTGTCTTACCTCTTACCTTTTTGGTGCTTGTTCCTCATATTTTAAGCACGTGCAAATCTTTTCTGTCTAATGTCTAATCCTACCCAGGTTTTGAATGTCTAAATGCGTTTTTATCTCTCTCTCCCGCTCTCTCTCTCTCTCTTCCTCTCTGTCTTGGATACATGTAGTGCCACACTCTACTATTTTACACTAACCTAACCACATTCATTACAAACTCGCCACCCATATAACTAATTTTAGCGTGTCTTAATTTTTCAGTTCACCCTGAACAGATTTTCAAAGACAGCATGAGACTGCTCTTTTGGTTAAAACGGATTAACAACACCAAAAATATTCACTCTGACTACTACTAATACTCATACTAATACTACTATTAATCTTATTTTCATCATAAATGCACCTTTAAAGACATTAAACAAGTCACCACCACCACCACCACCGTTAACATTGTCGTTATCACTATAGCCAACAGAAAATAACCTGATCTCCAGTTAAAACTTGAAGGTGGTGGGATTACATTTCACAACATCAACTGGTTCAACTTAAACATATAAAAAAAAGAACAGGCGGCAAGACTGGAAAATATTCAGTCTATTCTGAAGTAATTAGGTTGGTGGGATAGACAGATGAGATAAAAATTTTGGGATTGGGTTTCACTGTTAGCCTATTTATTTACTACATACTACTGTTGTATTTTGTCAGTATTTTTATTCCAATCGAGAAATATTGTTGTCCATTAGAAGAAAAAAAAAGAGAAAACTTGAGATAGAATTTGTCGTCTACTTTGTCCAGGTAGAATTATGTACACAACCAGTTATGTGTGGTAACACAATAGTAGTCGCCTTTTTCACCTTGTTGTCCCTATTTTCTCTAGATCAACAAAATGATGTATAGACATAGGAATAATTGTCTAACAATTTCATTTATGAAAACAGATTCACACATACATACACACACACACATGTACAACAATGCATACACTAGTATAATTCATGCGAATAATGAAATCTTGAAGAGGTGAAAAGACAAAACAAAAGAAAGAGAAAAAATATGATGTAATGACATTAGTCCCTAATCTTACATATATATATATACATGTCCCGATTTGTAAATGTTTAGCCATTTTCTCCTTTTTGTAAACTTGATACTTTAGACTATAAGAAGAAGACCAAAAGAATCAGAACACGATAACCGTTATTATTGGAACGTCGACAATTATCCATACAACCACTTATGCCTATACATAAACACTTACATGCATGCATATGTCTTCTAATGAAACAAATAAATTCTCAAATATAAAAATGGATGAAGAGTGAAAGAGAGAGTGAGAGAGAAAGAAAGAAGTAGAAGCATGAATGATAATAGAACATGTGAGTAAGGTCATTTTCACACTTTACTGAATTTATTCACTCCAAAATACAATAAGAGGAAAGTAAGTAGGAGGTAATCAACAACAACAACAGCAACAACAACGACAACAACAAGAACAAAAAGAAAGAAAAAAAACTGATGCATATGAGATAAGTAGGCTGATAAAAGGTAGAAGAAAGAAATGCAATCAAATATATCTATATACATTCTATCTTGTATTTTATTTTGTGTCATTTTGGGTTAAATGATTATGGTCGATTTATTTTCATTATGTTTTGTTACATTTTCGGTTATTTGAGATAAAAACAAAACAAAAAGTAGTTTTAATTTGAATATAAAAGTTGTTAAGCTAAAAAAAAGGAGACATGAAGATATTGAGTTAAATAGATTGTTGAAAATATAGATAGATACAACTGATGAGTACTAATTGGGGGACAAAATGAATATTTCAAATTTTTACTCTGAGCTGGATGGTTTAGTCGTGGAGCTTTCATCATTCTTCTGAACGACATTATCAGCACAAACTTCAGAAAGAAGTAATGCATTCGAGTTTCTCCACATGTGGTTCACAACTTGTCCTGTACACTTCGACGTTGATTGGTTCTTATTGATCTTAAATTTGTCATTGTCAAAGGAGTAAACAATGACAAATTTAAGGTCAATAAGAACTAATCAACATCGAAGTGTACAGAACAAGCTGTGAAACAAATATGGAGAAATTCGAACACTTCACTTCTGTCTGAAGTTTGTACTGATGATGTCGTTCAGAAGAACGATGAAAGCTTCACAACCAAACCATCCAGCTCAGAGGACAAAACCCCATCAAAATCATCTACCAAAGCTACAAATCTTCTCCACCATCTCAAAAAGATAATTGAATATATTTTGACTTCAACTGTTACTATGTTGTAGTGGTTTTAGTTGGCCATTGTAATGACTCAAAAGTTGTTCGTCCGGATTCGGTCATTTTTTGGTAAAAAAAACACTTATAGAGCAGTGAATTTAAAACTTTAGATTGGATTTGGGTATGCTAGCAGTAAGGTATTTTCAGTGAATAACCTATATATATACAGGACATTATTAGCAACAACTTACTGTGGGAGAGAACAAACCAGATCCCAGTGGAGGAAGAAATCAGAAAGAAGCACTGAAGGTGGATAGGACACACATTGAGGAAAGCACCGAACTGCGTCACAACACAAGCTCTCACATGGAATCCTCAAGACCAAAGGAGAAGAAGAAGAAGACCAAATAACACATTACGCCGAGAAATGGAAATAGACATGAGAAAAATGAACAAGAATTGGATGGAACTAGAAAAGAAGGCCCAGGACAGAGTGGGTTGGAGAATGCTGGTCGGTGGTCTATGCTCCATTGGGAGTAACAAGCGTATATATATACAGCGAATCTACCAGTTCACAGACAAAAGAAATGGCTATAAAAAGAAAAACTAAAACTAAACTCACTACATCCTTCTTAGCCCTATGGTTTTCATATCCTATAGGTAAGGTTTGCAAACTAAAAGCTGTTATAGTTTTCACGAGAATAATCCAACTCATTTATGTGGGTTCGTATCTCTCAGAATACCACATCAGTCCCCATGAAATTACAGGTGCACCTCAGTGGTGATTCCCAACTGACATGAGACCTAAATCCAGGGTTTCTCGCCAACTACCCCAACATGAGTAATTGGCAGATCTCGAAAAATGAAATGTAACAGTATCATTAATTATTTGGATGAACTTAGCTCGTTCATCGGTGTTGATGATACGATATACATTCGAATATGTAGTTTAAAGAAGAACTATATATGTGCATAATTCGTCTCATAAAGTATGTTTGAGATACACAAATATTTTTATACATTTATTTCGTCTGATAATTTTGAACAAAGGTAGTGCAATAAAATTTACAGAATCAGATGAATTCAATGTATCAGCTGGAAACAGTTAAAATTTATGAAGAACAACACTAATTAGAAACAAAGATTTGACATAATCTCGTCAGTGAAATTGAGATGAATGTATTTAAAAAGATGGAAACAAATATGAATTATAATATCAAGCATGAGTTGTTTATCAGAAGGTATTTTTTGGAGATTTTGGTAATTTTATAGTTGAACTCATGAGTCAATTGAAGCCAGGTCACCATGGAAAACCTGGGATCACTGAACGGCAGTGCTCGCTAGTGACTGATTTCAAGAGGTATTTCCCGGAAATCGAGTGAGAAGTCTTAACCAGTGGAGTTCAACCGGGTATGTTGTGAGATAGTAACTCACTGATGACGATAGTAGACGGAGGCGCAATTTCTTGGATTGGCTGAAGTTAGACATTAACACCGTTGAATGACGTCTCCATGGAATAGATATCGAGTGCTCGCGCGCGAGACGTATAAGCCCTGGGTTCGAATCTCGCGGGGTGAGATCGTGGACACGCACTGCTGAGGAGTACCATACTAGGACGAAACGACCGTCCAGTGCCTCTAAGCTTTCCATGGTGATCTTATTTATTTATTTATTTGAACACATAAATATTGGTACAAGAGAGCGCCAATATATATGCGCCACACAAAACAATGGGAATTCGAAGAGAAGTAGAAAGAGAAAAGAAAAAAAAAGGAACGCAAAAGAAAAAGAGAACAATGACGAAGAGATTGGAGTAAGGTAGTGTGGTAGTAACGACGGAACGAAAAGATACAATCAGAAGAAATCTTTCAGGTAAAGGAGACACAACCACTTTTTATGAAGAAAGTAAAAGAAGGTTACAGCAGGATCGCCACTGGCTTCTATTCTGAGCCATATCTGATAACGTCTCTAGCCACTGTGTAGCACCATCTCTCGGACCCCAACCAGGGAGTCGTGAAGGACTAACACAAGCCAGTCCTTTGCAGCTTTCTTTCATGCCACGACACCATGTCATGCACTGACCACCTCTCCGCTTCTTCCAACCAGTCCCAGAGTCGGCAAATAATGCACGACGTGGAATTCTCTGGGACGACATTCGGAGAACATGTCCAAGCCACCGAAGTCGGTGTTTCAAGATGGTGACACCAATTGAGTTATCATCTCTGTGCCCGAACACACGATGCCGAACCTCTGCATTACTGACATGGTGTTGCCACTGAATGTCAGCAATCCTTCGGAGACAGCGATGATCGAACACAGAGAGTCGTCTAACGTCCTCAACTCAGAGAGGCCAGGTTTCACAAGCATAGAGAAAAACTGCTCTCACCGACGCGTTGTAGACCCGGCCTTTTACAGCCAGACTAACATCACGAAGGCGCCAAAGGTGGCCCAGATTGGCATAAGCCGCTCTGGCTTTCACTATTCGTGCATTGATCTCATCACTCACACCCCCACCAGTACTTATGCAGCTACCCAGATACACGAACTTCTCAACTACGTCTATCTGCTCACCGTCCAGGGTGAGTACAGGATTAGAATCCTGCCAGTCTTGTAGAAGTACTTTGCACTTCGAAGGTGCAAAGCACATACCATACCTACGGACACTGATTGCCAACTGATTAAGTGCGGATTGCATGCCTTGGGCATTATCGCACAGTAAGACAATATCGTCCGCATACTCAAGGTCGAGAAGTCTTTCTCCAGGCAACAGATCCACACCACCATTACTTACATTCATCAGAGCTGTTTCCAGAATGTCATCGATGGCAAAGTTGAAGAGGAATGGTGAGATTGGGCAACCCTGCCTAACCCCACTGCTCGAATGGAACAATGGAGAAAGGTGGTTGTATGCCCTCACTCTGCCTGAGGTGTTTTTATACAGGGCTTTTAGGATGTTAATAAGCTTCTCAGGCACACCCTTCTTCAATAGACAATCCCAGAGAACAGTCCTATCCAACGAATCGAAGGCAGCCCTGATGTCAAGAAACACTACGATTGTTGGCCTTTGATAAGTATGGCGGTGTTCTAACATTTGGCGGAGGGTGAAGATATGATCAATACATCCTCGACCAGAACGAAACCCAGCCTGCTCCTCGCGAGTCAATCTTTCTCGGGTTTTGAACAACCTACGAAGTATGACGGAAGCCAATAGCTTGGACGCAATCGGAAGTAAACTTATCCCTCGATAGTTGTTACAAGAACGACGTGAACCCTTTTTAAAGATAGGGACAACTATCGACTCATTCCA
The DNA here is from genome assembly GCA_944470365.2 of Schistosoma intercalatum. Classification (NCBI taxonomy): domain Eukaryota; kingdom Metazoa; phylum Platyhelminthes; class Trematoda; order Strigeidida; family Schistosomatidae; genus Schistosoma; species Schistosoma intercalatum. The sequence goes on from OX103725.1 coordinate 6,133,579, forward strand.
TGACGTTGGTACACTCTCTAGTTCCCAAACCTTTGTAAACAACGTCGTCAATTCCTTAGTCAAAAAGTCACCACTATCTTTTAAAAAAAGCCGGAGGTAAGTCATCTGGGCCAGGTGATTTGTAACGCTTCAAGAGTTGGAGTTCCTTGCGGACTTCCTCCTCATTTGGTGGATCAGTCGTCACCGGCCATGGAGGGCAGGACAGTCTGACCGATGTTGCCGGAGCAGCAGGCCAGTTGAACTGCCCTCTGAAAAATTCTGCCCATCGTCCAAGACGTCGATGGATGTTAGTGATTGGCATCCCATCATCCTCGCAGATTGTTTCACTCACACCAGACTTCTTGCTGCCAGTGGCTCGGATGAGCTGGAAGAGCTTCCGGTAGTTACCAGATGCAGCTGCTGCTTCCAGCTCATTAGCACGCATCGACCACCAGGCTTCTCGGTCCTTACGCAAGCTTTGCCCAATTTCCTTACATAACATCCTTCGTTTATGGTCAAACTCACGGTCACCCTGAGTAGACCGACGGGCTTCAGTGAGTTGTAAGGAACCAGAAGAAACCCAGTGCTTAAAAGCGGGACGTTTCGCAAACCCACAACTGACTGTTCCCGCCATTTTCATGGCGTCACGCAATTGCAACCAATGCTCATCTATACTTTTCGGTGGAGTGGTAGCTAGCCTAGAGGCTAGCTCGGTTCGATACTTACTTGCAACAGAAGTTGCAACCAGCTTGCTAACATCAATCCGTTGATGGCGTTCACTTCGTTGTCCACTGAAAGTAAGGCAAGATTGGCGCAGACCAAGGCATGGTCAGAGTCCAGATAGGTACTCCAAAAGGAGCGGCAGTCTTGTACACAACCACGCCAGCGGTAGCTGATCGCGATGTGATCAATCTGAATCCAGGCTTGAGATGCAGAGGGAGGACCCCAGGTGGCACATCGGTGATGACTGTGCCGAAAGTTAGTGCTAGCCAGAAACAGGTTGTGGTCTGTGCACAGTTGCAGTAGACGGTCCCCGTTATCTGACCTGCGACCAACGAGTCCCCATCGGCCACCTAAACGACTCTCTTCTGTGCCTAGACGCCCGACCTGAGCATTCAAGTCTCCGGCTAGTACTACAATATCTGTCGAACGCACTTTCTGGAGAAGAACTGATAACTGGTGGTAAAACTCATCCTTGATTGCATCCGGGCTGCAATCTGTCGGGGCATAGGCGGAGATGACGAGAAGACATCGTTTCTCACGCCGATTTCTTCTCACTTTGATGGAACTTTCTAATCTAACAGCACATAACCGACTGTTAATGGGGATCCAATCGACTAGTGCTGCCTCAGCTCTAGCGCTTAGTGCGACACCAACGCCTGCAAGACCAGACGAAGATGCCACAGGGTCCCCGGATAAGTGCACGTAAAACAAGCTTTTCGAAGCGACAGATGGAGATCGAATTTGTAGTACTTCGCCAGAGTCTTGAATACGGGTCTCGGATAGACAACACACGTCGATATTAAGACTTTCCAAAGACATAGCCAGCCCTATCTGTTGTCCGACCTGCATAAATGTGCGAACGTTGAAGGCAGCCAGTTTGAATGGTGCACGTGGTTTCAGAAAATCTGCTTCAGTCCTCGTATTCGATGGTAACATACAATTTTCAACCGGACAGTGACTCGAGAACGTTTAGATACAGTCGGATTTCCACCAAAGACGAGCCGCTGTATAGGTATAAAAGAGGGTGAATAATGTGGAAAATAATAATAATAATGATAATAATAACAATAATGACAATAATAGTAGTAATAATAATATTAGTATTAATAATGACAATAATTGTAATGATAATAATCTGAATCAATTGTTTGTTTTTCAAAGCGAGAAAGGTAATTTCCATAGGCATAAAGAGTTCATCATCTAGCTTTAAATGACTCACGAATTCAACTATAAGTTGTTTGGTTTGATGAGTAGTAATAAACGGAATACTTAGGTCTTACAAAGTATTTCTACTAGAATACCAACTTATGAATTACAATTTAAAATTATTCTATGCAATATCACTTGATCTGATCTTATAAAAACTTCATGTTTTTGGCTAAACTAATTAAAGACAAAGTAGGTTCATTACTTATTTATTACAAGTAATCTGTTAGTTGATAACGCTATGATTAAAAGATTTTTTCAAAGAATATTCTTTCCAATTGTTAGTTCTTTATGCTTTTTTGAATAATTTACTTGCTAGGTTTTTAAGGTAGATTACATTGCATTGTACGAGCATTCCATGTACCTAAATTAATGGTTGCTTCGATTGTCAGAAAGAGCATCAGCATCATGACTTCCGAAGGGACTCGGCTTTCAACATGTGGCTTCGTAACTCTTCTAAATGAAGACCATCTAACTCCCAGGGCATAGTTTAAATGGTTTGAACTGTTTTTTTCTGGTTATTGTTTTTTAGCGAGTTAGTTTTCTACGAGATGGGGTCACTAACCCCATGCCCAATCCTCCTTCTTTGTCCGGGTTTGGGACCGGCAGTATCCCCACAGGGGCTCCAAGCGGAGTTAGTTTACATCACAGGTTGACTTTAATTGAATAGCTATTAAAAACTAGCAAGCTTTAGACAATGTTTTCATTAATCTTTTATAGTAATTGTCAATAGTACCTATTCACATGCTTTCCAAGAATCAAATCTAACATCTTCAGGATTTATGGACTGATTGACTTTAGAAATCTAAATTATTGGATGTCAACTGAGTAATTTAAAAATGATACTTCATCCATATGTTCTCTTTTATTGATTTTCTTGATAATGGAAGGCCGTAGACTAAACTATATTCAGATTGAATAATCTCTATTCAACTCACTATCCTAATAAGTGCTAATAAATAATAATAATCAATTTATTGATTATAACGTTAAAAGTGCTTAGCTTTTATTCTACCAGTGATTTCTGTTGATCTTACTATGTAGAATTCGTTGAGTTAGCTAACGACATTAATGTATCATAGAGTCTGTGTTGCCTTAAATTCTAAAGTGTTTTTTACGGTTCTTGCAGATGTCTTTTAATAGTCTATGATTCACAGGAGAACAAACAAAAGAACCCCAGTAAATGAAGAAACTGTTGGGACTGTTTGTGCAATACCATTATTTGCTCAAATTAAATTATAAGATTCAGATATGTTTACTAATAACAAATGGTCTACAGCTTATGTTATTCCTTTTCTAGTATGCTTCTGTGAATGTCTGGCCTTCTCTTGAATGAGTCAATTGAAGGTTTGGACATCACCGCTTCGGGTATCAAGTTCCAAAGCTTGATGACTTAATGTAAAAACCTGTATGCTACTGGTCTTTTGTTCATTCTTGGCTTTTCTACTCGCTGTCTATGTCTTCTGAGATGTCCCAATCTAGTGGGAAGAAAAAGAGAAGATATATTAGATCCAAAATCATTCCTAAGTATTCTATACATTAAAGTCAGATCACCTCTTAATCTGCTATAGGACAGAATAAATAGGTCTAGCTTTTCAAGCCACTCTTTATATGATAAACCCCGAAGTTCTGGAATCGCGTGAATAGCTGTTTTCTGTACTTTCTTCCAGGATATCCTGTAGTGAACATGATAGTAACTAACTTGGTGAATGTCCGTCTTAAAGCCTATAAGGTTCTGAACCTCTTGGCTATTTTGCTGATTATACTTGAAAAATTGATACAGTGACAGACAGCCCAACACTAATACTAATAATAATCATCATAATAATAATGGCAAATATGTATATGTTAATTATCCCTCTACACGAAACGATACTCATGTCACATGGTTTATAAGTAGGTTTATTTATTATTAATATCTTATTGAGATTAAATATGTATTAGATGACTTGTGTCCTTTATTTCGTATAATTCTGTATGTTTGACTATTATTTCAAACAATAAGAAATACATCTGTTATAATGAAATTATTCATGGAATATGATTGAACATTGAATATTGAAACAATGATGATGATTATTTTTGTTTAATTGTAGTGATTCCACTTGATTGTATGGAAGTAATTTTAATATACAAAATAGATATAAGACAAATAAATTTACTTACTTACTTACTTACTTACTTACTTACTTACTTACTTACTTACTTACTTACTTACTTACTTACTTACTTACTTACTTACTTACTTACTTACTTACTTACTTACTTACTTACTTACTTACTTACTTACTTACTTACTTACTTACTTACTTACTTACTTACTTACTTACTTACTTACTTACTTACTTACTTACTTACTTACTTACTTACTTACTTACTTACTTACTTACTTACTTACTTACTTACTTACTTACTTACTTACTTACTTACTTACTTACTTACTTACTTACTTACTTACTTACTTACTTACTTACTTACTTACTTACTTACTTACTTACTTACTTACTTACTTACTTACTTACTTACTTACTTACTTACTTACTTACTTACTTACTTACTTACTTACTTACTTACTTACTTACTTACTTACTTACTTACTTACTTACTTACTTACTTACTTACTTACTTACTTACTTACTTACTTACTTACTTACTTACTTACTTACTTACTTACTTACTTACTTACTTACTTACTTACTTACTTACTTACTTACTTACTTACTTACTTACTTACTTACTTACTTACTTACTTACTTACTTACTTACTTACTTACTTACTTACTTACTTACTTACTTACTTACTTACTTACTTACTTACTTACTTACTTACTTACTTACTTACTTACTTACTTACTTACTTACTTACTTACTTACTTACTTACTTACTTACTTACTTACTTACTTACTTACTTACTTACTTACTTACTTACTTACTTACTTACTTACTTACTTACTTACTTACTTACTTACTTACTTACTTACTTACTTACTTACTTACTTACTTACTTACTTACTTACTTACTTACTTACTTACTTACTTACTTACTTACTTACTTACTTACTTACTTACTTACTTACTTACTTACTTACTTACTTACTTACTTACTTACTTACTTACTTACTTACTTACTTACTTACTTACTTACTTACTTACTTACTTACTTACTTACTTACTTACTTACTTACTTACTTACTTACTTACTTACTTACTTACTTACTTACTTACTTACTTACTTACTTACTTACTTACTTTCTAACGCATGTTACTCCCAATGGAGCATAGGCCGCCGACCAGCATTATCCAACCCACTCTACCTTGAACATTCCTTTCTAGTTCTATTCAAATGTTATTCATTCTTCGCATGTCTGTCTCCATTTCTAGGCGTAATTTGTTCTTTTGTTTTCCTGATCAATGCTTATTCCCTGTGAATTTTTACTCAGTATCATAAATTATCAATTAACATAAGTCATCAAGAAACATTTTAAAATTTATTAATATAACCATTCAATTGTATTCTAAGTGAAAGTCCCCATCTTCATCGCATAGTTGTATCAGCCTAGTTGGTGCTTATCAATATGAAATAAAATTTAGAATCCTCAGACTCATAGCCAATAACATATGGTGAATTGATTCATTGACCCATGTAAATTCGACAAAAAGACTCATAGTCGACATACATCCTTTATTTCAGCTTGATTGACTCTACAGTTCATGGTTTCCTGATAAAAAAATCTATATATCTGTCTACAAAAACATTATTAATAAGTATTGATTGTTGGCTGTCCAACATCATTGTTTGGGTATATTTGAAGACAGCTACTGTATTGCAAAGTGAGATCAAGTGGAAAAAAGACGATCTTAGACCAGAAGATTCACCAAGAATCTTGGTTAAGGAATCTGATTAAATCAGATTGAGTTAATATTTTGCCTGATTCTCAATAATCTTAATGATTAAGTCCATTCATATTAAAAATCATTTTTGAATCAATCAAATCTATCATTTAGATAAAAATTAATCATTAATCACTGGGTTAAAATGACTCCTTAAGAAATTGGTTAAGATGTGTTGATTGACTTTTTTTTTAAAGATCTGATTTCTTTAGAATCGTGTAAGACTATAATTAGCTCTTCTTTTTTGTTATCGACTGTCCAACATAAATTGCAAAACACTCATTTCATTAGTTACTACTTAGAGATCAACCAGTGCAAGTATCTCAATCTTTCAGGAGGTCAATTGCAATCCAAATAGTTCAGTGATAACATCTCTGACTTTAAGGCTGAGTGACAGAATCGCAAACTGCCTAAGATAATCAGTTTCCGTATGATCAAAGGAAGATATTTCTAACAGATCCTAAATAACACGAAACCTGGACCCGAGATTTCTTATCAAATACCTCTAACCACTTAATATTTTGACATAGTCCATGCTTATCAAGTCAATCGATCTACATATTTCAAATTGTGTTAAAAACTAGACAAACATGACATTGGCTACCACTCAGTAATCAACAAGTTATAAATATCTTAGTCCTAGAAGAGGTTAGTCTCGTTCTCAATATCTTAGTAATAACGTCTCTGGCTGTGCAAAAGTGTGATGTGAGCACAAGTATAACTAAGAGTATATTTTCCTAAAAATTTAAAATACTCTTCTCTTACCAGTAATAACTAACATAAAACTTCAGTAAGTTTGAATATCGATTGAGTTCAACTACACGATATTAGAAAACTAAGTGAGTCCATGTTTTGGCTGGATTGATTGAACCATTCATAATAAATAATACCAGTATTAAATATTCTCCTTTTTAAAATTGAGTATATTATTATATAATTAGGCTACAAATTTTAAACCTGGATGGTGTCTGGTTCTCCTGCGAAACGAAATTGAGCAGTACTGCTCGGGTTAAGCTTAGACGGTGTCTGGCTCTCCTGTTAAACGGGATTGAGTTATACTGTTTTGGTTGTCACATGAAAGTTTGGATGGTGTATAGTCCTCCTGGAAACTAATGTAAAATTACCCTAACCCACAAGGGTATATTATATAACTAATTATATGTTTCCATATAAACTCACCCACAACTTCAATCAGTAATAGCCATGATACTTCATTATTTTATCAATTTCTTTTAACTAGGTAATCACTACTACTATGACTATTACTTTTTTTCAGATATTTCTCTATGATCAAAGTGAATTAAAAGTGTTCCTTTTACGATTAAAAAGAAAAGAACTAAAGAAAGCATCACGTTTCTTCTGTTGACAACAAGAAAACATATCGATGTTTTTTAGTAAACTGACAATTTTTTTCTTTAAAAAAATAAGATTCTTTGACTTACTTACTTACTTACGCCTGTTACTCCAAATGGAGCATAGGCCGCAGACCAGCATTCTCCAACCCACTCTGTCCTGGGCCTTCTTTTCTACTTCCATCCAATTCTTGTTCATTTTTCTCATGTCTATCTCCATTTCTCGGCGTACTGTGTTCTTTAGTCTTCCTCTTTTCTTCTGGCCTTCAGGATTCCATGTGAGGGCTTGTCTTGTGACGCAGTTCGGTGCTTTCTTCAATGTGCATCCCATGCACTTCCAACCATTCTTCCTGATTTCTTCCTCCACTGGGATCTGGTTTGTTCTCTCCAACAGTAGGTTGTTGCTAGTAGTGTCCGGCCAACGGATCTGAAGTATTTTGCGTAGACAACTGTTAATAAACACCTGTATTTTCTGGATGATGGCTTTAAGATTCTTTAACAGGATGTAGTAAATACTCAGAATATATAATTTATAATGACTATGGAATATTTAGATCATTTAAGAGTAAAGAAAAATGACATTATCATTATGGGAAGACTAAATAGAGAAGAATGGTGTATTGGGATATAGTGAATTCTTTCTTATACTAGAACTTAAGAAGCAGAAAAGAAAGAACCTATTCTTTATAAATATCATATTGAACAAATCAGAATGAACAGTCATTAAATGTAACTGGATGTACAATTCGCTCTAGTGACTGAATTGAGAAATAGATTCGGTGAGACTATAATTTATGGATGAACCAATTAGAAGCGTTTGAGGGATTTCAAAGTCACAGCGCCAACTTCAATACTTAATGCTAACGTACGGTCGGTTCACAGGGAATTTTATACAAAATGTGATAATTGAGCGGCTATAATAAATAAAATGGCGAGACTATAATTTGTTGACGAATCAATCAGATATGTGATAATAGATCTCGGATTTTAACCCAAAAGCCTTTCATCCATTTGGATAAATAAATTTCTGGCATTATAGTTGATGTCAGTTCGTGATGAAAACCCCATATATAATTCCTAACTAAGGCAAATTACGACAGTTATTGCAAACTGGATAATAAAAGCACCAGTAACACTGGCTGCAGCCAGGTACTACAATATATACGGATGATTGGAGAGCGTACAGACTCCTACATAGGCTTGTTTATGTGCATCTTGTCGTTATCCACAAGTGGCACTTTGTGTACTCAACAACCGGAGTGCACACAAACAATATTGAAGCCATGTGGTTGAGGCTGAAAGAGTTTTTGCGACCTTATCATGGCTCAAAGAGCCGACTATTCTGCAGCCATATGGATGATTTCCTTTACTGCATGCATTACGATTTTAGAACCTATGAACCTCTTGCTAAACTTGACAAGTTTTTGAACCATGTATAAGAAGTGTATCGGCATTATTTCTTTGGTTTTGTATAATATATTTTTACTCTATACTGACTGTTTGCTGATTGGTTAGTATTTCGCAAGGTCACTTAAGATTCGTTCAAAGGTCGTCCATAAATTATAGTCTCGCCACACAATCCCATGTCTTCTAAGTTAGAGTAGCCATCCTGGAGCCTAACAATCTGGGAAAAAATTAACTTGGGTATTACTTGAGAGTACTGGAATGAAATCGACCTAACGTAGATCGTGTTTTAAATGATTTGAATTTGTGTTTGGAATTGCCGTCACCCATATAAATCCACAGTTGTCATACAACATTTGTGAAATATAGGTAAAATGATTTTATACTGAAAACGTGATATGAAAATGTCTTCACAATAGAAAACCTAGAGTCATAGCAGACAGTAACCTCTCCTACACTTAAGCTTATTCACGTTTAATTTTACCAAACCCTCCAATTAATTTACTTAACAGATAGTGTTATTCGTACAGTAAAAATTTGTATATCATGTTTATCATGTATATAATATCATATATACTTGATCACATGTGACAGCCTACGCATATATCCCTCTATCTAACTTAACTGTTAGTTGCTGGAATAGCCTTTGTATTCGATCTTTCGCACGCATTAGCTTTTTTGCTCAAATTTGTTTGGTGTGGTTTAGTGAGTTGTGCTATTCAATAATAAACTGTAGTAGGCACTTCGTGTTGCTATCTGAATTCATACATCGTTAGAATTAATTTAATGATGGTTATCAGGGCGATTGATATACAAAGCTTAAAGAATTACCTTGAATCGAATCTACTATGACTTAGTTACATCCTTGATTAACTATTCATTTTCACAAGAACAGAATCTTTCGAATATAACAGAATTTTTATCAATACAATCAAATAAGTAGTGAATGTCCAGTTGCCCTGATTGATATTCAGTCTAGTGAGTGTATGTACTTGTAAAGCATCAATTAATACAACCTGGAGAGTGGTAATGATTTGAGCACTATATATAGCTGGGGTTGACTTTTAGCTATAATCTTTTTCACTGACGTGAATAAATGTGACTATTTAAACAGATACACTGCGCCAATCTTATGGTTTACTTTTGTTGCCTAAGCTGTTACCACTGGTTTAATGAACGCTTTATGATGACAACATTGAAATACTGGAGCTACTAACAGTAACAATAAAATCATACTAAGCAAAAAGTAGATAAGTCGTTCAAGGAATGATAATTCATTCAGTATTGGTTGGTTGAACGTAATTAGTAAGAAGTCATGCTTAACCGAAGTTTCGTGTTAACTAATACTCGTCACCAAGAGGTACATGAAGAAAATGATACCCCTTGTAAAATCCATAACCCATTGCTAGAGTAAAACGTAATCACAAACAACCAATTCTAGCAACTAATGACGTTACATAGATTTAATATGTTTAAACTAATCCTGTAGATTGGCTGGTCATAGGTAGTGGACAGGAAACCCTGAACCTAGGTTTAGTGATTGATGTTACTCGTCAGGAAGGTGTACCTACAGTCTTGAAGGGACTGATGCCCAATGTTTAGTCACTTAGACGAATGACTATAATCCAACTTGTTTGGTAGAATTCGGTGTACATTAATGAGTAGATAAGCATTATATTGGTTTACTACTCAGTGACCAATTAGTTGTAAATATTCATCGTCCATTAAGTAGTGAAAGCCTATATTATATTAGAAAGAAAAATACTGTTGACGGTAACATGAGACTAAACACATATAAATGATTATGTAACAACTATGGTTGGTTCCATGGTTTTTGAACTATCAAGTAGAGTTAACTAACTAGTCAGTTATCAAGAACTGGGTATAACTGAACTTCTGCCTTAACTAGAACTCAGAGTATTGTGCATAACTTTTGAGTTTTTAAACGAATGTGTATGAAGAAATATGTGCAATTTTGTTCACATCTTTGTATATTTATGTAAACCATAAACAATTGTTATGATATATAATTAATTTAATGTGTTTACTAGTAACTGATTTCAAGATGTGACTCCTGGAGTTCTATTTAGAATCCATAATCAGTGGAGTTAAATCTACTTTGGGTGTGAAATAGTTATTCACACCGCAGGTAATGGATGAGGGTTTTTTTTCATTTTTGTGAATTGGTTGACGTTAGACACTAACACCGTTGGGTGCTGGCTAAGTGGTTTAGAGGTTAAATGCTTACTCATGAGATTGACGGTTCTGGGTTCCACACTGCTGATGAGTTTCATACTAGAAGGAAACTACCGTCCAGTGCCTCAAGGTTGTCAATGGTGGTCTAGTCAAAATCAATTCACAATTTAGATTGTAAAAATTAATTTCATTGTAAAAACCATGACGATTTATTGATGATTCGGTTACCTCAAGCCAACACCTTACAATTATTGAAGACTTAGGAACTAGTTTTGAATTTATAAAGTACAATAAATCATAATGTTCCAAGTGGGACTTAAATTTATTTAACACTTAAAGATGTAAACTAAACCTCACTAATCTGAGGAATAATTATAGCTAAAGTGACTGGATATTGTTTACTTGAATCTTTCCATTGATCTTTAGGACTCCACTTGATCAATCTCTTATTGTTATATGTGAATATAGTGCGAATTGCTCCGATATTGCTTTAATTCACAAGCATTATAAGAAAAGATGAATAGTGACTATGAGTAGAATGAAGGATGCGCATTTCATCTCATTTGGGACTTGTTAATTGGATGTAACTTCATCTGAGAGTTGATGTTCACTGTGGAACTTGAACTCAGTACCGTTCAATTCAAACACCATCGCATTATCCACTTCATCCCATTGCACAAGCAAATGGCTATCAGGACTCAATAGCTAAGTAGATAACGCGATAACGTTTGAAGTGAATGATACTGGATCTGAGTCTCAGAGTGAACATCAACTTTGAGATACAAATACATCCAACTAACGAGTCTCAAATTGGTCGAAACATACGTCTTGAAATCCACTATTAGCCACTATCTATCTTTTCTTATAGCTAAATTGATAACACATCAAAATATTCATCACTTACATACTTTTAACTTTATTTTACCCTCAACATTAACAGAATACTTTCAACTATACTGATAAAATTTAATAAAATCTCATATTATCACATAATGTAAAGTGTTAATTCATACTTGACCAGTCTAAATGATTGTTCACACAACTAACAAATATCATTCTTATTATTATTATTATTGTCGGTCATGTTAGATGGATTATTCATTTCTCGTTTGAACAGAGTTACTATTTAATTTGAAACGAAATCTAAAATAGATCAGATAAGAAGAAAAAGCAAACTGTAATGAGTATAGGAAAGGATACTTTTTATCCATTGATAACTTATTCAGATTGTTGTTAGTTATTTTAAATAAATAAATATCTCTTACACTTAGCATTTCTTAATCTTATACTGATACACTTATCATGAAAGCACTACGACTACTGCTTCTTCTTCTTCTTCTTCTTCTTCTCCAGTTTTTTTCCCTTCTTATCTTTCTTTCTTTTTTTCTTTTTCGTTTTTCTTTTTTCTTTTTTCTTTTTTTTCCAATGAAACAAATTGCCAACTTTGTGTTTAACTAATCATTTCAAATATAAGTAAAGAGTAATGTATATTTAAGGAACATTTCATATGAGATTAACTACTTTGTTCAAATGTTTCATCAATATTAGAGGTAAGTTGAAAGTTAAACAAACAAACAAACACACACACACACACACACGCATATGTACATACATACACATGCACATATACACAATTAGAAAGAAGAAATAAGAATCGACAAAACCTATCTGAATATATATTTCTCCTTTACGAGATTCACCACTTCTTCATTATCAGCTGTATCCTCTTGAAAATGTCCTACATTCATCAAATGATGATATTTCAGATAAATGTGTGGATAAACGCTTTAGGGAGTTTGTTCTCCTTCTTCTTCCTCTTCTCTATTACTAGTATTACTATTATTATCAGTAGTACTAGTAGTAGTATTAGTAGTAGTAGTTTGGTTGTAAGAACGAAATAATAAAAAAATAAAATAAGATTTCAGTCTATAGTGTACAGTTTTTATTGAAAAAAAAACTAGGGATAGATGTACAAAGTAGACACACAGTAACTAAACAAATAAAATAAACAGGTTCGTTATTGTTACTAATACCATTCTCACTAAGACTATCATTACTATTATGATTATCATTTTGATGAGATAAATTTCTCCTTAGGGCATGTATAAATAAATGATAAACGAAGGAGAAATAACAAGGAAAGAAGGCTAAGAAGCCGATTTCGCGGTATATATATATACGTGCGCAACCTAAGCATTAAAACAAACTTGATATAACTTAAGCTAAATATTTTATAGATGAATGATTCAATTGTCTAGTGATGTATGTATCAGTGGAAATTTGTGGATGGATGATTTAATAATTAGACTTGAATAAAAAGCAAGATAGAGATAGAGATAGAGAGAGTAACTGTAATCACTACTACTTACCTACTTATCATTGACCTAATTGCGTTTCAGTTTTCAATATGTATATCACGTAGTCAACTACAGTCCTATGTTTTTCCACTTAACTGGAGACAGTAACAATATTCACATACTAACGCATTCGTACATACACACATACACATACGGGACTAAGATGTAATAAAATAACGCAACTATAATTAAATTCTTCATCAAAACGAAGGCCAAAAAAGGATACTTAGAAAGTAGCATTAGTAGTTCATATTAGCATAAGTAGCAGAAGTAATAATAGTGTGAGTAGTACTGATCGTTATTAACAGGAATAACCACTCAAATATAATGACAATATGATGAGTTATTGGGTTGTTGTTTTTTACTCTTTCTTTCTTTCATAAAAGCATATGCTGATAAATTCAAGGCAAGGCAAAACCTGATAATAAAGGGTACGAAAAACATAGAGAGTAAAAAGAGAAATTCATAAAAATATATGAGTTTCTTCTCTTTGCCTTAAATTTCTTTCTTTCTCTTTACTTCCATTATTCACCACAGGAAGAGAAAGAGAAAGAGAGAGAGAGAGAGGATCAGACAAATTAGTGAAGCATAAACGAACGAATGAATGGATTCCGGTGATTGAGAATATACGGACTTTGTTAAAAGTGAAAAGAGAAATTGTCTCAGTTACTTATATTAAAAGTTAAAAGAAGAAGGAAGAAGAAGAAGAAGAAAGAACGAACAGATGAACAACGACAATAAAAAAATAACAACTTGAGAACAAAGACAATGATTATAGCTACTATGAATGGTTAAGAATAAAGGAAATGGGTTTTCTTTTCTTAAAACAAAGATAGTTATTTATGATGAATTTTCCCTTACCACTCAATGGGTATTAAGTACAATATTGTGGCCTATTATCTGAATCCAATTTCATCGTATATTGATTGCTATCGATATATATATATATATATATATATATATATATATATATATCAGTGGGTGATGATCAATGTCATGCTTGTCTAGTCCTTATTAGTGCAGATCGAATGCTATCGATCATGTTGCAATGTGGCCACGAGTCTAGGTGACTCGACACTGCGGGCACTATGTATTGAGATTTAGATGGTGGTTGGAGGTAGTCAACAGGAAACCCTGGACCCGGGTTTCGTGCTACTTGGCACTCGTCAGCAAGGTGTACCTGTAATCTTGAGGGAACTGGTGCTCCCTGACGGATTTGATCGACACGGGATTGAATCCGCCAGGGAGCACCAGTTCCCTCAAGATTACAGGTACACCTTGCTGACGAGTGCCAAGTAGCACGAAACCCGGGTCTACGGTTTCCTGTCGACTACCTCCAATCACCATCTAATATTGATTTATTACATATCCAGAAATTAATCAAGAGACAAAACTACAAAAAAATCAGCTAAAAATCAATGAAACCAGTAATTAGTTAAAACTGATTAAATGTGAAAATTTTTTAATCTACCTCATTTTTTCTTATATACATCCATTTCAATTTACAATTGTAGTGTATACTACTGATATCGACAGATATAAGTAGTATGTACCATACATCGAAAGTGAAATGTTTGGTGGCAGAAAGTAAAGTAGATCAAAGAAAAGAGAATTAAAGCAAAGAATGATTGGTATAGAAACGAAAAAAACCCATCAAACCTGGGACGATTGATTGACATTTGGCAAATGGAGTATTTACTGTGATTCTCAGATTTTACTAAGTGGATCATGTAATTTCGTATTTAAAAACATTCGATTGTCCCCACTTGTGTTCTCGTTCACTGTACAATGACTCTATTTTACGTAGTAAAACTGATATACTTTAGAATATTATTATTTATTTATTTGAACACATAGATATTGGCATAAGGGGGTACCAGATACACTTGCACAACGCAAATCTTATTTAATTTGTGTGAGGGCTGGGATACTGCCCGGGTGTCCAAACCGAAGTAGATGGTTTTCTTAGGAAGCCACACCCGGAACATTCAACCTGAAGGTCTGATCCACAAGGCAGTGGAGCATCGTGAGGAGATGCAGTCCCATGGTAGCCGGTGACCAACAATTCGTTCATACGCCATTTGTTCCTTCAGGATCCTGGAGCCCATGTGAACCATTGGTTTGGAACCAGGGTTTTACTACTTCCCCTGGTGGACTCTCCGTGTTCACTAATCCGATTGAAGCGCCGAAAATTCGCTTATTATCCTCTCAATTTCGTAAACAACCCCGCCACGAGAAGGCACTGATTAGGACTTCCCTGGCAGAGGCTATATACGCGTGACCATGTGAGAGCATTTTGAGAGGGATAGCTGACTCTCCCCACTCTTTGCTGTACTAGGGCATTTTTTTATTATTTTTTTTATTATTATTAGCTTTATTCAATATTATAATTTTGGTACAATATAGAATTCTCAGCGCAAAGTATTTCAACAAGTTTCCGTTTCTTTCTTCTTGGTCGGTCCTGGCGATAAATATTGAGGAATCGCCAGTTAGATGTTAGCACTTCAGTGAATGAACAACTGAATAATGTACATTCTTTTCGTTGTACATTGCCAGCAACCATATTGTCTCTTATTGAGTTTTCTGTAACTTTGACAACGAAAGGTTGTACACTTTTCAGAAACGCAGCAGAATAGGTTATGCGATTAATAAACATAATGATATATTAAAACAAAACAACAATAGAAAACTTGTTGAAATATCTAGATGGCAGGAACAGGTAGCCCAGATGCTCAAGCAGGCCGCCCTTATATATATACTTTAGATAAATAACACTTTTCACATTTTAATATCTAGAAACCAAAATCTATGGATACAAAGTAACTGTTCACTTAATCTTAACATCTGTTCTTCATCAATATTCTTTACTGATAATAGAATTTAGTTATCATATTTGAAGTAGATAAAAATTCTTTGGTTTTGGTTTTTCAAAAAAAAGTATCATTAGTTAAGTGATTAATCTTCTGACTGAACGCTAGATTCAGTTTCTTAAGCTCTTCTAATAACCCGAGGCTAAATTTGCACAACAATTTGAACACGAGAGAAAAAAAGGAGTGAAATATAATAAGAATGCTTAACTCTAAGGTTAGTTTATGTACAAAAAATCGAGGGTATTTGCAACATTTCAAATAGCTTTAGTCTTCGGGAAAGTTCTGAAACTCAACTAAACAAACTAGTAGGATATGATAATCACCTAATCAACACGTGACTCTTCACTGTCTAGATGTTTTCGAGACATTTATATTCAAAGCTAATTGGATAAAATGTTTCCTAGGGTTTCTAGAGCTTCCTGGGGCTTTTTTTTCGAGGAATATTCTAAGTCGACTCAACAGTAATTTATATTATATAGTTCAAATCAGTTGTTG
Organism: Schistosoma intercalatum; assembly: GCA_944470365.2. Taxonomy (NCBI): domain Eukaryota; kingdom Metazoa; phylum Platyhelminthes; class Trematoda; order Strigeidida; family Schistosomatidae; genus Schistosoma; species Schistosoma intercalatum. The sequence continues at coordinate 6,150,053 of OX103725.1, forward strand.
ATACAAAACTATTTAATTAAAAATGAGATATAACTATGACATTATGCAATATTGAGTTTAAATTATGATCTAATAGGCATTACTTATATCTAAACATTCAATCAAACTCCGCCTGGAGTACCTCCGGGGGATACTGCCGATCCCAAGCCCGGATAAAGGAGGAGGGTTGGGCATGGGGTTAGTGACCCCATCCCGTAAAAAACTAACTCGGTAAGAAAATACTAACCAGAAAAAATTATTCAAAGTAACCGTTCAATCAGCGGGTCATTAAAATTGGTAGGACAGAGATTGTTTTTAGTTTTCGTCTTATACTAATAAAATCGACTATTACTGTGTACCAAAATACAGGTAAATATTTGAAAAGTCTATAGTTCCCACTCATTGATTAATACTAAGATTTATGATATCATGGTATCTGAATATTTTTAGCCTCTACGACAGAAGTACGTTATATCATTCATTGGTTAGCATTATAACTACACAGTTGAAAACATGAAATTCCTAAATATAAAATATAAATAAATTGATTCTAGTACTGACTTAACGTGATTCTCGTTCATTGTATTAATTCATTTAGTGTATAGTTAGTTTATTTGACTTTCAATGTATTTTCATTGTATGGATTAATTCAATGTGATTTTGCGTTCAATCGACAGTTTGACAAGATTATGCAATCAAATAATCAGATGATTTAATTAGAATCCAAATTACTTACTTACGTCTATTACTCCTCGCGGAGGAGCACAGGCCGTCCACCAGTACTCTTCATCCAACTCTGTCCTGGGTAATCCTTTCCAGTTCCTATTCATCCTTTTCATATCTGCTTTCATTTCCCGACGTAATGTGTTCTTCGGCCTTCCTCTTTTCTGATTCCCTTATGGATTCCAAGTTAGATCTTACCTCGAGATACACTCCCACTATTTCCGTAATGTATGTCCTACCCACTTCCAACGTCTTTTCCTCATTTCCTCTTCAGTTCGAAGTTCGTTTGTCCTCTCCCACAGTACACTGTTACTGATAGTATCCGGTCAACGGATATTCATTATTTTGCGTAGACAACTATTTATAAATACTTGCACCTTCTTCATCATGGTTGTGGTAGTTCTCCACGTTTCATCTCCGTACAGTAGAACTGTCTTGACGTTCCTATAGAAGATCCTCACTTTGATATAGGTTGACAGACAGTTGTTTTGAGTTCCATATGTTCTTCAATTGTAGGAATGCGGCCCTTGATCTGGTAATTCTCGCCTTCACGTCTGCATCCGATCCTCCATGTTCATCGATGATCTATTAGTTTTTGTAAAAGTCATAGTGATTAAAGTTTCATTCACTTCAAGATTAGTTTTTTGTTCCTACAATTGATTAATCACTAGGTGGCCACCAGTCTGTGACTCGACATTGCGTACACCAATGTTGCGATAGGAGGTACTTGAAGATAATCAACAGGAAGCCCTGGACCTAAGTTTCGTACTATTTGGCACTTGTCAACAAGGTATATCTGTAGTATGTAACACCAGACAAAAGTGGAAAACCTGGTAACAGAGTGTTAGTAAGATCAAGTTGGAGAAAACAGAAAGGGAAATACACAGGAATTTTGAATTGAAAGAATCATACAAAATATGAAGGACAATTAATGGAAAATTTGTAAATGAAGTATTTAACGTATGGTTCTCATATTAATTGGTAGACTGATTGTTACCCCTTTAGTGTCCGTTCACTATACTACTATCATTGTTGTTCGTAGATAATTCGGAAATATCATCAGACAGCTAAAAGGTGTATTTGGTCACGGAATTTATTGGATTATAAATAATCTCGATCGTAAAACTATTTTCACAATAATCAGTCATAAAAGTAAAAAAAAATTGGATCAAATATATGGTGATCTTTCATCATCAATTCTATCAAATTTCATGCAATTGGTTCCTTTTATGAATTTAAATAGAGCAAGAATAAACATGGATGCAGAATAGTATGAATTCATATTATTTCGAGGTTTCTCGTCAGCTGCTTACAAACCAAAATTGTGATAGAATTTTTACATGGAGATAGTGTGAAACAATTGACATAAATGAGTGTAAATAACGTGATTACAATAATAACTATATATATATATGCTAGAAACAGGTCAGAGGTCAAAAGAGGGGGGTTAATCCAGGGTGGGTGGTTTAATAATTTAGTGAAGTACATAAATTGTGTGATAATTGTAGAGATTAATGGAATTAAATAATGATAAGGTAGATCCTCTTAAATCATCTTAACTTTCCAAACCCTATTTAATTATTATTACGTAATCTACCTTATCATTATTTAATTCCATTAATCTCTACAATTATCACACAATTTATGTACTTCACTAAATTATTAAACCACCCACCCTGGATTAACCCCCCTCTTTTGACCTCTGACCTGTTTCTAGCATATATATATATAGTTATTATTGTAATCACGTTATTTACACTCATTTATGTCAATTGTTTCACACTATCTCCATGTAAAAATTCTATCACAATTTTGGTTTGTAAGCAGCTGACGAGAAACCTCGAAATAATATGAATTCATACTATTCTGCATCCATGTTTATTCTTGCTCTATTTAAATTCTATCAAAGTTTCTCACCAAACAAGTGAGGTTTTTCTCAAAATATGAGTAAATTATCAGCAAACCTCAATCCCCGAAGTCGTTGTAGAGTTGCACACTTTTTGGTATAAGTAAATGAACATTACAATCAAATAAAGACTCCATGAACCTACAACACTGGAAGTAACTCATTAAGATAATTAGAGCAAGAAATAAGTTGAATTCAAGTTTTTGTAAATATTTATGAATGTAAGCAATGATGGATAGTGGCTTGCAGTGGAATCCAGGACTCGCGTTTCGTCCTATTTGGGACTTGTCAGCTGGATGTACCTGCATCTCAGAGTTGATGTTCACTCTGGGACACGAATGTTCTACAAAAAAGGCTAGATTTGGTATATTATAAAAAAAATGATTGAAATGAGATAAACTACTGAATATTATAAAGTAGTGTAATGTAATATACAAAATTAACAGAGAAGGGGAAAATAAAAATCACAGGTACAGATAAATTTAGCACTCATTCTATCTCTTATTTAAACAGAATAAACACTATGATATTGAGATGGTGGAGAAGATTTGTAGCTCAGGTGGATGATTATGGTGGAGTTTTGTTCTCTGAGCTGGATGATGAAAGCTCCACGACCAAACCATCCAGCTCAGAGAACAAAACTCCACCAAAAACACTATGATATCACTATGAAATATTATGAGGACAAATAAATGAAGATTAATGGTAAAACTCACCAGTTCCCACTATATTGATTTAATATGAGTTAAACATATGTAATAATTTCATTATAGAATCTTTCACATAACGTTAAAATTACAAAAGCGTTTAACCATATGATTGAGATACGTACGAAACCGAAGTTCATCAAATGACGATTAGTTTGGAAAAAGACTCGTTATTGAGAAGTAGACATAAACTAGTTTCATACCTCAACTCATGAGGTACCTGTGGTGAGAAAAAGGGCCTCTTTCAGTAATAATAATAAATATACACAATACATTTTCCAGATCAATTCCGTCTTCTCATTGTTCTATAGAAATATAAACAATACTTATGACATACGATAATGTAAATGACAGCTGATAGCTGTGTCTAATCTTAATAACAGTTCATTAACAAGCAGAAAGGGAACTAAAATTAAACAAATATGGGAAGAACTCCAAAGAATCTCAAAACAACACAGAATTAAAGTATATTACAAAACAACGAACACACTTCGAACTACTTTAGTTCGCTTAAAAGTAAAAGTCCCCTTTATTTCAACACAGAACTGTGCCTACAAATTAGGTTGTGTCGATTGCGATGTCTTCTGTATTAGAGAATCATCTTGTGAAATTTTGACTTGTGCCAAGGAATATATTAGGTACACAAATAAACCTCCTAACAATCCACATATTTCTGTTTGTCGGCTCTAATGCTCCTCTTCACTTGCTTGTTTGCTACTGTATATTCATCTTGTGCCTTGACTTTCTCTGCTCTTGTTTGACTGTTGTTAATTGCTGTCTTTTTGTTCTTCCTTTCATCAATCTTTCCCAGCGTTTCCATAGAGATCCGTCCCTTATGATGATGCCTCTTGTGGCCTAGAACCTCCTGACACGTAAATGTTAATGCTTCTTTGATCCCTTTCCAGTTGTCCTCAATCGTAGATCCCTCTTCTTCCAGTAGATACTGTAAAGTTTTTAACCTGTTGTTGAGAGTTATCTTGAATTCGTTGAGTTTGTTAGTATGTCGAAAGAAGGTTGTATTGAACCTTTTCACTGGTGTTTGTCCAGTTGTCCGATGTTTCTTTAGCTTCAGTTTCATCTTGGCAACCACCAAGTGGTAATCTGAAGCTATGTCAGCACCTCTCCTGATTCTCATGTCTTTGACCTTGTGAATTTTTTAGTATTACAAATATGATGTGTCTGGTTATCCATGGTGTGATTAGGTGAGACTCATATAGCTAGCTTTATGTATTCGTTTGTGTGAGGAAGGAATTTTGTAACACCTATAACCATTTTGTTGAATGCATATAAATTTGCAAATCTGTAATCGTTTTCGTTCCTTTCTTCCAGTCAGTCCATGTTGTGCCATAATATCTTCATGTCCAGTGTTGTCCATTCCGACTTTGGAGTTCGGGTCTCCCATCAGGATGGTCAGGTCGTTTTTTCGGACACATCACTATGATTTATTGCAGCCTCCCATAAAACTGACCTCTACCATCTTCGCTGATATCACTAGAATTTTACATCCTGGACTAACTATTCCTGAACAATCATTGAAAATGAGAAGGCACTAAGTATCTGTTTCGTCACAGTACAGATTTAAAGTTATTGTTTAGTTACACTAAACAGCATATTACTCTATCACAATTGATTGATCACTAGGTGATGATCAGTGTCATGTGTGTCAAGTCCTTATTTAGTACAGATTGAATGCTATCGGTCATGTTGCAATGTTGCCATTCGTCTAGGTGACTCGACACTGCGGGAACTATATATTGAGACTAGACTGTGATTGGAGGTAGTCAACAGGAAACCCTGGACCGGGAGTCGAATCCGCCAGGGAGCACTAGTTTCTTCAAGATTACAGGTACACCTTGCTGACGAGTGCCAAGTGGCACGAAACCCGGGTCTAGGGTTTCCTGTCGACTACCTTCAACCACCATCTAATCTCAGCATATTACTCCATATTACATAATATATTCCTTTGTGCATGTTAGCTGGTGCTTTACTCCTTTCAATGTAAGTTCAAATCATCAAGTTTAAATTCATCAATAATTATTATTGCCTTTCTTGTTAGATATAAAAATTTTGTATTATTTCTATCAGTTACAATTGAATTTAACATACCATAAATAAAATGTGAAGCGTCTAATGTGCTATAAGGTGAAAGTATTTCTTAGAAGTTTTTAAAGTATTGATTTGAAGACACTTTTTTTAATGTGTTGACGGTAACTAAGATAAACTGATATCGATTGAAGCACATTTCAAGAGGGGGGGAACTAAATTAAGCATCTATATGTAACGCATATTTATGCTTTATGATCCTATGATGTGTTAGAGAATATTAAAAAGTGGGTTTCTTTTTCTTAAATTTTCTTGAATTGACGTGTGTTATAGTTTACTTCAGAGAAATACTATTAACTGTCTTCAAATGGTAATAATAAATCTCCAGTGATTAAACTTGGTCGTTGGATAGAGTAGGTTCACCTAGAGAAGATGAGAAATACTTATTTTGAATCAATGGACTAATTATAATCCAAAAATGAATGAAATATAGGATCTATTTTAGTCACTGGGCAGATTAAATGGTGAGACTATAATTTATAGACGACCATTGGGCGACTCTAAATGGACCTTGAGAGTGTTCACCTAATAACTAGGATCAAATGAAAATTATAAACCTGTTCATCTACAGTTGATGGTTACGGTTAGGAATTACATTTAGGGTTTTCATCACGAACCGATATCAGCTATAATGCCAAAACTCTATTTAGCCAAATGGATGGGTGAATTTCGCGCCAAAATCGAAGATCTGTTATGTTATACGTGATCGGTCCTTTTATTTCTGTGTGATCCTTCCCCTTTCTCATTTTATTGTTAATCTTTAAATCATTTACTAGTTTATCTATGTTGAAAATAATGTTGCGATACCTTCTATTATGTCGGAACGATGAATAAGTGAATGATAACTGCTAGGATCTATTTATAAACTGTCATTATATTTTCTTTATTGCATAACTATTAGGTAACTATATTATATGTATATTCATATTCCTTTTATGATAAGCTTTCATTTGACCTATTAGCTACTATTATACGATGTAATAATCTCAAGTTATTCTCAATCTATTGGTTACAGTACCCCACACTCATAGTCACATTTTGGTTTGATATTATATAATTATTATTGCCTATTTTATGGTATGATGTGGTCTGGTTTGTGTGTATATAAACCAAGTATATCTGAACTACATGATTCATACAGTGGGAGCTGGACTCAAACGCACAGGTCTAGATGAGAAGAACCAATAAAGACTCAGAGTTGTTTCTAGGCTGCTCGTAGCGGTTAACGTGTCATTGGTTTAGCACAGGGCTAAGGTCGTATAAATTGGTGTTCTAATTGACGGTCTTGTCACGTAATAAATGACGGGCTATAGGACAAAACACTTACATTTTGTATAACCTTTAACATTTTATTGGACTCTTAACAGTTGTTAAGTTATGTAAACCAGTTTTAACTTGTTTCTATTATAGCTTTGTTTCATGGCCACTTGAACTATGCACATTAATGTTTTTCTTTTGTGCTAATGAAATAGTTAGAAGCTTCAAACCTGGTTTGAATTGTCTGTTACTATTTGCTTCTGAGTGCTCTCTTTCTAGCTCCATTGGTTATCTGGAATGTATGTTTTGAGAAACTTGAACAGCTAACTCTTGGTTGTTCTCTATTTAGTTCGAAGTGATATGACGGTTCAATTCACTAAACGTTGCAAAGTAATGTAAAACGATGGCTTCTGGAGTCAGACTGAAACCTTAAAATTCAGTGTTCCGTTTAAACAGTCTCATTTCGTCAGGCAGTTGTCACTTGCCGTTATATAACGCCATTACCCTGGAGTAAACTTTAAGCTTGTAACTTTCAGCTCTCTCAAACCAATGTAGATTCCAAAATAGAGTGAACTGTTGAAGATTGATGTTAATTTTATCTTAGAAAATGATCAGGGAAAGATATCGAACGAAGCTAGATTTAGACATGGTTATTACCCCGTTCAAAAGCGTAGATAAACACATGACCTGTACTTTCCATTTGCTAACAAAAGTTATTTGTTATTTCTGATAGCCGATAACACAAATTACTTCAACTGAAAATTACGGACTAATGGTTGTCAGATCATCAGTCTTAAGATATCGTATTTAATGCGAAGCCAGGAAAATCCAATTTGATTTCTCATGAGGTCGTAGGTGCATACATTTAAAGGTTTCTTAACTGGCACAAAATAGTTGTCTAGTTCTCTCTGATTTCCAAACGTATACCACCTCATTTCTAGTATCTGAAGAGGCACGCGAGCTTCAGATTACTATGCATAAAGTCTTCTGACAGATTGGACTTAAACAAAAGGATTTCCATTCACAACTTTCTACTGGTTAACTCTAAACATTTAAACTACATCTCATTGTCGCAATACTTATCTGATTAGTTATTTTCAATTATTTGGTTATCAGATTTCAATATTCAAATTAGAGAATTGATCCTCCAAATCTTAATTTAATCCCTACCATAAGACAAAATTACTGATCAATGTTTATGATTAAAACTGCCACCTATTATATATGATATTCAACTAAGACAGTATACTTTTTCGAATAACTTATCAAGGAAACTTAAGTTACAAGGAAATCTATGATTTGACACTGTTACAAATTATATCAGTGATCAGTATGTACGCATAAAAGTTAATTATTTTCGTGGTGTATACTGTTTATGTTGATAGATATAAGTGATTAGAAGTGGAATGTCTGCTAGCAAAAGATTGAATTGTAGAGTAAACAAAGGGAAACAGAGAGCAGTTGGGATAACAATAGAATTGGAAGAATCATAAAGTATGTAAAAGACAATTGATAGATGTGCAAATCAGTCAGTAGCAACGTAGAACTTCGTACATACGTACATCAGTTCGAGTTGCCATACCACATTAGCACAGAGATACAATTGTCGATTCAAATCCCATAGTAGTAGAAGTAGTAATCGGAAAGATTAGGGTTTGAAGATGTTATTCAAGGAGTATAATTCAGTGAAATAAATTTGGAAAGAGACAAAAAGGAAACATGAAGAATTCAGAAGATTAGAATTTGAGCGAACACAAAGAGTGAATGCATCTGCACCATTGAAAACGATTTTGAGACATGTGATTCAAGGTCTCTAACAATCGGTTGCTATCGTTTCGCGGATCCCAACCAGGTAGTCTGCACCTACCAACATGACTCAGTCCACTTGTCAGTGACTTCATGGATTTGTGCCACGTTTTGGTCTGGCCGCCCCTAGCTTTCTCTCAACCTACTCCTACACCATAAAACATCGCACGTCGGGGCAGTCGGTAGTTGGGCATACGTAACACGTGTCCCAGCCACCTCAAATGATGAAGTTTCACTATGGGATTACTGCGTCAAGTAACTAGTTGGTTTTGCCCACCTGAGTTCTCTTTCACTACATTTTAAGCTATTCGAATAAAAATATTCAAACGTGTTTGGAATGAAATAATTGTCATCAGTGACATTGGATGCTTGCCACGCTATACTCCAAAAAATTATTGGTTTTCATAGACTTTGTACAATGAACTGATCTTAGTTAGACCAAAGCTGAAAACTTGGAAATTGGGAAATCCCATACTAAAACGAAACAGCTGTTCAGTGTTCCACAGTTTTCATTGACGGTCTACTTAAGAGTAGTTTGTGGTACCAAGTCTATAAAAATTCTGTGATCTCCCAAAAACCCTACACTGACAAGAATCATCAATGAAGGATTGATTGTTTTACACTATTACAAAATATGTCAATATTATTTACAATTGATTGGTCACTGGGAAGTGACCAATGTCATGTCCTTTGTGTAGATCGATTCCTATCGGTCAAGTTGCAATGTAGCCATTAGTTTAGGTGACTCGACATCGCGTGTGTTATGCTGAGATATAAGGTGGTAGTTGAATATAGTCGACAGGAAATGCTAGACCTACGTTTCGTACTATTTGGCACTTGTGAGCAAGGTATACCTGTAATATCGAAGGGATTGGTGCTACCTGAAAGATTTGATCGCATGTTACCCAGATTCATGGTCAGAGAAGTTACCACTGGCCTATATGTTCGTGTCAATTATGACTTCATAATCGATTATCACATAAAACTCTGTTAACTGAATTATAAACCTATTAAGATTCCACTGACAATGATGTAGAAATAAAATTTTGTTCGTTTTCTTCATTCCATCTACGATCAATTGATAGTTTGAATGCATGGATTGATAAGGTTTATCACTGTTTTACCATAAATACATTAAAATGACAATTCAAAAAGTTGAAATATGTAACTGATATATCAAATGTTCTGGTATGGCCTTCGCGCTGCAGAAGTTTTGTTTTCGAAATTGAGGACGAAAAGTGAATGCCCGACTCTTAAACCGGGCGGGTAGGTACACTGATCCACTTAGGGGAGCTGGAAAACCCTGACTCCAAACCACTGGTACACATGGGCTCCAGGATCCCAAGGGAACAAATGGTGTATGAACCAATCGTTGGTCACCGGCTAACATGGAACCGCATCTCCTGACGTTGTACCATTGCTTTGTGAACTAGACATATAGGTCAAGACCCCGGGTTGCGGCCGCCCAAGAAAACCACCTGCTTTGATTTGGGCAGTACCCCATCCGTTATACAAATTTTGTTTGGAGCATATACAATCTGGTGTCCCTTTGTGTCAAGACTTATGCGTTGAAGAAAATAATAAAAGTAGCTGATGTACCAATTTCAAGTTAGCATTACGTGGTCAAAGGTAATCGTCAGGAGACCCTGAATCTAGGTATCCTGCTACCTGCTACTCTTCGGTAATGTGTACCTGCAGTTTCGAAGTTAATGATGCACCCTAAGAAATTAGAACTCATATCAACTGGTTCCACAACCCGAGTTATCAGCTGCCCCAAGATTGAAGAAAGCTCTTGCCGACAAGGAAGAAACTTACGTCCAGAGTTTCCTGAAGACTACCTCCAACCACGTAACATCAAAATAGTACATATGATGCCATGTCACTTAGATTATCGACCACAATGCAACCTGATCCATGGAACCCGGTCAGTACTAAGGACCAGACAAGCATGATATTGATCACTACAGTGATCAATCTACACAAACAAATGTATTCTTCTTTTAGTCAAGGGATTGTTATTATTCCCTAGCTACCTGAATTAAATAGCTGGAAACGGGGTTCAAGACTATGAGTTATTGGCAGAAAGCCATATGTTCTAACCTGTCTAATGGTAAGGTCATTTGAAGAGTGATAAGACTAGAAATCAATAAGTTCAAAGTTTGTAGAAATGTAGTAGGATGTAGCGGCAATAAAGCATTTCTTACAGATAACCAGCGTCCGATAGACGGAAGGGATAGAAAACATATGTCCTAGAAACTAGCACACCCTCCACTTGTTCCACAGGATTTAGACATTAAACATAAGGTTTAGAAAGTACAGAGCAAAGGTCAAAAACTACTTACAAAAATGCTCTGTGTGGCTGACATGCAGTAGTTATTCCTCGAGTTCTGGGATAATGTTACCAAGTATACAAAATTATCAATGTTAAATTAATTTATTGAATCTTGTTTACGTCAAATAAAAATAAGACAAGATGAAACAAATCAAACTTCTTCCTTAATTCAAAACAGAATTTTTAGATACTAGGTATAAAGTTAATATAAATTTTAAAACTATCCAAAAAATCAACATTAACAACAACATATTCACAGATTTGCCTTGTTAAGAGTTTAGAAAAGAATAGGGTGATCTCAGATTGCGAAAAACAAAACAATGTGTTTCATAACTGCAAAAAATCCATAAATTGCTATTTTCTTGTAAAGACAGTTTATAACATAGCTAAGAGATGAATATCAGATACAAGTGAATGCATTGAACTGCATGTTTAGATTATAAAGCATAGTATAACACATGTAATTATATTATTTAGAAAATTCACGCAAAAAAAACAAACAATAATCGATAAGGAATGGCAGTTGATGTAAAAAAAACAAGACCAGAGAGAGAAATCTTTCTCATCAATTAAACAATAAACCATTAGAAAGCATGCATACGATCTTTAATATTTTGTTCTCGATATGTTTTTATCATTGAATAAATGAATAAAATGAAGAGAACACCATTGATAGCAAGAACAATGGATCCTTCGAATAAATAAGATGGCATAATATACACTTTAAGATGAGCAGTAACAGTGGTATTGACTTCAACATTTACACAGTTATATTCACCAGAATCAGGTATAGTAAGATTAGTCATTTTTAGGATACCATCTTCATTAACAAATCGACCATCTTCTGATGTGTTACCATTTAATAGAACTGTTCCATCAAACAATATCCACCTTAAGTCTGAATTATAGGATGAGTTTTCGAAAGAACATTCAAAAATTCCAGACTCATGAACACGCAACGCTTGAGCAATAGGACTAAGAGACAACTCTTCACAAACCCCATAGATGGTAAATTGAATAACAGTTAAATATAGTATATAAAACCAATTTGGACGATTCATTTGAAAAATCAGAAGTTTGTAAAGAGAGCTGAACGAATTACAATAAAAATTTAAACTGATGATATTCGAAGAGAGGTTGAAAACAGTGCTGAAAAAAAATACAAAAAAATTATACATTCAAAGTCAACTTGAATTTGTTGGAACATTACTAGTACCAAAATACAGGTAAGTGTTTAAAAAGTCCGTAGTTCCCACTCATTGATTAATACTAAGATTTATGATATCATGGTATCTGAATATTTTTAGCCTCTACGTCAGAAGTACGTTATAACACCGTTAAAAAGATGAAATTCCTAAATATAAAATATAAATAAATTGATTCTAGTACTGACTTAACGTGATTCTCGTTCATTGTATTAATTCATTTAGTGTATAGTTAGTTTATTTGACTTTCAATGTATTTTCATTGTATGGATTAATTCAATGTGATTTTGCGTTCAATCGACAGTTTGACAAGATTATGCAATCAAATAATCAGATGATTTAATTAGAATCCAAATTACTTACTTACGTCTATTACTCCTCGCGGAGGAGCACAGGCCGTCCACCAGTACTCTTCATCCAACTCTGTCCTGGGTAATCCTTTCCAGTTCCTATTCATCCTTTTCATATCTGCTTTCATTTCCCGACGTAATGTGTTCTTCGGCCTTCCTCTTTTCTGATTCCCTTATGGATTCCAAGTTAGATCTTACCTCGAGATACACTCCCACTATTTCCGTAATGTATGTCCTACCCACTTCCAACGTCTTTTCCTCATTTCCTCTTCAGTTCGAAGCTCGTTTGTTCTCTCCCACAGTACACTGCTGCTGATAGTATCCGGTCAACGGATATTCATTATTTTGCGTAGACAACTCTCTATAAATACTTGCACCTTCTTCATCATGGTTGTGGTAGTTCTCCATGTTTCATCTCCATACAGTAGAACTGAACTGTCTTGACGTTGGTATTGAAGATTCTCACTTTGATATAGGTTGACAGACAGTTGTTTTGAGTTCCATATGTTCTTCAATTGTAGGAATGCGGCCCTTAATCTGGTAATTCTCGCCTTTACGTCTGCATCCGATCCTCCATGTTCATCGATGATGCTTCTCAGGTTAGTCAAAGATTCCACATTTTCCAGAGTTTCTCCATCAAGTGTGATTTGTTTCGCTGGCGTTCTCTGTGTTGTGTTTGAGGGCCTCTCTTTTTCCTTTGAGTATACCGAGACCTACTGATGTAGAGGCTTATGCTACACTGGTTGCTTTGACCTGTGTTTGTTGGTGTGTATGGGATAGAAGGGACAGGTCATCTGTGAAGGCCAAATCGTCTAATTGATTCTGAGCTGTTCATTGTATTCCGTGCTCCTACTCAGATGTCGAGGTCTTCATAATCCAGTCGACAACCAGAAGAAAGAGAAAAAATGAGAGTAAGCAATCTTCTCTGACACTGGCCCTCACTTGGAATGCATCTGTTAGATGTCTTCCATGCACGACTTTGCATTGTAATCCGTCGTATGAGTTCCAGACTCTCTTGTGATTTTCACCTCACAAGCCTTTTACGAGTGTGGAGTAATGAAGTTAAAGTGCTGTAGTCTGTAAGCGATGCAATCCATCAAGTTAATGTAAATTGCAACCACTGAAAGAAAAACCACCATATCATTCGTACTTCGATAGTACCGTAAGACACCTCAAACAACATAGAAAGTCCACACAAAATACTTTCATGGATTAAAAACAAACTGATAATGTAAAACCTTTCAACCATTGTTGAATGAAACTGATATAGAGGGAAATACTTCAACCACTAGACTAGACTTGAAAAACCAAGTTCAATGAGTGCACATTACTATCAACTTGATAATAAGTGCAGCTTACGTTCGCCGTTAAAATATTCTCGAGATGAAATTAAACAAAAGTAGTTTGACCATTGCTGACAAAGTTCTGTTACACTTGAATGCATTATAGGGAATTCCGCATTAATTTATCTGAATAAACATAGAATATCCATTGATGCATAAAACAATAACGATTGGTTCAGTGAAGAGTTCACACTAGAAATGAACTAAATGAACACAAAACACTTCATTGAACCAATAATTCTTGTTTCGTTTAACTGAAAACTACTTATGATACTAATTTCGATGGAATCAATTGAAATCGGCGGAAAAAAATTATGGGTATACATACATCTTTCTTCCCCGAGTCGTTAATAATACGTGCTTTTGGTCAAAGATAGCGGTTGAATTTATCATATGTCAGTGAAATAAAGAGCTATCAAACACCCTGGCATGATCGAGGGTATACAGGGTTCACTCACACCTAGAATGCTCTCATACATCCACACTTTGATAGCCACTGCAGGAAAACTCTACTCATTGCATCCACACGACACGAGTGATCTTCACAAAAGTGAGATAATGAAAAGCGAATGTCTGAAGTTTAAACTAAGTTGTTGAGTAAGGAAGACTTATCTAGGAAAGTTCAAAAACCCTGATTCCAAACCAATGGTGCACCGAGCTTCAGTATGCTAAGAGAAAAAGTAGTATATGAACCTAGATCAGCAATTAGATACCATGAGGATTTAATTTATTAGTGCCCCTTCTGCCCTGGAGCTCTGAGCAACCCATTTTAAACAAAACAAAACATATTATTCCAATTGAGAGTTTTGTTTTCAGTCAATTTATTCCTAAAGCGTGAACTTGTCATCGAAATAATCACTGGGTATTGTGTTTATTCAGTTAAATTAACGTGAAATTCCTTTCAGCATCCAATGTACGGCTTAAAGATGCCACAAGTATTCAGTGTTTGACAACGCTTTAACCAGTAACACCTAATATAACTCGTACCCACCATCACGTTCACATATTGAAACATGGTTCACCAAGTATACAAGACATGCTCACCTTAGATACTAGTTGATACAACTAGGTCAACACAAACACATCCAAACAGCGAAACTGTAACTAAGCCTTTTATACTTGCCGGTCTCCAGTCTTCAGTCTTCAGTAATAAGGATAGGAAGTCTATCGACCTATATTAATCCTTGCAGTTTGTAATATTGTGAAGGTCCAATCTCGTTTTGAATATATTAGCATAAGGTGCTAATATTAAGTGTTCCGGTAGAGAATTCCAGTAATTCACTACTCAGTGCGAGAAACGGAACTCCAGACGTAAACATAGTTTATAACAACTATACGAATGATTTTCTCCATCAGTTTTACAACTGCACTAGTTAAGCTAACGGGTCTATAGTTACTAACTAAATCTCTACTCCCAGCCTTATACACCGGACTTATTACGGCGTCTTTCTAGTCTCTAGGACGTCTGGACTGTCTCAGAGACATGTCGTATAGTATCGCTAATGGTTCAGCAATTTCATCTGATATGGCTTTCATAATCCTACGATGAATATCATCAGGACCACTGGACTTATCAGGCTTGAGATGCTGAAGTAGCCTTAAAACAGTACCTTTCTCAATGACTACAGGACCCATCAGTGAGTCGTCACGGTCATGATGAATCGTTGGTCGTTCCTCATTACCGATAGAAAATTACTAAAATATTCCGATATAGCTTTAGCCCTTTCGGCATCATTTTTGGCCAAGATTAACGAATTTTCTTGTACCAAAAGTGATGGAATTCCATCGCTTCTCTGAGTTCGCCTTTTTATATACAAGAATAACCGTTTCGGACTATATCTAGAATCCCTAACCGATTGTTTTTCATATGATTGTCTAGTCTTACTTATTAACGCTTTACAAATATTCCTAATCTTACAATAATTGGATCTGTATTGTTCTAAGCCAGTAGAGATGAACATATTCCAGTGATTCTTCCTTTTTCTAAGGAGTTTCCTGACCGTTTTAGTTATCCATGGTGGACTATTATTCGGTCTTCGCGGTACCAGGTATGGTATGAACGGGGACGTAACTAGTCTAAATTTACCTTTAAATACAGACCATGCTTCTTCAACTGATAAACTAGTACCTACAAACCAATCTGTCTTAGCGGCACATTCCTGAATGGCTGATACGTTAGCTTTCCATACATTTGGGCGAGGTGCAACCTGATCATATAACATGTCCCTAATTCTAAACGTGAATGACAAAACAGCGTGATCGCTATTCACTAACGGTGGAAGAATATTTGGGTCGTCAATATCCTCAATCTCATGAGTGATTACCAATTCCAACAGAGAAGAACCTTGGTTAACACCAATACGTGTGGGTTTGGATACATGCTGCACTAATGCATGCTCCATTATTTTTACTAGGTACCCACTATCAAAGGAGTTTATAGATCCTTCTGTGGTCATCTCAGTCCAACAAATATCAGGTTCATTAAAGTATCCTATTATCAAGCATCTGGTATTCGCACTCCAAAAATGAATGTGCTCTAAAATAAAGTCCTCAGCTAAGCAGATTGGTCTGCGATAGATGACACCGAACATAAATGTACTGCATACAATAGCTAACTTACAGCTAATGACTTTGTAGTGGCATTGAACCATAACCACACAATCCTCAAAGCTGAACACGGAACAACTCGGAAAATAGATATTTAATATTTAACGCGGAGAAATACCTAACGATGGAGAGGGCGGGAAGAATGTATTGAATGAATTGGAGTTGAATGGATAGCATCGCTCGGCCATGCAGACATGGTCCCTGCTGAATATTATCTTATGTCCTTTATCCATATTAAATATATTGTTTTTCTCTAGCCTAAGCTTGTTCTTCATCATGTATTGGTAGTTGTTACGATACAGTGAGTTGGTGTAGGCGATGATGTGACTTCCACGTAAGATCTTATAGATTAGGCAGTTATATCATGACAAATCTACAATTTTAGGATTAGGTCTATTATTAGAGCAGTACTAATATCATAGTAGATCATAGTTCCACAGCTTCACAAGTACCGCTATCATGGGATTCACTAGCAGAAGAGCGGATATTTATGCTATTGTTTATATATAACAGGACGCCACCTCCTTTTCTACATTAATGTTTATCACTCCTGAGGTAATGGTATCCGGACAATTCAGGAGTAATGTCTAAGTCATGGACTAGCCAAGTTTCTATCACTGCTACAATGAGTGGCTTTAACCTGTCCACTAGTGCTTCTAGTTCATAGAACTTATCTCGTAGACTACGAGCGTTGGCATATAAAACTCCTAAGTAGAACGGCCTATCCACATAGGCCTTGGTAGCATTCGCTTCCAAGACCTGACTATCCGATAACCCACTAGCCGGAGATTTTCCTCACTGTTTTGCCAACGGGTTTCAAGTTCAGCTAGTGCTTTTTTGCTCTTTATTCTATGTTCGGGAGACATGTCAGGTCTAACTCGGATGTCGGAATTGTCATGACAATAAGCTCTACTTAACAGGAGATCCGGCTGCTTCTCCGATCCTAGGATTACCTTAAGGAGTCTGCATGGTCGGGGTTCAACACTGTCCTCAGTCCTCTTGCCTATTCTAACCAATTTTTTGACCAGAACTCCTTTTGAGTCACCTGGTAAAATACTACGAATATATTCTCCTAGCTTTTCTAAATCATGCGCGTGTCTAATTTTGGGATCAGGGTCGTTTGACTCCCGCAATTTGCTCACAGTAATATTGGATGTTATTTGATTTTTCTTCTCAGTCACGCCAGGATGGGTTTTACTCTTACCATCAGATTTTGGTAGTGCAGTTTGTGACTCACAATAAGAGTCCACCAGTGAGTTACTAACTACCTGTGTACTGCTTACAGCTTTTTTCTTTTCCTTTCGTTTTCTACGTGCCGTAGTCCATTTTTCATCCCTCAGGACACTGGGACTATTTGGAACGGTGACGGTTTTATCCAGTTCGTCGGTTCCCACTAAAAGTGCATTGTTACCAATGTCAGTACCATGTGGTACTACTCCCCTTGTTGATGTTAACGGAGATTTCTCTTTTACATCGGTCAGAGTCGGTTGTTTGAGGCGTCGCGTAACGGCAGGTACTACACTGGCACATCCGTCACTGCCAGTGCCCGTGTTGTCAGCGCATGTGCCATCGTTCTTCTTACAGGCCAAAGCCAATAGGCTCATTGCCTCTTGTATTAGTAATGCCTTATTTGCACAGCAAAACATGTGAAGCCAATTTGAGTTAGACTTCGAACATCTTTTGCATGAGGTGGGACTTAAGCGAGTGCATATCTTATGGAACCACTTATTGCATTCATCACATTGCATTCCATCCTCTATAGGGAACAAACAGTTTGTTTGTCCACATTTGTGAGTACTACTGTTCAAACGTCCAAATGATTGTGGATGAAATGGAAGCTTTCGCTCAACAGGCTTCTGTATTTAATTAGTGGCTCATCGATGCCTCTAGGTGTGAACCCTAGGTGTATTTAGCAGACAGACGAGGAATATTTATAAATTATAAGGGAATACTGTCCTGAGTCCTTATGAATATGTCAAGCTTTCTCTTAAAGGACTCTTGGAAAGTCTTTTGGACTGCCTCAACAGGCAGCAAAATCCACGATTTGACTACTCGCAAAGAGTAACAGGTATGTCGACGGTCCATTCTGCCACGTCGCGACTATAAGTTTTGTGTGTTGTCCTTAGGGTGTGTTGGGACTGGCCCTTAGTAAGTATTTAATAGGGTACGCAGGAGTGTTTAAGATGCTACAAGTCAGTAGAAGGTCACCGTTGAGACGCATAAACTCCAACGGGTGGATATTCAGCGATTTGAGGCCTTCTTCATCAGGTTTGAATCTTAGTCCTCGAAAAGATTCCGTGGCTAACCTATGAATATGTAACAGCTCAGGTTGGTTGGTTAAGAGTTGACCTCAAACAACCAAGCATATCCTAAAACAGTATTGTTCAAGTATTCATTCATTTCCTTATTTTTTATAAGCGTTATATTCCCTATTATCTTATATTGAATGTTGAGAGCCTTTGTGTGTCTGAAAAGATAATCCCACACTCCACTGTGACTGCGCGAAGATCGAAATAAAGACCTATTCACTACTTCTCTGGTTTCTTCTATCAATAGCACGGGGGTTACCT
This sequence comes from Schistosoma intercalatum, assembly GCA_944470365.2. Classification (NCBI taxonomy): domain Eukaryota; kingdom Metazoa; phylum Platyhelminthes; class Trematoda; order Strigeidida; family Schistosomatidae; genus Schistosoma; species Schistosoma intercalatum. The sequence continues at coordinate 6,168,941 of OX103725.1, forward strand.
TAAGGCACGAAAAATACTTTCTATCGTTTTTATCCGTTTGGAGTAAAAGTGTGTGGTGTGGCGTGGAGTCGCGTTTGACTATGATCACCACTACAAGAAGACTACGTGCCAGTTAACTGATAAGATCCCCCATAAGCCAAATATCAGAAGGCAGTTGACAGCTGTAGTCAATATGTATTCGTTGACGATCTCGTGGTTTCGAAAGAATACCGAGATCGTGACAGAGGAGAACAAGAGTGGTTACTGAGCGTAACCGAATTCATGCAAGGCCATAATCAATTAGGAGTGCTGCGCTTTACTGTATCCATTGTGGTTGTGCCCTTGTGATTGGCTGGTTTGTCCGTATGACCTTGAGTAGCTAGCGATGACAGTTATTGTTTTTCTGCTTGACAACAGCGCAGCAATGAACCAGCGCACTTTTCAAGGCACTACGTTACTAGACGTAGCAAAATCTGCGATAGAGATTTTTTCAAAATGAGGATGAGCAAATCAAGAGTAGATCGTTATTTTGTGCTTACTTTGAATTCTGACATAAGTTATGTCAAACTTACCGGTTGGAAACAGAATGTTGATCTTCAATTACTTCATTCTACCTTAAATAATATAAAACCAGACGGTTTAGTTGATTTGTCAACTGGTATTCAAAGAGCATTCCGGATGTTAAATATAAATAGATTGCAACTCGGACTGGAAAATTATGGGATGGGGATTTATCCATCATGTATTGAACCCTCTGTAATAATATGTATTACTACTAGCATAGGCTCATACAGTTTTGATGGCCAAATTTTCAATGATGCATCTATAACTTCCATAGAATCTGCCGTTCTTGGGAATGTTTTGACAAAAGAGACTTTCCGTTGGGATTACCGCATGTATTCTCTGGTACTTCGTTTTCCCGCATTTGTCAGTAATATTCATGGTGGTAGCTCCATAAGATCAGAAACAATCTTGCCGCTTAAAAGACTTGCGGAAGAAACTGGTGGTGAAAGTTGTGATGTTTACGACGGTCGGGAACTCCACCAGTGTCCTGATTCTCTTGTCACAAAATGCCAACCTGGTGTGGTTTTAAAATTACGAAGGTCTACTGACTGCGTTGATGCGGCTCTCCAAGAGAAATTCGTAAAGCAGTTGATGTCAGTTAAGCTAATGGGAAGGTCATCGTCTTGGCCTATCCCAGAACAATTTTGGCCTGATGATGAGATGCTAGCATCAGAGTTGCCACCTAGAAGTGCACATCCTGAAGTCCTTGTATCTAAAGTTCCTGTGATGGAACCCGAGTTGCCCGAGTATTTCCCCGTCGACCGTTACGAGTTGACTCCATCACATTTTACGAAAGAGTTTCTAAATTCGTCGGAGCAAAATATGGTTTGGCGGTGTTTCAGCTATGGTATCAAAAAGAGTCAGAATGCACCGTTTGGTTATTTAAAAGTATCAAGTGATCTCCAGTCAGTACATCTGCATATACTTCCTTACAATTATCCTGTATTTCTTCAGTTACTTGGTGATATATGTGATCATAAACGTATGACGGAAGCCTGGGGTCATCAGTTTGTGAACTATCTAGGAACCATACCGAAATATTACTTTATGCTCCTAGCGAAGGCGTTTGAACGAATAGGGTTTGTCGGGATGATTAAGCCTGAAGTTATTGACCGTGCACTTCCTTATCAATTGAAACAAAAGGAAGAATGTATGTGTCTTGGTACAGTTATGCAAACAAGTACGGTAGAACAACCCGTTGTACAATTGGTCATTATAATAATTGTTTCCATTACACCAATCGCGTTATCTTGATAAAAGTAGGTCACTACAAGTGAATATAGTGTTTCTTCACCTTAAATGGAGTTCAATAAAACTGCTAATGATGAAGTGTAAAGTTCTACTGTCAAAGTGACCAAAAATACGCTTCAACATTATTAGTGAAAGTTTGGCTTTTTGTCCCAGTGAGAGTAAGGTTTCAGATCATAGGATGCCAACGCTCACACATACTTCTCAACTTGTGACATCTCTACAAGGGACTCACTCACACATAGAGGATATCTCAGATGGACTACTACACACTTCAAAGTATTGGAAGGATGTCCGTTATTTTCCTCCTATATTTTAATTCGAGTTAGATCCGCATCAAGTGGCAGCTTATCATCTTGGTTGCAAACTACTTTCAAATGTTTCACATTGTCGGAGAAAATTTTTAAAAATCAGATGATGCCCAAAGAGGAAGGTCATTAATATAAATTAAAAGAAGAGGTCCTAGTACTGAACGCTGGAAAACTCCACTAGAACATTCTAAAGATATCGTGGAGGTTTCATGACGACTTTAGACTTCCATGAAATCTGGATCTGTCTTCGGAAATAGTTCATGGTAGCGGAACGCTTTCATTATCTTTTAATTCACTGAAAATCTGGAATTGCAAGACACTGACGAATAGTAAGAAGTATTGATTGGGCAAGAGCCTCTAGAATAGTTTCTCTCACTGCCATAGAAATGGAAGTATATAGTAAACCCTCTTCTAAAGAAGCCAGCTGGTGAAATCACCATTATTTCTGGTAGTGCATCCCGCAGCTTTCAAGCTCTTCTAAAAAACATTTGCACATCTCTTTTGTGTTCTGTTTCATCATCTGCGCTTCAGTGATTCACTCCTAGACGTAGTCTTGTTTAACGACTTATCAACTGTCTGTTGAAGTCAAACTATTGTGAGCAGTTTGTCACACCACTATTATTTAAATATTTTGTAATATACTTGTTACAGATTTAACCTTTCCAGTAAAGCTGAGTAGGATTCGTTCATAAACGAAGGTATATTGGGGTTGTTTCTTCTGAATTCGTTCCAAGAGTACAGTGTACTCTCCGAATTTTACAAACATGGAGGGAGAGTTATTCAGAGCAAATTTTAAGCAAGTTTCGATGATGATTCGGAATAGTCAATACTTCACGCCATATAGTGTTCTGACGAGAAAATCTATGATGCTTTGCTCATTATCGGTCGTTGCATCCTCACAGAGTAATTCTCATTCTATATACTACGGAATCATATACTGTGCCACAATCACCCAGAAAATGTAGGGTAGATCCAATGGTAGGATTACTACCTTAGTAGAATAAATTTCTGAGGGTAGTGTTCTCTGGAGTAGGCGGTTCAATCGCGAAGCTTTCACTGCCTTCTCAAACAACATAATTACTCTTATTCAACATTAGAATCCTCCATTTCTCCGCACTTAGGGGAATCGGGCTCTAACAGCTCAGTCAGCTGATCAACTTGTAGAATTATGGTCTTGATCGGCATTGGTACACTTATCCGTCTTACTAGAATAATAAACTTGATCTTGAACTCTGAATCTGTCATAATAGGACTGCCTAATCTATCAGACCTTACATAGAAGTCACATCATTTTCTATAATGACCCGTCCTATCTTGTGGACAGCGGTTCCAGCCAAGGAATTTTGAAGAGAACACTTACGAAGAGGATAGATTAACGTGTTTGACACAGTGACTAGTGGTTTTGAGATCATTGCTTAATATGACTCCTAAATCTTTATAGTTTCTTACTTCGGGTAGCACGAATCCACGTGGTGTATAGTGATACGATTCGTCAGAATTATTTAACTGCATCACTACACTCTTATTAAGATTTACTTCTAGTGACCACCTATCTAACCATGCCACCAATGATCTAAGATCATCCTGTAATACCATCCTATGGTGTTAGTACAGTTAAACAAACAGGTACAGTAAAACAACCACTGGTACAACTGTAAGGTCCAAACTAAGGTTTGAACTGAAGAATAGCTGTCTGTCTAGGTGGGTTAGATACGCGCCCTTGCCCAATTGAAACCTAAACAATGTAAATGGGTAAAATGACGGTTCTATAATTCATCATGAATTTAAATGTAGATTGTCACCTAAACAAATATGACCACCCAGCTGTTCAATCATAAATTGTTCAATTAATCAAGTCTAAATTACAATAAATAAGGAAGTTGATAAAGGATACAAGAAAATTACCAATCACAACAAATAAATGTCATTCTATCCTGTCTGGATAGATCGCGCACAGATTTGTCCAAAAGATAATATTTGGTTGCTCTACAACTTAGTGAAGGCGTAAGAAAAATAAAAACTATAATAAAATATAAATATTAATCCCTCAAATGGAATCAAAAGGACTAACAAAATGTACAACTAAAGGAATCAATAAGAAAAAACTGCAAGTGTCTACATGGAGTGATTTTTACACACAAAACATTTGAAATAGATCTTACACAATTGTTTCCATTATACCAATCGCGTTCTCTTTATAAAAGTAGGTCACTACAGGAGCCCCCCACCAGAAACGGGTTACATTTTTTATACGTAGCGATTTCGTTTGTGTGACTGTGGGACTAAAGGGTTGACCAACAGGAAGCGATAGTTAATCCTCGAGTTGTCACCGAAGGTCTTTTGCGTACAACGGTCCCAGGAGAAACGTGCTGTACTTACTGCTTGCGTTAGCATGCCACACCAAAGTTGTTTGTATCCAGGATCTGAGGATTGCATTGGTAGGGATGCAAACCGGAAAACACTGTAGATGTAGGACGAAACGACGTTGAGCCAAGAAACCAGAAACGGCCAAAACAACCATTTTTGAGACCAAACATATGCCAGACAGATTCAAAACCGGAATATCGACTGAGTGTGTTGACAAGAGCGTGGGCGACTAGGTCAGTTTCACCAAAATCGACTGAAGTCGACGGTACCAAACGGACGACAGCCTTCAGCGTGGGCTCAGGATACCAAAAAATCAAAGAAAGAGGGAAAGGTGTAGCATGCATATAGTGCAGGGATAGAGTCCTACACTGTATCCGTTGTTGATTGAGAGGTTATTCGCAAAAGCGTACGGGTAGACGGTAGTCTCGTTTGTACTTTGTGAGCCTGCAATCTCGTCCGAAGTCAATGGCGGCGTGGTCTGCTGATCTAGATATGAAACTGACGTCTCGTTCGCAGATGGTGCAGATGACACGTGCTGTTGACTGGGACGTGAGAATGAGGTCTCTGATGTATCTAGTGTGGGATCTGAAGTAGATGAAGAGATCCTATTAGTAAGTTTGATAGGTCTAGCATTGAGCCTCGATTTATCGAGCACAGCTCTGTCGTCGACGTGTGCTGGTTTGAGACGACCAATCTTGACTATTTTGACGCGGTCATGTCGACCGATCTTGAAGTTCTTTTCGTGACGGGAAATCATATGAAAAGATCCTTCGTAAGGCTGTTGCGAAGGTTTGCGTACCGAATCTACTTGAATGAAAACATATGAACAGGTAGATAACTCTCGAGGGAGAGCGACCTGTCTATGCTGTATTCGAGTTGACACCGGAGGCAGTGTTCGCATAAATTCAGACAATCGTTGGACGTAGTCTGATTTACCAAAATTATTACTGCTCCGTGGAATGAAAAATTCCTCGGGCAGACGCAATGTCGTGCCGTATACAGGTTCAGCAGCGGAACATTGAATATCTGCTCTTAAGCTCGTTCTGATACCTAGGAGGACGAGCGTTAAGGTTTCGTACCAATTGTTGTTTTCGTGTGCTCGAAGAGCACTTTTAAGTTGGCGATGAAACCATCCAACTGAACCATTTGATGCTGGGTGGTAGGTGGTATTGCTTATATGTTCCGTACCAAGCAGCGAAGTCAGTGAGGAGAATAATTGAAACTCGAATTTTTGTCTTCGGTCAGTCGTGACAGTCGAGGGACAACCGTCCAGCGCTATCCGTCGTTCTACGAAGCGGTGAGCAACTGTCTCTGCCGTAATAGACGCGATGAGTATAGCTTCGGGCCATCTTTTAAAACGGTTGATGCACGTGAGTATGTGATCATATCCATGTGATGGTGGCAGTGGTCCCACAATATCTAAATGAGCGTGATCAAAGCGAGCATCAGGCGTAGCGAACGTGCCAATGGGGGGAGCTACGTGCCTGTGCACTTTCGATCGTTGACACCGTAAGCATTGCTTTAGCCACATACGGAGATCTTTATTCATGGACGGCCAGACGTACCGTACAGCGATGAGGTGTAATGTGGCTGCGATACCTGGATGAGACAATCCACGCAAAGCATCGAAGACGAGACGACGGTAAGCAGAGGGTATGATGGGTCAGGGGAAACCAGTAGAAGCATCACGCGGGATATTACCTGAGCTAGTAACAAGGAGTACTTCCAGGCACTGAAGGGATGTATAATGTTGAGCTCCCGCGCAGGAGGGATCGCTTGCTTGAGCGGCAGCCATAGCAGGAAGATTAAGCACCGGTAAAGTAATTGCATTCACTCGGATACGTGACAGAGCACCAGCAACATAGTTCTACCCGCCTTTAATGTGACGAAGGTCTGTCGTGAACTGAAAGATATAGTCCAAAGGTCTGCATTCTCGTGGTTAGTAGCCATCAGACTTGGTATGCAGAGCATAGGTTAAAGGCTTATGGTTCGTGAATAAAATGAAATGGCGACCTTCTACTGCGTGCCGGAAATGCCTGATGGCACAGTAGGCTGCTAGTAGTTCTTGATCAAAAGCGCTATATCTCCTCCTCATGGGAGTGAGGCGTCGTGAGAAAAATTAGAGATGTTGCCAACTTCTCGAAACGTTCTGTCGCATGATGGCTCCCATAGCAAAATTCGATGCACCAACCTCTATACTAAGCGTGGCTGATGGGTCGGGATGGGCGAGGAGTGTAACTTGAGCCAGAGCCATTTCGATCTCTGAAAATGCAGCACGCGTGGCATCGTCCAATTCTAATTTGCGTGGATTACCGCGAAGTAAGTCGGCTGATGGTCGCGATCGTTCTGCTGCGTGTCGGATGAAACGTCGGTAGAAGTTAACCAAACCGAAAAATGCCTTCACTTCCTTGAATGAGAACGGTACGGTGTACTCCATCATTGCGTGTACTTTGTCCTCACAAGGTTAAATACCCTCTTGCTTAATAGTGTGACCTAAGAACATTATTTCTGATTTACCCAGTTCACACTTGTCCGGGTTGACTACTATTCCATTGTCCAAAAGACGTTGGAATAAGAGTGTAAGATGTTGATAATGTTCATCTACGTTTGATGATGCGATTAGCAGATCATCAATATAGACGTGAACAAAATCTAAGTCTCGTACTATGTCATCGATAAACCTTTGGAAAGTTTGAGCAGCATTCCGTAATCCAAGTGGCATTCGTAAGAACTCAAACAGACCGAAAGGAGACGTGATAGCAGTTTTCTCGATGTCTTCAAAAGCGACTGACATACTCGTACCAGATCGATTTCAGAAAAAGTAGTCGTGCCCTTGAGTGATGCTGTGATGTCGTTTATGTGGGGGATAGGGCAGCTATCAAAATGTGTAGCTACACTTAATGCTTAATAGTCGCCGCATGGTCTCCAACTAACCCCATCCTTTTTGCGAAACATGTGAAGAGGTGAGGCTCAAGAGCCGTAAGAAGGCGAATAATACCAGTAGCTAGTAAACTGTCAAACTCACGTTTAGCGAAAGCCAATTTATCCGGTGCCAGTCGGCGAGGTCTTGCCGTGACTGGGGGTCCGCGGGTGACTATGTGGTGTACCACACGATTGGTCACCGATGGGAGATCCTCAAGAGGTTTAGTTAGTCGGGGAATTTCTGAAATAAAGCGTGGAATACATCGTCACGCGAGTGAAAAATGCCTGTGGTTCGGTACGCATTTGTCTGAGCTTTAAAGCCCATGAATTTACTGTTTGACAAAGTATAGATTAGCTGCAGCCTAAGTGAATTGATTTGCAAGTCATAGTGCTGTAGGAAATCAATACCGAGTATGGTTGTGAGAACATCGGCAATGATGGACGTCAACAGATAATATCGTCGGTTTCACAAGTTGTCCGTAAGCTGTCGTGTACCATAGGTAGGAATGGCTGAGTCATCCGCAGCTAGTAGTCGAAGCATCTTAGCTTTACATTCAACCCACCTGTAAGTAACACTGTTAAGAACAACAATTAATCCCACACTCCCAACTTAATTATTACTCATCATTTCTCGATCAGTTACTGACGCCTACTTTCCATTTGCCATACAACTTGGCAGTTTCTGGTGGATTACTATGGATCGCTCGGCAATCTTCGGTGCATGAAGACCCTCTATGTGTTTGTTACCTATTCAAACGGCCGTTGGGTCTAATGGGATGGTATTGTAAAGGAAGGAAATATTATTCGGCCCTAGCCAAATCGAATATCGAACGGTTTACCGATCTTCTTCAAAGTAGAGAATAACCGATGTGTATTGGTCAAGTGGACGTCATGGACTGGCTCACACAGCAGTGGTCGTACTGTTTTTCTGTATCTAATCTTATTAATACATTTCCCTAATATCGTTATGTAACTAGATACAACTTAAGAATAATCCGCTATAGGTAGTAACCGTAGGGTGTGACTTCTATATAAGCTAGGAGCTTACACCATTCTCGTTTAACTGGAGTAGGCCTGTAGAAACATGGACTACTGTGGTATCAGTGCATTTATTTCCACTACTATGATAATAAACCTAATGTTAGATTTGTCATGATGTGAAAGTTACGTCATTGTCTATTCTGACTCATCGTACCGTAACCATTAACAATGTGATGCTTAGCACTTCCGAATAGCACATTTGGACTGGGAATGGAATAGCATATCTAATGCAAATAGTAAAAGGTTACAAGTACTGACCACGTCTGCAAAGTTGAGCCATGCTACCTCGAATGATTATTCCCGCATTCACAACTACCGATTTCCTGCGAACGTCACATGTTGAATGTCAGTCTTCCCAGTAATTATATGTTTAGCTTCTTGAATTGTGTGGTTAGGAACCAATGCCACTACAGGCCCTTAATCATTGACACAGGTCACCCATGTTGGTGATATACATGACCTGTTTGGTGGTACCGGCCTTTTCCATTCATTTTTTCTATCCATTTTGCATATGTTAACTCCCATTAAGGACATAAATAGCTATTATGAACTATTCATAATGTAAAATGGAAAATTTCTCATTACTAGTTTATCTTTCTCGATTACCTGTAAGGTGTTCTATCTTGAATTAGAAACTAATGAACAGAGCTCTTATGAATATGACTACAAGTCATCCTTGTCTAAGTGATTTTACATAGTTAAATAAATGTTACTTACCCATCCAGCATCTTTTCCCTTCCTCCCTCCATTGTACATTTTTATGTACCTTAATTTTACCAATCTTAACAACTGTTCTGGTAGCAACAAAGCATAATGGTAGTTGTAATCGTACTGTCTTGAGAAATTGACCAATCCAACTGCATTTGTACTTTGCGTTCCTACTATCCAATCAATTACTAACAGCATTAACTGTCTCAATGTTAAATTAGAACGCGACAGTAAATGATGCATTCCCGACTGAGTGATTACTCCAACAATTACAACATAATATCATTCTATATTGTAATTACGTACATTTATTCACAACCATGTCATAATCGCATTCACAGATGAACACTTTCCTCAACAATCCAACTTTTTGTAAATAATTGTCTTCAATAAAACTAAGCATGACATATTCACAGTCAACATTTGGTTTGATTTATGCTGCATTATACAGCATTATACACTTAAACTTAATTATCAGAATATCATTACACATAAACATGAATCAAGAACATGTTGAATGCGGGGCTAAGTTAAGATAAGTAGCCTATAACTAGTTTGCTGAAACAACTTTTTGTAGTTATTGTTACAGTTTATAAACAATTATCTTTATAATTCAAATTTCAACGAGAAAAGTAAACCTTTGAATAACTACACCATTTGACAATTACTCTTTCGTAATAACAACATTTTTGTTAATATTTACCTCATACACAAGTTAAATACCTAGTTTCATCAGTAAAATCAATCCAGAAATGCCAGAAATAAAGAAATACCAAATTTATGCGAGTAATAATCTTTATTTTTGTTTGAAAAATATCAACACGACGTTTTTGAACATCCGGGAAAAAAAAGAAGAGAAAACTTCCCCAACCAAACACCACAATTTGCAATGATGTTGCTTTTAGTCTCCTTTCACTATCTTTTTAACACAATAAAAAATAAATAATTGAATCCAATGAAAATACAAACAAGAAGACATAGGAGAGGAGGGGGAGATAGAGATGAGAATTACAAAAGGATAATGTACTACTATTATTATGTATGAACACACATACATGCAAGTATTTGGAACAAACAAACACACTTCTAATCAACCGGTCAATCTTATGTAATAAGAAGAAAAAAACTGTTGACCACAACAACATCAACGACAACAATTAAACACATCTATTAATCACAGACTTCATATACACACAAATGGAAACATTTAGCAAATTTTGTTTGTTATTCAAAACACCTCAGATTAAACTAATTGAAGCATTGGACAAATATAAACAGAAAAATGTACTGTACACATATTAACTTTTTTTGTTCTTTTTAACAATAAAAACGGTATTAAAATGATGTTGGGTTAAATTTACTAATGATGAATAGGAATAAATCTGTGTACACAATTATCAATGTTAGTTACCAATACACTTAAAATCCCAATTGATTATTATTATTATTCTTTCTGGAAAAAAAAAAGTAGTTAGGGGGGGAACTTCAGCACAGAAACAAAACTTTATGATGGAATTTAATGTTCATCAAATTATCACATATTGATGAATTTCATCAAAACATACACATACACACACACACATGTGAAATACATGCATAATATAAGAATAGACAATTGGCATTTAATTCAAGTCAAGAAAGAATGATCTTAGAAATCGGGAAATTTTATTTCTATTTAGTAAATCAAATGGATAATTAGTTGTTGTTGTTGTTATAGTAGAATAACTGTGAAAGATAAACTGTTAATCAATGACATACAAATCCCATTTTTACAGGTTCATCTTAGTTGAGTTTTCATTTTTCAACGGAAAAACAAAACATGCAGAAGATACACATACATCTAACTTTTTTAAAGAAAAAGAAAAAAAAGAAGAGAAAGAGTAACAACCACCGGGGGTAAAGTGTTGAATGTTCTCATTGAAATATGGAAGATTTAGTTATTGATTCTTTAAAATGAAAATGAAATAATCATTCCCTCGTTTTTATTTGTGTGTGTGTGTGTGTGCGAATCATGGAAGACAATTATTGAAGAAAGAAAACAGTTTAAAAAAACAAACGATGTAAACACATTTTAATTGAGACAGAAGATAAATCAGATTCAACGATGGTGAAGATGACGATTATTCTTTCTCTTTTAATAAAACAAACAAACATGATGATGATGATGATTTGACAGAACAATCAACAACAATAAGAAACGGAAAATCAATGGAATTTATATCGAATTGTTTATTTTTTTTATTTTTCAGAAGAAAAAAAAACAAACAAAAACTTATTTTGTACAAGTTGAAATAGAAATATTTTAATCCATACACACACCCCTGTCGGGGGGGGTGGACGAGGAAATAGTATCATTGATACTATTATTTGCAGTACCCAGTAAGAGAACTACCTTGTTATATCAAACATGTATCCAAATGAATTCCCTGTTCATACTAGAAATAAGGCAATTATACACATAGATTTTTCCATATATATATGCATGATAAATGTTTGTATTTTATGTAATACACAGTCCTACAAAGATGTTAGTCACTACTGCTACTGCTACTCCTACTACTATTATTATTATGGCTGTTGCCGTTAGTGTTAATTTCTACATAGACAATGATATCTTATAAACATACAGAATAAAATGGTACAGGAGGATCAGATATTTTGTTTTCAATCAATCATTGTATAACAACCACCCCCACTATTTCCATTCGTAGCTCCAGATTCTGTCGATATTGTTGTTATTGCCTCTGTTGCACCTACTGGACTACTACGAGAAAAATTTAGTTCATTTGATGATATCGGTGATGTAATGGTTGTTGATATTGTTGTTGATGGTGATGTAGTTGATAATATCCCTGAATTTATTGAAGTAAGTATTCGTGGCGGTGGAGGAGGAAACGAAGGATAAGTAATTTGTTGTTGTTTCCCTTGTTGATGATTTGCAAGAAAATATGATTGTGCAATTTGTTGTTCATCGTGTTTAGGATTATTATTATTATTATTATTATTATTATTATTATTATTATTATTATTATTATTATTATTATTATTATTGTTTAGTGTTGTTGAAGTATTCATAATAGGGAGGAAATAGTTAGCTTTCAATGTACCCATTATATTTGTATCTGTTATATTTGTTATTCTATGAGGATTATTATCATTATTATTACTATTTACAGTACCGGTCCATGAAGAATCTAAATTATTTAAACATTGTTCGGTAAATGGTGATATCTGTTGAGGTGTCGAATTGATAATAACTGATTGTCGATTATTCGATAATGTTGATGATAATCGCCATGTTGTATTATCATCAGATTGTTTAATAAACTAAAAAAATATATATCAAAATAGAGAGAAACAACATGGCTAATTATTTAGAATGAAATTTGACATTTAAAATAAGTTTCATTTAAAGAATGGATAGATTGTGAGTATAAGAAGTGGAATTCAGGATGCTCATTGTACCCTACTATTTGGGACCTTCTGGATTGTTATTCCTGTATTTCATTATTGATGTTCACATTGAGACCTGAACACGTCATCTTTTACTTCAAACGCTAACGTGTCATCCCATACTAAGGTACTGAGTTCAATCAAATAGCCATTAACTAGTTCGACAGGTATGATATTGATATCAGTAGTAGTCAAGACTGATCAAAATTCAGTCCTGAATATCAACAACGAGATAATTTAAACCCTTATTAACAGTGAAATAAGTTTCAATTAAGTTGAAAATATCAGTGGTTAAAAAATTGGACTATGAAGCCTACAAGACTAATGTGTTCGCTCCCTATTGGATTTAAATGATTTGTTCTTGATGGTAAGTGGAAATGTAGATATTACTGCAAAAACAGATGATGCCGTACAGGAACTGTTAAAAGTAGATAACTGAATGTCAACTTAATGATATGCAGGTTAGGTAGTCCCCATCAAGACTAAATGTCATGCGTTCGACTCTTGACCGAGAGATGAATGTATAATACTGAAGAGTCATATATTGGGTTGGAACAGAAATTAAGACATTCTGCTTTTCAATGATTGTATAAGTAAAGTCAATCCATGATGTGAAACCTTAAACTCAATAATAATAACTGTTAAATAGTTGGAGAAAATCAACAGAAAACTTTATGATCTAGTGTTTTGCTAGATTACACTGATCAATAAACTGTGTATATGCATGATCTTGAAGAAATTCATAGTTTCACAGACATGAAAACTCCCGTAATTCGATGTTTTAGTAGTAAATGTTACCATGACAATGAAAACTAGATCAAGAGACTCAAAACAGAGGTCAAATTATATAAATAGTATTTGAGGGAGAATCGCCTATTGTAATTCCGTAGCCTTGTGAAAACTATAGTCTTACATGAAATCATGGTTGCTAAATTCAAACATATTGACATTAAAAGTAAACCTGGTTAAAAATCTCATTTGCAAGAGTTTAAAACACGCATTTTATATCTACATATAATGTAGACCGAATTCTTTGAAATATGTTCGAAATAGTTTAGTCCACTTTTGGACTGATACATATTCATGCCGAGTTCTACGTTATTGATGACTGATTCATTTTTATGGAGTTTTGTTCTCTGAACAGGATGATTTGATCGTGAAGCTTTCATCATTCTTCTGAATGACATCATCAGCACAAACTCCAGGTAGAAGTACTGATGATGTCATTCAGATGAACGATGAAAGCTCTACGATCAAACTATCCAGTTCATAGAACAAAACTCCATCAAAATCATTCACCTCAGTTACAAATCTTATCCACCATCACAAATGAATAACTATCATATTCTTGAATTGGTCCATGAATTGTGGAAATTCGTTTAATCTAAGGATGAATATTAGATGTTAGATTTGCCTTTCAGGATTCACCAACCATAGAAAAATAGAAGTTAATCATAGTTCAAGTTTTGTCTTATGATTGGATTTCATGTATATTGATACATGTCAACAATCTCGAGTAAAATCATGCTTGTTTTTCTTCTTCTAGGAATTAAATTGATTTTATTAGAGTCCATTATACTGATATTAAGTTTTGTCGAAGTGTGTATGATGTATATCACGTTGTATGTTTTGTATTGTTGATTGAGGTTAGTTTTGATTTCAAAAACTGAAAACATTTGAGAAACTAATAAAAACCAGGGAGCATTAGATAGATACTCCGTCCGTAACATTGAGATGGTCACAGATTGACCATCATAGTTGAATAATAATTGAATGAATGATTGTGAACACTTGTTAATCGTAATACAATGATCTACTTACCTTATATTCAGTTGGCTGTTGTTGACAGTACATTTGTTGTTGTTGTTGTTGTTGTTGTTGTTGTTGCTGTTGTTGTTGTTGTAGAGAGGTCTGTAAATTTGATTGAATTGGTAGATTTATCCCAGTTGTTTGATAGATATTATATAAATCTCCACTTGTTACAGATATAAATCCATTATTGCTAGGAATATTAGTATGATTCAATTGTGGAAATTGATTAGTAGCAAACGATATTCGATTCATCATAGTACCGCCTCCACCTCCCCCAACATTTCCAATTTGTGAACGTGGAAGAAATAAAAATCCTGTTGCATTTGGTTGATTTACAGTTGATGAATAAAACTGCTCATTATTCTTAATATTATTATTACTATTATCATTATTTATAGTGTCGTTAGGTAAAATATGCATTTTTGTATGCAATTCATAAGTTGGCCCTCCTGTATTCGATAATGTACTAAGAGGTCCATTGTAATTGGAACTTAAATTAGGCATCAAACCAGGTGTTGGATAATGTTGATTATTACCAAGTCTTGAAATAATTGGACGGTAATAATTCGATGGAATATTACCATTATTGTTGTTCTCTCCACAATTAATAGATGCTCCATCTGATAGATCCGATGGTGGTGGTGTAAAGCCGAATATAGATGCACTGGCATATTCAGGACCTGTAAAATGGATAGAGAGAAAATATTTATAAATATATGCATCAGTTCGACTTTCTAATTTTTGCAGTTTTATTAAGAAGCCGTGATCAATGGAGTTCAACTATATAGAGTGTGAGGCATTTATCCGCCTCAATCAATGTAAGATGGTCGCGCATCACTGTGAAGCGGTTAGTGTTACAGTTAAAAGTAATATTAAATCCGTTGAATAGATGGTGACTCAACAATCTAGTGAATAATCCTAGGACATTTGCCCCCAAATACCCTAGTACGGACAAGGGGGGAGTCCTCTCTACCTCTCGAAATGTTCTCACATAGCCACTCGTATACAGCCACTATCAGGGAAGTCCTACTCACTGCCTTCTCGAGGTGGCGGTGTTCTCTATGAAATTGAGAAGACGAAAAGCGAATGTCTGACGCCTTAATCGACTTGGTGGATGTAGAGGATCCACCTAGGAGAGTTGAAAATCCCTGATTCTAAACCAGTCGTGCACATGGGCTTCAGGATCCTAATGAAACGGATGGCGTCTGAACCTTTTGTTGGTCACCGGCCTCGATATTGCCTTAAGTCACAAACTTTACAAGCAAACATGGATAGTGGCTAGCAGTTGAATCTAGGATAAGTGTTTCGTCCTAGTTGAGACTCGTCAGCTAGATTGCCAAGTGAATTTAAACTTTACTCCTATTGCCCATGCAAGTGGTTATCAGGGCTTAGTAGCTAAATGGATAATGTGATGGTGTTTGAAGTGAACGGTACTGGGTTCGAGTCCCAGAGTGAACATCAACTCTGAGATGCAGGTACACCCAGCTGATGAGTCTCAAATGTGACGAAACGTGCGTCCTGGATCTCACTGCTAGCCACTATCCATCCTTGTTTATAAAATAATTTATGTAGCACTTCTCGACGCTCATTAGAAAGTTTCTACTTTTTCTCGCTAAATGTATCTTTTTAAGACATGTGAGAAATTTAATATCAGAATGGAGTTTCATGGACATTCTAGTAATTTTATAATTGAGTTCATGAGTTGAATCCCGCAGACAGGATTGTGGATGCGCACTGCTCAGGAGTTCCATACTAGGATGGAACGGTTGTCCAGTGCTCCCAGATTTTCCATAGTGGTCTAACTTTAATTGACTCATGAATTCAACTATAGAAATTTAATAAGTAAATTTCAAGTATCTATCGTTGAAATAAGAAAACTTGGTTCCTAAATTAACCTGATTACTATATATCATTACATATTTTTTTTAGATTTAATCTTTAAAAGAAAAAAATCTTATCAATATATACTGCCAAAATGTGTTTGTAGGGGAGAGGAAAAAGGGATGAAACTATTCCTTAATAATACTGTTAAGATAAGATAAAAGTGTGAAACCATGTTTCCGGTTCAATATTACTAATATTTTTAATTCAGTAGGATAAACATTCAGTAATAATAATAATAATAATAATAATAATAATAATAATAATAATAATAATAATAATAATAATAATAATAATAATAATTTTTGAGATGGTGGAGAAGATTTGTAGCTCAGGTGGATGCTTTTGCTGGAGTTTTCTATACAGAGTGTTGTTTTGTTCAAGCATAACATTGATTTTATTTAAATGTGACAGGATATGATTTTTTTGCATTAATTTAGTGTTATCATCTTCCAGTATAATATGGAGTGTGCATTTTTTGGTGGTAATTGTGCATATTCACCACCACCACCACCACAACAACAACAACAACAACAACGTCACCCCACCCCAAATATGTAATAACTGTTAATTTATCAACAAATATGAATGAAATGAATAGATAAATGAGTGTATCGGCTAAACATGGAATAAATGTTCATATGGATCAGTGTTTGTTCTCTTATTTCTATCATGTAAATCAATTTTTTTCAAGTATGGAATGAATATAGATGATTTGTAAACTGATAAGTATATTATATTACAAAATGACTTTAATTAAACAAGTACTAAAGACTAAGAATCACTAGATAGTTGTTTCACCTTAACATGAGACTCATTAACGAAATCGGAAATGTGTACGATTGTATCAGTGATAAAATCATCAGAAGATATGAAGGTTCTGTATTTGATCACTTGGGATGGGATGAAGTATCTGTTTAGTATTCTGGTTGTCTAGTTCAAGTTAATCAGTGACATGAACAATTACATTCGAATGGAACAATCTCTAAAACGACCTCTCCTCATAATGTTAAAAATGATTTTACCAAATAAATATTATGGTAACTCATTTATTGAGTACAAGTTTATGTAACCAACTTTGAGATGGTAAAGAAGATTTGTAGCTCAGATGGATGATTTTAATGGATTTTTGTTGATTGATTTGGTCGTGGAGCTTTCATCATTATTCTGAACGACATCCATCAACACAAACTCTAAGTCGAAGTGAAGTGTTCGAATAAATAGGAGATACAACCAAAATAAAGAAGTAAATAATAACAGGTTAAAGGTCGACAATCACCAATGAAGATCAAGATGTACAAGAAAAGCTGTGAACCATATGTGGAGAAATTCGAACACTTCACTTCTATTTGAAGTTTGTGCTGATAATGTTATCCAGAATAACGACGAAAGCTCCACGATCAAACCAACCAGCTCAGAGAACAAAACTATCTTCGAGTTATACTTCAGATACATGAAGACTATTGACAATACCCAACTGACCAAAGAGAAATATACAAAGTTGGATTCAAACTGGTAATACAGTGGTTGAAACTCAATTACCTTAATTATTCAACTGCCCCTATACACACATCAAATAAATAATACGCCTAATATCTATTTAATTCATTTACCCTAGTTTCTAGGTAAAAAAAACAACTGTAGACATAGAATTTTCAACTCTATTCCCTTCACGAAACACAACTATTCTTTAAATTAACGAACAGTTTTATGTAAGATTCTTATCATGTATCGTTTAACAACTTTTGTTTTTCTAGAAAATATTGTCATTCTAAGAAATGAAATATGCTACCTGTGTAACCCATTTTTCAAGTGCCCATAGATACATAGATATTTGTATCTTATCTTTTGAACTGTCCACAACCTGACACACTTTTTATACTACGCAAATGTTGTATATAAATAGACTATAATCATCAGTTTGAATAGAAGACAATATCTATAAATCATTGTTTTCTCATATATATATATATATATATATATATATATATATATATATATATATATATATATGGAGAAGGTTGGAGAATGCTGGTGGGTAGCCTATACTCATCCACGAGGGGTAACAGGCGTAAGTAAGTAAATAAGTAAATTGATTATGACAACAACTTTTCCGAAAACCATTTTTAATCACAATGAATACTTATTACAGTTTTATTCATTGTCTTCGAATAACTACTCTCCACAACTCAATAAACAGGATAAACAAACAGGCAAGAAATGAAACAAAAGTTGATTGTCGACAACTGTTTTATACGATTTATTTACCTACTTATTACTTGTGTACACTTATTATTTAAAAAAAGTAAATTTACAGTCCATGTGCTTTATTTACTTATCTCTTGGTTTTTTTTCACTCTTTTCCTAAAGAGAGACGACTATCACTTTTTTTTAAATTTACATTTTTAACTATAGTCATTCCCTCCCCTCCTCCCCCACTTTTTTCTCCCTTTACTTTGGCGAAATAGTTTTTTTTCATAGAAAATAACGGTTGTATTGTTTGTTTTAAGAAAAAAAGAATGCAACGACCAGTAGTACAAGAAAAACTACGAGGGAGAAGGGAGCAAGGGGGAGAACAGGTAGTAAAATTAATAAGATTACAACACCTGAAATAACATAACATAAAAACCAGGACAACAGAGGATATTCTCCATAAAAATAAAGAATAGCAATCAAAGACATTTGTCGGTGACCAATATCACTTGTTAGATTTAAGTAGTATAAGTGTCACTAAGTAGTAATAGTAGTAGCTTATCTGTAAAAACAGTAGTTACTAATACAATCCTGTTTAGCTGAATTTAATAGTCTGATATCATTAAAATGAAGTAATTTATGATGCTCATAATTTAGATAAACAATAATGTTTATAAAACCACTATGTATAAATTCACACTGATAAAAGGAAACAATGAGTCAGAAAAGTAAATGAAATGTAGAGTGATAAAAAAATTATGCGAGATACTTGTAAGTAATGGTGTTGAGCAAAGTAAGGTAGATAGGAAAGAAGAGGGAGGGTTTTGGACTCGAACAGAAATGTATAGATTAAATATATATGTTTCGATATGATTTGGATTCACAGACATACTTACACTGGTGCTCAACTGTAATTATATTCTTTAAGATGATGATATTTGACTTAGCCCCTATACATGTCTTGTAAGAATGTTTATTACTGAAATATGTATCAAGGAAGTACATGAAACTCATAACTCGAACACTATCTGTCAAGACCTAGGTTATGGCGAATCATCATCTACACTAACTACATCAAGTAGAGTTCATCAGGGTTACGTACTTTCGACCTTCTTTTTCATTGTCACAAACATGCTCCTAAGATTAACTCTTGATTCGTCTGACTTTTCCTATCCGAAGACTCTTTCATTAACCCTTAGAGCTTATAGATGGTATGATCCTGTTTGGTAAAGACCCTAACAAACTGTGAAAATGTTTGAAATACAATTCCTTCTAATTTTAACTGTAAACTGACGCTTCATGACTGTTCTGAGTCAATATACGGTCTAATCATAGGTAATAAAGCTGTTAAGCTCATGATTCGCTCCACTTGTCCTGGAAATCTTATCAACACCGATGGACAAGGCGACTGATGAAGGTTCAGCAAGGGTTTTTAAAAATGTCCATTTATTTTTAATCAGTTAGTTATAAGCAACTTAGAACCTAGTACATGTGTTCATCAACTGAAGTTGCTACAGCATATAAACATAGCAAGATTAAATTCTTCTGACAAATACCAGAGTAGTAGAAGTAGTTATAATATCAATGGCAATATAAAATATTAGGCATAGGAAATATGATTAAAGAAAGAATAAGTTAGCAGAATGAAATGTATAAAATAATTTTGAAATTCAAGAATGGAACATAAATAATGAATGCATTTGTACCATTGAAGACTTATTCTGAGCCATGTCGCTTAATGTATCTCGAAAAACTCACTATAGCAATTCACAAAGACCTCGACCTAGTAGTTTGGTCTCTACAACTAACAATATGGCTCAGTTCAACAGTGAATTACTTAATGGACTGATGTTACATTTTCATCAGGCATCCACTAAAAAACATTCTCATACAACAAGACATTCATTCATTTCAATCTAATCATTACAATAATTTTCAGTATTATTCATATGTATTAATGTGTATGAACATAAATACATGAATATATTGGTAAGATCTTGTTATCTGGTATGGAATAGATAAAAATGACTGTTTTCTGAAATCTTGACATGTAACAAAAGAGTTGTTGAATTTTCGGTAAGATTATATTTTATGGAAGACCTTTGAGCAATGTTAAAATGACCTTAGAATATCTACCTATTTACCAGGGTTAAATGAGGGTTATAAACTAGTGTGAGGAATTGGGATTAAGATTTACAGTTAATGGTCAGGGTTAGGAATTACATTTAGGGTTTTCATCACGAACTGACATAAGCTATAATGCTAAAACTTTATTTAGCCAAATAGATGGGTGAATTTCACTCCAAAATCTGAGACCTGCGATTGGTTCGTCTATAAATCATAGTCTCGCCTAATTTTCGTTTTAATTTAGTAAGAATTTAACTAAATATGTACATTCCATTTATACTATAACCCGGTTACGAGTGTAAAGAATGTGGTCACTGTTTCTGCCGTCTAGTTCTAATGTTTTTTCTTTGCTTTTTACTACTACTACTACTACTGCTACTATGGCTAATAACAGGATTATTTCTAAGGAAAATTAGTGGGATTTGTTGTGATAAAGGACATATTCCAGTTTGTTTTACTGATGAATAAACATCACTTAGTTCATATAAGCAAAGATGGATAGTGGCTAGTAGTGGAATCCAGGATGTGCATTCCGTCCTATTTGGGAATCGTCAGCTGGGTGTACTTACATCTCAGAGTTGATGTTCACTCTGGGACTCGGACCCAGCAATGAAATCTATTAGTGACTTAAACCACAGAGTTACAAAGAACCAGTGGATTTCTTCAAAGTCTATCACACTGATGGATTCTCGTAAACTCGTCCCATCAGGTTCCGAACATGATGAAGAGCTTAAACAAATCAGATCTAGGTTAAGAAAAAGTCTAAGAAACGACCGTGAGCAGTGGTGGGTAACGAAAGCAAAAGAGATGGAAAAGGCGGCGACTATAGGGAACACAAGACAGCTTTACAGACTAATAAAAGAAACTGGAACTAATAAGTCAAGTGTACGTGAGATTATTTCGGAAAAAGATGATACTCTCATCTGCTCCCAGTCCAGACGTTCAGAACGATGGGCGGAACATTTCAGAGAACAGTTCAACTGGCCTTCAGCTACTCTACAACTATCCTCCATTCCCAGACAGTGTGAATGGAACATTGAAGTAGGTCCCCCAACTCTAGCAGAAGTTCAAAAGGCTATAGTTAATCTGAAACGAGGAAGGGCAGCTGGTCCAGATGGATTGGCTCCAGAAGCCTATAAGGAGGGTGGTCCAATTTTAGCGATTAGGTTGACTAATATTTTAGCTAACATCTGGGAATCAGACGTTATCCCATCTAACTGGTCACAATCACTTATCGTCCCAATATATAAGAAAGGGTCAAAATCATCCTGTGACAATCATAGAGGGATTAGTTTAACTAATATAGTATCTAAAGTACTAGCCTCGATAATTATCAGACGCCTAACTAAGACTCGTGAACTGCAAACACGAGAGAACCAAGCTGGCTTCAGACCTGGTTGTGGCTGCATCGACCACATATTCACCATTCGTCAGATTCTAGAACATAGACATACTTATCGGCGTCCGACAATGGTGGTCTTTCTCGACTTAAAAGCAGCATTTGACTCTGTAGACCGCAAGATTCTGTGGCAGTGTCTGTCATTGAAAGGCGTACAACAGAAGTACATAAACCTTGTAAAGGCTCTTGACTCGAACACTACCAGTCGAGTCAGAGCTTATGGCGAACTACCATCTACTTTTGCAACCTCAAGTGGTGTCCGTCAAGGCTGTCCACTTTCTCCATTTTTGTTTAACTTCATCATAGATCTACTGATGGAAATAACGTTCTCGTTTAATGAGTTCTCGGGTATTGATCTCCTTCCAGGAGGTCCACTTATCGACTTAGAATACGCAGATGACATAGTCCTGTTTGGTGAAGACGCTGACAAAATGCAGAGTCTTCTGGTAGCACTAAGCAACAATGCCAGAATGTTTGGGATGCGCTTCTCTCCCTCTAAATGCAAGTTGTTGCTTCAGGACTGGTCTGCGTCAACACCTGAACTAAGGATAGGGAGTGAAGTAGTCGAACGCGTTGACAACTTCACTTATCTTGTAGATCTGATCAGCCCTAATGAGTTGGTATCGGACGAAATCTCAGCACGGATTCGAAAAGCTCGCTTGACTTTTGCCAACTTACGTCACCTATGGCGAAGGCGAGATATCCGTCTATCAATTAAAGGACGAGTATACTGCGCGGCAGTCCGTTCTGTTTTACTTTACGGCAGCAAAACATGGCCATTAAGAGTAGAAGACACTCGTAAGCTACTAGTATTTGACCACAGATGCCTTAGAAATATTGTTGGCGTCTGCTGGGATCACCGGGTAAGTAATAGTGAGGTTGGACGCAGGGTATTAGGTTATGATGGTAAATCAGTTGATGAGGTTGTGAATCTTCATCGACTGAGATGATCGGGCCACGTGTTACGTATGCCTGAACACCAATTACCACGACGTGCAGTTCTAACGGGTGTTAGACATGGTTGAAAGAGAATTAGGGGCGGCCAAACCAAAACGTGGCATCAGTGCTTGAAGACACTAACCTCTTGTCTGAGCCATGTTGGTAGATGCAGACTACTTGGTTGGGGTCCGCGTGACTTTCGTAACCGATGGTTGGAGACTCTTATTGACATGGCTAAGAATCGATCACAATGGCGTCGGTGCATACACTCCCTATCTTCCTTTAAACTAAGAGATTAAAATCACTTCATATCTTTCTTTCTCCGAACTAATTCTTTCTTCTTGTACTGTATCCTTATATGCAATCTTTCTCCTATATATTACCACCTTTGACCTAACCACTCCTATGAATCCGGTGTTCATCTTGTTGTGTTAATGAGGTATGGCAACCTGGAACGATGCATATATGTGCCTGGTCCTACGTTGTAGCTGACTGACTGACGGACTGACTCGAACCCAGTACCGTTCGCTTCAAACACCATCACGTTATCCACTTAGCTACTGAGTCCTGATAGCCTCTTGCTTGTACAATGGGGTGAAGTTTAATTCACTTGGTATTGTTTTATTTGAAGCGAACGGTACTGGGTTAGAGTCCCAGAGTGAACATCAACTGTGAGATACAGGTACATCCAGCTGATGTGTTCCAAATAGGACGAAACACTCGTCCTGGATTCCACTGCTAGCCACTAACCATCTTTGTTTATAATGTTTGTAAATTAAGGTAATATCGAGTCAATAAGCACAGTGTGCACATATGCCAATAAGGGACTGATCAATTTCAGTCCTAAACATCAATGGAAATATTCAAGAAAAACAAGACCAAGGGGATTACTTGGTTCTTCTTTTGTTCTTGCATGTTCACAGTTCCTCATCAACACATCTTGATGCCTTAACACTGTAGACTGATCTCACACATTATTATTATTATTATTATTATTATTATTATTATTATTATTATTATTATTATTATTATTATTATTATTACGAACATGTTGTCTTCCAATTAAAATTTCCGCATGAAATATTAAACGTTGACACATTATTCACATTGTTTTCATCATCACGTAGTCCACTATGTTCGAATGATATGGTGATATCCATAGAATTGATATTGATCTGTACGTTGGACATACAATTATCATCATCATGTTGGGGATGTTAGATCCCCAGAACTCACTTGGTAAATGCCTTAATTTTGTAATTTTATCTTGAAAATTTGAATTTCTTTGTTTTCGCGCCAAGAGCGCTCTTTTTACCTTCAATGTCATATTTCCCACTTGGGAGAATCTTTAACTCTATTAGTCCGTTGTATATTTTAGTATGCTATTTTGTAACGCTTCCAAGGACAGTTTTATGCTGTATATATACGTTTGATTTGTGTCTGTTGTTATTGCTCGTGTTTGGAATATGCTTCCCTGTTCCAAACTTCGACTTCTCTCTAGTTAGCGGGGCTGGGTGGCATCGAATAGCTTAGCTTGTTGGTCTTTGGTCACAGAGTCTTTGTTCCGTTCGCAGACTAGGTGAACTCGTAATCGCTTTAAACATAGCACATCATCTTTAGGACACTTTTTATTAGGACTATGTAATACAGTCCCACAATTAACAGTATAATCACCATCAATTGCTTTTTCTTGAATAACTCCACTATAGCAATCATCATTCTCTCCATCAACCTGTTCTGAATCTGTACAACTTATATCAGAATAGTAGTTATTATTTTTAGTACCATTTAATATACTATTGCGAACACTTGTATACAGACTTCCATTATCCTGTATTTGACTGTCTTCTGTATTATCACTGGTGATAGCAGTGATGGCAGAATGAAGTTGGGCATAAAATTATCTATACACAACACATATCACATGTATTACAATAGGAAATCAATCCATGTTGGTACACAGTTATGCATATGTAACCAAGAGAATTATAAGTGTATATGCATATAAATAATGTGTATGTTTGTAAAGTATGTGTATATTTTGTTTGCATGTAACCGAAATGAAGATTTCCGATTTTAAATGCAGAAGGGACATGGAAAAGAAAAGGAAAAGATAGTACTATAGTGTATCGTTCGTCCTTCTATGTATGTATGCACGAGATTGTTCTATTATTACCATTACCACTACCACTCTTTTTATTGCTGTACTGTAATACGTAATATGCCTAATTTGAATGTAACATGGTTACCATGATTACGTAACAAGAACACGTTAAAAACAATGACACGGACAATACACAAGCAAGCTACATAGAACATAATTCGAAACTAATATTTGTATTCAATATCTTTTCCGATAAATAAAGTGTACTGATAACAGTACGTATATAAACAGAAGGGATAAATATTTCTCTGAAATCACTGTTACTGTGAAACTAATTTTGATAAAATTTCTTTCCCTCACTTGAGATATTATGGACAGAAAAACCAACAGAAAGCATTCAGCCCAATAAGCATTAGAGATGATCTTAGATTATCCTCTAATTCTGTCACGAACTAATTTAAGTTGAAAATATGAAATGTTGCATCCCAATTCAAAAATTTACACGTACACCGAGACCCACACGTCTTGGATCCGGTCTCAGTCAGAGTGATAAACAATCACTGTAAATGAGTTTGATACTATAAGCGAAAACGTTTTTCAGTACCCTTATCACTAATTTCTGATGATAGCCGTAACCAGAAATCACCACCAGTTATAAAACTATAGTTGGGTAAGATTGCAATTAGGCTAAGTCGTTCAAGAGAAAAAAAGATATTGTAAAAGGAAACTTAGTTACTGCACGGAGTAGATGGATTTAAAATCATTTAAATTTCGAAAGCACAAATTATGTACATTCAAAGAGTTGAAGTTCAATATCCATAAGTTACTTAGCTAAATAAACCCAACGGGAAAAACACACTTTTGAAAAACTACCACCATCCCTCTAAAATGAACGTTCCAATACATCCGTAGTTTCATACTACTTTAATTATTTCAAGTAATATAAATGGTCAAATATGATATAGCTGTGGTGGCGAGACTATAATTCATGGACGAACCAATCAGCCATAAGATAACAGATCTTGGATTTTGGCGCGAAATTCACTCATCAATTTGGCAAAATAGAGTTTTGGCATTATAGCTTATATCAGTTCGCGATGAAAACCCTGAATATTATTACTAACCTTAAACGTCAACTGTAAATCACACAGGTTTATAACGCTACATTTGGCCCTAGTTATTAGGTGGGCACTCTCAAGGTCACTCATAACTTATAGTCTCACCGCTGTGGTTCATAACACAAGAACAACAGTAACTAAATATGATCAGATCTGTATAACCATGTGAAGAGCCTAGATAAAATTGATTCTCACAACCCAACACACTATCATTCTCACAATCGATTGATCACTGGGTGGTGATCAATGCCATGTGTATCAAGTCCTTCTTAGTGCAGACCGAGTGCTATCGATCAAGTTGCAACTTGGTCGACATGACATTGATCACCACACAGTGATCAATCATTTATGAATACATCTCAGTCCTATAGGAAGTCAGTCGCGGCCAGGATAACCCAGTGGTAACATCTCTGACTGTGAAGCTAGGCAACACGGGATCCAATCCGTCAGGGAACATCAGTTCCTTCAAGATTACAGGTACACTTTGCTGACGAGTGCCAAATAGCACGAAACCCGAGTCTAGGGTTTCCTGTTGACTACCTTTAACCACCATCTTACACTATCATTGTGTTTAGACATCGTTTTATGGATAATGTTCTAAGACAAACTTAGTTGAGTGAACAATAAAAATGAGGGAATCTACAAAATTACAAATCAGTAACCAATTTCAAATCGATCATTAATCTAAAGAAATAAGTCAAAAAGCTATGAATTATCAACTGATCCATTTATCTTTATGTGCTAGACGAATTGAAAACAGGCATAAATAAATTACCACTAATAAGAAACAATAACACCTATAATCAATAAACGAAAAAGAGAACAATTTAAAACTTACTCATTCCATTTAAACTATTCAAATCATTTCCAACCAATCGATTAGCAGCATTGGTTTGCATATACATACTTGTTGGTTGTTCAATGATTTGATGGTGATGCTGATCAGTTGTTCCAGAATGATTATGATGATTCATACCAATACCACCGACAACACCAGTTTGAGGTATACAAGGTAGTAATAAACCATTTGGTAGTGTGGGGGGAGGTGGAGGTGGTAATGGTTGACCAATTGTAGATGCATAATCTAATTTACTTATACGACCATCCCCGATCCCACCAATACTACTAGCACATGTTGTACCGAATAACCGATTATTGTTATTATTTACAATGATTGAATTACTTTCTGTGGCTAAAGTATTACTATTATTGTTCATAGTATATTGTAATATGTTATTTGGATGATGCAGAACAGTATGATTGACGCCGACACCGCCAACATTTCCACCATTATTCGATAAACAATTATTATTATTATTATGTACAAAATTATCTGTTGTTGTAGTTGTTAACGTTGTTCTTGTATTAGGTGATAGCGTAGACAAAGATTGTAAAAGTTTTGCAGCTTCTGGAATATTCATTGTATTTACAACATTATAATTTAATAAACTATTCACTCCATGAGGATGAGGATTAGTACTTCCACATGTACCAATTAAAGAAAGTGGTGAATAAAATCCACCGGATTGATTAGGTGAAATCCCTGTTGTTTCAACTGTTAATTGCTTACAACATTGATGTTTAAAATGTAAATAATGTTTACATTTTCTCTGTACAATAATTATTATAGCTAGCAAGATGAATAAACAAAGTATAGCACCTAGTACATAAGATACAATGACAATAATTTGAGATAATTGTGTTGATGATGATGATGCTGACAGTGATGATGATGATGATGATGATGAAATTGATGTTGATGAAGAAGATGCAGAATAATAATTTTCATTATGATTACCAAGATTCTCTTCAGCTGAACGAATTTCATGATTTGATGTAAGTGACTTCTCGTTGCCTACACTCATTGGTGAATGAATTTCTGGATTCATAGGTTTATTAGCTAGAGGAGGAAAAAAGTTACTTGTTTAAAAAACGAAAGAAAAGTAAGAACGATCCATAATCATTAATCTGATAGAGGTGCACACCGATCTGAACCAAAGCAATAACTGACCCTTGAATCTACCAATTTACCTAGTCTTGTGGAAAATGTTATGTTGGTTACATAAAGCGTGTTCTTTTGAAACATATTTATGCACTAATATTCATGACTATCCTTACAATTACCTTACCATACATTAACAAGTTTGAATTGAACTTCAACCGAATATCTTTAAATATGGTGCTAGAAATTAATTAGCAAATTAGCAAATCATAGAACTTGTAGTAAACGTATAAGTGTAGTGAAACATTGATCAATGACTTCTCTTCAAATATGATACGTACATGTAACTATTCACTAAAATAACTAATCAATATATAAGGGGTTTCTGTTCACAGATATCATTGATCTGCTCTATATCCTATCCCTCTTTCTATCGGTTGTTATGCATATTGTAAAGGGTAAAGCATATACACATTAAAGTCAAGTTACAATATGGTCATGTTATTCTTACAATACTTTATCGATAAATGTATTGAATGTAACATTCAGTTTGTAATAACCTGAAATTAACACATCACGAACAATAATCCAAATGAATCTATATTCTGATATTAAATGGTTGAAAGTAGTCGGTAGAAAATCATGTTCAATTTGAAATTTATAGTGATTAATACTCGTCACATCATCACTAGAACATACTTTCAATGCTATTCTTGCATATCCAAATCTCAATCCTTCAGCTTCCCAATCTCAAATGTGGGACATGACCTCGAGCCCAGTAAGAAGTAACAGTTCTTACAAATTTGCAAATACTATTTCATCACTAAACAAAGACAACATCTCGTTTTTGCGGAACATACATCAAATATGCATATTGTTTTCACGTAATATGTATTATATCATTAATGTTATGAATATTTTCCAAAATATTAACACAACAAGTCGGATGAAGTAAGTATATAAAAACAAAGTATTCTAATTAGACTTAATTTATTATATTAATGAATGTGTGAATATTATTATTTCTCTATTTCTCTATCTATCCAGAATGTATTTTTATTTTATCGATCTGTCGCATTTTAATCTGTCTGATTTACCACTTTCACTCTCACTCACTCACTCACTCACTCACTCTTTCTCTCTTTCTCTCTCTCTCTCTCTCACACACACACACACACCTAAACAGGAAGAAGACCCTTGGAAAATAAGAATATGTAGAGATTAGAAAAGAAATAATAAGAATTCATAGTAAGTATAGTTAGTAGTAATGATTATCAATAATTAGGTCTTAACACATTCATGAAAGAAAAGACAATAGAGATGTACATAGGAAAGAAAACAAAGTAACAAAGGAACTTGATAAAAGGATATAGACAATAAAGATCTGTTTGAAATCTACGCTTTATTTATGTTGTTGTTTCTTTCTAACGGATATAGATTCGAAACCATACTACCTAGAAGTAAATTTAGAGATTTTATTACGCAATTTGAAATGAATAATATGAAGTTCATCAGTTGAACTGGTTAAGACATACTCTACACATGACTAACCATCGTCTAGTCTGATTTTCAATGCTAGTCAACATGGGGGTAGGTTGATAAACATAAAGAGTAGATCAAACCAAAACATATGAGCCAGTCCTATAACTTTAAGTACCGTGGCAATTAGCCGTGTCACTCGAAGTAGGCACCTGGAAAAGGATGATGAACGAATAGTTTGACAGGAATCGGGAACCGAGTATAAACAATATATCATTTGTGAAACATTTGTTCAAACAAGTTTATTGAACGAAACGTTGAAATTATTTAAATTTCAACCAATGAGATTATCCAATATAAAATTTTCAATAGAACAATGAGAAAATGGAGTTGATCTGAAAAATGTGATGTATTTGCGCTATACATTTCAAACAATCTGGTCACACATTAATACAGCTTTTAGAACGTTGTATAAAAATTGTCAAGAACGAATTCTCAAGTTTATTGAAACCTTGGCTATTCGTAAATTTAAACCCCTGTTATGTGTACAAAAAAATTGTCGTAACCTTGAACTTACTTTGGTAATCCTTAAGTCATTCTATGGCCTAGGATAACACAACAATTTCTTATTCTTTCTATACGATGCAAAGTTGTTTCTCCCGCCCGCCCCCCCCCCTTTGTTACCTTTTTTTACTTGAACTTTCATTTAATTGACCTTTATTAATTTTCATATAAAATTCCCTGACAAGTGATCTAGTTGGTTAAGCGCCTGACGTGAGACTGATAGGTCCTGAGTTCGAATCTCGCGGGGGGGGGGCGTGATCGTGGATGCGCACTGCTGAGGAGTCCCATACTAGGAAGAAATGGCCGTTCAGTGCTCCCAGGTTTTCCATGGTGGTCTAACTTCAGTTGGCTCGTGATTTCAATCTGTGAAGTATACGTGTGACTAGATTGTTCGAAATGTATAGCGCAAATACATCACATTTTCCATATCAACCCCATCTCCTCATTGTTCTATCGAAATTTATAAAATGGACTAATTGCCATAAAAATTTTCACAAATAATGTTTACCACATCTCTGTGCCTACATTCAATCTCAAGGGCAAACGATAAGTGAAAAATTATGAACCAACTACACCACTGAAGGCTTGTCATTCAAAATTCCTACATATTTCATATTTCTTTTTTTTGCGTTTCCATAGTAGATCTAATATCTCGTAGGAAACAATAACACGTAATTGAATCAAGTAACAGGATACAATGTGTGTGCCAATATGAGATGTGTCAGTTCATGTATTAAATGATAACTGGAGTGATTTAAATTAATCAGTAGTATAAAATTATAATTCAAAATTTCTGGGTATTATCAGTTTTATTTTTCATTGGAAACTTTTGTTTCTTGTTTCTCAATAAATTTTTTCAAAGAAGTATTAAAACGCATATTATTGTAGACAAGTGTAGACATATATACACACTTAAATTTATTTCTGCAATATAGATCCTTCTACAGAAAAATTTCGCTGTTACTACTCAGAGACAGAAATAACATGTGAAACTTGGAAGGGTACAAACACAGACACTATGATATGTTGTTTTTAAGGGATAGCGGACTTGTTTTAAAAAAAAATCTGTTTACGTCACCAATATTACCACCCCACCCCCCTTCCACTAGGGTTTTTAAACTTTGTTTTACTTAGAAGAGAAATATTTAAATTTTTCTACAAATTATCTCAATTCTATGAGTCGGTTTTTACTCATATTGATGTGTAAACACACATATATGTGAAGAGAGTTTTTATCTTATCGTCTGGTGAAAGTTGGTTTGTTTTGATTTATAATTGTATCTAACCGCATACCCATCTATCTATATTTATCTATCTACCTATCTACTAGCTTACTAACCTTCCTAACTATCTATCTTGACTACATAGATCTTGTTTTGGGAAGAGAAGATAATAACAATTATATATAAACGGCTGACAATATTCGCATGATGAAAATGATAATCACCATTGAATTATAATTGAGAATTCGATTTTCATCGTAAACTGATATTAGTTCAAAATGTAATTTGAAAAAAGGAGGAGGACATTTCATTACATAGTTTGGAACTATATAGCAACAATGGGGACTCATAAGTGCATATATAGAATTGAACGCACTGAAGGGGGTGGAAGGGTAACTGTCACACGATGAATAACATGCAATTCAACCACTAACTAGTCAAAATCCAATAATCTTCACTTTATGCATTAGTTAATTTATAATACCCACTTGAATTTCATTTAATATTATCAGTGACTTATACTCCCTCATTCTCAACAACTTAACTAATACATCATAGAAGCAAAGTTCCTTATTGGCATTAGAAACAAGTCAATATTTGTTATATGAAATATATAATTATTAATGCCAAAGTTCCATTGATAAATTTCTTAGCATTCTTTTTAGTGCTCAGTAGAAAGTACGTCTATAAGTTGTAGACAAGGTAAGTACTTCTAACAAGTTTATGAGTGTTTGTTATTCTATGCATCGGATCTGTTGACAAAATGAGTAGTTTATTAGTTTGAGTTCGATTACATTTGAGTATTTTAATTTTTAAGTTATTAGAGTTGTAGTACATCATGAGTGTCAGTGTGAAACGCTCAAAGTGACCAGTTTGAAATGATCATTCGAAAAGAACAGAATTTATATATAAGAAATGTTAATCAAAAAAATCAGTGTCCTTACGAGATTTAAAACACCGCATCACGTGAACTGTTGTAACTAATCTATAAATTACGATAACATTACCTTAACATTGAATGTTTGAGATTTAATAAATGAGTAAAATGAAAATGTCCCAATGTAATCCATGCTTGTGTTGATTATTTGCATAAGATAGTGGTTGTCTGAACTCAGTAGATCAATGGATAATGTGATGGCGTGTCATGCTAATATTACTGGGTTTGAGTCCCGGAGTGAATATCAACTCTAGAATGGAGGCACACCCAGCTGATGAGTCCCGAATAAGACAAAACGTGTGTCCTGGATTTCACTGCTAGCCACTATTCAAAATAATGTTTCTCTCTTGGATAAGAAAAAGAACCCTATCATCTTAACACAAACTTTTTTTTTCAATATCCGAGATACTTATACTCCTTTTACTCTACTCCACTTTCTCTAACTTGTAAATGAGGAAACCTGAAATAGTGGATTGATAAGAAAATAAATATTGAACATCCACAACATCATTATGATTGTACTAATTGTACATCAACACACAGATAACACTGAAACAAATCTATTCATCAATTTCAATTCATCTGTGTTCAATTATTGAATTTCCTGTTATTACGTCTGAGAGATTGAATACTATCTACTACTTAAAAAAATCTTTATAATTTAGATTGTGTTAAGTTTTTCAAAGAAAAAACCACCTAACAATAAATGTAAAAACAAAAGATTTCGTGTTAGTTTCTTGTTAAAAGAGAGTAACAAAATGATAGTCTTTCATAATGCGAATAACTATACATACACATACATACATCCCCTTTCATAAGTACACATATACAAACACATAGATACTTACATTAAGGAAGAAGTATATAATATTCAACGAAATGACGCAATCCCACAAATAACAATGAATGATGCATATGAATAGTTTAAAAGAGAGAGAGAGAGAAATAAACAGAGTCAGCCACACATGATGATGATGATGATGATGATGATGATGAAGATCAAGTATATCAATAGTTGATTTCGTGTTTGTTTATACTTCTTATCCAAAATTAAGTTATTTCCGATTTATACCTTAATAATAGTAGTCTTTATTCCATACAGATATGTAAGAGATGAATAATAAGTAGTTCGTTTATTATTATGAAGAGAGACTGGGAGTGTGAGAATGAATGAGTGAATAGGAAAATAAAGAGAGGCAACAACAATACCACCACAACATCACCGGACAGTTTCATCATCCATTCATTCATAAAGACATCCGTCAAATTAGAGGTACAAGTTCAGAAACACTGAGACATCATATGTGCATGCATATGTAACTAATCATAGCAACTATAATATTTAATCACAAAGTATGCGAAGCAGGCTTTAGATTTGCATTCTAGTGTTTAAATATATATATCAGTTTGCGGTTGTGAAGATTGTTAAATTTCATTGAAATCATGGACCGATCAATGTTAGACCACCATTTCAAACCTACAAGCATTGGACGGTTGTTCCGCCCTAGTATGTGCACTTCCGAATCTACCACGAAGGATAAAACCGAGAATCTTCGGTCTTACTCATGAAATCTTAACCTCTAGACCACTGAGCCAGCATCCAACAGTTTTAATGTCTAACTTCAACCAATCCACGATTTCGTGCGACCATCTTGACCGATTCATGATTTCAATGAAATTCAACAATATCCACAATTTTGAACTGAAAATTATCACTATATATGTATAAACACGTTTACATTGAGCAAGTGTATTGTTGCCATCAATCAGACTATATCTACTCACCCATTTAATACATATTAGTAAGATAATTTAATTAATTATACAAAGGATAAACGAGAGAAAGAGAGAGTAGAAACAGCACACAAAGAGAGACAAAGAACAGGAACGTTACACAAAGAAAAGAAAAAATAAATTAGATTAAAAGAAAAACGAATAACAGGAATATAGTAGTAGACATGCGCAGTATGCATTGATATTATATATATACGCAAGAATATTTCTATATATATGTAATTATGCAACACAGAGGAATGAATGAATAAACAAACGAATACATTTATTCTTAATTTGACCATATGTAACCAAAGCAGATTAATCAAAGTTTCTGTTTGATAAATTCTACTTCCGATACATGTAAAACGTGAGAGGATGGGAGGTAAAAAGTTATTAGTATGATTATGAACCAAACAAACAGAAAAAAACTAATTAGAATCCCATCATTATCAAGTACCAATTGGTTGTTCGTTATTGATCAGTGTAGGTATTGTGATGTATGCTACTTATGCGGACAGATATAAGTAGTATGAGTTGAAGGTGGAATGCTTACTAGTAAAAGATTGGAATAAAGAGAAAAGGAATGAAAACAGAGCAATCGGTATAACAACAAAATTAAAAGAATGATAGAGTATGGTACAGGAAAACTGAAGAAAAATATCCAAATGATACATTTAATGTATGTTTTTATATCTTACGAAAACAGTGAATTAGTTCATCGTACCTGAGTCTTCGTTCACTATAATGTAAAAAAATGATTCCAAAAGGATTATAGTCTAAAGAAGTTTGGAAATATCTAATAAACTAATATTCACTATGACGAAGATTAAAAGATCTCAAGCATTGGAATTCACGACAGATTGAAGTAATTATAGTCAGTATAATCGATGTGGAACTACTTTAATTAAATCTATTCATATTTTTGATTGTTGATTTATATGAGATGAAAAATTGTCCTATTAACACTGTGATTCATGCTATAGTGATCAAGAACTCAGATGAAGACAACCAATTTACTATTTAACACAAAATTACAGAACTTCTTGAAAAAAATATAAGAACCATCATTTGTCCTTCACATTCTATATGATTCTTCCAAGTAACAATTCCTTTCTATTTCCCTTTATATTCTTTTCAACTCTATCTTCTTAGCTTTCTGCTGCTAAGTTTTCCATTTTCGATTAGTGTTACATACTACTTATGTCAGTTGACATAAGTAGTATACACCAGATTGCTACTGCATAAATCGTTCAATATCCAAGCATACACAGTTTGAAAGAAACAGATAAAATTAAAAAGTGAAAGGTTTCCTCCTGACTGCTACTAACCACCTAGCATTGAAACAATACAAGCGATGCTGAATCATTTAGATTAATGGTTAAAGTGCAACTTGATCGACAGAATATACAACCAGTACTAAAGGTCAACACAAACATGACATGTGTCACTACTCAGTAATCGATCAATGTCAATATCTCAGCTCTATAAGAGGCGAACTAAGACCAGTATAATTCATTTTTAACGTCTAAGACTGTGAAAGTGAATGATATGGGTTCAAATCCTACAAGTAGTACCATATCTCGCTAGTTAATATCTGCTAGTACAAAACTTGGATCCATCATTTCCTACCAATTACCTTCAACAGACTAACAGTGAGAAGTGTGAAATGATGCTTGTAAATAATCAATATATCTACAGCACTACAATAAACTTTAAACTTTTTCCAAGAAAAGTTTTTCTTCTATATTCACTGTCAAACAAGTTCAAACTTAACGACGTTGTTACATAAATTTAAAATATGAAAAAAACATGTTGCACAAAACATAATAAGAATTAAACTTTCAAATTGTGGATAACAGTTTTATCCATTAAAGGATTTTCTTTCTTTACTATATTTCAACGATGTAGGTAACAATTTATACTCAAATTGGGTTGAATTTCAATTCTACAATCTATTCAAAACTTAAATCTTGTTACCAATCATAAACTAGTCGGTTATTTCATGTTATAAGAAAAATATTATAAATCTCATCTAGTATTATAATCTTAGTTAACCACGAATAGATTGTTGTTATACTCACTGTCTAATGAGATTTCAGTTAGTCAATCAGTCATTAACAACGTAGGACGTAGAACATAATATGTATATCGCCACAAGTTATCATACTTCGCGTCAGTAAAGATGTAGTTATCAAGATGAACGATTAAATAATAGAAGTAGAAACAGTATCAGTAGTATTATAAAGTATTAGATATAGGTATAGAGAAGAAATGTATAGGAGAATTCTTAAAATAAAAATAAAAGTAAAGAGTGAATGAATAGATCTATATCAATGAGACCGACTATGATCCATGTCACTCTTCTTCTCCACTCACTGGTTACAAAATCAACCCAACCACAACTTGATAGTTTACACCTATCAACACAGCTTGTTCTAATATTCACTTACTTCATAAGTTGATACCATGTGTTGGTTTGATCGTTCATAGATCTCTTCTAGTCTATACATAAATTAGCAAACATTACAAGAATGAAGATGGTAAGACACAAGTAATACGTGTTCCAACCAATTTAATCGATGAAGATTACCTATCACATCAACCCTATTTCTAATATTCCCTTAGTAATCTGCTTCTGATATCAGTATTACTCACTCGATAGTCCCAAAATATACTAGTAATGCCTCGAAACCATCTGTCGTCAAATAATATTAACCTAAAATTATCCTTTATCTTTGAAGGTCATGTATCATAGCAGAACGAACTCATAAAGTTGTCCTTTAGTTGGAAGGATATCTCGCTTACGTCACAGATAATCCTTCTGAATCCATACTGAGATTTTGTTAGACATCAACCCATTAAGACCGGTGAGATCTTCAAGCTTCGATGCAATCCATAAACTCTTAAATAAACTCTTCATGATTAACTATTCAAAACAAAAACATATAGAACATAGTTTAAATATACAAAGTAATACTCTAGTAGACGAAACTTCACTATCTTAACTATCAAACATTCATTTCAATTAGAAACGACATCCAATTAAGAGTAATAATAATTTCGATTTCTCGTCACTAAAAACAATGACACAATACACATCTCAGTAGGATTCAATTTCAATTCTATAATTTATTCAAAACCTTAGTCTACATCTGTAGTGGATGCTATTCACAAAGTTATTTGTAACTAATATGTAGCGGAACGTGATATCAGAGTTGCTATAATTGTCAGATGAAGTTAAGAGTTTCAGTGTATCAAAAACGGTGTTGGAATAACACCGTGAAGACTAGACGAGAAGACGGTCCAGACTGCAGAACATACAGAAAGATGCAAATGGAAGATTGAAGGTTATGTATACATATATATTTAATGTAGATACTTTGTACCTTTTCGTAACAAAAATACATTTCTCTTGCCTATTGTCATGCCTTACACATCTACACTCACCACCACTCAGAGTAATATATGTATATGTGTATGGAGAGAGAGAGAGAGATGTTGCGAAAAATCTCTAACCAAAATGAACATTTGTAACAACATTACCCCAAAAAACAAAACTTACAGTTTCTTATATCTTGTTTATTTAACATTTCTGAATGATCCCCTATTCTTGGTGAAGCACGAAATGAATTTTCATCTGTATTGAATAATTTCTTCTGAGAATTATCTAAATGATTAGAAGTATCATCATCAGGTGGTTTTTTCATTGATTTATTATTATTATTAATCTCTTCATTGGATAATAACGGTAGTAGAGATTTAGGCTGTACAATAGCTATATAGTGTATTATATAAATAAAAGAACACAATGATTCGTTACATTCATCTTTTAAACAATGAAGAAAAGGCAAAATTAAGAATCCTTTTTACAAGAAAATGTTATATTCAGTCAATCCTGATGTATATATAATTAGATAGATTAAGGTTAAGAAAATGAATTAGTTATCAGTATGGGGTTGTGGAGATTGTTAAGTTTTTGATTGAGATCACGAATCGATCGATGTTAGAAGACCATTGGATACCTGGGGGCACTGGACGACCGTTTCGTCCTAGTATGGGACTCCTCAGCAGCGCACACTCACGATTCAGAGTGAATTATGATCAATCTTTATTGATGTATATCCCTCCTATAGGAAGATTACACCTCAACAATATAGCTATTTTATCATAGGATTATTTTCTAAACGGGATAGATACAGCATTGAACATTTCAACAACAGGAAATTACTGATTCTTACTAACACCTAAATACTCATTGAACAAGCTAGTGGATAAATAGACTCATTAGCTCAATGGATAACCCATTGATGTTTGAAATGAAAGGTACTCAGTTCAATCCTCTATAACAACAATGACACAGGGATATGTGTACATCCAGCTGACGAGTCCTAAATAGGACGAAATATGAGCTTTGGATTATATTGTTACCTAAAATCTATCTATCTTAAATGGGAGAAATTTTGAAGATATTTATGGAGATCAAATTAAATATCAATGCGGACTGATATAAGTTGAGAAATCATTGAAAATAAGATTGTATCGAACAGCAGTTCCTTATTCATTTTAGGATTATTCAGTAATAAAAACATAACAAATCTTATATCTAATATGTAGTTGGCGCTTAAATTACCCCTTTAACTTCTTAAACTGAAGTGAATTAAGATTTGATATTGTACAAATCATCGCTCAGTGTGGATATGTACGTGTGTACATTCATCTGAACCAAACACAAACCTGATTAGGAACTATTTAAATCGGGACAATCAACATACATCAAAATTAGTTTACACATTCTTACATTAAAATAGAATTCTCTCATAAAACCGTTCATAGTCATTACCGATTCCCAGGATCGAATTGACATGTAACGTTATTTTTTTTTCTAATAAAAAAATCTTAACGAATAATATTATTTGTAGGATAGAAATCGTGAGAAAAATGATAAACAGTTATGGTGAAATATATATATCGTTGGATAATAATAATAATAGTCCATGATTTATTGAACACAGATGTAACTTTAATGGTTGAGATCATGAGTCAATTGAAGCTAAATCACCATGGAAAAACGTGGACGCACTGGACGGTCATTTCGTCCCATTATGGGACTCTTCAGCATTGAGCATCCATGATCCCACCTTGTGAGATTAAAACTCAGGACCTACCAGTTTCGCGTGCGTGTGCTTAACCACTAAACCACTGAGCCGGCATCCAATGGTGTTAATGTCTAACTTCAATTAATCCACGAAATTAATGGCGGTCTAGCAGCTTCAATTGGCTCATGATCTCAACAATTAAAATTACTATAATATTCACAAAACCTCTTCTGATACAAATGTAACTGTTATTTATTGACAATGAATGATGCAATAATTTGTCATTTCATTGTAAGAAAATTAAATACGTTATTTTATTAGTTAAATTCATAAGTCGATGTAAGCTAGACCACTATTGAAAACCTGTAAGTAGTGGACGGTCGTTTCGTCCTGAATGACGGGTTGCACAAGATCATAGGTCGATTAAAGTTAGACAATAACACCATCGGATCACGAACCAATAGTCTAAAGGTTAAATAATCATGCGCGAAATCGAAGGTCCTGGGTTCGAATCCCTTTGGTGTGAGATCGTGGATGCACATTGTTGAGGAGTCCCATATTAGGACAAGACGACTGTCCCGTACTTCCAGATTTTCAATGTTGGTTTAGATTATATCAACTCATGAATTCAATTATTAAAATTACTATAATCTCCACAAACCTCAGATCGTAAAATAGAATACATTACTCTGAGTACTGGAAATTTTATTAAATGATACATAATTAAGCAAAAGGTAACAGAAAAGAAATTCTGAATATATAACGAACAATTAAACAAAAACATAAGATTTAACTCAGATTTAAAAAAAGGTTTACAAAAAGATAACTTATTTGTCCAAGGTCCGTGTTTCTGTGTACTGTTTGTATGTACGTATGTATGTATGTATCAAATAGTGGACAAATAAAGTAATGAAATGGAAAGAAATATTCGATAAAAAGTCTAATCAAATCAAGTTTATGCTCAAATGTAACAGTAGAGTAGTAAGATCATGTAGAAAAGTATATAATCAACATCTTGAAGACAAATGTTGTTAAGGTTTTAGTTATCCCAACTAGTTATAATAATATCTTATCTCCTTTAAAATACTCCCTTTTTCTGATAATATATATATATATATCTTAAATTCGTTTCTATTATTGAAAACATTCCTGAAGGTGATCTAAAGATAGCCTCCTTTGACTATTTCAATATTCCACATTTTAATGCACTCGAATAACAACTTTGCATCCCGAGAATGAAGTTACATCCAGTGTTAAGTAGAGAAAGAGAGAGGGATCCAGAGTGACGGCTGAATTACAGGTCAGAAATTCGTAAGTATTTACTCCTGATACGTAAGCTCATTTTCAGATATTCAGCGAATAGAACATGTAATACTTATAGGGGAATTATAGCTATCACCGATTAGTAGTTGAATAAAGAGAGGCTACTACGGTCATAATAACTGGAAATAATGGGTGTCAGTCATTTATTTATTTATGTCCATAACTAACAAACTTAGCAGCTTAGTTCGTTATTTTTTGAAAAAAAGCATCATGGAAATTTGGAAAAGTTAATACAGTTGCTCGCTAACTTCAGTCATCCGCCTCCTGGTCATATTATCTGACTAGTTAGATTGTATGATGATTGTTATCGAAATACACATGTCGCCAACCCTCGTAATTATCGACTTAATTCGCGTTAGAGAATAACGGAATAAGTCAAATATGAGAATGAATTCCGAATACGTATATTTTGTACACTCATTGATCCAAACAGATGAACAGAGAAACGAAGTAAAGGAAGAGGAGCGAAACTTAAGAAAACGGAGAATGTCTTGACGAAAAACTGAGAACGAAGAGATGCGTGGTGGAGAAGTCGAGTGAGACAACTCAATTTAACCAAGCGTAATTCAATATTTATAGTCAGACCAAAATTAAGTTACAGACAGGTAATGAATAGGGTGAGCAATTAACACACGATCATATAAACAGTCAGGATTAATAAGCGAATAATCAACAAGGTCATAATGTGGCTTGAGAAGAATGGATAAATTGGTCTGTACAGAAGCCAGAATAACCTATGTGGGTTTTACATGGTAGCAAACATTACGATTCCAGGAAAACTAGTAATTTCACATACACACATGCACATAACAAAAACTCATAAAAACTACTTACTTGAATTAAATTGTACTTCAGATAATAAAATCCATGAGTCAGTTGATGTTAAAGTCAAACTAACATAACGAGCTCTATAACTGGCTAATGGGATTTGTACTACTAATGCACCATCCCATTCATGATTATTATAAATTATAGTGTCTTGAATTAATCCATTGTGCATTGAATTTGATGTTCTTTTCAATCTAGATAATGATGATGACGATTGTATATCATTATCAGATATAGACAATCGTGTTGGATTAATTTGACTTGGATCAATTAGACGAGCATGATTTGTTGAAATTTCAATGGATTTATCAAAATTCTTTCCATCCATACTGAATTCAACGATAGCTTGTGAAAATACACGTGATTTCAATGGGACAGAGTCGAATGTGAATATACGTAACCAAATAAAAGTTCGAACTATAGAAATAAAGAAAACAAATAAGTTAGAAAAATGTTTTAAAAGTTATGAAATTAAAGAAATTTATCATTATTATTACTATTAAACTGCAAGGTAAGCCCTCATTTGGAATCCTCAAAGCCAAAGGAGGAGAGGAAGACCAAAGAACACAATACACCGAGAAATGAAGACAGACAGACATGAGAAGAATGAACAACAATTGGATAGAACTAGGAAAGAAGACTCAGGATAGAGTGGGCTGGAGAATGCTGGTCGGAGACCTATGCTCCATTAGGAGTAACAGACGTAAGTATTTATTTAGATTTATGCATAAAAATGTACATATGTAAGTAACTTGACGGCAATTATTTATTTAAACGTATAAACATTGGTACAATGAGGCACCCTATAAATATGAGCCACACTTCGTCATTCGATTTATGTGAGGGCTAGAATACTGTCTGGGCACCAAAACTGAAGCAGGATAATTAAGTTACTAAAACATGGATTTAGATATAAATCGATAGATGTCTCAAAGTCAAGCTAGATAGCATAACATAGTTTTCCTTTGTCTATCTACAATATTAAAACTCAAAGATGAGTTATGAAATGCATGTATGATTTCCATCGCACGACTGAAGAATCAAAGAAGTACTGGGCAGCTAATTTGTCTTAGTACGGAACTCTCTTCAGTAGTGTACACCAACGACTAGACAAGGAATCTAACCAACAACTTTCAGACCACACAGAAAATGGGTTTAACAGAAATTTGTAGCCAATTCAACTCATAAAAGTTAACTACAATAAAAAAAAAGAAGTTAGTAATTTACACAAAAAAAACACAGATTTACCTTCATCAAATTTAAAAACAATGCGTAAATTCTTATTTGGAACATTCCAACCAATAAAATGAAAACCAGGTTGAGCTGGATGAGAATCTGAATGTTGAGTAACATTGCCTAAATAGGCAATATTATCCATTAATTGACCTATTCCACCGACTAATTGATTTTCTAATTCAATCAATTGACCATCATAAGTTAAATCTTGAAAATTTTGTGGAATAGTAGAATAAGGTGAACCGAATAATAATTGTTGACCATATGTGATAGTATCACCTTGTGGCATTGAATAAGATATGACACCATCTGTAATGATAAATGAATTTACATTATAATTTATAGAAATATTAAAGGTTATAATATTCCATTTGATAGATAACGATTGTGGTTGAAAGAACCCCTTTAATAACAAAAAACCTCTATGTTATTACTGAAATCAAGCGCTTCCGAACAAGATAACACAACCAACTTGAAAATCCGAACTGTAAGTTAATCATCACTAAAGTGGAGTCTGGTATAAGTGTGTGTTAACCATAGCAGTTGTCATAATATATTAGCATGAAGAGATGAAATAAACAAGATGACTAGTAACGTAGTTAAAATAATGTTGTAACAATCGAACCAAAACTGAAATTCATATTCAATTAGTGAGTATTGTATCAGAGGGTTACTGTCTAAATAGGAAATATGTAAATAACCTTATCAACACAGACCAATCGCCAGTTTTAATTCCAACGATATCTCAACTAATGAGATACAAGGAACTAGTACATTGATGAAACTGATTTTATTCTTTACCAACTGATCATTTGTGAGAAAAACTCTTCATTTTAAGATTTACAAAATTGACATTATTTAACACTTGATATAATCATATATCTTATCCACATTGTCGTATTGGGTTCTAAAACTGATTGACTAATTTACGTTTCGAGAAACCATGTACTACTATGAGGGATTCATTGAACTCCCATTATTTACGTCATGCATTAATCTCGGTTGGACAGCTATTGAATATAAGGAAAAAATAGGATAGTTCAGTGATTTGAAGATTAATAAAGCGTTCGTCCTGAGACCTGAAAGTCCTGATGTTCGATCTAAGGTGAAATCGTATGGATGAACGCTGTTGAAGAATTCCATAAAGAGAAAAAACAACTGTTCAATGCTTTGCAGTATCGAATGGTAGTCTAAGATTAGTCCGTGATATAAACCATGAAAATTCAAGTCTTCACAAAACCTATACAATAGTTATTGGATTCAAAATCCATGGTTTGTAATATATTTATGTATCAGTATAGAGTTGTGGAGATTATTAAGTTTTTGATTGAGTCAGATCGCCATTGAAAACCTGAAAGCACTGTACGGCCATTTTGCCCTATTGTGGGACTCATCAACAGTATAAGTGATCAGTGTTTTTCCGGCACAACAATCAGCGACGACCAGTTATAACAAATTCGAACCCAGGGCCTTCAGTCTCGCGCGCGAACGCTTAACTTCTAGACCACTGAACCCTTATCCAATGGTGTTAATGTCTAACCTCAACCAATCCACGATATTTTACGACAATCTTCCATTGTATTGAGGTAGATACCTGTCTTTACTCGACACGGATTAGCTCCACTGGTCACAGTTTCTC
Source organism: Schistosoma intercalatum (assembly GCA_944470365.2). Classification (NCBI taxonomy): domain Eukaryota; kingdom Metazoa; phylum Platyhelminthes; class Trematoda; order Strigeidida; family Schistosomatidae; genus Schistosoma; species Schistosoma intercalatum. The sequence goes on from OX103725.1 coordinate 6,213,150, forward strand.
ACTAAAACTCCGAGAATCCCCTCATGAAGCTAGTCACTAGTGAGCACATGGTAATTATCAGTATAGGATTGTGGAGATTATTAAATCCCATAATAGGACGAAACGACCGTCCAGTGCTTCCAGGTTTTCAATAGTGATCTAACATCAATCTGTTGATGATCTCAATCAAAATATATGTATGTCCTGAGGTTTTGATTCTCCTACATGACTTTCATGTGATGAGCACCAATTGAAAATTTCTGAAAGACAACAAAATTATCTATGTAGTGACTATTTGGTTACTAATATTACTCTTGTTATTGATGACAAACTGTGAAGAAGAATATTTTTTTAATTGAGTGAATTGCTTAAACAAAAAAACAAACAATAATAGTTTGATTATTAGACTTTAACATCTGATTGTATCATAAGAAATAACTTGAAAATATACACCGCTGAGAAATGATCTTAACGGATTCATGTTGATTGAATGACATATGATACAATACTATTTGATAATCATAGTGACTAACACACAAAACTGAACAATCTCTTATTTTACATAATAGATGGTATATACATATCAGAAACATTGAATATGTATAAATTTTAAACAATCAAACAAACGAGTAAACATTATAATAAATAAATAAATAACACATTTATGTAATAGTACTTAACTGACTCATTATTATTATTATCAGAAGGGGTTTTGTGAATATTATAGTAATTTTAATAGTTGAGATCATGAGTCATTCGAAGCTAGAACACCATGGAAAACCTGGAAGCATTGGACAGCCGTTTCATCCTACCGTGGGAGTACTCCTCGATAGTGCGCATCCAAGATCCGGCCCAGCGAGATTCGAACCCAGAACCTATCAGTCTCTAGCGCGAGCGCTCAACTATTAGACCATTGAGCAGGTAGTCTCGTGAGCGGGACTAATAAGTCCTGGGTTCGAATCTCGCGAGGTGGGATCATGGATGTACACTGCTGAAGAGTTCCACAATAGGGCAAAACGGCCGTCCAATGCTTTCAGGTTTTCCATGGTGATCTAGCTTCAACTGACTCATGATCTCAACTATTATAATTCATTATTATCACTATTCTTATCATATATTTAATCAACCTGCAATGAAAACATTTCCCTCCTTATTCTTCCTCCCTCCCTCAATTCTCTTCACACACACAAAAAAACTCGATTACTATAGGATTCTGAAAAAAACTATCTATCGACAAATGTCAGTTAATTATTTGTATAAAGTAACTCTCTCTTTGATTAAAATGTACAAAATCTCAAATATTTTGATTTAGAAAGCGAGAGAAAAGAAGACAGAAAGAAGAAAAGTATTTTTTTTTTCATACAAACATGATTTGATTGAAATAAACAATTTACTAATTAGTAATCAAATTAGTAAATGTTCATATTTTCTTAGTAATATGCACATAATAATTAGAACAATTGAACGAAAAGAAAAGAAAACAACAATCACAGCAACAACAACAACAGCAACAACAACAACAAATAGGATCGGTTGAAAGAATCTGATTGGTTGAATGTGTTAATACTTTCATTGTTTGCTAACTTAACTGATTATGAATATGATATGAAAATTGAAGATAAGTTTCTCAGTAATATATTAAGATTCTAGTAATCTATCAAGAGGTTCAAGTTAACGTTTTATATTAGCAAAAGTAATTCGAATTAATTCAAAGAAACTTAACTTATAAATGAGTAAAAGATACATATATCTTCTCCGTTTAACTTGACCTATGATCAAGTCTTTTGATTGTTAGTTCGAATTTTGTCCGTTTCCCGTCAGCATAATCTGCGCTCCATCGCAAAATACTTTTCTTATTCATAACTCTACGTACATCTTTTTATTTGACATTACATTCTTGATAATAGTTACTGTTATTATTACCATTATTATTATTATTATTATTATTATTATTATTATTATTGTTACCGCAATTCATATTCTCATTTAAATCATGGATCGATCTAAGTTAGACCACCATTGAAAACGTGGAAGAATTGGACGGCCGTTTCGCTCTAGTTCGAGACTCCCTAATGGTGCGCACCCATGACCCCGTAGAAGAAAATCGAGACTGAATGTCCTAAGTTTGACTCATGCGTGCGACGTTGTGATTGTTCGCCACTGAGGAGCCATATGCTAGGACGAAACGACCGCCCAGTGCTTCCAGATTTTCAATGGTGGTCCAATTAAGATCAGTTAGTGATGTTAACTGTAGAAATACTACAATCTCCGCAAGTCCTCCATATTCGTCTTGTGATGGACTACATGCCACAGAATGAGTCGAATGATTCATTCCGTTCTTGTCTTTCCTTAAATCGTAGAGCTTTAAAATTATCATATACTTCCCATTTCCTGGATTTATTCGTTTTTCGTAAATCATATTCTATATTTTCCACTTTTTTCTTTACTATTACTGATATTCTAATCCGTATTCTGATATCCCTCTTGATAATGTTACCTCAGTCTGGTGAACTGCTGTGGTGTGTCTAATACCTTCATTATGACTAACTGACTGAGGGTAATGAGCGGGTATGCAAAGTTAAAGGCTCATAAACTAAAAGTTTAGGACAGTTTTTCAATATTATTTAGCTTTCATCAATTCTACGGATGATGACAAACACAATTAGTGATATGAACACTACTGTGGTTATCTGTAACGTTTTCATTGTTGTTGAAAGGGTCTGTTGTATCCAGTAATTTCGGTTATTTTCCAGTTTCTTTAGTGGGATGAGTACTGTATACTGGAGTATGTGATATTCATTAAAGATCTCATTTCAATCCCTAATTTCCACTTTATTTGGACTGCGTTACATTGTCATATTGAAAGCAGACGAGTGTGGATAACTACAGACGATTGAAATGAAATTTTTAATAAGAATTACATTGTGTGATACGGCACCGATTCGCTAAATAAAAAGTGGTAGAAAATGTTCGATAGAACATACTCATTGAACATTGTGAATGTTCAATCATATACAACCTGGAATGAAATCCCAAATTATCGTTATTTGTATTTGTCATATTTATGGTAATTTGAGAAGTAATCTGAGAAATACATATACACATATACAGTAACAACGATTACAACTGGTTACAAAACAAAACGATAATTATACAATTTGCAACCTATATCATAAAATACCTTCTCCAGTTGAATTATCCATATAAAAATGCTAATAACAATGTGTATATGTATATATGAACATATAACTATGATCTAGAGGTCAGGTCATAGCTTTAAGACATAAAACTAGGTATGTCTACAGAGATTTGAGATTCTGAAATAAAATTAGACTGTCATCATCATCATCAACAACAACGACATCAAATCCATTAATTTAAATGATAGACAGAGAATTTGTGACCTAATTTATTTTATGAATAATCGTAACAGTTTAAAAAGAGGAGGTTAACTAATCTTATCAAATAGACATTATGTTTGATATTATATTGACTAACCCTAACCAACCAATTGACTGAGTTAGTGAGAGATTTGACGCCTTATGGTTTTTGTATAAAAACGAGTATGTGTGTGTAGGTAGGTAGGTAGGTGAATTGAATGATTCATTATCGATTGATTCATGATAATATTAACAGTAACGGTAGTATAAAAACGGAGTGGTTGATGTGGCAAATGGTATCTATTGCACACCTACAACATGTATGCAAATCATGTATATTCATCGAATCGAAAAAGAGAATAATATGTATATAACAAATAGACAGATATAATCATGTTAATACATGAAAAATTCCATTCACTTTCGTGATCAAAAGTAATATTCCCAAAAAAATTTTCCACTTAGAAAATTACTCATTTCAACGTTAGTGAGAACAATAAGCGAAGATATAATCATAATTAACTTTAAGAGTAAAAAAGCATTATTCACCGCTAGCATATGTTCCGTTAGGTAGACGGAATTGTGACCTACTCAACAGTTATGTCTTTCTCAACACAACTAACTGTCTGTTGATAGATTATTTCATGGCCAATGAATCGATACGATTAACAATGAATTATTTTCATAGCTATACAAGCAATAGAAACGTGAAATCACTAGATAGATATTTCGTCCTAGAATTCACTCCTCGGCATTGTCCATCTACGACCATCCTATAGGGAATCGAACTCACGACCTTCGATCTCGCGCACGGACACTTAATCTCTAAACCATTAAGTGGGCGCACAATATACACAAGCCTAACTTTGGTCAGTTCAATAATTTAAGTTAAAAGTAAATATGGCGTCCGGTTGTCGCTAACTCACTACTAAATAAATAACTATAAAATGAATGGTGACTAGTATTGAAAATTAAAACGGACATAATGGTTAGTATTTTTTTATTAATACAACTGATTGTAAATAACATACCCGGTGAACAAGTAGGTGGATATGGTAACTAAATAAGTAGCATAATAAATAACGCGTTTGAATTTGAAAAGATAAGCAGTAGATTCGTGTCTTAGTGTGAAAATCAATAGTGGGATTAAGGTAGATCCAAACCATAAAATCAGTATCCCAGATATGAATTTTTCGGAATGTCTAAACTATTCATTTATCGATGAAAAATCAATTTTATGACAGTCTCTGAAACGGTCATTCAATTTGTATGCTTACATAAAACATATCGATTTCATGTTTCCTTAAATCAATATTAATAGAGATTGGATTTAACTGAAAGAAGAATAATCAATCTTCCATAGAATTTATTGGTATGATGTGTAACGTTTCAACTGGATCTCAAATGCTGTCTGATGTGGTGATTCGTCGTTTTTTATTCACTCTTCTATTTAACATAATAAAAAGTATTAGATCATAGAAAGTAGATTCTTAGGATAAAGAAATGCAGATAAGGCTTATCTCAACATGAATACCACTAGATTTTTAAAAAATCGAATCTCAGCAATATTTAAGGGAGATTAAATGATGTATGTTGATAATCCTCGAGAGATGAATGTTTCATAGACAATTTAACCTTTTGCTGAATGAATCTATAGAGGTAGTTACAACTCTATGTTCAAAGTAAGCAGTTCATTTATTTAACTCTAATTAAATTAGTAGATTACATAATCAGTTAAATTAATAATAGATGCTATTTTTAATATCAGAAGGGGCTTTTGTGGATATGATAGTAATTCTAATAGTTGAGATCATGAGTCAATTGAAGCTAGACCAATATAGAAGACCTGGAAGCATTGTATGGCTGTTTCGTCTTATTGTGGGACTGCTCAGCAGTGTTTTGTGGAAATAAATTCAATTTATAGGTTGCATTTGTTACAAACTGATTTTCGTTGGGATACTATTGAATAATAGAGAGGTATTGGACAGCTATTTCATCCTTGTAATAAGATAACGTAGAAGTGTATATCAAAGATCCTGTATCAAAGGACAAACCCAGAACTTAATTATTACTGAATTTTGAAGCCAAACATATATAACTACTACTGATAGAAGACCACTTTTTTTAACCTCTATGCTGATCAATATCACCTCTAAATGACAATAAATGATTCACAAATGTTACATAATTTGAGAGAAAAGTAATATTTTTCTACGCTATAAATCTTTTCATCACTATCCCCCAGTGTATTATCATTTCATCTCATTAGCTCAGAAAAAAAACGGATTGATAATAAACTAGCATTTAAAGTTATATGAATACACTGAACTCTATGAAATCATGTGAAGTAATGGACTAATGATTAATATATTTAAAATTTTGATCTCTACACTAAGATTACAGATTAAAACCTTATTTCATTTACTTCAGTCACTTTTATAAACATACTTAGAATGAGAAATGGATACTAACACTATCTAACAGAGCAAACTGAAGTAAGAAGTATGAGAGTAGGATTCAAACTATGAAATATGATAAACTGAAGTTCAATAATAGCTCGACGACCACAAATCCACCAAGCATTGTATATGTGTGTATATGAAAATATAATGGGTTTTGTATTAAGTGTACGTTGAAAATGAATATGGTTAAAATATCCATATGTATATATTACCACTCACCTGGGAAATCACATCCATACAATGCAAATCGTAAGCAAACTTGTTGTTTTGATCGATGACTATAAGGGTAGATACGGATACGTTTAGCGATAACCACTGAATCAAGTGTAGTTCTAGCAATATTTCGTGGATCATTATTAGCTTTGAGGACCTGATAAAACAAATGTATATACATATAAAAACAATCAACGACGAATGGTATAAAAACATTCACAATGGTTAAGTAACATTAACAAACATAAGATGGAATGCGATGTGAATTCATTTCATTTAGTATCCTCTAAATTTTCTACAAGTGAAAACATGTTTAGAAAATTATTCAGTTACTGTTAAAGTAGAAAATCTGGCACGATCATTGTGTTTCCATACTTTGACTATTTATCTTGTCTACATTAGCAAGATATTAACCGGTTATAAGTAAACAAGCTATAAGTTGCATTGTAACGACTAGTTTTATAATCGAAGCGTTGGCATTTAGGTGGGACAAAACAAAATGTCCTAGATACATGAACAAAAACTATCAGTGAAACGATACGATATGCTATCATTAATATAAATGTACATAAACAACTACAGACATGAATTAGACTGAGAAAACATTGAAACTCTGGATCATGAAAACTCTAAGAATCACAGAGCAATTCTGGAAATATGACATTGAAATCATTTGGTTATCAATGAACCCACTGAAATAGATTTGACCTGTCGATCTATTTAGAAGAATTCAATCAATTATATAACCACAGGTCAAACTAAGTAATATAGGAATGCAACTATAACTGAAGATAAAGAAACCCACGAAGAAAATTCAATCCATAAATAAAGCGACCAGAAACAAAATGTTTCAATGCATGTGAAATAACTAAGAAGCTCACTTCTAATTGAAGTAACCACTGAACGATAGTTAAAGCTTAACAATTTAACCAACTAACTCAAAATACTCAACAACACGAAAATATCTACAGTATACCACTCTATGATTAAACGTAATCGAATGTAAAATCATCCCCTTTATCCAGAACACAGCAAAAATAATGTTGAAGGAATTCACATTAAATGAAAGTCATTGAAATCATGAAATGATCAATGTTGGGCCACCGTTGGGAACCTGTAAGCACTGGGCAGCTGCTTCGTCTTAGTATGAAACTCCTCAGCAGTAGACATCAACGATACATGACCCAACACGCTGGAGTCGAACTCGGGAACATCAGTCTCGCGCGCGAACCCTTAATCTTCAGACCACTAAGCCGGCATCCAACAGTTTTAATGTATAACTTTAACCAAACCACGTTGTCGCGCCACCGTCTTCTTTTATCTTCAATGGGTAAATGCCTCACACGCGACACGGCTAGACTCCATTGATCACAGCTTCTCATAAGATCTCCGAGAACTCCATCTCAAAGCTTTGGGGTTTCGGTTACTGAATTGAAAGTACTCAACCTTTTTTCGTGACTAAACACACTAAAATACACTGACAAACATTAACCAACCTCATATACCCACCTATCAACCTACCTCTTATAAATTTCATTTCATTTACTCATTAATTAGACAAACATTCAATCCATGCCAAAATTATGTTTTAAGAACTATGGAATTATTATTATTATTATTATTATTATTATTGTTATTAATCACAAAACCCTCACCTCCCTACCTCACTTTTGCCTTGTTTCATCTCACTTTTGTACACTTTCTCATAGACATCTCGATTCTTGTCTACAACTATTTATTTTCTTGCTTTTCATTACATAAAATGAATAACACAAATTATGTTGTTGAAACTAAACTACAAAAATTAACAATGATGGTCAATATTCAAAGACAATTTTCTATGAAATTGATTTCGCTGTCTCCACCTCCCATATGCACATTATATAGAAAGATTAATTATGAAAAGATATATTACTTTAATAAAACATTATGTTCTTGTGATATATATATATGCATGATTATTGTAAACGTACTCGTGTACCATCAGTTTTTACATGTTCATACCACACACCATTATCTTCCCGTTGATATCGTAAAACAAAATTTGGCATATATTCTTTTACCTAACCAATGACAAATAATAAGAGACAGAGAGATAGAGAATATAATACTAAAAATTCATATACAAATCAATCAAAGACAACATACTCATAAATATGTATAAATCTTATGCTAATAAGTTGATGTAAGTCTAAGAATTATTGAATGTTAAGAAGAAGTATTAAACAGATGTATTTCAATAGTTCAGATAATGAGTCAATTGAAGCTAGACCACTATAGAAAACTTGGAAGTACTGGATGACCGTTTCGTCCTACTGTGGGACTACTCCTCAGCAGTGCGCATCCACGATCCCGCCTCCGTGTGAAGGATAAGATCATTTCAACAAAATGTCGAAAATATAAACTCTTGAATTATCATTAAGTGACTTAAATGTCATATGATTATTATGAGACTTGGAGGTTATAAGTTTAATTCTCTAGTGGTGAGTGCGTGTAAATAGTTGAACAGTAACCAAAACTACGGTGGAATAGTTCTTTAATACTTTGATGGAGCACTAAATCAGCACTAAACGAGTTGAACTTTCACAGATATTAAGTTACATTTTCGAAGCCTGTTCCATCTACTTCGGATTGAGTAACAGTGTAGTATCACTATCTCTCACAATCGGAGTGCCAGTGTACTCTGACTTTCAATGGTATTCTAAATGATGTTGATCTGCACTGAAAAACAACTTAAGTATAAACTAATGTCTATAAACTTATCAATCAAAAATAATTGACCTAAAATAATGTAATTCAGAATCCAAGTATACAGCTTCATTTACTCAACTTTAAACCACACTTAGGTGTTTGTATGCGAGATCATCAAAATGACACTATTCAGATGTTTTGGTCAAAATATATGAGACATAATTGGATAAATTAAGCAAAGCTCCACAAATAATAATGATGTCACTCAGTATCCCAGTATAGATCCATACAACCGAATTTCGAAGTATGATGTGTGTGACACGCATATCCATGTCAGAGAAAAATATCATCCGCACAGAGCCTAGCACAGATATGCATTGTCTCAAGTTACCATACCTGAATAGCTCGAAGAGTTGACAATAACGAAACAATCAAAATAATGTGGTAAGAATGATGAAAAAACTGAATATTGAAAATATGGTTTGAAAAGATAGATGGAAAGGTATGTCATGAAAGGTTACTAGTATTCAACGTTAAGAGGAAAATACTCAATATTGTGAACGGTTCTGATTCATCTCACTCAAAGGCCATCCTAAAGAAGATAGTAGGACAATGGTTGAGATCTACAACATAATAATTGATTTGTATTAATTGTTTGGATTTTCCCCATTGATGTTTAGGACTGCAATTGATCAGTCTCATTTGGCATATGTACATCCTTTCAGGATTAATAATTCCATTAAGTCACAAGCACTTTTTTTTAAAAAAACAGATGTGGATAAAAACGAACGGTACATAATTCGAATCTCGTGGTGAATATTAACTCTAGCATACAGATATATCCAGTTGACAAATCACAATTAGGACGAAATGTGCACTCTCGACTCCAGTATAACACTATAATTTAAAAAAATGATTGTTTTAGCTATAAAACTACCGATTCACTTGGTTTTGTTTTACTTGTATCTTCCCATTGTTATTTAGGACTGCAATTGATCAGTCTCTTGTTGGCATATGTGCATCCTATGCGGATCGCCTCAATATAGCCTTTAGTCACAAGCATTTTAAGCAAAGATGGATAGTGGCTAACAATGGAATCAAGTTTGACACGCGTTTCGTCCTATTTGGGACTCGTTAACTGGATGTGCCTGCATCCCACAGTTGATGTTCACTCCGGAACTTGAACCCAGTACCGTTTGCTTCAAACGCCATCACGTTATCCACTTAGCTACTGAGTCCTGATAGCCACCTCCTTGTGGGATGTAGGTACATTCAAGTGACGAGTCCTAAATAGGACGAAACGTGCATCCTGGATTCCACTACTAACCACTAACTATTTTTGCTTAGATATAAAACTATCGGCCTAAAAATATCAAACAAATGAATTCTCTCTACTATGAAACAAAATAGAATACAGATAATCATATCGTGCATTTTATTTTCCGTGAGAAACAGTGAAAATATATCAGGAAAGAAACTTTTTTAAGAAAAAAAAGGAAGTTAAACAAACAATAAATCAAAAAAAGAAAAACTATGTATATCCTAAATCAATTAAGATCAGAAATCATTATTTAGCCAACCATCTATTAATCTACATACTAATATCAGAGAAAATTGTCTCTAAACACGGTACCAACTATGAATTGGTCGCATCTTCGTTCGTTTATCATTAAAACCTATACAGACACATAGATACAGATACATACATACATCTATACAAGATAACTCTATCAGAATGAATGATCATCTCTATATTAGAAATGTGTATTAGTATGCAATGGTTATAATAAATGAGAGTGATAGATATTTAATATATAAATTTTTAGATGTAATTGGTATAAATGATAACTAGTTGAGTCATAACAAAATTTAACCAGGAAGGTATGAATATCGATTTACAAAATCTTCTGAAATGATTGTATGTCTAGTGGTTAAGCACTCCTAAACTACAAATTATTCATAAACTATGCCAGCCCCGTTGAAATATCTAACATCTTTAAAGTAACACCACATTCCATAGCTTCGAACCGGCATAGTGGTAAGCAGTGAGCAATAAATGATGAATAATAAACTTCGTTTATATAAGACTCAACTCAAGCAGTTAAATCCAATCGGATAAAAAAAGTCGACGGTTCTATTCAATTGGACGATTCGTTCGGAATTTCGATATGACTAGAAAACTATGGATTTTGATAAAGTCCAATTACCCATTCTAATATGTCGTCAATATTCCAAGGTCATGTAAGGAGTATCTAATCCATAGTGTTCTGTCGTACGACTGTTTTACTGAGGAACAATAAGAAAATCTTTTACAAAGGCTTATCTTCATTTTTACGCTACAAATATCGTTGAAATGTCGTTTTATGTAAGAACTCATCTGATATGTAATATCTGTATGCATAACAATATTCCCATCTAATCTATGTTATTCTCAATACAGACTACAATAATGTGACATTTTACATAACTTATCGCATAGATTACACTTCACAGCAACCAGTTCTAACCATTGTGAGTACTTCTCAATAGCTCATATATATATAAGTAGTAATGTATGTCAAGTAGCCAAAAAAACTGTATTTTAGTGTATCTACACACAAATTATAGTATCTATTATATGCTTTGTTTAAATAACTTATTCAATTGCCAAACAATAGATTTTGTCTCATTAGGACACCATCTATCTGTCTACTGTTTATTATCTATGAACGTATGTCTGTAATATGAATGAGAAATTCTATTGAAATCGCTTCTCTTATCCACCATATATTATCATTGTTTTATTTACATTGAACTAAATCAGTTCATAATAAAACAAACCCATACAAAATAGATATGAATTTAAACAAAATTCATTGTTCGATAGATCAAGCTACCTGATTTGCAAGAAAGACAATACTTTGTACAAAATAAAAGAAAATGGAGTCTTCAACTCTAAAGTGTAGACGATAATAATAATAATAATATAGGGAGTGATTATGTTGATAATGATGACGATGATCATGTTTAGTGCACATAGACGGCGCTAAAAAAAAAGTAAGGATCCAGTACAAATAATAGTCAGTGGTTTTGAGTGCTGTTACAAGTATGAGGGTGGTTATCACTACCCGGTTGCCCACACCATGGAAGGGTTCTTATGGAGGTACCTGAAAACGAAATTAAATTAAAGGTGGTTTTGGTGACCTGAGAGCGTGACTGCAGTGCCTAACGGACAACTGATTGACGTCGGTCACACACGACCATTTTGTAGGTAATTCTAGTGTTAGCTCCGTAGTTGATGAGACCTTACCGACAGAGACGGATATCCGTGGGATAAGGTGGTGCGCATTTTTAGGGTCAACCTTTTCCAACCCCGCCCCCTCCTTGTGGGAAGGCATCATCGGTGTTGTGCTGGTTGTCTGTAGGAAACATCTTACTGCTGTCACACCTCTGTACAGTCAGGAGTATGACTTCGCCCTTGGAACTTGGGTTTGCTGCTTTGAGTCTTACCGCTCATCAACCGACCTATCTAGCATGATAGGACCTTGAGGAATGATTGTTTCAGCCAGTATAGCTCAACTGGTTCAACACGATAGGCAAACCCGACCATCACGTCAAGGTAGTAACAACAGTCAGGAGTACAAATAATAATTAATTAATCAGCCAACTAATCGTAATACATTACATTTATTGAATTATAGAAATTAATAATAATATTAATTAATTGTAAACTAATGAATAAAACAGATAAAATATAATGTAAAGAGAAAGTGAATTGAGCCATGATAATAGTAATATACTTTTGAGAATGGATTTGTCCACAATTAGATTGAAAATAGAAAAAAGATAGCCTATTATCTCAAGAAATATATACATATCTGTTGAATGATATATGTAACAAATTGCTACTACTTTTGTGGTGTATGATGCTAGTTATATCAACAGACATAAGTAGTATGTAACACTAATCGAAAACCTAGTAGCAGAAAGCTAAGAAGATCAAGTTGAAAAGAATATAACAGGAAATAGAGAGGAGTTGGGTAAGACAATAATTTATGAACGAACCAAAAAGATTTAAGATGGCAAGTTTTAGATTATGGCGCTAGATTCATCTACTCATTTGGTTAAATACCATTTCAGCACTATAGCTGATGTCAGTTAGTGATAAAAGCATTGAATATAATTTGTAACTCTAACGTTCAACTGCAAATCCTGATCCTAGCTCCTCGCACTAATTTATAACTCTGTGGTATGTGCTACTTATATCGACATAAGTAGTATATGACGCTAGTCAGGAACAGAATGTCTGGCAGCAGAGAGACAAGAGGATCGAACAGTAAGCAATGGAAGGAGAATGCAATTTATATGAAAATACATGAACAATGAAATCTGAGTCATTTTAAGACAACTGATGGACATTTTGCAAATTAAGCATTTACTATATGATTGTTAGATTTCATTAACAGGTTCTGTAATTTACTGTCAAATACATTCGATTGTTCTTGTTCACTACAACCCTGGTAAGCAGATATACATTTTCAAGGTCATTTCAATGTTGCTTAAAGGTCGTCCATAAATTGAAGTCTCATCAGGAATTTTTAATTAGAAGAACCATATAGAATGCGAAAGACTAACGATAGAAATTACCGAATGACGTGTTCAGTGTCCGGTTTCCATATTTTATCAAGAGATTCTGCAATTTTGTATTAAACAATAAATTGGTTGCCCCCACCTGAGTTCTCGTTCATTAGACTATTGTTATTATTATTAGAAAGTAGATTCAGGAGATTATAGACATGAAATATTAATAACAATACTAACAATAAGTAAAACTATTGTAAATTTTAACTAAACTTGCGTATAATAAACAAAAAGTTACAAACAATACGATGATTCCTCGATGAAAGTACAGAAGTGAAAGACGTCTACCCTAGAGAAAAAACACTCCAAAACCTAATGCATAAATATGTATCAACAACTGAACTACTGAATTCATGAGACTAGTAAAAAAGTGAATTTTATCTAATGAAAATTCTTCGTCTTGTAGTTAGTTAATTATTTTAGAAAAGAACATCCTGATTGATCTGTCACTACTTAATGATTAATCAAGTGTAAATATCTCAATCCAACCAGAGATCAGTAGTGATCCAAGTAGCTCAATGGTAATAACTATGAAGCTTGGTGACCTGGATTCTCTGAAGATCACAGATATACACATTGCTGATAAATGTTGACCAATAAAAATAAACCTATGCTTAAGGTCTTTCAAACTCCGCCTGGAGTCCCTCCGGGGGCTATTGCCGGTCCCAAGCTCGGATAAAGGAGGAGGATTCGGCATGGGATTAGCGACCCCATCCCGTAGAAAACTGACTCGCTAAAGAAACACTGGCCAGAAAATTAAGGTCTTCCAACAACAACAACAACCTCTAACTGTTTAACATGAGAACTCATTTCACCGAATATAATCAGTTAGCTGATTAAAAAAGACCAAAACCTGAATAACCGCGACAACAAAATATTTATGCAGGAGAAGAAATATTTATAGTACTCTGTTTTATATCAACTATGATGCTGTTTTTTCCTTTAAAAAAAAACGAAAACAAAACAAAAATATTACACAGCACAAATACAGTACAACTATTCCCAGTTGAGGATAAAAATGAATTTAAAAGTGTTCAGGAGAACACAATTTTCCACAAAAAAAATAAACGATGAATAAACTGTTAGACTGTTACATAATTTTTCTAATATTTTACTTAACAATAAGAAAAAATACGGAGTCTATAAATTTATGGTATGTAATATATGCGGACGTAAAGGAGAGGATTGGTAAAGCAAGAACAGCATTCCAACAATTGAAAAACATATGAAACTCAAAACAACTGTCTCCCAACCAATATCAAAGTCACAATCTTCAATACAAACGTCAAGGCAGTTCTACTGTATGGAGCTGAGGCTTCGAGAACTACTACAACTATCATCAAGAAGGTACAAGTATTTATAAACAATTGTCTACGCAAGATACTCAACATCGATTGGTCGCATACCATCAACAACAGCCTTCTGTAAGAGAGAACAAACCAACTTCCAGTTGAAGAGGAAATTAGGAAAACACGATGGAAATCAATAGAACATACATTATCCAAATCATCAAACTGCATCACGAGGCAAGCCCTGACTTAGAATCGTGAAGCGAGCGGAAAAGATGAAGGTCAAAGAATACATTACGTCGGGAAATAGAAGCAGATATGAAAAGGATGAATAACAACTGGAAAGAGCTGGAAAGGATTTCTCAGGACAGGGTTGTATGGAGAATGCTGGTGAGCGGTTTATGCTCCTCCACGAGGAGTAACAGGCGTAAGTAAGTAAGTAATGTAATATTTAATGAACATTAAATGGAAACTGAACATATATGGAAGATCCTAGTAATTGTTTCTAGATGGTCAACCAATAAGGAAGTAAGAGGTAGTGTGATAAATCAATCGATGAGACTTGAAATTTCACCAACTAGGATAACCATGTCACGTGCCATCCATGCCAAGCCATCTTTTACTTAGATGTGTAATACTAGCTAGCCTAATAGTATGAGTTTGAACACATAGAAACGTGTTATCAATCCATGAAATCATTCACTGTTGAATTGAGCTGAGTTGGCAGATATAGATTATCTGGATGAGGTTCGTATACTAACAGCATCCAGTAGTTGAGAACTTTGGGTAACATGACTCATCAGTGGTGTATTTACTGCTTATTTTCCTCTAAATACTGAGTTTCACTATTTCATAAATGTCTTATCACCTCTTTTTGACCCATATTCTTTTTATTCAGTTTTTCCCATTATGATTAGAATATCGACTATTCCGACTTCTTTATAATTTGTCTAGTTACTTTAATCTATTTTTACTGATTTAGTACAGCAAACTTGGGCTGATGTGTGTTAATGTTAGGCACTAAGTGGATTATGTCATACTGACTCCCTCAGCTGTTCAGAAGTCCTGTCTTTGAAAATCTATACAAGTGGAGGATGCAAAAATCAGTCCTATGGGTAAATAAAGTTAGTTAGTCAGCTACAACGTAGGACAAGGCATATATATGCATCGGTTCAAGCTGCCATACATCATTAGCACAAAACATCAACACTGGATTCATAGAAGCAGTTAACTCAATGGTAGTAAGATTGTGTATAAGGATATAGTACAACAAGAAAGAATTAGTTCGGAAAATGAAAGATATAAGAAAATTTTAATCTCATAGTTTAAGACAATGTATACACCTACACAATTGTGATCGATTCTCCACAATGTCAATCACAGTCTACAACCACTCCTTACGATAGTCACACACACACACACACCAACCAACTAATCTGCATCTACCAACATGCATCACACTAGAAGTTAGTCACTTCAAGCACTGATGCCACGTTTTGGTTTGGCCGATATTAACTTTCATCCAACCAACCCCTACACTAGTCAGCATTGTGCGTCGTGGTAATCGGAGTTCAGGTATACGTAACACGTGGCCCAACCATCTCAGTCGACCAAAATTCACAACCTCATCAACTGATTTACCATCATTCGCTAATACCCTGCGCGTCCAACCTCAAGATTACTTAGCCGGTGATCACAGCAGATGCGAGCAATATTTTTAAAACATCTGTGGTCAAATACTAAGAGCTTGCGTGAATCTTCTACTCTTAATGGCCAAGTTTCACAGCCGTAAAGTAAAACAGAACGAACTGCCGTGCAGTATACTCTTCTCTTAATTGATAGATGGATATCTCGCCTTTGTCATAGGTGAAGTAAGTTGGCAAAAGCCAAACGAGCATTTCGAATCCGTGCAGAGACTTCGTCAGACACCAGCACATTAGGGCTGATCAGACTTCCAAGATAAGTGAAGTTGTCAACGCATTCGACTACTTCACTCCCTATCCGTAGTTCAGGTGTTGATCTCAACCAGCTATAGACGTTTTACAAATCTTACTGCCAATTAGGTTAATAACTTTCACATATCTATACATGCATTTATATATTCTGACTAAAAATATAAGTAATAAAGAGATTAAAAATAATAGATTTTGACATTTTGTTTATTATGTGAAAAAGAACCATTATAAACAGATATATGTATAATATCATAATAAATGATTGGTCTATGAAACAAGAAACACAATATTTTATGAATGCTTATTAGATTGAATCATGGTGTCAATGATCAATTCCACAACAGTCTTTTAATGTATTAAATCTAGGGTGTGCAAGATTATGTTAGGTGACTGATGCTATTCAGCAGGAAACGTGTGATATATATTCTTCTCAACTTAACCGACTAAAGTTCACAATCTCAACAGCCACCTCAGTCAATTGATTTCAACATTTACAACCGGGTATTTATCTTCATTTGGTGGTCACTTGTTTATTTAACCATAAACGATGGATTCATCGAAGAAACTCATAGTCAAATACTACCCACCTACTTATGTTCCCAATCTTCAAAATAGTAGTATGTTTTATAGTCGTAAGGCAATTTAGAATGAACGAGGTGCTTTCGGCCTTTGATAGTCACAACAAGTAATGAAGACTGCAGCTAAGACAAAACAGTTTCATGCTTGTTCTCTAATTCTGGTCAATAATAATAATGATAATAATAATAATGGGACCAATTTAGTTCTACAAACTCTATAATTACTATTACCTCATAATCTATTTAACCTTGAATAGGTGGGGCGGGAACCAGTTTCCATAACTCAAAGACAATAAAAGTAAATATGAAAAAGATATCTAGAATTAATAGTTTATGAGATTAAAAATTATGAAATCGAAACAAAGCACACACACATACGCATATAATAGATTTCTCATGTTATTAAGAATGGTTTCCACTGTAACGAAATAGGAAACTCGAACAATAGTGAGAGAAAGAAGGGAGGGGAGAAAGAGAGGGAACATAGGGATAGCAGAATATCATAAGTATATGTGTGATGTATCAATCCATCTGCATAGTAAACAAAGCGACTCAAAAGGAAGAAAAATGGGGATGTTATGAGAGAGATCATCAAGAGATTAATTGAAACTGTGTTATCTTTGTTGTATATATGTTTATGTATATATATATATATATATATATATATATATATGTGTATTTTTTTGTCATTTATCTCGGAAAAAATTGGGGAAACAACCTAACTAGAAATACGTTTCAATTTTTAAAAAAAAAATAATGATGATAATAATAATAATAATAATTATGGTTTTTTATGCTAAACAGAAATCAAAATAAAAGAGAACATTTAATTCCCTTTTGGTTTTATAGAACAAAAACAGAACTATACAATAACAATAACAACAACGTATCGATGAGATAGATCTAAAGCTAGAGAAAAAGCATGTTGTTGTGTTTAACTTGGAACATCATATATGTTGTTGTGGATGGAGGATAATATTTGATCAAACTGAAATTTCGGACATATATATGTATATCCATTCTGATTCATTTGATGATGTAGTAGTGATGATAATAATCATTATAATTTATTTATGTATTTATTGAAATACATAAACATTGGTAGAAGGAAGCACCAAATGTATATATATACGCCATACTTTCTTATTTGTATGAGGGCTAGGATACTGTTCCTTTAGGATCCTGGAGTCCATGTCTACCATTATTTTGGAATCAGGATTTTCCAACTCTCCTGGGTGGATCCTCTATATCCACTAACCCTGTTAAAGAGTCGGACATTCGGTTTTTGTCCTCTTAAATTCATAGAGAACACCCCCACTTCAAGAATGAAGTGAGTAGGAATCCCCTGAGTGTTTATATACATGTGGCTATGTGAGAGCATTTGTATAGAGAGAGCGAACTCTCCACACTCTTTTACGTACAGGGGCATTCGGAGACCAGCTAATTATGTATTTACTTATCTGTCTGAAACCAAAGCAAGGATATCTGAGCTCAAACACATAACCCAATAAAGCTAAGAAATTCGATGACAAGACACTAATCGTTCTCTAAAACTAAGTAAAAACAGTTATCCTACATTGATTGATTTTCATTAACTCAGCATTCATCTATCTTCGATAATAATTATAATTATCTAACTGTTGATATACAATGTTTGAATTTTGTTTAATGTTAATTAATATACCAGCATCGTGTGAGGATTGGCTGAATATATACTCAGTTAGCACTCAATGAATAAAATGTTGGAGTTCGAATTAAAAGGTACTAGGCTCTACTCTTAATATGAACGCCAACACAGGAACGCAGGTACACCCACAGGTGATGAGTTCTAAACAGGGCGAAACAAACGTGGTGAATTCAAATGCTAGCCACACATCCCATGCTATAATAAGACGGCCTGCTTGAATATTTGTGTTACTTGTTCCTTCCATCTATATATTTCAACAAGTTATCTGTTTTCTAGTCTATTTTAATACATCATTATGCCTATTAATCGCATAAC
This sequence comes from Schistosoma intercalatum, assembly GCA_944470365.2. Taxonomy (NCBI): domain Eukaryota; kingdom Metazoa; phylum Platyhelminthes; class Trematoda; order Strigeidida; family Schistosomatidae; genus Schistosoma; species Schistosoma intercalatum. Next base: position 6,232,319 of record OX103725.1, read on the forward strand.
CTATTCAGGTGCGTTTATTAGAAGTTTACGACATTTCATTGTACAAGTTATAAACGAGCCCGATCAATGACATCGTAGTTGCTGGCAATATGTATCGAAAAGAATATAAATTATTCAAATATCGATTCCTGAACTGCTAACATCTAACTGGCGACCATTCAAGATTTATGATTAGGATCAACCAAGAAGTAAGAAAAGGAAACTTGTTGAAATACTTTGTGCTGAGAAATCTATATTGTACCAAAAATAGTACTATTGAATAAAGCCACTGATAATAATAATAATAATAATAATAATAATAATAATAATAATAATAATAATAATAATAATAATAATAATAATAATAAAGGTGATGATCATGTGTATTAATATTATTTTCAAATTCCCCGCTGCTTCAAAATATCAATCAATAATTGTCAATCCAACATTATCATTAAATCCGATTGAACATTGAAATGGAAATTATCAATACTGACAACAGTAATACTAAATAAACTATGCTAATTTTCAATCATTCACACATAGACTACTTAAAAGGCTTTTTTAAAGAAAAAGAAGTTCAGGAATACATTTCAACGAACGAAAAGATGAGAGTAGAAGAAAAGTGGAATGCTGTGAACAATTATTTGACATCTTCTTATAGGGATATGTATCTATGTGTGTTTATGTAAATAAATAAGCTAAATATAAATCATTACTGTTTGTCTTGTTATATCAACAATAAATGATTGAATGGAGTAATAGACAGAGTAAGTACGAGATACTTAGTATTAAATCAAATACAACCAATGAGTTCAATATCTATTATAAGTGAACTAATGTACTTAAGTTGGTAACTGTTATGCAATCAAGGGGATTAGAAAAGAGTTAACTGAATTCGGACTGGCTACCCAACCTTTCAGTATAAATTTATTAGTGATAAATTGTAAGAAAATAACATTTTATGACGATATCCAATAATCAAAGTACATATTAGTGTACTTATAGTTGAATGATACTATTGAGTTGACTAAAGTGAAGTGGACTACTTTAAGAGGTTCAAGTGTATAACTCAAAAGAGTATTTTCACTAGTAAACTATAAAGGTTACATATAAAGATAACTAGAATAAAACTAATATACTTGTCTTTAGACTTAAAACTTGGTGTCTGTTCGAGCTTGATGCTTTTATAGACTAATTGTCTTCTTATTTAACAATAACGTTAATTTCGAATTCTCTTAGGGATGAATAATATCTTTACTGAGTTCAGTGAGTTATGTGATACTTTGTCTTATTCATTTGGTTACGAAAAATTCTCTTAGTCGGTATTTTTCTTATATATCGAAATTATTCATTAACTTAGAATAGTGGATCATACCACTATGGTTCTGTACTCGTTAGTTACGCTGTACGTACATCATCTTTGCGCAGTCGGAATTGGAATTCCTGCCAGAAGATTGAAATAAAGAGAACAGGAAGGAAGTCGGAGAACGATCGAGGTAAAAACAGAATTAGGGGGATAAGAGTATATAAGGGACAACACAAAGACGATGTGCGAACAGTATGTTGAATGTACGATTTTAATATTTTGGTAAACAACAGTGTAATTTTGCATTAAACAATAAATTGGTTTCCCCTACCTAAAGTTTTGTCAACTACACAACATTTATTCCAAACGACTTCAGTAATCTCGTAACTTTTGATATTTCTTCTATATTTGGTAGGGTCATCGATTTGTTGGTTTTCATATATGATTTTGTTTCTGCCAGCGAGTTTGACTTACATTTTTTTAATGAGATTTCCTGGATAGCTATTCTTTTTTAACAAAAATAGTCACTATACATTTTCTTTATTTTTCCGTGTTCTGAATACGCTGTAGTGTTGTGGAATTCCTCTCAGAGAACAAAGCTCTGTAGTCTTTAGTACTAAGTTAAGCCCTCATGGATCGTTCTAACTTCCGGATAAACAAATTTATTTATTCATCGTTATTCACATTTTGACCTTGTGAATTATTCGCTGATTCAGTCAGTCAGTCAGCTACAACGTAGGACCAGGCACATATGTGCATCGGTACAAGTTGCCATACCGCATTAACACAACAAGATGAACACCGGATTCATAAAAGCAGATAATTCAGAGGTGATAATATATAAAAGAAAGATTGTAATAAGGATATAGTACAGGAAGAAAGAATTAGTTCGTAGAAAGAAAGATATGAAGCGATTTTAATCTCTTAGTTTAAGGGAAGACAGAGAGTGTATACACCGACGCCATTGTGATTGATTCTGAGCCATGTCACCAAGAGTCTCTAACCATTGGTTACGATAGTCACGCGGACTCCAACCAAGTAGTTTGCATCTCCCAACCTGGCTCAGACTAGAAGTTAGTGACTTCAAGCAACGATGCCACGTTTTGGTTTGACCGCCCCTAACCTTCTTCCAACCATCTCCAGCACCTCTAACAGCACTATTCGCTTATTAACCATGACTCTTTTTATATAATCGTATGTGTTCCCCATACTCCATTTATCACATGGCTTCAACTTATTTTTGTCTGGCTATAAATATTGAGTCATGCTTTACCAAATAGAGTTGACACTTGCCTTCTCTGGTCTGTTTCTCCGTTTCGTTTCTCTGATTGTCTTTCGTGATCAATGAATATATGAAATATACGTACTCGAAATTCATTTTCGTATTTGACTTATTCCGTTATTAACTAACGCAAACTAAGTCGATAATTATATACTAGGGTAGGTGAGGTATATATTTCGTTAATATCATCATTCGATCAAATCGGAGTCAGATCAGCTGGTCACAAAAACATTGCCAATGTAGATAATTTCATAATGAATCAGCTGTGCAACTTCCTCCTCTTAGCGTTTCATCCTCAGATAGAGTGTCAAAAAATGCAGGGAAAAAAACAGATTGGGAAAAATCTCAACTTCTTATCACCCATATATCACCTACTAGAATAACAGTTCAAAGTGAATGAATGATCATTCAAAAAGACAGATAAACGACTGTGAAAATACACTACTAATACTGTCACTAGACACAATTATTTATTCAGATACTTGATTGAATGAATATTTAAGAAAACAAAAAGCTCCCCCCCCCTTAAAAAATGTTCAGCTGTATAAGGCTATGAAATCGCATACTCGCATGAATGTCACTGAGTACTGGTGGCATCGACAAACAACAGGAAATCATATATATCAGTAGTTTGCTTCGAAAGCAATAAGAAAAAAGAGAAAAACGACTCTAATTGATATAAAATGTCTCATCCTCTCTACAAGATATGAGAGAAAAATTATACATATTACAAACAGTAGCGTTACTCTGGTCTATTTCTTTTTTCTAAACTTGACACAATAATTGCGTGAAAAATAATGTTCTTAGTTTTTACTAACTACAAGGTAATTCCTTTCTGTACAGATTGATAGCTTAGTAGTCACAAAAGAATTTCAACTACCAGCCACCAAGTTTAAGGTTCGAACTCCACTCCTAACCTATTACACGTCAATGTTTAAAGTGTTCAAAGAGAATACACAACGAATCATAGTACTAATCCAAATCAACTATAAATAATAGATAACAATGAAAAGAAAACACAAATTCTTATGGTTAGTAAGAATAATATACTTAACTCGTCACAACTCTTTGTGAAAGAATGAATAACAATCATAAGTATCATTAATAACGAACAAAACAGAAATAAAAAGAATATAAAACGTTTAAACTAAAAAAAAATAAACAATTCAATTGTCAATGTTTCTAATGCCATAACAACAACAAAGTGTTTTAAACAATAGATATAAAATTCTATAAAGACTTATTGTGTAGTCTCTTCATGAAAAAACAACAAAAACAACAACTCATGACACATTATTGATGCACACTATGCATAGAATGACATAATTCTGAACAAATATCATACTGAGTGTGTATACTTCATAACAAATGAACAAAGTATGTTGGATCAATTCATGTACATATATTAATCATTTGTATTCCACATGAATAATAATATTATTATTATTCTATGTACTTTGGAGTTATAACTCTATCATCGCAGTAGGGGGGGAGGGTTTGAAAAGTTTCGTGTTTCTACCAATGACATTCAACAATCTTCAAAACCTTATACTATTACCATGTGCACACTAGGGATTAGCTACGAGAGGAAATTCCCCCAGTTCTAGTGAGAAGCTGTGACCATTGGAGTTCAACCGTGTCGGGTGTCGGTCAGTTATTCATCAAAGACAATGGAAGATAATAGCATAATATCCTGGTCTGTTTCAAGTTAGACATTAACACAACTGGATGTCACAGCTCAGTGGTCTAGAGCCTAAGTGTTCGCGCGCAAAACCGAAGGTCCTGTGTTCGATTCTCGTATTCAAGGATATCATTACCAGTCTCTTAACAATTGAAAATAACTTTAATATTCATTCACTATAATGTCCAATACAGTTGGACTGAAAAAAAGTGCTTTAGAAATCCACAATCTAAGGTGAGAATCACTTAGAATAGAGTAACTTAATCAAGAAATGTGAGTAATAACTGCTTATTGTGATGACTGATGAAGTTCGTTGAGACCTCTAAATATACAATTTTATTCCAAACGATCATTGGTAAGGTTAATAGACCTTGAAATATTTAACTTGCTTCAATAGTAATCTTTAACAATGAGTTAACCAAAGCAAGAAAATTTGGTTTTAAACTTTAATAATAAACATTGTAATTCATAACTGAGTATTAACTGCTTTATTTATATCGCGTTAACAGTTGTTGTTCAGACAGATTAGACTAATTACGAGTAATTGTCAATCAAAACTTATCTATTTAGTGTATATAGAGATAGCTATCTATCTCTATACCCTATTTATATACACATATATAACAGTAATTAAACACATCCGACTGAATAAAAACAGTTGGTGTAATAATTCTCATTTGTTTGTTTTGTGATAACATAATTATCAATTATGGTCCAAGATAAATTTTATTCTTGGAGATAAATTTAATTATATGAACTGAAATATTAAGGGAAGAACTGATGAAAATAAATGAGGCAGTAGACAGCTTGTGGAGGCCCGTAATTTCATCGTCATTTAGACTGGACGATGTTGTCGAAAAGGCTCTCCACTTTAGTGACCCAAGATTTGACTCCAAGGAGATCGTAATGATGATTGTTGTTGAAATATGTATGTCGCCTATCCTCGTATATAATCATCGACTTTATTCGCGTTAGTCAATAATGGAATTAAATAAGTTGAATAACGAGAATGGACTTTTGAATACATATATTTTGTATATGAAGTGAATGGAATAGAGAGAAGAGAAACGATGCGCAGTGGAGATGTCGGGTAAGCCAACTCCCCTTTAACCAAGCGCTAACCAATATTTATAAGAAATATACACACACCTACGCGCTCATATAAAAAGTCAAGATTGGTAAACGGATAATTAACAAGGTCAGAATGTGACTCGAGTAGAATGAATAGATTGAACTGTCCGAAAGCTAGAATAACATATATGGGCTTAACATAATAACAGACACTACAATCTAATGTTCCATTTTAAGTTGAGACCTATTAGCACCATACATCCATCATACACAAATTTACTGTGGTTGAACCCAGAACCTTCAATTCTTGGGGGCTAGTGGTTTACATTTAAACCGTTGTGAATTTGAACACAATGATCCTCCTCTTGAAATTCAATCTACGTGTGATATGTGGGATGTTAATCACCTAGCAGCATCAGTGAGTAATTATTACCTCCCATATGTTGAAAGTGATTTATAAATAAACGGATAGTTGCACAAAAAAATTCAGCTATTTTAATTAATTACTTGGTATTATGACCAGGAGAGAAAAGAAATAATTGATTTTTTTTAGTGGTCTTATATCTGACTCTAATTAGATCGGATAATGTTACTGAAGAGGTTATCGACGGGCTCAACAATATGGTGTCCCTGCATATAACTCCAGTTAGATCGTATGATGATTTTTACCGAAATATACATCTCGGCTACCCTCGTATATAATTACCCACTTAAATCGCATTAGTGAATAATGGGATTAAATAAATCATACGAGAATGAAGTTTGAACACGTAAATTTCGTACAATCGTTGATACAAACAGACGATGATAAAAACGGAGTTAAGAAAACAAAGAGAAGAAAGCGAAACGAAATGAAATGATACTCAGTGGAGAAGTCGAGTGAGCCAACTCGGTTTGACCAAGCGTGACTGAATATTTATGTTCAGACAAAAAGAAGTTATAGGCACATCGTGGATAGGGTAAGTAATTAACACATATACAATCATATAAAAACAGTCAGGGTTAATAAGCAAATAAGTGACAGGGTCAAAACGTGACTTCAGGAGAATGAATAAATTAGTCGGTCCAGAAGCTAGAATAGCTTATGTGGGCTTCACATGGTACTGACTGCTACAATTTTATAAGAACAATTAGTCCCATAAGAATATGCCTACTAATGAGTAGTTTACGTATTCTATGTGCATTCGCTGGCAAATATAAATCGTAGGTATAACACGTACAGTAGTTCATTGTTCTGCGCACGTACATATACACACACATGTATACAAATACATTTACATTTACACAATTCAAAGTTAAATGAAACATATATAAAATAGAAAAGAAAGCATGGAAATTTTACAGCTTCCCTGTCTAGTTCATTGTGTCTCACGAAAAAGAAAAAGAAATCAAAGCAAAGCATACATGATTTACGTGTACAATATTACATTACCATGACTATTGAAGGAAAATAGATTTATGTTGATAGTATAACTATGGTTGCTTCCGTTTTGGGTTTATACAATAATATATTAATATTACTATGACTTTATTATTGTTATTACATTAAATCTGTTTTATCTCTCGATTTGATTTGATTGAGCTTACACTAATTATTATTTAGTAAAGATTGAAGTAATTCTAATGGGAATGGAATCTATTGCAAATTTGATAGAGTGGTGAACGAGAAATACAACGCTTCGAAAATAAGTCCTAGAGACGGAACCCAGAAAGAAGGCAGCGATGCTGAGGTAAACATGGTATAAAACAATTTAATACATGTAGTAACCAAGTATGACCTTGAGAATACATGTAATAATAATAAATCAATGAAAATAACAAATGCCATGAGGGAATTGTTAACATGTAATTTGTTGAATAGGTATACTTGGTCCCAGTAGAGAGACTCTTAAGTAGTGCACGCTAGTGACCTACTTTAAAATATTCCCGAAGTTCTAGTGAAAAGTTCTGATCGGTCGAGCTTAAAAACACAACGGGAGTAGGATAGTGGTCACTAATGGCGTTTGACAAACATCACGTTATTAAATTTGAAACTGCAACATTGGTGGTTTATTTACTGTTTAGAATAGTTAGGCATTCACTACCAGATCTGAAGATCCTGGGTTTAATTCCTGATTGAGTTGTGAGTACGTACTGCTATGAAGAGCTGTTCAGGTCTCCTTGGATTTCAAAGCTACCTTTAACTTGGGTCAACTTGTTAACAATAGAGTTAATTAACCATAATCTATAAACAGTAGAAGACACTATGGTAACAATCAATGAATTAAAATACTATGATACAAAAACATAAGCATTTACAAACTAAATTCATCAGTTTCAAGTCACAAATATTACATTTTCTTGACAGATTTCCTACTGTCTAGTTGGGTCTACAGAGTTGAATAACTCAATAAATTTCCAGTTGTATCAAACAAACAATTGATGCGCTCAACATTACTATCATCGACTTTGTACACAAACGTCAAAATCTATAAGACAGGGAACATTACTCAGTCGGTCAGTTACAACGTAGGACCAGGCACATATATGTATCGATCCAAGCTGCCACACACCATTAGCACAACAACATCAACACCGAATTCACAGAAGTGGTCATTTCAATAATAGTAATGTATAAAATAAAGATTGCATATAAAGATATAGTACAGAAAGAAAGATATAAAGAAATTTTAATCCTATACTTTAAGAGAATGTATACACCTACGCCATTGTGATCGATTCTGAGCTATGTCACCAAGAGTCTCCAACCATTGGTTACGATAGTCACACGGACCCCAACCAAGTAGTGTGCATCTACCAACATGCATCACACTAGAAGTTAGTCACTTCAATCACTGATGCCACGTTTTGGTTTGGCCGACATTAACTTTCTTCCAACCATCCCCTACACTAGTTAGCATTGCGTATCGTAGTAATCGGAGTTCAGGCATACGTAACACGTGACCCAACCATCTCAGTCGATGAACATTCACAACCTCGTCGACTGGTTTACCATCATTCCCTAATACCCAACGTCTAACCTCACGATTACTTACCCGGTGATCTCAGCAGATGCGAGCAATATTTCTAAAGTATCCATGGTCAAATACTAAGAGCTTACGAGTATCTTCTACTCTTAATGGAACATTACTCAGACTCAAACTTAGTAAAACTCCTTCATAGAACTCAAATCAAATATATTTGAAATTTTCTATGTAGATATAAAAAAAACTAAGAAAAACGCCATTAAAACGAACTATGATGACTATAAACCAATATTTTCTCCGGACATCAACCAAATCAGTAAATTGAGTTGAGAGAAAGAAAGAAAGACAAATACAATTATTTCATCTAACATATGAATGTAAACAAATGCTGTATACAAACAATATTTTTGAAGGAAAAAAAAGAAACGGAAGAAAATCTGTGCTCTTTCTTTTCACACTGATTACTTTTCTACCAATTGACTATTTATTCGTGAAACATACACCGAGAGAGAAAAAAAACTGACAATAATGATGATGATAATATAAAATAGGTGTTAGAAACACCTTGACAACAAGTCATAGACAAACATGTTAACACCTGGCTACAAAATTTACTTATATGTGTTTTTTCACAGCATGAAATACGTTGTTCTATGAATAACTGTTTATTGACTAAATTGGAATAAAATAAATTTAATGATGAATAGATAGTTTAATACTTCAAGACTTCATGATATCATTGTTACTATGTGTAAATGGGTAAACTGAAACAAATTTTGACATGAAATTGTTTGAATAAAAAAAAGTAATCAATCGATTGAAAACCCGCTTTGATCTGAATTTCATGTTAGTTGGCACTTGTCAAATAAGGTGTATATTATAATCTACAAAAGATTATTGATTATTTTTAATACATGTAACCCTAGTTTCACAATTAAGGATATCCAATCACCATTATTCTATCATTGATGAACAAGGAGGATCGGATGCAGACGTAAAAGCTAGGATTGGTAAAGCAAGAACAACATATGGAACTGAAAATAATTGTCTGTCAACCAATATCACAATCAGAATACTTAATGTGAACGTCAACACAGTTCTACTGTATGGAGCTGAAACGTCGAGAACTATTACAACTATCATCAAGAAGGTACAAGTATTTATAAACAATTGTCTACGCAAGATACTCAACATCGATTGGCCGCATACCATCAACAACAGCCTTCTGTAAGAGAGAACAAACCAACTTCCAGATGAAGAGGAAATTAGGAAAACACGATGGAAATCAATAGAACATACATTACGCAAATCATCAAACTGCATCACGAGGCAAGCCCTAACTTAGAATCGTGAAGGGAGCGGAAAAGAGGAAGGTCAAAGAATACATTACGTCGGGAAATAGAAGCAGATATGAAAAGGATGAATAACAACTGGAAAGAGCTGGAAAGGATATTTTAAAAATCATGAAGCTTTCTAATCACTACTAAAAACACTAATACTGAAAAAGGAAATGAATGAAGAAAAAAACAACTCACATTTCCATCACCACGTCCAGCTGTAAATATAACACTAATAATGACTAAATGTGAGAATTCTGCTTGAATCCATTCACGTAAACCATCCTCTACATGTGTATTTGGACACCATGCATAACCACTTGTATGTTCATTACTTCCATAAACTTCTGTTAACCTAGAAGAGGAAGAAAATGAATGGAAAAAAATAGAGAGAAATGGACTAAAAAGCGAGAAACTGAAGTGAATATTGAAACAATAAAAAGATTTGAAATAAGTCTGTATATGCATAGACTTAAATAATTTAATTTAATTTGGTTATTTATTCTCTGAAGAAGTGACTTATACTAAGCCACGAAACGTCAGAAAATCCAATTTTCTACTCATTGGGATATTACAAATATATTATTTTTACTTAAATAATAAGTTAAATTTCATTACAGCCTAAGGAGGAAATGTAGTCTTACACAGTTGTATTGGAGAGTTGAAGGTGTTTTACACCATGATTCTAGTTACCAGTGAAAGTTAAGCAGTCATAATCAGCGTAGAGTTCAGTAAAAATATGCGTTAGTCCAAAGTCATATACCGAATTAGTACAGAGACAAAACCAACAAGATGACAAGGTATTCATGAAAAAACGTTAGAACTCAAGATCTAGAATAAGATAAATAATGAATATATCTGTGTCATTGTGAGTAATTGTGACCCAGTGAAAGTGTAAGGTAAGCCGAATATTTAATTCTATTTATTCATTATGCAATAAACACTACCTTTCGTAAAACTCTTATGTTTTACGATGATGCGACCTAGTTAGAAGCAGTTTGCTCGAAAGCCTAGTTAACGTGAGTTTCACACTGTTCGGAATTCACTGCATCAAGATGCTACCTACAACCTTCAGGGAACTGATATTCACTGTAAGATTTCAATATACATGAATTGCATTACATTTACAAAACCTTACCACCGCCAAGGTATTCGAGTTTCTGATTAACAATTTATGAATATACGGTAATAAAATAAATCCTATTGAACGAATAATAATCAATTTTAAAAATAATATTTACTACTTAAATAAAGGACAATGATCTACTAATAAGTCCATGAACTTTACAATCAATCAATTCATTGAAGTTTCTATTTGTGATGTTTTCTTCTGTAAGCGAGATTGAAAAAAAAACCCATCGGAATTCTGGATAACTGAAACCGTAAAAGAATTACAGAATTTCTAGAAGTATAGTATTCAGATTAAATGTGAATCAATAAATATATTAATATAGATCCGATCTATCAATCTTTACGAAGCAACTTAGTCAACCACATGGTCAGATAGTGAACATGCAAAGATGAACAACTGAAAATAGCAAAGCCTACGAAAACAACCAATCATAAACAAAACTATCAGAAAAAGAACGGATTAAGACTGGTGGAATAAGTAAGCAACTAACTTCTACATTAAGTAGACACTGATGATGTTGTTCAGAACACGATATTGAAAACTCTGAAAATAAAAAAACCTAGGCCCCCAAATGCCCTGGTACGGCCGAGAGCGGGGAGAGTCCGCTCTCCATCTCGAAACGCTCTCACATGGCCACGTGTTTATAGCCTCTGCCAGGGAAGTCCTACTCATTGCCTTCTCGCACCACGGGTGTTGTTTGCGAAATTAAGAGGACGAAATGCGAATGCCGGCGCTTTAACCACGCCGGTGGACATGGAGAGTCCACCTAGGGGAGTTGGAAAACCCTGATTCCAAACCGACGGTGCACATGGGCTCCAGTATCCTAAGGGAACAAATGGCGAATGAACCAATCGTTGGTCACCGGCTTCCATGGGACTGCATCTCCTTACGATGTTCCACTGCCTTGTGGATCAGACATTCAGGTCGAAGGCTCGGAGAGTGGCCCCCTAAGAAAACCACCTGCTTCAGTTTGGGCACCCGGGCAGTATCACAGCTCTCACACAAATCAAATGAGATTTGTATGGCGCATATGTATTTGGTGCCTCATTGTACCAATAACTACGTGTTCAAATAAAAAATAAAATCAAAACAATCTATCTAGGCTACAAATCTTTTTCACTATTCCAAAATGTTTAGCGTCCTTAAAGATAAAAGTAGTAATAAAGTGAAATCTTTTAATAAGGGTAACACATATTATATCCTATATTATAAAAAAGAGAAGTAATTTATGATGATAAGATCAATGCAACATGAAAGTATCCGAAGATGTAAACAATGTAAACAAATATACATGTAGATATATATACATAATGAATACACAAGAAGAGTATGCTACAATAATAACTAGGTATAAATACACTTCAATTATGAATATTTCCCACTTAATAACTATGACCTGAACAAGGAAATATAATTAAAGGAATACTTTAATCTATTTTGTTATAGAAAATAATAATTATTTAATTAATTAATTAATTAATGATCAAAGAAAAATGATGACGTCACCAATGTATGAAGAATGAAGAATAGAATAACCAAAGAAGAAACAAGACAAATCGAGAAGAATATTTGTTCCGTTCATTTCACTATTGAACTTAAATTATCAAAAAAAATAATAATTAAAAAAAAGAAAAGATCAAGGTCAAATCATGAACATTCATAATTATAAAACGTTTATGCTGTCCCTGGTAGCGCAAGAAGTGAACATATTACATAAATAATGCTGAACAGACATTTATTATTATTATTATTATTATTATTATTATTATTATTATTATTATTATTATTATTATTATTGTCCATGAAGCTTTATTTATTTTATTTTAACACACAGATATTGGTACAAGGAGGCACCAAATACATGTGCGCCACACAAATCTCATTCGATATGTGTGAGGGCTGTGATACTGCCCGGGTACCCATGAAGCTTGAATAACAAAATACATGCAAAACCTTCATGAAGATATCTATATTCTATAATAGATCGTTGTAGATGTGTTTGTAAGTGAATTACATCATTAAAATAAGGTTAAAAACAAAGGGAGCATAGAAAAAAAAATAAACAGAAAAGAAAGTTTACGAAAAATCAAACAAAATATTTACATCAGTATATGGTTGTGGAGATTATTAAGTTACTGATTGAGATCATGAATCGATTAGTGTTAGACCACCATTGGAAACCTGGAAGCACTGGATGGCTGTTTCGTCCTATTGTGAGACTCCTCAAAAGTGCGCATCCACGATCTCGCTAGTGGGATTTGAACCCAGAGCCTTCAGTCTCGTGCGCGAACGCTTAACCTACCAAACTACTGAGCCGGCCGGCATCTAACGGTGTTAATGTCTAACCTCAACCAATCCACAAAATTGTGCGACCATCTTCCATTGTATTGACGTAGATACCTGTCTCTACCTGACACGGAATAACTCCACTGGTCAAATTATAACTCTTGAAAAATACAAGTAGTTCACTTGTAATCCAATAAGAAAATTGTTTTTAGAATAAAACGACAGGCATCAATCAAAGTAGTAACTTTAAATAATTGTGAAGTTATCAATCACTATTTTGAAATGATACAAATAAACAATGTAGAAGTATCAAGGCTTAAATTGTTTCATGTACTTTGTTTTCATGGTCAATATGCAATGTTTTCCATGCGATAACTCAGTGAATAACAACTTTCTAGGATTTTTATGTACATCTTATTTCAATAGTTGAGATTATAAGTCAATTGAGGCTAGACCAACATGGAAAACCTGGAAGAACTGGATGACTGTTTCATCCATGATGGTCTAGCATCTTGTCCTCATAAACTAAGACCAATTATTTGTGTACCCAGTAACCCATTTTCTGTGTGGATACTGTTACCCAATCGGTCTGCTACGTGATCTTGGTCTTGTATGTATATAAATGAATGGATGAAATAAAATAACTATCTTGGACTAGTGACCATCAGTTTTGTGTTTTTCCTCTTCGTTCAGAGCTAATTAGTATTACACTAACCGTCAAGCATAGAGTATCAATCATTCAAGACCTTGATGCCTATTTTTTAGTACTTAAGCTTATCTAAGAGTATTAGTTAGTCGTAGAACATAAAATGTATAAACAATAGTTTTGCATTGGGAAATCATCTTACATCATATATTTCATTACTTCATATTATTATCAATTCAGTTACAAATGTTCAGCGAGAAATCAAGTCTTTTCACAATAAATGGAAACTAAAGTATCCCATTTATGTGATTACATAGTAAATATTTCATATCAATCTGATCGTGTCTGTAATCTGACATAGATTTTCTACAAATTTCTAGAACGTCATTATTATTAGGTTAAAATGAATGAAACCACTTCAAATAACCAGATCCTATTCAAGTGTATATAACTGAGCGATAAATTATATTCAACTATTTTGAATTAAATATTTTCAGAAGGGGTTTTGTGGATATTACAGTAATTTTAAAATAAATGTAAATGTTTAATTTTACTAGTTGAGATCATGAGTCAATTGTAGCTAGACCACCATGGAAAAGCTGATAGCACTAGACGGCCATTTTGCCCTATTGTGGGAATCTTCAACAGAACTCAAGACCTACCGGTCCTGGGTTCGAACCTCACGAGGTGGGATTGTGGATGTGCACTGCTGAGCAGTTCCCCAATAGGATGAAACGGCCGTCCAGTGCTTCCGGGTTTTCCATATTGATCTAGCTTCAATTGACTCATGATCTCAACTACTAAAATTAAACATTTACATTTATACATACAACATACGTTCTTAGTATACTTTGATTTTACTCAAAGTGAGTATTTCTCTCACAGATAATTAATTAATTAATCATTTCTATTTATATATATCATAATTATTATTAAATGTGACAGAACTGAGTTGATTAAAATCATTCCTCCTACCTACATGAATGTGTTGTGTCATTTTAATTTTCTATCATTATTATTATTATTATTATTATTATTATTATTATTATTATTATTATTATTATTATTATTATTATTGGTAGTGTTGTTGCCTTCTAATAGTGATCATTTATGCATGAATAAACACATACAGGATAGAATATTGTCTCCCTTCTCTACATGATTAAAGTATCCGTATCATCGGTAACAAATTTCATTCATTGACAATAGTAATAATAATAATAATAATAATAATAATAATAATAATAATAATAATAATAATAATAATAATAATAATAATAATAATATGAAATAGGGAAATAATTAACTGCCACAAGACATATATTTGAATATTAAGGGAATATAAATCACAATTACTGTCCAATACTAATTTTGATTAACTACTACTACTACTGATACTATTACTATTCAACGAAGTAGGGGTATAACTCTTTAACAACATATTTAACCTTCTTCAAAGGTAATTTGGAATAAATGAAAAACATTAGACAACAGATCAATAAATGTAACTAATTGATTAGTCAGAAGCGATAAATAGTGAAGGAAATTTCGGTGAGAATATAATTTGTGGACGAATCAATCAGATTTAGGATAACAGGTTTTGGAAGTTGGCGCGAAATTCACTCACCCATTCAACCACCACATAGCATTTTGACATTCCAGCTGATGTCAGTTTGTGATGAAAACCATAAATCTAAATCCTAACCCTTATCACCAACTGTCAAGTATTGTCTTTATTCTTCAAACTGCTTTATAACTTTCATTTAGCTCTATTAAGTAGGTAGACACTCTCAAGGTCACTTTGGACTCGCTCAAAAGTCGTCTATAAATTATAGTCTCATCGAAATTTCTTCTCACATCTCAGATTCACTTACAAATACATAAAACCTGTTATCTTAACATGCTTTTCTTATAAACACACTATAGTAAATATTTACTATCAATTTCGTTAACATGATCGAATGATCTCTTTTTGGTATACAGTTAACCGGAGAACCATGTACCTGTTTATATTCGATAAGTTTGATGTTTGATTATATTTCTTTGAAAAAGCTTGAACCAGATTGCCGAGAGAAACATTGGTTCTACTTTAAATTCAGTAGCCGACGTTTTACAAATATATTTTTCTTTATTAATGTCTTACACTAACTCGCTGCCGGACTACTTCATTCAAATTTAGACGAAAGTTCTTATATAGATTAGTCGATAGTTTAACAAAAATTCCATCTACCAAAGAGTCATTAGACTAATCTGATCACTTTCTTCCGTATGTGAACATATTCAATGTCAATCATGGATTATTTCTTTGTTAGTGAATGACAATGTAATTTGTGCAGAGATAGATTGTTGCGTAAATCGAAATGGTGCCCTTTCACAAAGAAGAAAATATTAACAAGTTTTGTGTTCAATTAAAAATTTAATGTTTCAAAGAGCAAACTACTTAATTCTTATTGATGATCAAGTTTCTTGTATTGATTTGTTTCGCTCTATTGAAGACCGATTAAACAATTAGTTTGTTTAAATATAACTAGAAGCAACTTTTTATTGAATGAGACAGAAGTATTAGAAAGTGAAACATAAAACAACAATTCCTGGTTTTCTATGCTACTGTATATATCCGCAGTAACATCAATGTATCCAAGAAGAGGCCAAGTTTAAAAGAGAAAAGAAGTAAAAATCCTAGATTGACATCATGAATTGACTTAAGTTAGTGATCTGAAGATCAGTCGCTGACGGCAGATCTTTATGCCCCAAGTTCGAGTCTTGGAGCGATCGAGGATGTAAACTATTACGGACTATTTGGAAACCAGATCAAAAAAGCTAACCAGCGCCTGCTGGTTGTCACTGAATAATTAATTAAAGTGAGTCAACGAATCGGAACTTTTAGTCCAACAATCTTCATAATACATTGTAACAACAATTTCAGTTGCTGTGTTTCGGGCAATAATTAACCAGAAAAAATATTATTTTCTTACATTTGTAGATCAACAGATGAAATTTATAGAGCCATGCTAAAATAGCAAGGTATTAGATCAGTGACTTATTGGCTTTCAACTAATATATATCAAAGAATATGACTGTTTCGTTTATTTTCGTCTAGGCAGCCGCATAGTGTCCACTAGCCTTCTCATTCATTAAACAGTGTGGCAAAAAGTTAACCAAATTAAAAATCAAATGTAGTACACACAAGCACACTTGCCAACAGAGTTAGTCAATATCTGAACTCTGTATCTCGATGGATAATTCACTGGGATTTGAAGTAACTAGTAATAGGTTCGAGTCTCAGTACACGTGTATGCACATAGTGTATACTTATCACCACATTCAGACTCAAACTTAAAACCTTAAGGTAACACATACACTGTGTGAATGATACCTTTAGGTCACTGTATTTGTCAAAATCTAACAATCAACATCACCTTCAATTAGTAAGTGACAACACAAACTGTGATCATCATCAATTGTCATCGGTGAGTTACTACCTTAAAAGAATTCAAATATTACGACTGTCCAACTGAACTTTAGGAAATTTATTATCAGTGGGTGGGTAGGTTTATGTGATTATTATCTAGATAAGCAGTTTCGTAGATATTCTGCCAACTCTTGAAAGTTATTTATTTAATTTGGTACAGAGGTTTGTACTTTCGGTGGCTTCATCATTCAAGGTTGAATTTGATATTTGAAATGTAAGTAAATCCCGAATAGAGTGAAAGAGTACCCTAGATTCCACAATACAAATATACAATACTATAGATTAAAAAGTAACATCAAGATATGCACCCAGGATATATATATATAGTACAAAAAAACTTATCGAACGGAATGCTGAATATCAACAAAAGGAAAACACAGATCCTTACGAGTAATAATTCCATGAACGTTAATCTTAAACCACATAATTTTCCTTTTATTCAGCCGTACATACATACAGACAGACAAATATCTAAATACAGATGCATACGTTGAAGGATTATCAATATCGTCTAAAATCACTGATATTAGAAACAACCATCAATAATTACAAGAAAAACTACAACCAATCTTTCCTGTGCCTATATAAATGTATATGCACGTAAGCTATTTCCTTTCATCTGGTACACGAACATATGGAAATACAAAAAACGTATCAACTTATCACTATCAACATTACCCCCTACGTAGACCATACTCAACACTACTTCTAAATAGTAACAATAACAAACAATTATAGTATGACGACAGTTACAACATTTCAGTTATCTCTTTCTTTATACTTCCATGAAGCCTACCATTGTGGTATATCTGCCTGCATAAGTAGCGTATAAGTAATATGTAGCATGAATTGGAAGTAGAATGCTTAACAGGAAAAGATTAAGATAAAAAGAGATGAAGAAAAACAGAAAGCAATCAGAATGATAAGATTGGAAAACTGGTAGAGTGTGGAACAGATAACTCAAGGAAAACATGAAAATAATGTATTTAATGTACGATTTTCATATTTTACAAAAGCACTAAATGATTTCGAGTAAAGCTTCGTCCACCTCACCATGTCTTATAATCATTATTAAGTGAATAAATACACATCGGAGAGAGGCAGGACGGTAGGGGTTGGGCGGAAAGTAGAATAAATAATGATAAGTGATTGGTAAAAAAAATCACAACTGAAGAGATATGTGACTGATCAAAAAGAGCTGTCCTATATTTATTACTTAATAACAACAATGAGAATGACAGAAAAACATTTCTTTCCTTTCTTGTCACAATAAATACTTTGCATATAATTTTAAAAGGGAAAAGTGTATTTAAAGGTAACTAACTGTACAGACAAACAGGTACACACTAATTTCACTCCTGTTTATTATAATGCTATAAGCAGAGTTGGGTTTTAGAGATAAAAGTAGAATCCAGGATTCACCTTTCATCTTATATTTGGAACTTATCAAGCAGGATGTACCTAAACCCCAGTCTTGATGTTCACATCGGGAACTGAATGCAGTACTTTTCGCTTCAAACGCTCAACATCAACAAAGAGAATATTCAAACAGCCGTTACAAAGGAATTTTCTAATTTATAGTCAAGTGAGATGTTAAAATTTTACCCAGTATAATGATAATAATAATAATTCCATTGATACCCCGGACCGGCCTCAGTTAGACATCCCTTGAAAACCGGGGAGCACTGGATAGCTGTTTTGACGTAGCATGGGATACCTCAACAACTCCGATCCACGACCCTATTTCTTAATTGTTTCCTAAATTAAATTAATCCCCTGACGCAAACTACAGATAAATATACATCCAATCAATTAACTAGTGGTCATACATTCATTTGACATTTATAAAATGTTTTCATAAGAAAATTAACGATTCGATCATTTTAGTCACATAAGCAATTTTATCAAGTCAACTGAAATGTCATCATAGAGGATTTCCATAAATTCTTAATGATTATTTGAAATTATAACATGGTAGCAGTGTTGAAAGTATATGAACAGTAAGATACAACAGTGAAAGAAGATGAATACACCATCGGCGAGATAGATTATACAGACTGTGAGAAATACTAGATTGAACATAGTGGATCCCACTTCACTGGAATAAAACAATCACAAACTAGTAATGAATGCATACGGTATGTTATCACCAACAATCAAGAACATAAATAAAATTGTGGAAACGTTGGAATTATGAAGCAAGAGAATTCTAGGAACGCTAGATAATCACTAAACGCTTATCATTCAAGTCAAGAAGCTCGCATGTTTATCCAATCTATCAATCTGTAAGACACTTGTCAATCAACCATATAGTCAGGGTCAATCGAACAAGACAAATAGAAAGAATACATGTATAAATGTAGTTAAAAAACGTATGAAGAAAATTCAATCATAAACAAGGCTATCATAAAAATCTTATTTAAATAAGAGGCTTATCTCTATATGACGAAAGCATTGATAAAATCGTCCAGAATAACAATGAAAGCCCAGTAACTAAATAATCACCTAATCCAGAATACTTAATTATATATACAATTGAAAAATAAGGTATTAATAATCATAATATCAGTAGTATTTCTATTAGTAGTAATAAACAGGTGGAAATTTTTTATTCAGACATTCTACACAACTAAGAGTGATAAGACAATAATTTCCGTTTCTATAGTGAAGAATTTATATATTTGTGAGAAGTATGTAAAAGAAAAGAGAGAATGATCGATTAATTGTTTTACTTACATGTTTAGCATAGATATAGGTAATGAATAAGGATGGTTGATAATTACATCAACCAAACCCCACTCCCTTCTAACAGACCTACTTACTTATTTGTTCAACCCTAATTGCATGTACATACAGAACGGA
The DNA here is from genome assembly GCA_944470365.2 of Schistosoma intercalatum. Classification (NCBI taxonomy): domain Eukaryota; kingdom Metazoa; phylum Platyhelminthes; class Trematoda; order Strigeidida; family Schistosomatidae; genus Schistosoma; species Schistosoma intercalatum. Next base: position 6,252,342 of record OX103725.1, read on the forward strand.
TGGATGGATGAATGTGGATATACACACAGACAGGTAGATTAACAAAAAAGAAACAATAAGTGATGGCAACAATGAGAAAAAGTTATTGAAAAAGGGAACTGAAAATGACTGTTGAATTACACCCTATATTTCTCATTACAACTACTAATAATAATGAAATAGCATCCAGAACACATGTAATAATAACTATTGTCATTTTCCAAATAGAAGAATTAGATGAAGACAGTAATTAATCACTAGTTAAAAATTAGGGGGGTTACGCGAAAATGATAGAGAATCACACAGAGGTAGAGTACCTTAGAAAGTAAATAATTATAACCTCTCATTTTAGTATATAATAGAATGTAAATAAATAACAATTAATAATAGTAATAATAAAGTTTAAAGTTATTAAAGTCATAGCAACAATAAAACTAGCATACTACTCTACATGTATATGATAGTAGTATACATAGACGAGTTCCCTAGATCGCGCTAACGCACACAAGTATGCACGCATGTACATTATCACAGACTCAAACAGACAATGTTTAAATGAATATCAAGTAAACAAAATGAAAAAAGGTTAAGAACGAAAAACAGAAGAAAACTATTTGTATTCAATTGAAGATGTGAGTGAGGTGGAAGTGATGGGAGGAAAGTAGGAAAACAATAGAGCTATTATCTTTAGACAAACATCCAGAAATATTGTATTGAGAAAAAGAGAATGTGATTCCCTTTCCTATTTCGTGATTACCATTATAGAGTTTTAGTAAACGTTTCTGTAATCAAAGAAAATAATGAATACCAGGAAAAAGTAGAAGAATTTATGGAAGAGTATTTCTCTTTTATTGTCATGATTGACAATGTTTTGTATAGGTGAACATGAAAAGTATGACTTACACAGCGTTATACTGAAAAGACGAGTTCTTATTACTGTCTTTCATACATGATTATCATGTATAAATTGAAAGATGAATATGTTTAGTTCAATAGGCCTCTAGGATCACTTTAAATGAATAATCTTAAAATAACCGGTAGAACTACCAAGCAAAGACGAGTCAGTCACTTTTAAGATAGCAACCTTTGAATTTTTTAGTGAAACTCAAAACACCATGAACCATAAGCTGTTTCTTGTTAAGAGCTAAATGGAACACATATGAAAATGTAATTTCCAAACAACACTGAAGTTGATGGATGTGATGAAATAGATTGGTAGATCTCAAAAGTAATCCTAAGAAAGTGAATAGGTTTTCGTAGCAAAAATAATATAAAATAAATAGAATTAATTTCGTTGAGACTATGAACCGATCAAAGTTACATCACCATCGAAAATCTGGAAGCACTGGATGGCCGTTTCGTCTTAGTATAGGACTCCTCAATAGTGCGCACCTACGACCCCGCAATCAGGAGCCGGGCCCAAGGCCTTCAGTCTTGCACACGAGGACTTAATATTTATATCCCTTGAGTAAGGATTCAAATGGTGTACAAACGTGAATCCAGTAAGTCCACTACATCGCGCGAGCATCTTACACGGTATGTGTTCGCATACAAAGCCGTAGGTCCTGGGTCCGATTCCCGTGGCTGGGCACTACTGAAAATTCCTATACCATGACAAAAAAAAGCCTTCTAATCCTCCCAGGTTCTCATTGGTTCTCCAACTTAGATAGGTTCATGATTGAGATGAAATTCAACAATCTCTGCAACCCCATCGTAATAAATAGGATTAGAATGTATATAACAGGATGTATAATTTTTTCACAGCAACTTAAACTCTCTTGAGATTTAAAATCAAGGAAGTGACTGAGAATGTATTTGTTCATATGAGTACAAATAACTTTTCCCTCCTAACTCTAATTTATGTTGTCAGTGTTCTGATTGGCTAGTAATCGGGTAAAATTTCACCGTTTTTAGCTATTTAAGATCATTTGTATAAAATCAGTTCCATCAAATAACCATCTGTGTTCATGATACTTTATGTAAGTTTATCATTATGACTGAAAATCAGCTGATGCCACGAGAATTAACTTTTTAGCAGATAACAATCTTGTTTCAGTGTTGTTCTTGGAGGACTTGTATGAAATAATTTTGATGAGAAGTCTCCTGAGCATTTCAAATAATGTAAAAATGTTTGAGAAATATTTTACTCTCTTTCTGAATGCAAGATTTAACTCAAAGGTTGAGATGTGTTAATATTTAACCTGATCATATGGGGAGTAAAGTAGTTGAGTATGTCAAGCAAATCACTTGATCTTAAAGTTCCATTATTTATGATAGACTAGAGGCTGACAAAATCAACAGAAGCTACAGCAAACTATTTGTTCAACTTTGAATTACTTTAGTGCTATGAAACATATTATTTGGAAAATGTGAACAAGTCCATGTTTCTAGAATAAGATTAAGGATTCTTTTGAAGAATCGCTCGCTAAATAGCCAAGTGAGCAATGCTGAGGGCAAATGTAAAATAATGAATAAATATGAGAAATTAGTTGATTAGACCTTAAACATTTATCAGCTGAGGTAATTGACACATACTTTACCTAGAATCAGTTACGATCTACTCCAGTTTAACATACTTGCTAGTATAGCAAAGTAAGTTGTAAGAAGGTTAAAGCCAACTAGCCCAAGTCATGATGATTAACAATCGATGAATTCATTAACCACTGAACTGAGCTAATAGTAATTAAATTTGAATTTCAGTTAAATCACCTACCAGGTATAACCACACGATTTTAAAGTTATTAAAAATGTATAATTCCCAAGACATTAAAAGGCAATCAAACAGTTAACGAATACATTCATTTTTAATCAATAATTATATCAGTATGGGGACTTGTGGGGATTGTAGTATTTTCACAGTTGAAATCACAAGTCGATTTAAATTAAACTACCATTAAAAACCTGTAAGCACTGGACGGTCGTTTAATCTTAGTATGGGACTCCTCAACATCCTCAGCATCCACGATCACGCATACAAGACTCGAAGACACGAACGTTTAATCATTAGACCACCGAATCTGGATCCAATGATATTAATGTTTAATATCAACCAATCTATGATCTTGCGTAACCCTTCATCCATTATCTGAGGTCAATAACCACCATTTCACACCCGACACAGTTTGGACTACACTGGTCACAGTTTCTTACTAGGATTCTAGGGGTTACACATCTTGAAGAAGTTAATCACTTGTGACAACATGATTGTTATATCAGTATGCAGATTTATAGAGACTGTAGTATTTTCTAGCTTAGATCGATTCGTGATTTCAACTATCAATTATTATATGTTATCTTTAATGATTATCATGTAAATGAGATAATATAGTAATTATTTATACTACAGTGTGCCAACTGTCCAATTTGTATGCATAAATTAATTAACCAACTATATATAATATCAAAGAATTTATTTTATTAAAATTTATTCATATACAGAATGTTTATTTAGTGATATTTACACAATTAGGTTAAACGGGTACACATCAAACACAAAAATGGAATAAGTAGAACGAATCCATACCCCCCCACACACACACACATGTAGAAACAGAATGACAATATCCAATAATGACGTGAATAAGGTGTATATATTAAATCATCTGTCTCATAGGCAATATGTCTACTCGTTTATTTCAACGTACTTATACATGCATACATATACACATTTTCATTTACATTATATATGTATATGTATATATATCGTGAATATCGACTAGTACAAGTTTTTCATTGTTAAAGGAAATAATGCATGTTACTAACAAGTACAATAATAATTATAGTAATGGTAATATCTATGTATAAGTAAAAATTTATAAGCACAGATAGTGGCTGGCAGTGGAATGCAGGACGTATGTTTCGTCATACTTTGGACTCGTCAGCTGAATGTACCCAGATCCCACTGGCGGATTCAAACAACCAATACAAAAAAATGAAATGAAGTTTCACCCCATTGCATAGGCTAGTGGCTATCTGAACTCAGTAGCCAAATGAATGTGATGGTGTTTGAAGCAAACGGTACTGAGTTCGAGTCCCAGAGTGAATATCAACTATGGGTAGCAGGTACATTTAGCTGACGAGTCACAAATAGGACGAAACGCGTGTCCTGGGTCCCACTGCTAGTTACTATCCATTTCTGTTTATAATACTTGTGACTTAAGGCAACAGGGAGGCAGTCCGCACAGGATGTACATATCCCAATAAGAGACTGATCAATCGAAGTCCTAAATGTTAATGGGAAGATTCAAATAAACAGTACAATGAAAAATCTAAACAAATCATGTTTACAAATTCACTCTTTTCACGATAAAACAACTTCACTACTCATCAATTAATAGTCCTCCAACAACAACATTTTTTCGTGGGTAAAAGAATCAACATACGAAACTGGGTCTGTACTCTGTTCTCACGCTTTCAATTGAAAATAAACGTCTAACATACTAATATGAACTATGTATATATAATAACATTAATAAGAAATTAGTCATATTTATAATATTTATCCATCATTTCAAATTGTCACGCTATATCAGGATAGTCAGATGAAATTATCAAGACGAATCGCAGAGTAATAGAAATAGTAACAGTATCAATGGTATTAAGAAATATTAAGTATAAACAATATGATTCAAAAAGAATGCATTTGAGGAATAAATAGGTGTATGGTTATTTCAAAACTCAAGTGTGGACAAAGGAGTGTATCAGTGTTATTACAACCAAACCGGAACCATTTCAGCCAACCCTTCATAAAACTGGTTGCAATAATCACGGTGATAAAATAAGAGATTAGTAGGGATTGTTGAATTCAAAAGTAGTCAAAAACTGAATGAAGCTACACACTAGGGAGTATTGACAAATCATGGTCATTTAAAATCGAGGATAGACTGAAATTGGAAATATGGACTATTGGGAAGCTGAATTCAGTGATCTAAAAGTAGTGTGATAGTTGCAAGGTATGAAGATTTTTGATTCCATTCCTGAAAAGATTGTGGGTGTGAACATTACATAGGAGTCCCGTGCTATAAAGAAACAACTATCACCAATGCCCCTTGGTTTTTATTATTAACTGTCTAGATAAAATTAGTTTAACATGTAAACTATCCTCAGAATGAAATTCTTATCATTATTCACTCCTACTTGTTTAATTGAAATATTGATATAATATGATGGGATTTGAACTTATAAGTTTTTTTTCTAAAGGTTATGTATTCTCAGCTGGATAATTTAGTCATATCCCTTTTATTGTCTTTTTAGACAACATATTCTTAAAACATATCATCACGTTAACCCAATATTCACTAACCCTCATCATATTTCATTGATTTCAAAGAAGAAAATTGTGTGCTGGTACTATTGTTTAGAAAGATAATGGAAGCTTCATTACTTGATCATCTAATTCAGAGAACATAATACCTTCAAGATCTTCATCCTAAACTATAAATATTCATTATCATCTTAAACTCTCCACTTAATATGTAACTCATATATATCCGCCATTTTTCAATCACTTATTTCACGACCATTAAAATTAAAAAATATTATCTGTTTCTAGGTGAAATTCCTAAAAAATATATCAAACGTTTATCAGATTAATCGGTTTTAGATGGGATACTATATTTTATTACTTTTTTTCTCATACGAATTTATTTAACTGTTATACATTCAACTACAGTTTGGGTATATTGGTGTATATAAGATGGAAAATAATACTCTTGTTTGCCAAAAACATTTATAGGTTAAATACGGACACTTAGAATTTATAAAGATCAGAAACCTAATAATAATATAGACCGGATGGAGTGTGGCTAGCAGCGGAATCAAGGACGTGAATTTCGTCCTCTTTGGGGCTCTTCAGCTGGAAGTACCTGCATCCCACCACTTGTGTAATGGATATGAAATTTAAGTATCAACAACTGAATAACCAATACCAATTTAAATTGAACTAACAATAATATTAGTGAAACTCATTTCCTAATTACAATTCTGTGAACTTGGCTTTAAAACACATAGTCCTATGTAAAGTGATTGGAGGTATTCGACGAGGAACCTTGGACCTAAGTTTCATGTTGGTTGGCACTGGTCAACTAATTGTACGTGTAATGGAAGCAGTCTTGACTCGAATAGCCCAGTGGCAATGTCTCAGACTGTGAAGTCAAGTAACGCGGGTCTGAGAGTCTAGGTTTCAAAATTCGAAGGACAAAAGTGATCTTACAAAATTAAAATTAATAATAGACACAAAACCCTGCACATTGTGACACTAAGGGACACTGGTTTTAATTGCATGAAAAGTTTCCATTCGATCAAGATTGTATATATGTTATGAGGAATAGTATAGACTAGAATAGAATCTGGATCAGAAAAATCGTTTTGTTGAATGCATTCAGCTAACCATACATGGTGGATCACGATGTCTGACCACATAGACCAACAGCCACATGATAATGTAATCAGTAGAGTTCAGTAACATGAAAATGATTACTACTCAGTGATTAAATCGTTCAGAGAAACTGATGATAATTTAGTTCTTGGATAGTGCTAATCCAACTGACAACAATTTGTAATGAAATTTTAAAAACAAGACAAAAAATAAAAAATAATTCAACTTACCTAGCTCGAAATGGCTGGAAATCAGTGGCGTTCTTCCAAACACTACTAGATGAAAATGAAGTATCTGGAAATTTATCAACTGAATTAATTAAAGGGTCTGCACATTGTGGATCTTGACCAGGACCGCGACGTATAACTACAAACAGAAACATATAGTGAATAAACGTTGAGCGAGAAAAATACTGGATGATTGTATAGTAACATGTAATAGCTTTGAGAATAAATACTAAAAATTTTAAAATAATGTCTTATATTAATGAAACTGCAGACAGATAGATTGATAGACATCAATAGAAAAATGTATGCAGCTATGTTGTAACAACCCATCGTACAGCATTATCGACAGGAAATCCAACAAGAAACTACGTAAACAAGTCGACACATTAATATGACTGAAATAATTGAAGAAAATTTTGCCAAATGATTAGATTTGATCAAGAAATGAAAAATATAAGCTTAATATCAGAAGGGGTTTTGTGGAGATTATAGTAATTTCAAAAGTTGAGATCATGAGTCAATTGAAGCTAGACCACCATGGAAGTCCCGCGAGGCGGGGTCTTGGATGCTCACTGCCGAGGAGTATCACAATAGGACGAAACGGCCGTCCAGTGCTTCCAGGTTTTCCATGTTGATCTAGCTTCAATTGACTCATGATCTCAACTATTGATATAAGCTTAAGTTGAAAATTTACGCGAAAGAATCCTTTATGTTCAACTGCAACCGATTGTGATCGATAACAAACCGGATTTTTAATGATATTTATCAAAACGTTTACAACATCAGACACATCTCCGACTAACAGTTAGAAACTCCACAGGCTGACACTATATCTTAGTTTGATCGTCCTTAGCTATTTCCCAACATACTCTTATGTATCAGGATTAGATGGTAATGACTGAACAGCTGTAATGTGAGTGAAAATGACGTCAATTAATAAGGATTCACAATTAATATCAATCAGTTTGGTACTTGTATCTAGTACATTACATATTACCACAGGCCCTGGGTTCGAATACCACAAGCGGTATCGTGGATGAGCACTGACGAGAAGTCCCACAATAGGACGAAACGGCCATCCAGTGCTTCCAGGTTTCCAATGGTGGTCTAATGTCAATCGGTTCTTGATCTCAATCAAAAACTTAATAAACTCCATAACCCTTATACTGATATTTTTCATTCGATTGTTGCGTTATCAAAGATTCTGCATAAGATATCTGTCACTTATACTAAGTGGTTTTACTTTTTTTGAGAATGAGACTGGGAAAACATACCCCTAAAAATTTACTCATTTTTTGCAGATATATATTCTTAATTTTAGATATCATAATGACGATCATGTCACCAATTAGCCATCCAGTACGTTGACTACACGCTCTAGGGTCACAGTCAATTCACAATTTAAGATCATGAGTCAGTTGAAGCTAGACCACCATGGAAGCACTTGACGGCCGTTTCGTCCTATTGTGGGACTCCTCAGAAGTGCGCATCCACGATCTCGCCCCCTGAGAGATTCGAACCTAGGACCTACTGGTTTCGTGCGTGAGTACTTAACCACTAAACCACTGAGCCGGCCGGCACCCAATAGTGTTAATGTCTAAATTCAACTAATCCACGAAATTGAGCCACACATTCACCGTTGTCTTCAGTGAGTTACTATCGCACTGCTAAGGAGTCCCACAATAGGACGAAACGGCCGTCAAGTGCTTCCAGGCTTTCCATGGCGGTCTAGCTTCAACTGACTCATGATCGTAACCATTGAAATTACTACAATCTCCACGAAACCCATCTAATATTAATTCACAATTTAATCAACTTTATTGTGAACAGTTTTATATGAACAGTAAAAACATCAGAGAAAAAAGGTTGTTTACGATTTCATTGTCAAAGCTGTAACATGTGTCATATACCATATATATACATACGTATTTAGTGTATAGTCAGTCAATTAAGTTATCGTTATTAATTAAGGTTAATAAATTAACATGGTGGTGTATGAAATAATAATAATAAAATTGTCAACTGAATGACACAAGGATAGGTACATTGCATCCTGTTTTGATCTAACAGAATAAGTATACACATATATAGAGACATACATCGACATGGAGACACAAAAACAAGGTGAGGGATAAAAATTGTTTGTGTTAAGTTATATCGTTATCAAACTTTTTTATTTAGAGAAAGTACATATTTACACAGAACATCAGAATAAATAAAGTACTATCATTATTATTACAAATGACTATGATGCACAACACACACATTTCCACATTATTGATCAATTAATTAAACAAAATTGTGAAGGAAAAGTTAACGAGAACAAAAAGAAAATACATGACTTGACTAGTTAAATGAACATACAAAAGTGCACATACATACACTTATATATATACGTAAATTGACGAAGAAAACTTAATCAGGACTAAGGTTAATGTATGCTCTGTTTCTATCTCAAGGACAAAATACTGATAGTGTATACAAGTCATACACGCTATAAAATAATCTATAATCCATATGTAATATTTTTATTGAAGAATAAAAGTACGGATATTAATCAATTAAAAGTCTATCAGAAGGAGTTTTGTGGAGATTTTAAGTAAATCCAATAGTTGAAATCATAAATCAATTGAAGCTAGACCACCATGGAAAACCTGCAAGCACTGGACGGCCGTTTCGTCCTAGTATGGGACTCCTCAGTAGTGCGCATACAGGTCTGTTGTGAGATGTCAGCTCACTGAAGACAATGGTGAACGGTGGCGCAATTCCATGGATTGGTTGAAGTTAGACATTAACATGGTTGGATTCCGGTCGGCTCAGTGGTCTAATGGTTAGGCACTCGCGCGCGAGACTGATAGGTCACGGGTTCGAATCTCGTGGGAGGGGGTATTGAAATTAAGAACCTGTCAACAGCAATGACGGTAAATAAGTTTACACTGCATATATTTAATGTAATAAACCAGTGATGATCTTTGCAAATGAGTCCTATGTGAAGTGTACATATGTTTTCTTAGTCAGTCAATCAGCTACATTGTAGGACCAGGCACATATATGCATCGATATAAGTTGTTACACCTCATTAGCACAACAAGATGAATATCAAATTCATAAAAGTAGTTACTTCAATGGTAGTAATGTATAAAAGAAAGATTGTGTATAAGGATATAGTACAGGAAGAAAGAATTAATTCGTAGCAATAAAGGTATAATGTAATTCTAATCTCACGGTTACATACGTTTACTAATTGGAAGTATTTGACAAGAAGTTTTGCTCAACTAAGGTACTAAGGTTTAAGTAACATACTTCACTTATATTAAGTTCATTAGCATTTACTGTTACACAAAATAAGTTGAAATTCACGATTTCTTTTAGGCTACAAATCTAGTGTGATCTGACATTAGGAATTATAAACACTAAACTCATTTTTATTATAAATCTATAATTATAGTACATTACATTTCAAAAGCCAGTGATTTATGGTTCCAAAGTTTGAATAATTAAACCGAAAGCTTTAGTATATTTGGTGTGTAACAAGAAACGGGATGCAGGTCATATGTTTCGTCTTATTTGGGACCATTCAATTGAACATACTTATTTATTCTCAGTGAAATTCATACCTAATGTATATTGCCTCAAATTCTGATGAAGTATCTACAAAGTTACTTTACCATCCCAGAATCCTGATATATCGTCTGATATAACTGATTGATTAACAGATTATTAGACATCTTTCAAATTGTTACTTCCACTGCTACTACTAATACTAATACTACTACTTCATCATGTTAAAATACTTGAATTCATTAAAAGTGAATACTTTTTCATTCTGTTTCTCCTATTGACCTGCTCACATCTATCTCACATTCCATTGAGTTTGTTTATGTTAATTCAACTTACATTTAATTAGTTTTAATACTTATCCATTTTGAAATGATGATGCAAAGTACTAATAAACACATGTTCACTCGTTAAAATTTAATTTTTTATACTATCCAGTTTACTTGATATGCCAACCACTGCCTTGACTCGTGATGTTAGCTGGAGATAGGAGTTAGTTAGTTAGATGCAAAATATCCTATTGGAACACAGTGAGATGAAACTATCTGGACAAATCCCGGATTAATAGAAGTAGTGACATTATCAGTAATAATAGAAAAAATTATATATTGAGAAAATATAAATTGATGAAATACTACCAAGATTTATGAGAAATTTAGAGACTTAAGATCTAAGGGAAGAAAAAGAATGAACGCACATGGGCCATTGCAAACTATTTCGATCCATATCATTCAAGGTTTCTAACCATTGGTCAAGATAATCACACGGACCCACAACGAGGTAGTCTGCAACTAGCTAAATGGCTCACTTCAATGGTCAATGACTTTATAAACTGATACTATATCTTAGTTTAGGCGACCCTAGATTTCTTCCAACCTAAAACTACGTTATCTGTCATAGTGCGTCGAAGTAGTTGGTGGATGGAGACAGGAATAGTTTGGGTGGAAGCTAGAGGCGGTTAAACCATGAAATGGCATCAGTCCATGAATTGATTGATTGTTAGTATAAGTCATATTGATAGGTGTATGACTACCTAAATATGATTCGAGCGATTATCGCAACAAGTGGTTAAAAACATTTGGCAACATGACTCAAAATACACCATGATGGTGCTGATCCATTTGCTTTTTTCCTCGCCTTACATCTTGAGTTTTAAGATCATCTTGTGTTTCTTTTATCTTGTGCGTGAACTCTTCATTATCGAATCATATTGTTTAGGCCTAATATTTTCTATTACTACTGATACTATTACTACACTCCCATTACTCTGACGCTTGTTTTATCTTTCTGCACTGATATACTATTACAACTTGGGTCTATGGATATATGTGTTAGGTTCTGTATCGTCTATGACTGAATCAATTAACTTGCGTATGACAACCACTTATGGATAAATATTGACAAAATTTTAAAAAGAACACAAAAGACCAAGATAAATAAAGCAGTGTATAAAAGAGTAAATAAAACACGTAAAGAATCCCACCCCTACGCATAAATGGTATACATAACCATGGTTAGAAGACAATTATGAAGAGGAAAGAAGCCAATATTAAAGCTTAGATTCATTGCTTCAGTTGACCGTAAAGAAGCTGACATTGTCCAGACAGTAAGATCATCAATGTAATAGGACAGTGTCAATCTCAATCTAACCACACATACAAACACACATACATATTACCTCCCATCTACCTTATCTTTTTATTTACCATAAAAATGACGAATAATAGATCAACAAAGAAGAAGAAAACAATTAATATAAACAACAAAATGAAAATCAACATTCACCTAAACAGAATTAAAAGTAACCAAGGTTTATAATTGAAATAGAGTAAACACAGTAATAATTTGAATTTGTTCTAAATTGTCCGTTTTAATATTTACTTTGTCGACTTTTCTAAATTTATTTATTTATGATGATGACGATGATAGTCGTGGTACTTCGTATTGAATTGGGAACCAGTGACGATAACAACAACAAGTGACACTCACTAAGGTTTAACATATTAAAATTGATAAATAAGACAAGGAATTTCTGTAAATAAAAATCCGAATTGAGACATAAAGACAAGAGAAGAAATGAGAGACAACACACAGTGGGAGATGGTTAATGAGTCATATTTATTTATTATTTTTTTTTGAAGACAGACAAAATTATTCGAATGTGTCAAGTCACACAAATGTGTACCTGTGTGTGTGGAGGGGGAGCATTTTATGTTTTTAATGGAAAAGCAGGTGAATAGAAACCAACAACCACACACCTACAACACAACCATCGTTATAACACTAATAACAGAAAACTTGGTTTATAGTCAGTCATCTTCCCTACAACACACTACACACCAGTCAATCCCTCCTGATCAGATTCATTCCGCTTTAAACATTTAGAAAACAGAAAAGTATGATTATTTCTTTTTTAAAGAAAAGAAGAATTATTTATTTCCAATTTCTTCATTTGTTCAGATAAAGAATAAATGGAAACTTTTATTTAGACACATGTGCATTAAATAAAGTGACTGTGAATAGAGAAGATGAATTTGTCTCCTAATTAAGTCAAGTAAAGAAACACAACACTTGATTATGATTATTATTAGTAATAATAAGAATGACAATAATACTAATACATTGAGACGTAAAACAATAATCATTTTGTTCATGGCTCTTTTTTTTTCTTTCTTTCAAATGTGTTAACCTTGCTACCACACCTTATTCATCAATATAACTTCTTGTCTAGAATAACCCATTTGTATGTATATAAAATAGAAATGTATAATTGTTAAAATCGAATCGAAACAAAGAATAATGGTACAATAACACGATCAAATTTGATTAAACCATTACTACTATTATTGACCAGTTTTTCTTTAAATATACAAATACGTGTATAATATTGATGTTGGGATTACAGACCGCCAACTGGTGAGAAGCCACTATGTGAAGATTTATGTAGTTAGTTTTTAACTACAATTTTTGTGAAGGCGATAATCATATTGCTCGACTACTCAAAACAACAGAGGTGAAGCGAGATTCGAACCTGAGACTTGGTGACTGAAATTTGAACGTTATAACTATTAAGTCTACACTCGATAATATAGTTATAAATGTAACTTTTTACTAGAATACCATCTTTTGTATGCTTATTTGTAGATGATCGTCTGTGTAGTGCTGTAATGTAACACTATACTGGCAGTGATTTTATACAAATCGTATTTTAGCTGTTACAATACAAAATGACTCAAGAAATTATCAGGTATGCAGTATAATCTTGGTGTAATAATAATAATAATAATAATAATAATAATAATAATAATAATAATAATAATAATAATAAAGGCAAGCATATGGTAATTTCAAGGTCGATAGTAAATAAACAGGTTTGTAAATATGACCCATATGGTTTATCCGCTTTGATGTTTATTGCTTCGAATGACCTCAATTTCTTTCAATCACTTGAAAATATGTAGTATCTACTGGAGCCTGTGCATAATTCTTATCTCTTTTCTTATTTTCATCTTTTTGTGTAAACCGCGATTTGTTTATCATAGATTAGTTAGTTTCATACCGTTATATTGTTGTCAACGTGATTATCTGATCAAAATATTGCTTGTTTATTATACATGTAGATAACAGTTGTAAAACAGAGATATGTCGGGAATGAAACAATTATCACGGACCACAAGGATTGGATGGTCATCGTGACATATCGTAAAGTAACTGAAGTCGAAACAGTCCTATTAAATGCCGGTTCAGTGGTTCTAAAGCTTAAGTGTTATCTCCGAGACCTGAAGGTCATAGGTTCAAATCCTGACAACACGACTCAGACAGGCGAGAGCAAACAGCTTACCAAATAGTTTATATACATAAAACCAGTTAATTCTAACGGAATTTATTAAAAATAAACCATCAAGACTAGTCACTCAAAATTTTTTGTAGCTTCCTTCTCTTGATAATTATATCAACCATAATAACGATTCTATAATCAAATGTGACCAACGCTACTAAAATCATTCTTTTCAAAGCTACGATATATATAGATATATATACTATTTTTAGGATGATCCTAAATTATGTAGCTTTTGTGAATAAATGGCTTTACCATGAGTTGCTGACTTCCTTCGCTTTCTTCTGTCATACTGAGAATTGTTATTATTGTGTGTTAGTCAACCGATTAATCTATCTAGTCCGCATAAATCTCGATTCATATTCTAAGAATCGCTTAATCATTTGTAATTCGGAATTACTTCAGGTTAATCATAGCTCAAACCATAACAATTACATCATCATCACCTTCCAAAACTACTTATTCAAAGTAAAACAGTTTTGAAAACTTACTGATTCTAATTAAAATGATTTTTTTAAAAAGACTGTTCAATTAAAAATGAATCCAATAGTAATTATTATACTCCCAAAACTACTTCTGTTACTGCGACAATTTTTTAAGTGAGTTATAACTTGTAAACGATTATAACACTGCCTCAAGGCACATACAGACATACATCTTTCCCTTACCACCACTATTATTAACATGATTTATTTTAGATGATGATGACGATGTCGACGACGAAGATGATGATGACGATACAATGAAATTGTACGTTAACAAGACTATTTATTTGGCACAAAGTGATTGTATCCATACACATACACACACATCCACATATATAACATTTGCGTTCACAGAAAACTTGTCTGCCCATTTCTTCTAGTGATAATTATATTTATCAATAAAATATTTTTTCACAAAAGAAAAAAACAAATCCCAGTGAGGATTAATAATCAGTGAAATCCATATTTCGTTTTTTTCCTTCAAAACAATACTAGTCAATGTGTAACTCCCACCCCCCCTATCAACGCAACAATTACTTCTTCAGGTAACAAATCCTAAACCAGGTGTAATTATTCACAGTTTGTCAATCTTTTATAGTAAAAAAAAGAAAGAAAAATTGTTTTGTCACCTGTTATCTTGTTGTTGTTGTTGTTATTGTTGTGACTCTTGCGTGCACTACTTATATATTTAAATAACACATTTACACACATATACACACTACTTATGCATTCACTCAATCGCTTACTTAACAACAGATGTGGATATTCAAGAAAACTATAAAGCTTAACTTGTTCAATTCCATAAAATAGTACAATAAACTTCTCTCTATATATAAACTGATCTTAAAACACAGAAATATCAGAAGCAGAAATCAATAGCTCTATTGTTTGTTTGTTCTTCTCTAGTGCCTAAAAGTGTGCAAAACAGAAGTGTGAACTTGTCTTATTCTTATCAATCTAACTCACTACATTATACATACACTTTAAACTTATGTATATTTATGTATGTAAGAGATAGTAGTTGTCGTGATTAACACTACGTACATACATCAGAAGATTAAAGAAATACACCTGTGCAGAAATATGTTAGACGAGTGTGCTTTTTTCAATAAATATTTTGATAAGAAAACTATAAGTTACATATGTATTGACTATCATTATACATATACAAATGTGACAATTTGTCAATCCAAGTAAACTTTACTGTTACTTCCATTTGGTGTTGTTTTACTTGTATCTTCTCATTGTTATTTAGGACTGCAATTGATCAGTCTCATGTTGGCATCCTATGCGGATTACCTTGATATAGCCTTAAGTCACAAGCTTTCTAAGCAAAGATGGATAGCGGCTAGCAGTGGAATCCAAGATGCGCGTTTCGTCCTATTATTACTAGTACTATATCGGTATATTTCACTGAATTAATAAAAAAAACTAGCTAAGAGACAACTATGTAAATGAAAAGATTCTAAATAATCAATGGTTCAGTTAGATAATATATTAATTTGACAAATATAATTATGTCAAGAATTCTAACATGTATCAAGAACGAGATTGATATACTGTTACTTAACTAAAAATATATATAAGCATTAGCGATTGCGTAACCTTTACAAAGAATGCCTAAATAGAGATAATAGTGGCTAGTAATAGAATCCATGACCTGCGTTTCGTCCTATTTGATGTACCTGCATCCCAAAGTTGATGTTTACTCTGGGAGTCGAATCCAGTAACGTTATTTTGAAACACCATAAAGTTATCCACTTAGTTAATGAGTTCAGATAGCCACTAGCATGTGGAAAAAACTGATCAATTGCAGTCCTAAGCATTAATGTTAAGATATGAAAAAAGAACAGCCAATACAAAGGAGTGTATAACATTTTACAATATTTACAATACTTTATTTAGTCTATTCAATTTATTTACTTCTTTTCTAGACTATACTAATATTTAATCATAGCAACTTCCAATTAAACTCCTTCATGTAAGTAAGTTGAATTCATTTTATAATTATAACTTGTAAATAGTACAGGTTGTTAAAAATTGACAAAAACCGAACGAAATAAAATGAATTCATCTTTGTATTTACTCTCTTCAAAATAACAAAGATAAATATATAAAGTAAATTATAAGAACATTAGTATAAAAACATGTCAATCTAACAATTCGTTAATCAAGTCAAGATCTATTCATTCGGTTATGAACCATACTTTGTGTGTATGCGTGTGTGTGAGAGAGAGAGAGAGTAAGGGCGAGTAGCAATATTAAACAACTGCCCCCATTATCAAAATAAATGAAGTTGGATTCAAACATAATAATAAACCTGGTCGTTACCATTGCAAATGCTTTAAACTTGAACTAGTAATAATCAATTGACTTGTGATTTCCCATAATAAACGATAAATGATATTATAATCAAATAGTATTTATTTCTTAAGATTGGATACAACGATTGTGAGTTAATAATGGTGACTTTTTTTTTGGCTTGCACATATTTATATATATGGACAAGAAACAATATTACCCCCTTAATCGATTCGTGTTTAAATGAATTACCGCTATTCACATTCACTTAATCTGTTTTTCTAATTTAATGTACCAGAAGCACAAAATTAGAAAAAATGCATATGATCCTCTTTATTCATTTATATAAATAAAAAAAAACATTGTCTACCAATATAAGAAAACAAAGTTATAAATTATAGGGAAGTGATATATCTTTTTTTCATTGTCTCGTCCAACATTACCTACCCCTTCCTGTTCATATCTCTATATATACGTGGTTAATTTGTATAAACGGTAAATGTGACTCAGTTCTTCCGTAGTTTACTTGCTTCATTGATCAAGGAATACATACATATATCATAATTGTTATTATAATAAATGGAATATGTAAATTATTGATTTTCTATACATATATATTAAAAGGAAATAGAATTATGACCATAGCAGATAAACAAAGAAAGCAATAATATACTGATTTGATCACTAAGCAAAAAAAAGTCAGATATAGAAGATTTTCTTTTCATGGTATTATATAATCTAACATATAATAGTTATGTAATCTGGTTAACTCATACATGAAGTTAAAATGATATTTTACTTATTTAAACAAGTAAGCTATGGTACAAGGAGGTACCGAACAGATATGCGCCACATAAATCATTCGATCTGTGTGAGGGCTGGAATACTGCCCGGGTGCCCAAATCGAAGCAGGTGGTTTTCCTAGGGGACCAAATCCGGAGTCCTTGACATAAAGGTCTGATCCACAAAGCAGTGGAGAAACGTATGCGGATGCAGTCCCATGGTAGCCACTGACGAACAATAGGTTCATACGCCATTTCCTCTGAGGATCCTGGAGCCCATGTGCACCATTGGTTTGGGATCAAGGATTTCCAACTCCCCTACGTGAATCCTCTATATCCACCAACCCAGTTAAATTTTCGGACATTCATTTTTGTCCTCTCAATTTCATAATTAACATCCGCTCCGCGAGAAGGCAGTGAGTGGGACTCCCCTTCCAGTGGTTGTGTGCACGTCGCCACTTAAGAGCGTTTTGAGAGGGAGAGCTGACTCTCCCCACTTTCGGCCGTACCAGGGCATTTGGGAGCTATGGTATATTTCTCTATTGTATGGTAGATTAAACAGACTTCTTTATTAATGCTCGCTTTTATTGTTATTTATTTATAGAATAGGAAACTACAAAATGTGTCACACAAATTTTTGTGTATGGGTCAGGATACCTATTGTCTGAACGTTTAGACTAAATTCAGTGATTCTCTTAGGAGAACTCACCCCTTAAGTCATTTGAACTAAAGATCTAATCCAGAAAGTAGTGGGCAAACATAATCATATACAGTTTCATTGTTGTTGATGACCAAAATGGGTTGGTACGACATTCGTTTCCTCATGGTACTGAAGCATGTGTATAACGTTGTAATCAAAGTTTTCAACTCTCTTCGGTGGAGCCTCTGTAAATCCAGCAACCCGATTTAAACATCAGATATAGGTTGTCCATCATCTCTCTTCTATAAAAAACACTAACAACGTGACAGTAGTCAGTAGGACTCCGCTGACAAATGCTAACAAACCTGCGGCTATATGAGAGCATAGATAGAAACAGTAAACTTTTCCCATCCTCGGCCATCTAGAGCATTTAAAATCAAGTTACTTTTGTTACTTATTATATTACTCGACTGTAAGTAACTTCGCTAAAGTATATGATTAGTTTACTTTTTTTCAAAGCACACAAATAAGGATCTAACCCAGCTACCATATTTAATGACATAATTCGTAGTACATTCTTTTTTTTACTGATTTCTCTATTTAATACCATTAACTAAACTATGTCAAATCTTTATCTTTAATCAGTATTAAATAATGTAGATGTAACCTGTCAACTAATGCGACTAAATTGAATTCAAAAAAATCTTATTCTTGACTTCTTTCCAAAACATTTTTCCTGTTTAAACATATGATACTAGTGTTAGCGGGACATAGATTGGATCAAAGCATGCTCCATGCACGACTGAGTTGGCGAACGCTGATTGGCTAATTCTTACCCAGTCAGTGCTAGCCGATACTTGGAGGACACGCTAGAATCTTCTCATGTAAAAACTATAAATATACTAACGTTTTCCCTAATGTGCTTCTAACTTCCATTTAACCTTATTATTTTGAAATATCTCTTTCCTGTTCAACCGTGTTCTGATTTGCGGACTTGTCGAGTGAATTGGCGTCCGAGAATACTGAGCAATAAGAATAGCTGGGTTGTAATAAGAGAGAATTATAACAACTAGGATGTACATTAATTGAATAATCAGTAAATTATCTTTCCGTACAATTATTCATAAACATTATTATTAAACTTATATTCTTATAAACAATAATACAAACTTTCAGATAGACTACATCGTAAACTAATCTTAATTGAAGCATTAGAGAGAGTATTGAACAACCGTTTCATCCTAGTGTAATGACTTAAAAAATGTGCACTCATGATCTATCTCAATAAGGATGGAATGTAGGATTTTCAGGGCTCAGAGTAAGCTTTTAAACATTTGGTTACTCCATTAATATTCAATAGTAAACAATTTCAACTCGAATTAATTTGTTACATAAAGCAACGATAATTTAATGTCAATGGTAATAACCGTTTTTCCCCTGAAATAACTAAAATCTCTCAATCACGACTGTTAATGATGATATAGATGGATAGAAAGCTGGTCGACCGAAACGCATATTTCAATATTATTTATTTATTTAAACACAAACATTGGTAAAAGGAGGCATTAAATATATACGAGCCACATAAATAATTCGTTTCGCATGAGGTTTGGAATACTGTTTGGGTGCTTAAACCGAAACAAATGGTTTTCTTAGGAGATCGTTCTCGAGCCTTCGACCTAGAGGTCTAGTCTACAAGGCAGTGGAACAACGTTAGGAAATGCAGTCTCATGGTAGCTGGTGACCAACAATTGATTCATGCGCTATTCGGTCCTTCAGGGTCCCGGAGTCCATGTGCACCACTGGTTTGAAATCAGGGTTTTCCAACTCATCTAGGTGGATCCCCTATATCCACCAAGCGCGGGATATTCGTTTTTCGTCTTCTCAATTTCATAAACAACGTCGCACTCCGAGATGGCATTGAGTAGGACTTCATTGGTAGTGGCTGTATACGCATGGTCATGTGAGAGTTTTTGGAGAGGGGGAGTGTACTCTCCCCACCCTCATCCATACTAAGGAATTTGGGAGCTATTTCAAGGTTATCCTAGATGACCACAAAATTAAAACCTAAAGAACAGTAACAACTCGCCGGTAACGACCTTTTTACTTCATCATTCAAATACACAAAAAGCATTAACGCGAAGTGAAATGTAATCGAAGAAAAACCAATAGTTTGTAGAAAATCAATCGTAGAACAAGGTATAGCAAAGTGATTATATGAAAATATCAACAATTTCGAAGTTTTAACTCATATATTCAAGTACAATTTTAATTATTGGTCTATTCTGTTGGAAAAGCAATAAACTCGTGCCATATTGATGAATCACTATCGAGATGTATAGATTAATTTAAACAAATTCAGGCTTCGAATTATGATTCGAATAATTGAAAGTTGATCAAATACTTAAAATCATTGATCAATAAAAAATTGAGTTATTATAAGCAAAGATGGATAGTAGCTAGCAGTGGAATCCATGACGCGCACTTCGTCCTATGTGGGAGTCGTCAGCTAGATGTACCTGCGTTTCAAAGTTGATGTCCACTCTGGAACACGAACCCAATACCGTTCGCTTCAAACGCCATCGCGTTATCCACTTAGCTTTGCTTATAATACTTGTGAATTAAGACAATATCGAGGTATTATGCACAGTATGCACATATGCCAATGAGAAACTGATCAATTGCAGCCCCAAATATCATTGAGAAGATTCAAGTAAACAATACCAAGTGAATTTCAGTTATTTATTGTTGAAACATATGAGAAATCATGGCATCTGATAGAAAAACTACCAGTAAAAATATTTGAACTGATGGATAAGAATTCTTTCTTGGATTCTGTATGTAGATGAAATAGAATAACATCAATCTGATTGCTAAGAATAAAAATAGTGTTTATTCTAATAAGCAAAATGTCGAGCTGTCATTCATGATTTTTGAAGATTTGTAGATATTTACTAATCACAAATAAATAAATGCTTTAGACTGTGACACTGAATGACACTGATGATTCAAATCCACTAGGGAACATCAGTCCCTCCTAATATTACAGGTGACGTTTGCTGACAAGTATAAGTTAACATGAAACCTAGGTGCAGGACTTCCTGTTAACTACTTCCAACTACCTAATATGTATATTCCTAATTTTACATTATGGAAATTGGTCAACTACTGGTTATATATTTTTTCATCAATCGAAAAAAAGTTGTTAATTACATCAGTTCTTTTTAGATTATTCATCTTTAATGATTATGTCAAAACTAACGTTCCCATATAATAAATCACAATTAACAGGCGAATCATACGACCGATTAGTCTGTACCCTATCTGAATTTAAAAGTTAGTAATTCAGTAAACTAATATAATGTTTTAATTAGTTTGACAAAATTCATAAACTGTTGAGGAGTTCCAGACTAAAACGATACATCTCTGTTATTTTTAGTGGTTTGTTGGTTAGATAATAGTGTAGTGGTAAATAAATCCCCAAAATAAATAGCTCTATAAGTTTTCGATCAGATTAGTTTTAATGGACTCATTTAGCTGAAGGCGCTCGGTCATGCATCCGCACCAGATCACGAGTAGGAATACCATGCTCACAATATCAATATCAAATATATATTCGAACCTCCTCGCTTCTGTCTTTTGATTTCACTTGGTGGGTACGATTCATATTAGAAGGTGTTATTGGTTTAAAGCGTTGTCAAACTCCAAATACCTATGGCATTTTCAATAGTTTGTAATGAAAATCTTAGGGTAGTAATAATCCATAATTCCATCAGTTTAAACTATTTGGTGGGAACAAAACACCATTAATCATTTCTGTTCAACATGCGAAATCTCTTTCTTTCTTTTTTTGTTAATGATAACAATAATAATAATAATAATAATAATAATAATAATCCTTCTGACTTTATTTGAGAATTCCATGCTACACCACCTTAGTGTTAAATAATAGAAAAAGATGCCCTCTAGCTAAATGAATAGATTTCCGGATTTAAACAATAAGAAATATTTAAAAGACTCAAACTATTGATACACCATTAGTACACACAAAGATACACGTAAACACTGAATTCAACTCTTCATACAATAACATTGACTCTAGTTGAATGGACGGATACACACATTAGAAATCTATACGGAATAAAAGATGACACACTTTAAATATTGGTAAAATTTAGAAAAATAAATAACAATTTTTTCTTCTTAGGCGGGAAAAAAATCTGTCAAATTAATATAACATCACACACACACACACACACACACACACACTGAGAATAAGAAAAGGAATGCTATATTTATAAAGAATTATATCTGTGCCTGTGTATGCGTGTGTCAGGGTGTTTCACAAAAATAGAAGTTTAAATTATAATTAAACAGGGAAGTATAAAATTCCATTCAATGAAAAAAGAATTAATCCTAGTCATCATCAATTAGTCAAAGAAACAGTGATACAATGGATCACGGGTTAAAAGTTGTTACACAGTCATATATTAAAACTTTGCATTATTCAATTCAGTTTGAGCAAGTGAGAATAGTACCATTAATGATGATCACATTTAGAGTATGTTTTGAAGCTAAGGATAGAATCCATCAGATATTTGAAGTAAATGGTGAATAAAATGTGCTTTGATCGCAGAGTATGGAAGTTTAAGCAGAATTACGACGAAGTTGAATGAAAACAAAGTTTCCAAAGACAGGTATAAACAATCTTAACCCTGGTCAAATGTCTAACATCATGTCTATAACATCAGATGTTTAGTTCATTAATTAGAGAAATTATATGAAGAATAATTATAGATTAGGATAAGAATTTCAAAAGCGTTGTGTCCTCTGCATTGAATGGTTTAGTAGTGAAGCTTTCATCGTCTTTCCAGACGTCATCAGTTGACCGGTGAAGGAAATAACTTTCGATTCCAATCGAGTATCTATTGGTCTGCCGGGATAAGCACTAATCCTCACTCTTTTTTTCTAGTAACAGTAATGTGAATACACTCATTCATTCACGACCGTGGGGTAATATATGCATACATACACCAAAAGCAATAAATGATGAGTACACAGTATCGCGGGTTGACTAGAGCTAAAAATGCTAACCATTAAATACTAACTCAATGGTCTAAATGTTAAGCACTTACCACAAGGGTTGAGTGTCTTGGATCCGATTATTAGTGTATAGAGATAGATGTGCATGGTTTAAGAGTCGCATGATAAGGCTAAACAACCGTCTAATGCTTCCTGGTACTCAACAGTTTTCTAATTAGAGTCAGTGCTAACCTTGAAATGTACTAAGTTCGATCAATGTTCAGTTTAACAATATCACCACTAAGCTAGCGTGGTTACAGATAAAAAAATAAAATCAAACAGTAATGAATAACAAAGCGTTAATTAACACTCTGATTCAAGCATTTTTCATTTACCAAGTTTTGCAATTAATCTATATTATATGTACATTAATTATAAATTAATAATTCATTTAGTGGTATGATCTACATTGATTTGTGACTATGTACTTAATTGAAACAAGGTGAGAATTAATTGGTCAATAAGTGATCCCAAATTCAATCTGACCTAAATACGACAGATCACCGTAAAGAAGATAGATAATAATGTTAATGATAATAATAAGACTAGAACACAATGATGAATAGCATGTACTTCATCTCATGTAAGAACTAAGTGAAGCCTATCAATATTTAGTTGCTAAGACGCTGAAACGTGAATAACATGAAAAGACTTAGGAGTGGGAACAAATATAACCGATTAGTAAAAGGACAATGAGAAAGTGATTAGTTTCTTTCAGGAAAAAAAATGATAAAAAACATGTCCGACTAAAATGTAGGTAAACACTTTGACATTAGTTCTGAGTTTACTCAAGGTAACTTAAAAGCTCTCGAAATTTGAATCCAAAGAACTATCCGTAAAGGTATTCGTAATTATGGCTAAAAATCATTCGACTTTGAAAACAAACCAAAAATAGGGTTCGAAGCTATGATCTTTTAAGCGAATTCCAAATACTCCTTTGACCACTAAGCAATCACTTCATAGATAACCGACTTAGTCATAATGTTTAAACACAGGAACAAAAATTCTGAATTAAAACACTCGACTCAAGATCATTAGCTTAAACATTCTTAGTCATGGCTTGTCGATCAAGGCTCATTTAGCTAGTTGGTGTTAACTTTGCCATACCTATCCTCCTATCAATTACCTTCATTAATCAAAGTATACTAATACGTATTAACCAATCATAAAAGTATTTAGTTAGAAAATAAGTGACAGTGCAACAACAGGTTGACTATGATCAACTAACTATTACATGTTCAATTATTCATTGCAGTGAATTTAAAAAAGTCAAGTTTACATATTAGGAGTCGAGTTAGGGTTATAAACCAACAGGGTTTTCGTCACCAACTCACATTAGGTACAATGCAATAAAGCTTTTCCTGTATTTCGCTTATAAATTTAGGAAAGTTTGTCTGTATATATAACACAATGTGTCTGAAATACAATATTCATATGATGGAGGCTGATTATTATGTTCTAGACTCAATGGGCAGGGCAAGGAGGGAAGCTACTGTTACGAGGATTGGACTAACGCACAACTGTTTCATATTTTCACGTTGATTATAACTGATTGAATGCTGAACAACAAGATCGCTAACTAAAGCTTTCTTCTTTTCAATGGTCCTCTAAACAATTTTATTTCATAATAAAAATAACCTATACAGGCAAATAAATTGACGAAATGATAGTAAACTACCAGTCTTCCCTATGTTTTACTATCTACCAAAATACCCATGTATGTTTCTTTAAGAAATTGAACCGAACGATATGAATCACAGGGTGATCACATGGATTAAAAATTCATCAGCATTCCAACTAAACTCTTGTTGTTGAGATCCGAATTGAGTATTGTAAAAAAATAGCTCATCCAAAAACTAACTATCTAGAGTCTTTATATGTTTGTAAAAAATTATTTGATTGGTTTTATATTTTCCCCACACGTCAGATCAATAAACACTTCTGAAGTGCATCGTCACCATATCATATCATCTGTAATGTATCACTAAGATAAAGCTACATTTATCAGTTCATCAGCACAACATCGACCTAATCATATTCACAGTATGAGGCTGTGAAGATTGTGGGGGGGGTGAGACAATCCCCCAACGAAGACAATAGTAGATGGTCACGGATTGATTAGGGTTAGACATTAACATCGTTGGGTGCAGGCTCGGTAGTCTAGAGGTTAGGTGTTCGCACATGAAACCGAATATCTCGAGGTCGACTCCCACACGCAGGGTCGTGGATGCGCACTGTTGAGGAGTCCTATACTAGAACGAAATGGCTGTTCAGTGTTTCCAGATTTTTAATGGAGGTATAACTTAAATTGATTCATGATTTTAATGATAACCATATGTACTTAGGCTGATAATAAAAATGATTAAAGTACACCAATTCCACCATTATATATATACGAAAGTTTTCGGTGTAATATGTTATCCTAACTGATGTATTTAAACTGAAAACTCAAAGTTCATTCAATTTTTTTTCGTTTGAAAGATGACTCACTTACCGTCACCTATACAATAGAGTAACCTTTAAAATTTAATAGCACTGAGAGTATTTTATCATTCTAACACAATGAATAGAATTGGTAAGTTCAATCTCTTTCTCATCATTCAATGTACTACTAATGTATCAATAACATATGTAATTTCACAGGTTGAAATCATGAGTCAGTTGAAGCTAGACCACCATTGAAAACCTGGAAGCACTGGACGGCCGTTTCGTCCTAGTGTGGGACTCCTCAGCAGTGCGCATCCACGATCCCGCACCACGCGGGGCTCGAACCCAGGACCTACTGGCTTCGCGCGCGAGCACTTAACCACTAGACCACTGAGCCGGCATCCGACGGTGTTAATGTCTAACTTCAACCAATCCACGAAGTTGCGCCACCGTACACCATTGTCTTCAGTGAGTTGTTATCTCACAACAGACCGGTTGAACTCCACTGGTAACGGCTTCTCACTAATTCAGGATAACATTATGAAAAAACTGCATACATTTTACAACAGACTTATTTTACTATACGATTGGATTTACCTTAATAATATGATACGATAATAGCAATAAAAATAGTATATACTGAATTGACTCTTAAGTAGGTCAGTTATAATATCAGAATAAACATCTATGATGTTTTAATATGATTTCTATGTATATACCAATATGACCATATTCTTCGTTCTCAACACTAAAATCCACTTGTTTTATCATTTTTTTTTATGTGAGTCCTGGAATTAACTGATCACTTACTGGTACACTACACTTTGATGAGATTACTAACTAGTTGTATTATGTGATCAGATCAAATTTCTTTAGAAACAACAAAAGTACAAACACCCAAATTAAGTGCTATTTTGTAATTGGCATTCTGGTAAGAAGAAATACAATACAATCTATCCAAAATAAATAGTTTTGAATCTATCGATTAGGCATAAGAAAGATAGTACGTGGTATAAATATCCTTTTGCCCAAGTTCCCATGTTAACAAAACAAATATTAGCATAGTAGAAACAGTAACTGTATCGGTAATAATAGGACAGATTAGGCATAGAAAATAAGATCTGGAAAAAATGAATTTGCAGATCAATTCTGAGCTGTTATCCAATGTCTCAAATCCATTAATTACGATGATTGCATGGACTCCAAAGAAATAATCTGTATCTCCTTACACAACTCAGTCCATCCCAATAATCAATGACTTCATGGACTGAGGTCATGTCTTAGTTTGACCACGACTAACTTCCGGCCAACCAACTACTACACTAGCAAATATCCAGTACGGAGTTGGTAGTAATTGTGTATGAAATGCATGTGACAACTAACTCAGTCAACGAACATTTATTACCTCATTTACAATTTTGTCATATTTACCTAGTACTCTGAATCTAACCTCAGCATTGCTCACACAATGTTCCCAACACATGCGAGTAACGCTCATAAGACATTTAATATGGATTAGGGTTGTTTCCAATCATAGTCTCACACACCAGAACGAAACAATGCTTACTGGGTTTTCAATGATTATTTTAGCTTAAGTTGGTTCGTGATGTAAATTATTATATTTTCTGTTGTACAAGACCTGAATTTAATTTAAGATCCATTGTCTTTACGATTTAGTCATTTTTGTGGATATTCATAACATCATAAGATCTAAATGTGAATCAAATCACGAAAAAGTAGTCTTTTTATGAGTGGATCGACATCTTAATAAAAAGATGTAGACTAACTACTAATTAATCACTTAACATTCATGTATCGATTGTGTTCAAGCATTATGGATAGAGATGAAGTTATCCTAAGGATGAAATCACCAAAAAGGTAGATAACAATGAGATAATCATATAAAATTAAGTATAACCTATCTAAGGAATTTATTTTAATCTGATTATAATACATTGTCAGCCAACACAATATAACTATTCAGTTTGAAATAAAGAAACAGTTCAGCCCTACGAATCTAGCCTGAATAGATCAGTGTCATGATTATTAAGAATAAAATCTATACATCAGTCATAATCAATGTGAAGCCTCGTACAAAAATGCAACGGCCAAAGTTATCACATTTTATTAGCACAACGAAATTAAATTATGGAGGTGAATAGTACTGGAGTAGTTGAAATGACAGCAGTATCAATGAAAGTTAGAAGGACTAAACATTACAAAATAAAACTGAGCCCCAAGATTTAGGGATAAAAATGAAAATTGGATTCATTTGAGGGGGCACTGAGACCAATTATGAGCCATGGTCTCATACGTTAAGTACACGTAGATACATATTAGTGGTGATGAAAGATTATATATTTTCAGAACTATTTGAACATAGGTGAATGATCATACCTGTATTACAATTTAAGTGCATTTTTATGCAATAAGATATTTTATTAAAGTGCCATATAAACTCAGACACAATAAATTAGTCCAAACAACCGGGATAATAAATAGTAATATTGTTCATATTTTACTAAGAAACCTCTCTTCCTGAAGCTACATTTCAACGGAGATATAGTTAATGTTGTGCTACGAGATATACTGATTAAAGCAATGAAAAAGACATTCAATACAGTCAACCCCTATCTATAGCAGTATGTGCATATGCCAATAAGAGACTGATCAATTGCAGTCCTAAACCATCAATGGAAAGATTCAAGCAAACAATACCAAGTGAATTTATACGCTTCACTGTCTAGTGATTTGAACAATTCTTATTACGTAATTTTAATAATTTTTTTAACGAATATTTTCTCAAGTCATTGACTGACTTCAAGCCTTTATTATTCTTATCACAACTAGTAAACCTGTCATCAAACTATCACAATTTGTACTTTGTTTATTTATACAATCTATTCCACTGTTACCATAAACTGTCTTGATTGATTTAATACTTCCAGATATGTATTAAAATATTACTGAATATCAGAAGGAAGCTTGAAAATAATCTAGTCGAAAACAATATTATCAGTATAGGGTTGTGGAGATTACCATTTCCCATTGAGATCATGAACCGACTGATGTTAGATCACCATTGAAAACCTGGAAGTACTGAACGGCCGTCTTGTCCTACTGTGGAACTCCTCAAAAGTGCGCATCCACGATTCCCCCTCAGTGGATTCAAACCCAGGGCCTTCAGTATACTGATAATTACCATGTGCTCACTAGTGACTAGCTTCGTGAGGGAATTCTCGGATTTCCAGTGAGAAGCCGTGATCAGTGGAGTTAATCCGTGTCGGGTAGAGATAGGTATCTATCTCAGACAATGGAAGATGGTCGCGCGATCTCGTAGATTGGTTGAGATTAGACAATAACACTGTTGGATGCCGGTCGGCTCAGTGGTCTAGAGGTTAAGCTAGACTGAAGGCCCTGGGTTCGAATCCCGCGAGGGGATCGTGGATGCGCACTGCTGAGGTGTCCCACAATAGGGTGAAATGGCCGTACAATGCTTCCAGGTTTTCAATAGTGGTCTAACATCAACCAGTTCATGATCTCAATTGAAAACAATATTGTTCACTCATATACGTTGTTCTAAATCACAACATATTATTAATTAGAAGAAAAAAAAGAACACCTTATAAGTTGAAGGGAAAAGCACTCAAGCATAATAAACATTCACACGTAAAAATACCTACATATTAAAATAAGATATGAAGTAGCCGGAGAAAAAAAATCAGAGAATAAGTAGTAACAGTAGTAATAAGTAAAAAGAAAGTAAAGTTTGTTTCATCAGAGAGAAAATTAACCTGACAAAATCCTTACAAGAGAAAATTCCCTTTTACATGTCACTTTTATTTGTAGATTGATGCGGATAGACTGACGATAGGAATTAACTGAGGCAAAAATGTTTTGGATACACATGAATAGAAAACAATAAGTGAATCGAAATACATGAAAATTTGTCGTCTATTACACGATACTACATCTTTCACATTTTTGTTATTTTAACAAAAACAATCTGAAATAGATAGGATAACTAGTCAGTTGCAAAATGTATAATTTTACATTCATTCACAAATTACACAGATTCGTATACTGAGAAAAAAGGATTACTTTCGCTATTTGTAGTTAGTACTATCAAAATCTAAAAGTGTGTACATGTGTGTCTGTGAGTACTGGGGTGGACTAAATCAAACATAGAGGTTGAATATAGCAAGAACAAACGAACGCAATGTAAGCACTAGGAGTTGAATTCAAAAGGAAGTCAGTCAGTCGGTTAGCTACAACGTAGGACCAGTGCTATGTTTGAACAGATTACGAGATCACCCTAAAATCGGCGAACGGAACGAAGGATAAGTGACACAACGATAAGACAACCAAACTATTTCAATACGTTCCAGCAGCCCCACCAACTAGTGGGAAAATTTGAGGTTTATATAAGGGAAAGTACATTCCACAAGCAGCCAGAAGTACGAACAACAACAACCACATAACTCAAGCGTATATAGACGGCATAAAAATGTCCTTGGGAAACGTCACAATCTAGCATATTAAGAGAAAGAACGAACCGATTACATTTAAGGTCCTGCCGAGTGGGAAATATAATATGAAGGCGAAAATGAGCGCTTCTGATGTGAAAATGAGATTATCCAAATTTCTAAAATAAAATGACAAAAATAAGTGAGTTATGGGGGTGATCTATCACCCTTAACAACCAGGCAAATATATGAAGAGGAAGATGAATGATTAAATAAGTAGGTAGTTTGCTTTCATCTAAGCATGAATAATCTTCACAGCTATATCATAACGAACTTTGCATAATTAGTCGATATTTCTACAAATATACGGAAAGGGAAGGGAGCAATGAAAATACTCACATTGATACATTACATTGAGTCATATATATATATATATATATATATATATATATATATATATATTACGTAATTTCAAGTGAAAGCAAGATGTGATGAGAAGAATAAAAAATAACTCAATTATGTATGATGAATACATTCAAATGACTACATACATGTTGGGAACTATCATAAATCATTTTATACACGATGATTTGGAGCACATATTGATTGTGGTTTTATGATTCGAAATGTTTTCCATCGACAAAAATGTAGGGAATGGAGAAGAAAGTTGAGAAAAAGAAATATCAGTATGGGGGATGTGGAGATTAAGTTTTTAATTGAGATCATGAACCGATTGGTGTTAGACCACCATGGAAAACCTGGAAGCACTGGACGGCCGTTCCGTCCTATTGTGGGACTCCTCAGCAGGGCGCGTCCACGATCCCGCTCGCGGGATTCGAACAGGATGCGTTATTCATGCACATTGAGTGTAGTTGAACATAAATATTGGTTAATAACTATGGTAATAATGATGAAAAACAATTGATGTAATTTTAAAATTTGGTTCTAGTTATGAAATTTAGTGCGTGTTTATTTGGATGTCATATGTGTGGAATGATAAGACGATTTAAACTTATTAAACTTAGTTCAATAACCTTATTACAACGAGATCAATTAGAAATGTTCATTAGTCCTATGATCTTTAATTATTATCTTAATATCTCTCACACTGTCTCTGTGTGAAACAACTGTTTATATTTATCCTATTAACTGTATTTGGAATCTTAGCTCCATCATGACGATACGTAGTTATATATCTAGCCGATTTCCATGAGACAACAACCATTAAAAACCTGGAAGCACTGGACGACCTTTTCGTCCCAACATGTGAGGCTTCTCATAAATACACATCAATGATTCCGCATGCGGGAATCGAACTCAGGAACTTCGTTTTCGAGTGCGAACGCATAACTTCCAGACTACTGGGTTGGAATCCAATAGTGTACAAATCTAACTTCAATAATTTTCAATTCTCAATCATAATATATTGAAAGCACTTGGTGAGAAGCTAACAAAATGGAGTAAATTTCATGTTATTCCGACTAAATCTTTGTTTTTGCTCTCTTCACGATTATAAAGGGAACAATGTCAACAAAAACTTGGTTTCATGTATGTAAAAATAGCAACATTTACAAAAAATAGGAATAATAATAACTAAGTATGACTAAAAGTTGTCGTTGAGCGATTCCATAAACTTGAGTGGCTAATCAGAACAAGCATGTATATTGGTGAGTACATAAATTGACTAAAATGGGTACAATGCTCACTTCTTAAGTATAAGCTTAATTATTCAGTTTGAAGTTATCATATTTTTATGACGGCTAGTGAGATCAACTTGAGTGCATAAACAAAAGAAGGTAGAGCACGATACGAAATTATAATTTTATAAATGTTATCTCACTATCTATATTTTTCTAATCACTGACCTACTTCCGATTATGTAACATTGATTTGAACCTTTTCTTACTCCTATCAGAACTAATGCACATGTTATCACACTACCGATTTGTACTTTTCACATTTTACTTATTATGTAATCTTTTCCATTGTTACTCATTGACTTATAAACTACCTTGATTGGTTTAATAATTTCATATATGCATATAAATATTACTGTATATTAGAGTAAAGACTGATGAGGATCTAATCGAAAACAATATTGTTCGCTTATATATGTTGTTCTAAATTTACAATATGGGAATATTTCAAATTTTGATTGAAAGTCGAGTATGATTTAGCCATCACTAGTAAATATCTGATCTCTCTTCCTATTTTGTACAAAAATAACCGGAACCAAATCTGTGATGAAATATTTTAAAGAGATTATCTAATTAATTACTATTTTTATACTATCCAACCCTGGATATACAGTAT
Source organism: Schistosoma intercalatum (assembly GCA_944470365.2). Classification (NCBI taxonomy): domain Eukaryota; kingdom Metazoa; phylum Platyhelminthes; class Trematoda; order Strigeidida; family Schistosomatidae; genus Schistosoma; species Schistosoma intercalatum. The sequence continues at coordinate 6,284,816 of OX103725.1, forward strand.
AAACGAGTATGATATCTCAATTGTAGAAATTACAAAATGTAATTTGGGACTACAGAGAGGGTGGAGGGAGAGAGTCGGGGGGGATATAAAGAAACGGAAAAACTGAAGTGTTGTATTTATGTTGTTCTCATTATTATTCTTATCATTATCATTACTGATAATATTGGTATCATTCAACAGTTTGATTCACGCATGAACAATTACATATGAACTCGGATAGATTATACAGTTCTTTATATGAATGAAGTAGGAAGAAGTACATCAAGATTTCAAAATAGCTCTTATTACAAACTGGTAGCATAAAACTAAACTAATAACCTTGTATAAAGTATGCTAAGATATTCTTTTCTAAAAACTTATTCAAAACACGTTAGTTTGATTTTGTTTCCAAGGTGTGACTACTACTCTGAATTGATGCGTTCAATACGGGATGCAAAAAATACTTCCACCATTTAAACCAAATAAAATAACTGATAAATGGAAAATAGATTAGTTCACTTTATCACCAATTCAATTATAATATCATAGATAAGTAATGGAAGTTTAATGTTTGCAGTCGTAAACATCACATGACAGTTAATGGAACTAATTGACGAGTGAACAGAATTACAGCTCTCATATAAAATAGTTGAAAGTCAAGAACAGAATAAGAGATTGGACTATTTTTAAAAAATGAAAGATAACTGTTTTATCAACGAAACATTAGCACATGGTGATTAAGCGTCAACATCGATAGGCGCGCGCGCGTGTGTGTGTGTGTGCATTTGTCTCAATCTCGATATGTCGATAATGGAGAGAAAAAATGTCATAGTTTGACAGTAAATAAAGTGAAGAGGTTAGTTCTTTTTAAATTAGTGATCACGAGCCCAGTAAGTAGCAACTATAATTAATATCAATACAACAAACATCCTTAAGCTATTGAAATGCATAAAAGTTTGTTTCAATTACGTTATCCCACTACAATCAAAATCGGTTAGAACAAACGGTTAGTATTACTAGCCCTTAAAATTAAACTGAGAATTAGAACACATGTAAGCGAACAATTGTTTTCAATTAGATCGGCATCAAGTTTTACTCTACTATACAAGAACATTTATACGAAAATGTGAAACTAATCAAGGCAATTTAGGTTAATAATCACAATGAAATAGAATAAGTCACCACATATAATAGGTAAAATTCATGTTGGTAGTAGGAAGACAAGTGTACTGATAGTAGTAAGAATAATAAAATACGATAAAAAAAGTGAGGTTGGAAGATAAGTAGATGGATCCGTTTATGGTAAATAGATTAATACTAACAATAATATTAATAATAATACTAAACAACACAGTGATGTAGTTCTAAAACGGACTATCAGCTAGCTGCAAAATAACATATTGGAAGAGTGTAGAACGTGAATGACTTAAGTCTTTCCCTTGCGGTCTATCCTGATCCTAAAAGCACCCAACAGAAAAAAAGACCATTGTAAGTATTCACCAAGTATGACCATTCAATCATATTCATTGATGAATAACGGCACTCATAAATAATAAAACTTAAAGATTCCCACGAATAAACTATAATATTCATTTTCTATATATTTTTAAAGTTTCCATGATTAGAAACCGAAGACGAAGTAGTTCTTCATAGTTATACTATTGAACACGATAAGTTAGCAGACAAAATACACATATTTTTGGTGGTATTCGCGGCATCAGTCTATGAGGTCATTGAATATCGGACTAAACTGTATAGATAGGTGCAGACGACTTGGTTAGGATGAACATATTTATCGTAACCAGTAGGGTGAAATGATTCAGAGTAAGTTGCAATAGCACATAAACATTTACTCTTCATCTTAAAATACTTTTTATTCCACAAATTTATTCGTCTTAAATCAAAGTGTCTATGCTTGATCTTTTCTACCATTACTAAAATTGTCACTAATTATACTACTCTAGGATTTATAGCGATAACTTCATTTAACTGTGCTAATATGATGTGGCAACTTGGATAGATCCACATATGTGACAGGTTCTACCTTGTTTATAAATATTTGAATATTCGTTGACGGTATAGTATAACCAGAATGTAAAACCTGGAATTTTGATTCCATCCAGAATTCACCACGAATATCCCGTTAAAAACACAATGATTAACAATGTTACTAAATATGACAAACAAATTGAGGCTTAACTGATAAGTGAATATGGATGTTTCCAGGTTTTTAATGGTCGTCTAACATTGATCCGTTCATTATCTCAATTAAAACTCAACAATCTGCACAACCCTATGCTGAATATGGATGTATTATACAAGTGAGACCACAAATCAATCAAACCCTGGACATCTTACAAGAAAAAAAAAGATACTTAAAAGTTTGGTTCGAGATCATCTGAAAAGAAACTTGTAAAATTCTGCAATGAACATAGTTAGCATTTACATCACAGACATTCAACAGAACAGTCTATATAATACTAAAAACTAAACAAGATTAATTTAATAATACTTTAAGTTATCAAGCATTTTATGAAAAAGGAATATATCAAGTTGAGATCACACTTCTAGTCAATATTGAACGGTAATCGGTAAAAGTACACTAGTACTAACGACCTTAAGTGACTTATCAACCAATCACGAAACAATGAAAACCAGTAAATTTATAATGCAACCACAGGTTGGTTATGATCAATTAACTATTACATGTTCAATTATTCATCACAGTGAATTTAAAAGATCAACGTTACATATTAGGAGTCGGGGTAGTGTTATGAGTTAAAGTTATAAACCAATAGGGTTTTCGTCACCAACTCACATCAGTTATAATGCAATGAAGCTTTCCTTCTATTTTGTTTAAAAACTGAAGAAAGTTAGGGTTGAGATTCAAAGTTAGGATAAAGAATAGGCGATTATTATCTAATTACACAAATACTCTTAAATACACTGAATCATGGTGAAGTTTTGTAGCTCAAGTGCATGAATTTGGTGGAGTTTCATTCTTAAAGCTGGATGGTTTGGTCATGGGACTTTCGTTCTTCTGAACATCATCAGTACAAACTTCAAGTAAAAGTGAATTGTTCATACTTCTCTACACGACTCCAATCAGAAAAATTATGGACAAATATTGGACCAAGAATCAAATCAATGGGAGATACAAATAAAGAAGCAAACAATGACAGGCTAAAGGTTAACAATAACAAATCAAAACAGAGGTCCATAAGACAAGCTGACAGTCGTGTGTGGAGAAATAAGAACACTTCTACATGAAGCTTGTGCTGATGATGTCGTTCAGAAGAACGATGAAAGCTACATGACCAAACTATCTAGCTCAGAAAAAACTCCATCAAAAGCACTGAATTATGCTAAATACTTTAACATACAATCTGTATCTAGAATGGTATTTCTTGTAAATTGCCTTAAGTATCAAGTCAATTACTCACTATTTCATTGTATTACAAGAATTAATTTGTAATCAATTCCAAGCATTTTGCAAACCCTTCTGATATTAATCAACATATACTCACTAGTGACTGGATTCAAGAGGTATTTCTTGGAGTGACCAGTGGAGTTCAACCAGGTTTGTTGTGAGATAGCAACTCACTGCAGACAATGGTGGACTGTGGAGCAATCTCGTGGATTGGTTGAAGCTAGACATTAACACCATTCGATGTCGGTCGGCTCAATGGTTTAGAGGTTAAGCGTTCGCGCACGAGACCGATAGGTCCTGGGTTCGAACCTCGCGAGGCGGATTCGTAGATGCGCACTGCTGAGGAGTCTCACAATAGGACGAAACGGCCGTCTGATGCTTCCAGGTTTACCATGGTGGCCTAACTTCAATTGACTCATGATTTCAACTATTAAAATTACCATAATATCCACAAATAACCCCTTCTCTGATATTAAACCAAATAAATACCAATTTTCACTAGATTTTTTATTTCAAATATGAATATTAATTTACATACACTAACAGATTGTACATGAAACAAAACACTAAGACCATTCAAACAAACAAGAATCAAGACACCCAATTAAGATTTCATAAAATCTAACCTATTTGAATTTTAACAGGAAAAAAATAAACAACAACAACGACAACCGATTTATTATACAACAGACAGTATAAACAAACACTCCATACACATATATGCATATCAACTTATGTCTGTGATTTCCGTCCCAAATATTGTACGTAAACAATAATAATCTATGTAAATAGTATATTTATAATATAAATCACTATTGTGTTGTGACAAATTCAAAATTGTAAAATACCTCATACATATACATATTATGAAATCTTATTTGATAGTTTCACGTTTATATTTGATTGTATTAAACATGCAAGAAGTGTAGAAGAGCTTAGAATTTTAATGTTTTGATGAAATGATTCAAAGTACAGATTATATGTACAAATTATACATATTTAATAGTTGAGTTCATGAGTCAATTGAAGCTAAACCACCGTGGTAAACATGAAAGCACTAGAAGGTTGTTTCGTCCTATTGTGATAATCATCAAGCAGTGCGCATCCACGATCCCACCTCGCCAGATTCGAACCCAGGACCTATCGGTCTCGTGCGCGAACGCTTAACCTCTAAACCATTGAGCCGACCGACATCGAATGGTGTTAATGTCTAACTTCAACCAATCCACAAAATTGAGCCACCGTCCACCATTGTCTTCAGTGACTTACTATCTCACAATAAACCCAGTTGAACTCCACTGGTCACTCCAAGAAATACCTCTTGAAGCCAGTCACTAGTGAGCATATGATTATTATTATTATTGACTAATGAACCCAACTATTAAATTACTATAATATCCACAAAACCCCTTTCTGATCATTATACATATTTATACATATTATATATACATATATACGAATATTTTCATGATCATATGATTAAAGGTGAGTTTAGTGACCGGAATATTATTTGACTAATAAGATATGCACTACAATGAATCTTAGTAACTCTCATTATCTAGTTGAATAGTTTATAGTACATTATGAACGGTGAGTTGAATTCACTTTGTTAAATATGTATCAAGCCCCATTATAATAAGATACAAGAAAAAAAACTAGTAAACAAGTATTTATTCTAACTAAATTGTATTGTACTTGGGGTTATGTGACCTAAAGGTGTTGACTTCAGTTCTATGTAAGATTATCATGTTATGGACTATTATTAGGGTATTTATTGAAAACATAGATGAAATAGTTATCTTTGATGAAAAATAGCTTTAAAATGGAGAAAACTATACAAATCTCACTTTTTTCAAAAGTAAATAAAGTTTTGTTCTAAGTGAAGATTGTAGAGTTCCATTAAAATCACGAACCGACTAATTCTAAACCACTGTTGAAAACCTGGAAGCAACTGACAGCTATCTGGTCCTAGTATGGGATCACTCGGCAGTACACATCCACGACACCACTTGTGAGGAAGGAATCGAGGATCTTCAATCTCGCCCACTAAACTCAACAATCTTTACAACTTAGTACTTGCAATTACTAGGCGCTCATTAGTGACTAGCTCTAAGGAGAAATTTCTGAGGTTTTAGTGGCCTGTGACCAGAGGAGTTCAACCGTGTCGGGTGTTTCCAGGTTTTCAATAACTGATTAACTAAAATCGGTTCATGATTTCAATGAAACATTTTATTATTCAAGAAATCAATAGGTTCTGACAGTATGAAGTTAGTTCACTTGCTAGAAACTGAACGAATGAAAAATTTCATTAGTCACAAGTGTCCATCAAGTTGTGAACAGTCAAGTAATAGATACGATTGACTTAGCAGTATATTCACCGGTTTTCAAATGTAAATTACTGGTCATCGTTACTGTTCGAGGAACACAGGCACGGTAAATGAACTTACCTAGTCAATTTTGTTGATTTATCTAAGGAATCAATATATATATATATATATATATATATATATATATATATATATATATATATATATATATATATATATATATATATATATATATATATATATATATATATATATACTCTACTTATGAATACTGTCTGTGTACGTAATATTTCATCGTTAGTCGTTAGTCCATTTATGTTAATCTGTGTCAGTGAAAAGCGATCTACAAAAACAAAACGTATGTCTAGTTTTCAAGCTTTTGATCATAGGTGCATTTGAAGAAACGCTCATGTATATTGGAACCATTGAGCGAGAAATGACGAATTCGGATGTACAATATTAGGCAAAGATGGTAAATCGATTAGTGAGGCTATGGATCTACAGTCAAATTAGTAGGGTGGGACATGCATTATGTATGTCTAATCACCATCTACATTGAATTACAGTGATCGCTGAAGTAAATGAAAGTTGGATAAAAGCCATGGGTAGCTACATTAATAAATGATACCAATTCATGAAACCGAGGAGTTTTAAGTTGAGCCGGTTTTCTGGGGGCAAGATGGAGGGGAGATTTTGTGGTTGACATCCGAGAGATAACCAGGACTATTGGTTAGAAGCGTTTGACAACATAGCTCAGAATCGCTCATAATTTAGCAGATCTATTCATTGTTAATCTTCCCCTAGGTTTTGAGCTTCAGTATTCTTTCACACAGTTTTACATTCCTTTTTTCATCCCGTATTCTCTATGTTCAGTTTTTTTCATGATCAATAATATTTTTATAATTTCAACTCCTATGTTATTTACCAATATTGACCGTATCTTGTTAGCCTGATGTTTGATAGCGAATTGAGGGAAAAAAACATGTAACTCAGGCCCTACATTGATCATGAATGAATGACAGAAATAATCCGGTTCCATGATCGATCAATATTCATCCATAACTATCAAAAACAAACCACTCTACACATATACTCATACATACCAAAAGAATTAATATTTCACCAAAAAACTTATATAATTCTAGTCAACTGGAGACAATAGAAGCATGTTTCTATTGTCAACCAAAGTATGCTTTGAGGCTCCATAGATATATATCCATGATTACATTTTTGTTTTGCAAAAACATAACCTTATAATAATGATTTCATTGTTCTTTACTCGTTACAAAAATATTACAAAGAGATTACACAGATTATTCTGCCTTCAATTCCTAATTAGTTAGTTAATGCAATCATTTACAATGCATATTGAAATGACACAATTATTTCCATTGGAAAAAAAGCAACTTTTTTTTAGTATAGAATAGAATCAAACAGGAAATTCTTTACAACAAAAACTAATGTAAATAAGTTGAAGGTTGAGAAAATATACTTTGATTATAATACAGATTACAAGCTACTAAAATCATCCTTTAACTGAATAAGTTTTATGTACTTCGTTTTAAATAGAAAGTTTAGTGTAGTGAAGTTATGGCTTAGTGAGTAAAGGTATCAAACTTTCAACTAATTAAGTCATAGATTAGAACTCCATTGAGTTAAATTCAATTAGGTCTCAAATGACAAACATTATGACTTGAAGTCGAGTTACATAAACTTGTACTTGATAGATTAAATTACATTGAGTAAAGTTGTATCGAGTTAAGATGATCTAAAGATGAGGCTTGTATTATTTCTTATTGTGGTTAATTGGTTTTAACGATAAAAGTACATTGTGTATGATTGCTGAGTCGTCAACTGGCTTTTTCTTTTGTTCTTCTCCTTTCCAGCCCTCCTCATTCATGCTAATCTTCATGCTCTCTTAAACATACAAAGTACCTTCTGGCTAGACATGAACCCCTACAAAGTAACATTATATTGTTCCAAACTAGTCAATGCATTTATTTTATTTGGAAATGGATGCATTCATTGTTTTATGATATTAAACTAACTAATTTGTAAATTAGTATCGTTCGAGGTTTATGTTGTCTGATGTCTCACTGAGTGTGTTATACCGGTTCGAATTTCACAGGAAGCACAAGTTCCTTCCTAAATAGTAGACTGATGAATGTCAATAACTAAGAAACCCAGATTTTTTTAAAAAAACTACCCTGTTAACTCCTTTAAACCACAAAACAACACCAAATGTTCATTGTTTTTGAATTCATTAAAACTTTTTACATGAGTAATGTTTGTTTGTTTATTTTAAGGAGAACTTAACGGAATTGAGTCCGATGCTTTGATGTGAGAAAAATAAATTAATCAATGAAATGACTCAGTTTCTTTGATTAATACTCGTATATAATATAATACTAAGTTATGAAGGTTATTTATGGTATTACACATGCACACATAAAGATAAGCATGTGTAAAATGTACTTGAATGAACATGTTTATAGATTCTGTAGAACATGATAAGACAAAATAACTAGTTCTAATGACAGAATTCCTAAAATTAATAAAGTGATGGTTGTCAAATTGGTATATAAAAGTTAAATAGACTTGTGTCCGAGGGAGACGATTAACTCACTTAATCGATTAGTTTATAAATCAATGTACAAAGAAAAGTGGTAATATGAAGGCGTATGTTTAAAATGAAGTGTAGAGTATATGAAAACCAATTTTATGCTTTAAGCATTAGTAGGAATAACATGGATGGGACAAGAATGTTGAGTTACAAGTTACTGCTGTACCATCTTCATATGAATTTTAATGCTGTCTAGAATTACGAATAGATTGCAGAAAAAGCTAAGGGTGAACAGAAAACATGATTGTCAATTAACATGGAGATTTAATGTTGGTTATGTAAGCTTTAGGCTGGTTTTACTACCAGAGTAGTTGAAATCATCGTCACCACCTATTGACTGATGACTTTTGAATTTAAAAAAAAGTACACTACCGGATCCAATTACTACTAATCAATGTTGAAGGGTGTCGCAGAAAATAAATGTAATTAAAATTAATTCTGCAACGAAACAATAAAATCATTACAAATAAACAATTTTATCATAATAAACCTAACAACTGAGTAAGAATATGGACTAAGAACTGTTCAGAATACAAATTAGATCAGTCAACATATAAACGCATGTTGAATACAGGAAAATAAGGTGAAACAACAAATCGGATCCAACTTAATCAGTTGATTTAAAGAAAAAATTGCTACCATCGCTGCTGTATTCAATATTTAAAATAAAATTTAAAGTCAAGTGAGGCAGTAATGATCCCTAAGATAAAATCTTATTTGCTTAAAATAATAATGCTGGTAATGAGAGTGGTAGTAATAACAATAAAACAAAGAATGACCTCCCATTTTATTTTAGTGTGGCGTAGAAAATACTATTTCCAAGGGGTACGAAGATCCAAGTACGCGTGCACGCGTGTGTGTGTGTGTGTTTGAAAGAGGAACAATCTCTCATCACAATTCTAGTTTACTGTCTAATTAGTTTTTTATTAACGAACAAAGACAAATAGCATAAAAAAGAAAAGAAACTTGAAATTCATTTTTGTATTGGTTGTTTGGATCTTCCCATTGATGTTTAGCACTGAAATTGATCAGTCTCTTATTGGGATATGTGCACCCTGTGCGGACTGCCTCTCTGTTGCCTTAAGTCACAAACATTATAAACAGAGATAATTTAAATGTAACAAAAAAGCATAAATAAGGGTTTAAAAACGGGTGTTGGGGCGAATATATATATATATATATATATATATATATATATATAAGCTGAAAATACAGTCAGTTTCTTTTGGATGAATGAATCATGAAATAGAAAAGCTTGAGTTTATCAACTAGCAGAATAAGCAAGAACTATCCACGTTAAAAAAAAGAATCCCCATGCGTATTAGACACACAGATACACACAAACATAGAAATCATTAGAAAAATCATTTTCTACTACTCTATCAAACAGTTTTCGAAAGAGATTATATGAGGATTGATGGATCCGATTTGACGTAAAAAGACAGTATGTGAGAAAGAGAAAGCCCACTTAGGAAATACCATTAATAAGAAATCCATAACCTTAATGGTTTTTACACTCTCTCCTCTGAATCAAGTTTGATTCGTATTGTGGTGAAATGTGATGAAGAAAATTACCATAACTACGTTATACAGATGGATAACAAAGCAGATGTTAGTTGGCACGATGTTTATTGAGTAGGAATATGATGCATAGTATTAACAGGTAAAAGTTGTTACATTTCAATAGTCCACCGACACTATCATCATCGTCCATTTTATTTGAATACAACGAATGAAAATTAAGATTTTCCCCAATAATTCATCGTATATGTCATAAATAATGTTTTCAAGATCCTATAAAGAAATAAGTCTTGGTGTTTAAATATTCATCCTAGGATAATTAAATGTACAATATTTTAAGAAACGTAATGAATGTAATTAGCAGCATATAAAAAGCTGTTCATTGTCAGTTTGAATAAAAAATTAAAGAGGTAAATATTCAACTGAACTCTTTAAATAAACATCAGATACACTGATTTAATCCAATGAGTTATTCGAAATTCGATTAAATAAAACAAGCTCTGATTGTGAGAACAAGGTGGAAGGAGATAATAATAATATCATGGGTCGGTTGAAGTTAGACATTAACACTATTGGATGTCGATTGACTCAGTGGTCTAGAGGTTAAGTATTTGCGCGCGAGACTGAAAGTCCTGGGTTCAAGTCCCGTGGACGGGATCGTGGATGAGCACTGCTGAGGAGTCCCACATTAGAACGAAAAGGACATTCCGTGCTTCCAGGTTTGCAATAATAGTCCAACACCAATTTATTCATGATCTCAATTAAACACAACACTGTTTTTGTATGATTTTGATTCCTCCACTATGCATTATGTTGACTTCATCTTTTTGTTTTAATGTGACAAAGTGGATCAATGTATCCATGCCCCGAGCTTTCTCTATATTGATCATGACCGAGTGAAGTCACTTTCTCACTTAAGAACAGTTTTAAGTCATTTTTAATAATTTATGAATTTAATCTATATTTTATAGACATTTTCACTTTTAAGAAATAGCTTGCCAAATAGGTTAAATAGATATATTTTAATAAACAACTTATATTATATGCATCAATGCATTCGTTTACTTGGTTACAAAAATAACTGACGTTATATCCTCCAGACGGAATTTTTTCACCGAGAAAAAAAAGTGTCACCATTTCCCTTTTGTGTTCTTTTTTTGTGTGAATAGTTAACTGGAAAATAACATGACGAGTATCACATCATATGATGACGAAACTATGAAAAGTTCGTCAAAAATAAGCATTGAATTCATCATGTATTTAATATAATAATCCATCTACGCTTTTTTTTCCCCTATACGTAAGTAATGAGTTAACTATTCGAAATACATGCGCACACATGATTAGAAAAAATCCAATCATACATGACGTCAAACATTCATAAAACCATTGAAGTGTATTCACAGTCATCCTTTGTATATTTTTAAAAGAGAAAAAGAAACATTTGTATCACATTGTGGTTATTGAGTCCATTCTAATTGAGACAAACATAAACATAAATATACAAACACTTGTTTCATTAAAAAACCTGTATTTCAATAACAGGATTAATTAACTGAACATCAAATTGATGATGAGGTTACTTGGTAAATATTTTGCTATTAAGTCAACCGATAAAGGTCAGGGGTATGATGAGAATCGGCCTGTGTATACATATTTCATATTAGTGTATCACAGAGAATTGATGAAACAATACTCATAACCTTAAGTAATGATATAGACAAACGGAAGGAGTGCATTTAAGGAAAAAAGAAGATAATGAAGAGTATTCGAGTAAAAAAAAAGTGCTAAGCTCCAAGTTATATCAATCAAAGCACAAAATTATGGATTACAATTGATTTACCTAATCCAGTTAGAAGTTTTGTACAGAAGTACATTTACTCAACTTTGCATAAGGGATTCGCCTGTAAATAAATCCTAGTCAATTCTATTTGAATCAACGGCTACTTAAAAAGAAAATATTGACTGGAATGTAAATTACCACACGAAGTTAACACTAACCCTCGCTATAGTGATTAGATTGATCGAAAATAAAGTGGGTTTTTTTTTTCTGGATCTAAATAATATATTAAAAACCAAAGTAACAAGGTCGAAATAACATTAGGTTAAAGGAAAAACCCTATAATGAGTAAACAATCAAAGTAGAATCTTGGTGATAATCAGATGATCTGAGAATGTCTCATGATGGTATTAGGCAAATATATATCACACAAACGTGACTTAATGATAAGTTAGGAAGAAATGACACAAAAACTATGTAACATGTTAAAAGCAAAAAGTTGGCTCTATGAAAAATGTCCCATTTTACCTAAACATATAATATTTGTGTATCTCTGAACCCCCCAATCGACAAACCTGAGACCTTAAGAACTGTGAAGTAGTCATGGATATTATTCAAAATTGAATTTGTGTATATTGCTTACAAATACTAACTAATAGTAAAAAACGTAGCAGTTTTTAATGAGATACTGGCTAAACTGAATGATAAGAAGTATTCATTTAAGAAAAAGGTAAGTACTTAACATTTATTTCGTCCTTCGAAATGTTTATTTAAATGTCATCTAAATAACGATTATATGTCATGATCCAGCAACAAGTTTGAGAAAAATAAAACTATGTTACGCAATTCTCATACAATAACTACAGTAATTACGTAGAAAACGTTCATAAATTTACATCATAGTGACAAACTTATAAAGTTGGGTAAAATTAAAGTATGAAAACGAACCAATCATATTTCAGATAGTGACACTGGAATATGTGCTAAATTCACTCAATCATAAGGTTACATAAAGTGCTTGCATCATAATTTAATGCCAGTTCATGATAAATAAAACTTAAACCCTAACTCCATTTTGAACTGAATAATTGAGATTTCATGGGATCACTATTAGAGTCATTCAAAATTGAAAGAAAAATAATTGTGAAATGTATTTATTATAGAACTAAATTATACTAAGGAATATAATATATGTTGAGTATATTTGAACTCACTTTGCTCTGCTTTATATGTATTTGCTCTCCAAATAAATGAACATATCAATATTACAATTATCCAATCTTTACATAGAATATACATGATGTTAAGTTGTCATGTTTTTAAACAAATAAAATCAATCTAATGTAGAATTTTAATAAGTTCCTAGTGTATATTCATCATAAGTATTGGATGATAATCATTATCCACTAAGCAAATTTACACTCATATCATATTAAGGATCCATATAAAGTCAAATAATCATGCTTTGTGTAACGGGAATTTTTCTCTTTATGTTCAAAATCATATTTGTTCATTGAATTCATTCAAAATTTTCAAATTTTCTAACCAATCAAATGATTAGATTCATCGTACAAGGTCATTCATCATCAAATGAGTGGGTGTATAATAAATTCCATTAATTTAATTGGTTATTATAATAATTAATGAAACAACGGAATCTATTCGTCTAAAATTCAATAACTATGGTTGGAAAGTGCTGGTGGGCGGCCTACACTCCTCAACTAGGGGTAATGGGCATATGTATGTAATTAAATACTAGACAGATGGCATTGTTTACGTGTTTAAATCTCTTGATCCATTATAAACCTATAGACTAAACATCTGTTCATGGGGATGGTATTAACTAGATCATAAAAAGAGACCATTTTGATAAATGACCTTTTTAAAATTAGTCTATTTGTTGTAATAAAGGACAGTTAAAATCTTTTTTTTTTAAAAATATTAATTTGAGGGTTCAGTTATTTTTATTTTAACCCTAATCCATGTCAACCCTCATGTTGTATTCAGTGTTGTGATGATTAAGTTAAAATCTTTTAAAGTGTTTATTTAAAAGTGATGGAGATTAATCTCTATTGAATAACCTGTAATTTTCAAATACAAACAATTTGTCAATTCTAGCATATTACCTATTATTCTTTACTGTTCTTCATTATTCTTTCCCCAGACTTTTGAGAAAAGACTTTGCTGTATTGTAGAGAGTGCTGAAGGCAGTTAACAAGATGTGTGGTGAATCTTTTGAGGTCATAATTAATATGGTTGTAGATAGACATTTAAAGTCATGCAAACTCTTGGCAGGTGTTATTTTGTCAGATACTAGCCATCCCTTTCACTCTTATCTTTCTCCTTGTATATCTTCTAGTAGAACGAGACATAATTATATTAAAATCTATGCATGAAAGCAAAAGTATAAAAGTTCTATAATAACTTACCTGGCAAATATACTCTGTGACGAATAGGTTGTTAGAGTTAACCTAGTCAATAACCTGCATCCTTGACATGTCTCTAATTTGAAAAGTTGTACAGCTTCTCAGATTTTTTTAAAAACCTTTTTTTCTCTTTTTTTGTGTAAGTAACTTGTTGAAATATCCTGTGCTGAGAATTTCTAAATCGTACCAAAATATAATATTGAATAAAGCCAATAATAATAATAATAATAATAATAATAATAATAATAATAATAATAATAATAATAATAATAATAATAATTTCACTCTCAGACAGTCAAGCAAGTGGAGTTAAGTTCATAGGCTACTAGTTAATATTTACGAATAAATCACATGTTATTTCAACTTCAACCAACAGGTTTATTTTCTTGGAATCTCAAAAATCTAATTATAGTAACGGTTTTTCGTTAACTTCTAGTGATAAAAATGTTATATCCTAGTGAAGATTACATTACGAGTAACGTCTGAGATTTATTAATGGACTATTATTATTTATATATTCTCATGGTATAAATATTCGGTAACTAGATTATTATGTATATCTACATTCCCCTTGTTATAAGCTTTATTTTGACCTATAATATATTATTGTACGATTTACGGTTCTTAAGCTATGTTCAGTTTATTAACTACTGTCTCCCATGTTCACAGCCACTTTTTGGCTTTATTGTGTACAAATGTTAGTTCCTATTTTATAGTGCGTTGCAGTCTGTTTGTTTGATATATAAACACAGTATGTTTGAAATATATGATTCGCATAGTGGAATCTGGTATTGGTGTTCTGGACCCAAGTCGACGGGCTAGGCGGACATAGGACCAATAAAGACGCTAGGGTGATCATACCGGTCGAATGTGATTGGTTTGGCACAGTGGTAAGATTGTATAAGTCGTATTTTGATTGATGGATAAATCACTTGACAAAAAGCTGGACATAAAGTCACAACCATCCCCTTCACTCTTATCTTTCTCCTTGTATATCTTCTGGTAGAACGAGACGTAATAACATTAAAATCTATACAAGCAAAAAAAGTATAAAAGTTCTATAATACCTTACCTAGCAAATATACTCTGTGACGAACAGGTTGTTACAGTTAGCCTAGTCAATAACTTGCATTCTTAACATATCTCTGATTTTAAAAGTTGTACAGTTTTCCGGGGTTTCTTAAATCTTTTTTGTCTCTGTTACTGTTTTTTTGCGTAAGTAACTTGTTGAAATACTCGGTGCTGAGAATTCTATATTGTACCAAAACTATAATATTGAATAAAGCCATTAATAATAATAATAATAATAATAATAATAATAATAATAATAATAATAATAATAATAATAATAAGAGAATAAACAAACAAATTTGTAGCTTAATGATTGTTAATATAATAACAACCGCTCAGTCATAAATATTTTAATCCAATCAACTAAGCATTTTCAAATCAAAATTTGTCTTCAACTTCTCGTTATCTATAGTACACATTAGTTCCTTCAGAATTACAAATAAACTCCAATGACAAGTTATAACTGTCAGTCAGCTTAAATTAAACAGGAATTCTTGATAATCACTTTTAGCCATCAAATAAAGCTTAATGTTTATCTAGATAATCAAAGAAGATTTTAACTCAATAATTTAGAGAGTTAAATTCATACAAAGGGAGACTTCAAAATCTTTTATTCTATCAAGCATATAGGCGTTGTCAGTAAGTAGTTTCGAAGGGCCCCATACTGACTATTCATCGGAATGAATGATTTCTTTTGGTATTAAACTATTTTCAGCATCTTGATGTCTACTGAAGAATTTTCCAAAGAATTATTGAAAGTTCCCGGAATTTTTAGATTGTGGAATCAAAATAATCTTTTTGTAGATTATCAGTTGAACAACAGAATTGATGATGAGATTTTGATGTGATAAGTTTTTTCATACTGATTTTTTCCTCATGAATAACAACTTCTCCCTTTGGCATTGAAAATCTTACATAAATTTGAGAAGACAAAACCACCGACCAAATGATTGAATATTTGATAATATTTATATTACGAAATGTCTAACTAACATGGTATGCCCGTAATTTATGTATTTTCTTCACCAGGGTGCGCCAGAGCTCTTGGCATTTATGTGTTTGCACTAAGAGATTGTTCTGTATCACTCAGGTTGTAAAAAACATGAACAGTGTCTAGAATTCCGAAAATCAATGCAAGAATTATTATCTTGCAGGATAGATTAATATGTCGAATACAAAGTAATAAATCAATGATAAGAATAATTGTTGATTAATTATTATCAGCCAATAACCATTTACTGTACTACTTATTGTAACATTATGTCATTTAATGTTACACAGGTAGATTGATTTTAGTGCTCGCGCGAGACCACTAGGTCTCGGGTTCGAATCATGTGAGGCGGGGTCGTGGATGCGCACTGCTGAGGAGTCCCACAATAGGATGAAACGGCCGTCCAGTGCTTCCAGGTTTTCCATGGTGTTCTAGCTTCAATTGACTCATGATCTCAATAATTGGAATTAAATGAATTTAGTTGATAACAATTACACTAAGAACTCTGGCTAGGCGTGTTGGCACTAACTATTTCACAAACCAAAGAGACTTCTCTTACATTTCAGTACTCGTATTGATAAAGCGTACATATTAAACATGTCAGCAATATGGATAACCTGTCTTAAGAAGGGTTATCCAAATTGAATAAAGACTGATCAATTATTTTCTAACTACATAAAAACAAACATTACAATAAATTTTCAAGTTTTAGATTGATTTACATAGATTAATTATGTTTGTTTCATATTTAATGTGCTTAGGAGCTTTTATCAACTAAAAAAAACTAATTACAAAAGGTATTCAAGTTGAACTACCACAGTTTTTTGGCATATCTTCTTTTCCGATTTTTTTGTTTGTTTCATCTTTCGTAAAAATGAGAAGTGATTACCATAACATGTATACGTGGAATATATTCAATAACGAAAAAGAGAAAGATATTGTACATTCAAAACTGGTAGGAAATGTTTGTATCTAGAAAATGTACACCATCTAATCACCATTGAAAAAGCTTTATATTACATAAATACTGATCGTTTTCACAAGTAAAATAAACCGAAGAAAGAAATTACTTACAAGATTATTTCCTTGAAAAAGCTTGGACCAAATTGTGAGGCGGAACGTTGGGCTTACTACAAATTCTTTCACTGAGATTTTACAAATACAGTCTTCCTTTTTAATTATTACAAGATTTCACTGGTTGAAATCATGAGTCAATTGAAGCTAGAACACCATGGAAAACCTGGAAGTACTGGAAGGCCGTTTCGTCCTAGTATGGGACCCATCCACCACCCCGCCCCCTGCGTGATTCGAACCCAGGACCTACTGGCTTCGCGCGAGCATTTAACAATTAGACCACTGAGCCGACATCCAACGGTGTTAATGTCTAACTTCAACCAATCCACGAAGTTGTGCCACCGTACACCATTGTCTTCAGTGAGTTGATATCTCACAACCGACCTGGTTGAACTCCACGGGTAACGACTTCTCACTAGAACTCCAGGAGTATCTCTTGAAGTCAGTCACTAGTGAGCAGATGATTATTATCAGAAGGGGTTTTTGTGGACATTATAGTAATTTCAATGGTTGAAATCATAAGTCAATTGAAGTTAGACCATCATGGAATGCATGGAAGCATTGGATGGCCGTTTCATCCTATTGTTTTCAAAATCCTTTACAATAACATTATGAATAGTACTGAATAGAATGTGATTATTGTTATTATCATTCTGAAATTGTATTTTTTATTTACTTATCTAAAGTGATTATACTTTCCACTGATTTAGTTAGATTTCCACTTGATCCTTACATTGAAAACTATATTTTTTTCATATTTGTTTCAAGTGTAATTCAACTATTTGAAAAAAATCAAATATGAGAGTTCTCATGTGGTACTTTTGTTCAGATAAACTGATGAAACGTAATAATAATAATGACGGTTAAAAAGAGAACAACTGAGGACTTAACTAGTTCATTTAAGTGGATATTCGTGTTTATTATTGCATAATTTGAAGAAAAAATACATTTGGAACAGTCATTGATTGAAGGATTAACGAAAATTATGAAGGAGTATTATTATTTTGAATCAAAGTTAGAATGTATAAGTCTTATGGTGAGTAGAATTCAACTAGGTTGTCTAGATTTAATCATGGTAATGTATTTCACTTGAGATGAAATTGTGCTATAGAGATTGGTTTAATTTGTAGGTTATATTCGCTATAGATTGCTTACGGTTAGGGTATCATTGAAAATTGAGGAACACTGAATAGATGTTTTGTCCTGGTATGAAATTTCTCTACAGTGTGCACATATGAACGTTCCAGGGATCGAACCCAAGATCTTCAAGTCACAAAGTAGATCCTCAGCAATTAAAACAACTAGGAAGGGATACAATGCTATAATTTTAAGTTCAATCAATTTGTGATAAAAGATGAAGATCATTTGATTTCATTAACAACGATGCTTTTACTGCCGAACATCACCAGTCACGATTTCTTAATAAAATATCAGGAAACGAGGGCGGAAAGTCACTAATGAGCTGACTGTTAAATTTTAGCTAAAGAGGTTTTATGGATATTGTTTATACAAAATATCCTTTATATTATTCAGTAATTTAGTGAATAATAAATTGGTGACATGCAATCGATCCCAGCCTCAATGTGAACATCTAGACTGAGGTGTAGGTGCACCCACTGAAAAGTTTAAAACAGAACGAATTGCCAGTCATAAATCCCACAGTTAACGACAATCCACATGTATTTTGTGTATTGAACTGTATTTTTACCATAAAATACAGTAATATTGCTTTGAATTGTTAATCATACATCTTATTTAGTCTCTTACTCACTTTACTAATGTAAGGTGGTAACTTGATGAGATGGATGTTTTATCCACGTTTTATTGTTATATTTGAACAAACCAACTTTTCTACGAAGCAATAATCGTAATAAACTTTAAACGTTGTTTTTCGATATTAAAATAAAGTACCTTTTCAGATCTAAGTAAGCTGTCATTTATCTTATTTTATTGTACTCTAAAGTGGGCTGTTTCATAATGAGATTCTTATCATTTATATGGAAAACATCACCAATAATTATGACATCTAGAAGTTAGTTATTGAACCATTTTACAAGTCTGAAGTCAATCTATTTTCATAATCTAATTATTAGAATCTTTATTTGGAGAGTATAAATACATTCTGGACAGATACATTGATTCTGTCTCATAAACTGAATTACAATCATGATAAACATTGAGATGTTATTAATGTATTATTGGAAAGTGATATCCATCTTACAACTAATGACGCATCATGATTATTTTGTCTAATGTTTAACATCGATGAGATTCCATGGATTAAGATTACAAAGCGTTACCTATGGTGATTCATACAAAATGAAATTTCATATCGACTGAGTTGAAAATTAGTTGTAATGGGATCATGAACCGATCAACCAATCATAATTAAATCTAGGTAATGTGCAATAATTTGTACTGCTTTAAATCAAAATTACTACAATGACCTAATATCAGAAGTAATAAACTGTTTAGATAGTAAAACAAAGATGGCACAATTTTTGATGGGATAATATGTGTATAGATTAAAAGTAATTCATATCAAGGACTGGTATCAATCGGTAAACTATTAAAAAGTACGGAGCATTAATTAAATGTTTCATTCTAGTATGAAATTATTTATTTCGTAAGTCTAAACTATACCATTATAATACTGAGAAAATATTCTCCGAATTAATTGATCAAAAGTTCCTGTTCAGAAAACCATTGTTATCGTTGCATTTTGATGAAAATTAATTGTACATTGAGAAGCCTGAAAACGCCCTAGTACAGCCGAGCTCTCAAATGGCCACGTGCATACAACCACTGAAAGGGAAGTTCCACTCACTGCCTTCTCACGGATGGGGTGTTGTTTATGAAATCGAGAGGACAAAAAGTGAATGTCCAACAATTTAACCGGCTTAATGGATATGAAGGATTCACCTAGGGGAGTTGGAAAACCTCGATTCCAAACCAATGGTGCACATGGGCTCTATGATCCTAACGAAACAAACGGCACATGCACCTATTGTTGGTCAGTGGCTACCATGGGACTGCATCCCCCGAAGATGCTCCACTGCTGAGTGGATTCGACCTTTAGATCATAGGCTTGGGGTGTGGCCCCCTAAGAAAATCACCTGCTTATGTTTAGGCACCCGAACAGTATTACAGCCCTCACACAAAATGAACGATTTATGTGGCGCCTATCAATTTGGTGCCCTCTTGTACCAATGTTTATGTGTTTAAATAAATGAATACAATGACAAATATATGTATAAAACATAACGAGTGTGGTTAGATTTGTAAATAATTAAATCCCAACTCAATATTCTTAAGATTAAGCTGTGGAAATTGAATTCCGAGGTTTTAATCTTTAATTAGATCTTGAATGTACACTTTTAACGAGTACCATTCCAGGATAAAACAGCTTACCAGTGTATCCTGATTATCAATTTTTTTTAACATTACAAAACTCAATAAGCTCCACAATCCCCCAATTCTTACTAAACTAAAAAAACTGTCAAGTGTTCATCATGTATTCGATCAAGTTATTGATTAAAAAAATAATAACTTCATTTGTAAAACTAAATAAATTTTTATCAGAGGGGTTTTGTGGATATTATAGTAATTTAATAATTGAATTAATGAGTCAATTAAAGCTAGATAACCATGAAAAACTTGGAAACACTGGACGACCTCTTCGTTTTAGTATGGAACTTCTCCACGGTGCGCATCCACGATCCGACCTCACGAGATTCCAACCCACGACCTATCAGTTTCGCGTGCGAGCGCCTAACCACTAGACCACTGAGCCGACTGACATTGAATGGTGTTAATGTCTAACTTCAACTAATCCAAGAAATTGAGCCACACATTCATCATTGTCTTCAATGAGTTACTATCCCTCAACAGACCCGGTTGAACTCCACTGGTCACTACTTCTCACTAGAACTCCAAGAAATACCTCTTGAATCCAGTCACTAGTTAGCATATGTTGATTCATATCAGATGGGTTTTGTGGATATTATAGTAATTTCAATAGCCTAGTTTCAAGTGACTCATGATCTCAACCATTGAAATTACTATATTATCCACAAAAACCTCTTCTGAAATAAATTTTTGTTCATACTTTTTATGCCTAAAAAAATCCATGGGGAATTAATTTTGAAACAATTTATGATGGCAATTATTTTGTTTGTACAAATTGGTAACATCATTATTGATTATTGTAAAAGTGTTTACTAAAGTCTGTTGTTTTCTATCGGCATTAGATAGTAACAAAGAATGCACATTACAATGAAAAAAATAGTAATCCTTTCTACCACCAAAATAATAATAAAGTAAGCCACACTTTCGTACACGTTTGAGTAAGTTTGAGTAAGCAACTGACCTATCACAGTCCTTACTATTAACAACGGGAAGATACAAACTCTTGTTAGTCATTTTGGACAAGTTGAATTTTGGCGTTATAAACACTTCTTTTTCTTTTTCTAGAATAAAGCTAACATCTTACATAAGATATTTCAGTAGATAGCTCATCAAGAAATGACATTTTATTGATTGGGAAATAGAAAAATGTGAAAATTCACTTGGTGTTGTTTTACTTGTATCTTCCCATTGTTCTTTAGGACTGCAACAGATCAATCTCATGTTAGCATATATGCATCTTATGCGGATTGCCTCGATATAGTCTTAATTCACAAGCTTTTTAAACAAAGATGGATAGTGGCTAGCAGTGGAATCTAGAACGTGCGTTTCGTTCTATTTGTGTGTTTTTTTTAATTTTTTTCTAATGGGTACTCCAGATATTTTAACAATGCTTATCTTTTAGTACATATGGAAATATATCAAGATCGAATAGAATTGATATGACCGTTTCGGTGCACTAAGTACTTGAGGTATTAACTTCTTAAATGATTTCTAAACCTCATACAATTTTCAACAGTTTAACTTCAGATGAAATCAAAAGATAGGAAATATACATAAATGTTTTAGTTTTGATGGTTAATCCAAGTTAAATAAACAAATGAAAAATTATTTGTAGGATTTCAAATGACCTTCCGGATGCTTTCAGAAAACATAATTTAGTTGGCAACAAAATTCGATTTTAAACAACAGAATTAGAGGAAAACATGATAAAATGGTTCTTAGATATTTTTGATAAGTTTCAGTAGACATCAGTAAGCTAAGATTAGTTTTAGTTGTTTTGCAAACCTCTGGAGCGTTTGAAAGTTTGGTTGACCGACTGATTTCAGCTAGACCACCATTAAAAAGATGGAAACATTGAAAGACTGTTTCGTTTTAGCATGGGACTCTTTGGAAATGCTAATTCACGACTCCACATCGAGTAATTAAAGCCCAGACCTTCGGTCCTGCATGTGATACTCACCAGCAAGACAAGCCTATCATCTTGAAGGAAATGGTGCTTCCTGTGGGATTTACTAACCCTCGTCAGTCATCTTCATAGTATCAGACGATAATCACTGATCTATTCAGGAGACGGCTGACTTCAAATACGACTGAGATATTTACATTATTTGATCAATGAGCTTCCAGAGTTTCAGTGTCTCTGATCACCACGTATCAGTAACCTTTGAAATGTGCATTCCAAACCGAACTTCATTTATATTACAGCCTTTCAATATATTCAAGGTTCAGTGGTTGTGGATAAGCATCAGTTTAAATTAGAAAGCTAACTGAAATATTAATTAAAGAGATACGAAAATTTTAGGAAAACCATCATGCAAATAAAAAACTTGAAGTGGTAAAGACACAGTAGATTATTTTGGGGTACATGTATGTTTTATAGAAAATATTGATCTAACAACTTAAAAAGTTACTTAACTCTACTTTCAAGATGGTCACCTCTATTTAAGTGATTTATAATTTATTAATATTAGATTGCAGTTATGATTAGTAATTTCATGACCTAATAACCTAAATTTCATACAGGCCATTATTATTAATGCTATAAATTAACTATCAAGGTCAACTGTTTCAAGTGCTACGACAAACTTAGTAACTACAGATATATAACACTGTATATTTAAAATGGGATACACAGGGTATATATAGGGTCAACGAAATTGGCCGTAAGTATCTTATATTTATCCACATAATTGCGCTACCCAACTTGAGATATTAAATATTCTCCACTTTTAAGGTCATATTAACACATATAATCTTACTGTGTTACTTCCGTATATGTCACTATCTGTACTGACGATTGATAGGATACTGACAATACTAATACCATTATTATTACTACTGTTGCTGCATATAGTAATGATAATACTAAAAATAATAATAGTGGTAATAATGATAGTAATAGCTGTAATAACAAATAAACTGTTTGTTATCACTAATTATCATGTACTCACTAGTGACTGGCTTCAAGATGAATTTCCTAAAGTTCTAGTGAGAATCCGTGACCAGTGGAGTTCAACCGTGTCTGGTGTGAGGCATCATGGATTGGTTGAAGTTAGACATTAACATCGTTGGATGCCGGTCAGCTCAGTGGTCTAGAGACTAAGCGTTTTTACGCGAGACCGGATTATTTAGGTCCAAATCTCTTTGGTGCGGGATCATGTATGCTCACTGTTGAGGTGTCCCATACTAGGACGAAAGAGCTGTCCAGTACTTCCAGGTTTTCAATGATGATCTAACATCCATCCATTTATGATATCAATTTAAACTCAACAATCTCCACAACTATATACCGATAATTATCACTAATATCTCATTACAGTTATTACGTGTTTTCAGTAAGTGATCATAATAATCCGAATAAGTGACTGTAACCACACTAAAATCGATTATTGATCACTGAACATGAGTCATCTAATGGTATACCTTAAAATAATAATCGTACTGTAACCCTCTTGATAACATTCTGTGTTGCAATAGTAATAAACATATTGGAACATTTTTTTAGTTTATTTGTATCACTGTACAAAATAACACATTCAATTGACAATCTTTCAAATTTGTCCATCAATTGTTGGTTGACTTTTGCCTTATGAGAAGGCTGTATACGACGTTACAGTAGATTTAAGATAATCATACGTATGGTATCAAGTTGGTAGTCTGTCATTTATGACACACAGGTCTACCTTCAAGTCAATCACATTGTTGTAGATTAAGGCTCCACTTTTATTCATTTATACACATAATCATGATTGTATGCATCTGACTTAACAACAGTTTTAGATTTCAGATACTAAGTATAACAGATGAAATGAAATAAGTCTTTTAACCAATGCTTTAATTTATTACTAACTAATGACATCAATTTGAATTCTGTTGGGATATTGAGAATGATAAAGTGCGAAGAAAACCTAGTATTATATGAGTAGATTTAAGTTGTTACATGATTAGAGTTCATCAATCGGAAGCTCTTATTTGATCTTATTAGAAAGAAGTACTTTGATTCTTCAGCAAAATGTTGTTCACAGTAGTTTTCCAACCTGTATTCCAATGTCACAGTCAAAGAGGTTGTCAATGAGCCAGTTAGGCTTCAGCTGATGCTTGGTAGAATTGATTTTCTTATGCATAATGTATTTAGTTATTATAGACCATTCTTATTTCATCGTGTGTTGAATAAATGCTACCAATCGAACTGTAATATGATGTTCAGTCCAAAGAACCTGATATTATAGTGGACTTTTTATGATGTTAAGTAGTTGAAATCCGAAACAAAGGTTTGAATGATACCTTTTAGAAGCAAATATCATACTTTCTCAGTAGTTTGTTTACATTCATAAAGGAAGATGAAAGAAAGAAAGTGAGACAAGAAAACTAAGTATGGTGAAAGTTATAATCAGTGAATATAGCATGCAGTTGACAAGTTGATAGTGAAAATGTTGAACAGATGTTGACACTTGCTATTCTTGACTTAATTACAATGGTGTAATTTAGGATGTGTTTCATCCTGATTAGAATTAATCAGCTGGTGTATAACAGGATCCCAGTTAGTATTTCTATTCGTGTTCATACTCCAATACAATGATCACCGTTTTAAACACTAGGCTACATAATGAATTATGATAAGGCGCTATTAGTTTGAAAAAGTAACATCTGATATCACAGTCTATAATATTTGATTTTTGATTTTCAGACATGAATTAAATAGCTTTTTGTGAAGATAAATAGTGTGGTGTGTGCTACTTATATTGACATAAGTAGTGTGTAACACGAGTCAGGAATGTAATGTCTGGCAGAAGAAGATTGAGAAGATCAAGAAGGAAAGAACGGGAACACAAAGCAATTGGTATGAAAATGCAGGAACATTGAAGTATGAGATAAACATTTTGCAAATTAAGTATTAGGGTATGGTGTTTCTATTTCATCAAGTAACTGTAATTTTGTACTAAATATAATCGGTTGTCCTCACCTGTGTTGGAGTGAACCAGAAAACTACTGGCAAAAGGCAAGAAAGGATCAGGAAACAGGAAGAGGCATTTTATCCAATCAGCGTTTACTAGAAGTTTAGCCAGAAACATCAAGGAAGTGTAGTCACATGTAGAGTTTCTGATTGGCTGATTACTATACTGCTACTATGTTTAGTAGCAGTCCAGAATTTTCGGGAAGCCTTAGTACATCTAAAATACTATTTTAATAACCTTATATTTTCTACATTAAAACGAACCTTTGGATTAAAGTGCTCTTCGCATATTTTGTGTCTTTTCTCTTGTGTTCAGGTTGCTGTGTAGTTCTAGCTTGGGGACTACGAGAATAGCTTACGAACCGAATATAGCGTTCAATTAGCAAGACATATCAACCTGTGTTCACCTTCACCACAATAGTTGTTGGCTTTCGTAATTCTATAGTTTAATGAGTTATATTCTGAAGTTTAAAGAAATAAGTGCTCTGTTTAAGTGTCATTTAGAATGTGAATAAATTAAGTAAACTGTTTTAGTAATTATCCAACTGTGATCAACTTAAAATGTAAAGTAATTTTCGATAAACTTTTATTAGATTAATACGTCTAGTTCACATACTTCAGTTTATCATAAATGTGTATAAAACTTAAGGACCACTTACTTTAATGACATCAATTCATTGAAACCAGAAAATTTCATCTATACAATAATATTCATTAGAAACAAAGATGTATAATGGCTAATAGTCTCGTCCTATTTAGGACTCATCATCCGGATGTACCTGTATCTCAAAGATGAATGTTTACTCCGGGACTCGAACAAACAATTACTTACTTACTTACGCCTGTTACTCCTTGTGAAGGAGCATAGGCCGCTCACCAGCATTCTCCATCCAACCACGTCCTGGGCAATCCTTTCCAGCTCCTTCCAGTTGTTAGTCATCCTTTTCATGTCTGCTTCTATTTCCCGACGTTATGTGTTCTTTGGCCTTCCTCTTTTCCACTTCCCATCACGATCACAAATTAGGGCCTGCCTCGTGATGCAGTTTGACGATTTGCGTAATGTATGTCCTATCCATTTCCATCGTCTTTTCCTAATTTCCTCTTCATCTGGAAGCTGATTTGTTCATTCTTACAGAAGGCTGTTGCTGATGGTATCCGGTCAATGGATGTTGAGTATTTTGCGTAGACAGCTATTTATAAATACTTGTACCTTCTTGATGGTGGTTGATGTAGTTCTCGAAGTTTCAGCTCCGTACAGTAGCACTACCTTGACGTTGGTATCGAAGATTCTCACTTTGATATTGGTTGAAAGTTGTTTTGAGTTCCATATGTTCTTCAACTGTAGGAATGCTGTTCTTGCTTCGCCAATCCTCACCTTTACGTCTGCATCTGAACCTCCTTGTTCATCGATGATGCTTCCTAGGTATGTGAAGGATTCTATACCTTCTAGAGTTTTGCCATCAAGAGTGATTGGATTGCTGTTCTCCGTGTTGTATTTGAGGACCTTGGTTTTCCCCTTGTGTATGCTGAGGCCTACTGATGCAGAGACTGCTGCTACATTGTCTGTCTTTATCTGCATTTGTTCATGTGTATGCGATAGGAGGGCCAGGTCATCTCGAACAAACAATACAAAATGAATTAATATCTTAATTGGCTGGATATCAACAACAGTAAACTGTGTACACTATTGAAAAGTTCGAAAGTAACTAGCATAATAATAATAATAATAATAATAATAATAATAATAATAATAATAATAAATTGTTCAACACTCTTTATCTGTAAACAGTCAAACAATGATTTGAAATGAAGAAAGTTACAACAATACAGATTTAAACAAACAATGTTGTTTTCAATTAGATTATCACCAAGCTTTATTCTAATATAAATGGATATTGATACGAATACATTAAACTATACTAATCACTAAGGCATATTTCAGTTCATTTAATGTCTAGTAGAAGTTTAAATTACGAATAATACTATATAAATTAATGTTAAAATTTAGAGAAATAAGCAATTAATATAATAACTATCTTGTTCTAGTCTCGAATCATACTTCATTTAAATTCGTCTCATTCATACAGGAAGTATCAATAGTCCATTATAAAAGAATGACTAATAGATTAGAGAATATTAATGAATATTACTGATTACTCAGTTATTATTATTTTCTAACAAATGACCATAGAATGTCACAGTTATATTTATAAATGAGAATAAAAGTTATTACTAGGTAATTTCAATAGTTGAGATCATGAGTCAATTGAAGCTAGAACATCAGGGAAAACCTGGAAACATTAGACGGCCGTTTCGTCCTAGTATGGGACTCCTCAGCAGTGCTCATCCACGATCCCGCCTTGCGAGATTCGAACCTAGAACCTATCGGTCTCGCGCGCGAATACTTAACCTTTATATCACTGAGCCGGTATCCAATGGTGTTAATGTCTAACTTCCACTAATACAGGAAATTGAGTCACACATCTACCATTTTCTCCGAATCTCGCTCTGCTGAAGAGTCCCACAATAGAACGAAACGGCTGTCTAGTGCTTTCAGGTTTTCCATGGTGTTCTAGCTTCAGCTGACTCATGATATCAACTATTAAAATTACTATAATACCCACAAAACCCCTTATTATTACTAAGTATTGAACATGATAAATAAAACAATCCAAAGTAAGCCATGTTACATTTAACAGAATTAGAAAATTTGTTGGAATTCATCATTGAATTAAATGAATATCCTTGTTTAAAAGTATCAAAATATATAATTAACATTGAATTCAATATTCAATCAACAAACTGATACGTACACACGTTAGACAAAACAATTACGACGAGACTATAATTTATGGACAAACCAATCACGTATAAGATAGCAGGTCCCGGATTTTGACGCGAAATTCACTCATCCATTTCGATAAATAGAGTGTTTGCATTATAGCTGATGTCAGTTCGTGATGAAAACCTGAAATCTAATTCTTAACCTTAATCATCATCAACTGTAAATTATAATTATAATTCCTTACACACTGGTTTATGACCCTCATTTGGTCCTAGTTATTGAGTGGACAATCTCAAGGTCAATCTAGCGTTGCTCAAAGGTCGTCCATAAGTTATAATCTCATCGGCAATTACATTCTCAATAGTACAATTACCAAAGAAAAAAAGTGAGAAATGAGGAGTATTATTTACACATGTGTTATTCAGCAGTTTAATTTATGATTCATACACTACTTATACATTACGTTTCTATTTTTAATGTACTAATCCTTAAAGAAACTGGTTAAAACATGTTTGTACAAATCGATGTATATTTATTGCCCTGTTTATCATTTAGTCAGTGAGTTTTTGTGTATTTCTGGTATCCAACCACAAACTGTCCATCATCATTGTAATAAATATCTTGTATTCTCCGGAAATGAAGATGATATTCATAGGCACATTAGACAGATACATAGAATTCAAGTACCTTTAAATGAGTGATACATGCTCTTCATTCTCATGGTCTAACACTTAATCATATTATCTGTTCAATTCAACTATACTCATTTTTACCAATAATGATATCAAGTACTTGATTCTATGCTTATTATGATTATTGTATTTCAATTATAATAATGAATACATTTTCATACTGGATCAATGAGTATTTACTGTACTACATTAAATGAATCACTAAAGAAATAAACCCGTCTTCAACACTTATTATAGATATTTGGTTTATGTGGGGGTGGGGTATAGCTGCTTACGAATGAGGGTATGCAATCAATCAAATAAATGACTAAGCATGCAATTATCATAACTACATTATTATTATTATTATTATTATTATTATTATTATTACTATTATTATTATTATTATTATTATTATTATTATTATTATTAGTAGTAGTAGTAGTAGTAGTAGTAGTAGTAGTAGTAGTAGTAGTGGTAGTAGTAGTAGTAAAATGAGTAGTAAAAGTAGTATAAGCATGAACATAGATAATCCGAGTTTAATATTATAAAAAAACGTGATGATACCAGGGGATAGACTATGTTGTTTTAAAATGTGCTATAAAATTAGTCGAGTAAAACAAAACAATATAAATGTCAATCAAATAACATTATTCTATGAAGAAACAATTCTCTCACAATCTATCTACTAAGAGTTCTATTTCTCTTAATATATATATGTGTGTATAAATTGTCCTCATTCAACCATGAAAACAAATATTCTGTTACATAGTTTATGGTATATATACATAGAGACCAACCACAACATCAATTAAATTAAATGTTTATCCTCTGGTATTGTATTTTAACAATTAGACATCTATACACAAATATATAAACATACTTCCGGTCTCATATGAACAGAAGTAGTTAAGTCGTTTTGTAGACTGAGTAATGGTTTCTAGACTAGAAAAATAAACTAAAAATTTTTTTCTCAAAAAATATCTTTTCTCTAAAAGGAATGCAGTTTAAAGAAAATCTTAGATCGATCCGATATTAGGAGATGGAAGCATTGAGCTATCATCGAAATGATTACTTCACTAGACCTTACTGGAAATGAATATTTTAGTTAGTTTCCAATTAAGTACTGATATAATATAGTGAACGAGAACGCTACTTCTTATGCCTGTTATATACTACTTAGACCTGTCCGTATAAATAGTATACACCATAATATAATCAGCTGTGATTATTTTCTATTTGGAATTAAATTGAAGTTATTTTCAATCCAATTGTTTCAGTAACAAATACCAATTTATTAAATTTAGAATCGCTACTACTAATCATAGAAATAATCAATTTTCGGTGAAAGCATGCAATTATCTGAGCTTATATTAGTTCCGCCTGTAGCTACTCTAGGGTTACTGCTGGTCCCAAAAACAGAGAGTAGGTGGAGGGTTGAGCATGTAGTCGGCAATCTCATCCCGTAGAAAAACTCTTGCTAAAAAAACGCCAACCAGATTAAACAAATTAAATCATTTAAACTTTGCCCTCCGAGTTCAGGGAAGAACTATGATGCTTCATGATGAAAGCCGAGATTCTTCGGAAGTCATGGGGCCGAAGCCCCTTCTAACAACCAGAGCGACAATTAATATAGGTTCATGGAACGTCCGAACAATGTGGAAGACCGAGAGGATCTGTCAAACAACAACGGAAATGTGGAGAATCAACTTGGCAGTACTCGGAATCAGTGAAATCTATTAAACCAAAGCTGGACAGCAAAGGCTTGATGAAGGAGAGATGCTGCTGTACTCTGGTCACGAAGAGGAAAATGCTCCACATACTCAGTAAGTTGATCTGATGTTGTCGAATGAAGCACGTCATGCACTTAATGGGTGGGAATCTCATGAATCCAAAATCACCGAATCGTCCTTCAAAACAAAGAAGAAGGGAATCGCAACAAATGTTATCCAATGTTATGCACCCACCAATGATAGCAACGATGACAATAGAGATCAGTTCTATGAGAGGTTGCAATAAATCATGGCGATGTGCCCAAGAAAGGATCACGCTATCCTGATGGAAAATCTGAACGCCAAAGTCGGAATAGACAACACCGGATATGAAGATATCATGGGACGACATGGACTAGTAGAAAGGAATGTGAATGGTGAAAAATTCACAAACCTATTCGCATTCAACAAATTGACTTTAGGCGGCACAATATTTCCACACAAACGTATGCACAAAGCTACATGTATCACACCGGACTACACTAAAGAGAACCAGATAGATCATATTTGCATCAATAAAAAATTCCGAAGGACACTGGAAGATGTGAGAACCAGGAGAGGTGCTGACGTAGCTTCAGATCACCACCTAGTTGTAGCCAATTTAAAACTGAAGCTTAAAAAGAACTGGACAAGTGGACAAACAGCAATACAAAGGTTCAATACAGCTTTCCTTCGAGATACTAACAAAATCAGTGAATTCAAGATAGCTCTCAACAACAGGTTCCAAGCCTTACAGGATCTACTGACGGAAGAAGAAACTACTATGAAAGACAACTGGAGAAGTATCAAAGAAGCATTAACTTCAACGTGTCAAGAGGTTCTCGGTCTAAAGAAATACCATCATAAGGAATGGATCTCTATAGAAACACTGGACAAGATCAAAGAAAGGAAGAACGAGAAGACAGCAATAAACAACAGCCAAACACGAACAGAGAAGGTCCAAGCACAAGCTGAATACATAGAAGCAAACAAACAAGTGAAGAGGAGCATTAGAGCCGACGAGCACAAATACTGAAATTCAAGAACAGCGGAACAGATGGGTAGAATACTTCGAGGAACTCCTGAATAAACCGGCTCCAATGAATCCACCGGACATCGAAGCAACACACACAGATCTTCCTATAGATGTCAATCCATTGTCCGGATTGTGGCAAAGAACAAACCAACTTCCAGCTAGAAAACAAACTAGACGAGGAAGTTGGAGGTGGATAAGAAATACATTGTGGAAACTATTAAACTACATCACGAAGCAAGCGCTAACTTGGAATCCTGAAGGGAAACGGAAAAGTGGAAGGCCAAACAACACACTTCGTCGAGAATCGGAAGCAGATATGAAAAGGATGAATACCAACTGGAAAGAACTGGAAAGGATTGTCAATCACAATTGATTGATCACTGGGTGGTGATCAATATCATGTGTGTCAAGTCCTTCTTAGTGCAGACTGAATGCTATCGACCAAGTTTCAATGTGCCTACTAGTCTAGGTGACTCGACATTGTGTGCACTATGTTGGGATTTGATGGTGGTTGGAGGTAGTCAACAGAAAATCCTGGACCCGGGTTTCGTGCTACTTGGCACTCGTTAGCAAGGTGTACCTGTAATCTTGAAGGAATTGGTGTTCCCTGACGGATTCGATCCCGTGCCACACATGACATTGATCACCACCCAGTGATCAATCAATTGTGAATACATCTCAGTCCTACAGGAGGTCGGTAGCGGCCCAGATAACTCAGTGATAACGTCTCTCACTGTGAAGGTGGGTGACACGGGATCGAATCCGTCAGGGTGCACCAGTTCCCTCAAGATTACAGGTACACCTTGCTAACGAGTGCCAAGTAGCACGAAACCCGGGTCCAGGATTTGCAAGGACAGAGTTGGGTGAAGAATGCTAGTGGGCGGCTTGTATCCCCCCATGAGGGGTAATATGCCTAAGTAAGTAAGTAAGATACAGCACCGACGGTTGAGTAATTCCTGGATTCAACCCTCATCTGAGTTGTAGATGTGCATTGCTATGGTGTCTCGTTCTATTATTAAACAGCTAACAAGTTAGTCCTGATTTGAATAATCTTTTTATTAAAGAAAGTTAGGGATGTAAAGACCAATGAAATGTTAGTCTGATTTCGACACACTAGTGTAAGTAACATAACATAATTGAAATTTGATCATTGCATATAGGTATATCTGTCATGACCAACTGATAATTTCACAATAAATTCATATAGAGCTCATTAAATTAGTCATTAAATTAGACAGTTAGGTAGTTTTAATGACCTACCCACTATGGTTGTTGAGACACTAGATTTATTTTCACTAGCATGTGTAATTCACTAATCTATTGGCACATGTAACGTGGTTTTGATAATCTTGAAGTGTAAATCACAGGTTGTGGTTGAAATTAAAAGTGATTTATGATTTTTTTACTACTCCAATTAAGGTTTGTGTGATTTGCTGCTAATAAACTGTGACTTACTTTTTCCTACTATTGAAAGCTTGTAAATATAGTGTCCAAAATTGCTATTAATAATAATAGTAGTAATAATAATAGGTTAGCGTCATACGGAACAGCGAATAAATAAAAATCATGAGGCTTGGTCTTGTCTCTTCATTTTCTTATCTTTTGCATGAATAGCTAAGTGAATAAATAGATCATATGATACAGAGTAATTGGTCGTTATTAGATGACGGAGTTAATCAGCTTTATTGACCATCGCTCTATATCCCGATTAAAACACCTACAAACATGGTATTAAAACATTATGTCATGTATGTGAATGCTGAGCCCTTTTCATTCAATTAAATAAAAGATATCATCAAACTGTAGCGTTTTAGTTACATTATTCAGACCGTTAAAGATGATCGACAGAATACTATGTATGCAAGCCCTTCTGGGCTTGTAGTGCGTTTTTATTATTGTTTGTATGGCCATATAAGGCTGTTCAAGTCAGTACATCATTATGTTGTTTATCTCTCATATTTACCGGATCACCAGACTAAAGAAACCATGATCAAAAACCCTGAACTCGAACGAGTATTAATGTTACAGTTGTCAATCTAATCAAGTACTAGTCAGTATATTCAATTCCAAGCTTATATCCAGTTGATTACTAATTCAGGTCGGTAGAAATTTGGACTTTTTGAATTAAGATGTCTATCTGTATTTTTAGTGATGAGTAGGTAATGGGCCAAGTAACTGTACGTTATTATTATGCGAAGACTGTGAAGATTGTTGAATTTCATAGTTGACATCATGGACTGACACTAAATAACCATTGAAAACCAAGAAACACTGAAGAGCTGTTTATTTTTGGCATAGAACTACTTAGAAGTTCATGTCTGTTAACCCACTGTCGAACCCAGGATATTTAGACCTTGTAAAGGTCGCTTAACCTCATGATCAATAACTCTGTACCTTATGGTTTACATTTTTAACTTCAATCAAATTACGATATTGAAAAACCATCTGCTAGTCCAGTTGGTGGGTAACTATCTCCTATAGGATTGAACCTCACTAGTCATGACTTCTCTATGGAATTCTTCGATTCACAGTAAAATGCTTTTAGTCTTTACATTGGTTGTCTAAAATTAGTTCGTGATGTAAACGATAAATTCATCTTATCCTTAGTCACAAGGATGTAAACATATAGCCATAATCCTAAAAACCACAAATATGACAATGATAAGCTTGTATTATGGTGTATGCTGCTTATATCTTTCGACATAAATAATATGTAAGACCATCAGAAGTCGAATGTCTGGCATCAGAAGGCTCAACAGGTCGAGTTGAAGAAAACAGAAAAGGAATTGTGAATTAGATGAATCATACAGAATACGAAAGACAACTGATGGAATATTTGCAAATGTATAGTTCTCATATACTGTGGTGTTCTGTAATTATCGTATTAAACTATAATTGGCTGACTTCAGCTGAGACCTTGTTCACCACATTATTAGTTATGTTATTTAAATGTCTTCAAGCTGATCAATAAAGAAAACTTTTGAAAATGGTGTTTGTTTTTTTATCGATACACTGAGTGTAGTACGCAAAAAAAAGTACTAAAATTTTTTAAGTCTAGATGGATCGTAAATCTAAAATATGTTTCTAAGTGGTCTTGTGTAAATGGAGTAAACATATTCATTGGTTTATTTACACTACATAATTAGAACTAATTCAGAAAATATACTTGGGATTTCCATAAAACATTTGAAATTACAGTACCGAGATATAATTTCACGAAATAACTACCAAACTGAGTTTTTAAACTTGTTTAATTCTTCATATTCACATCATATGTCATTTCAACAATTTTCTTTTTCAGTGGTTGAGATCATGAGTCAATCGAAGCTAGATAACCAAGAAAAACCTGAAAGTACTGGACAACCGTTTCATCCTATTGTGGGACTCCTCCACAATGAGCATTCACGATCCCACCCCGCGGGATTCCAACACAGGATCTATCAGTCTCGCGCGCCAACGCTTAACCACTAGACCATTGAGCCGGCTGACATTGAATGGTGTTAATGTCTAACTTCAACTAATCCACGAAAATGAGCAACACATCCACCATTGTCATCAGTGAGTTACTATCTCATAACACACACGGTTAAACTCCACTGGTCACTGCTTCACACTAGAAATCTAGAATATACCACTTCAATCCAGTCACCAGTGAGCATATGTTGATTAATATCAGAAGGGGTTTTTGTGGATATTATAGTAATTTCAATAGTTGAGATCATCAGTCAATCGAAGCTAGACCACGATAGAAAACCTGGAAGCACTGGATGGCCGTTTCGTCCTATTATGGGATGTTTTGATATTTGTATGAATCGACAAATCCTTCGTATCTTTTTTAATCGTCACTTTTACACAGAATACAACTCATTCATCAAATGTGGTCATGGTATTTTTTAGTTTCCATACATGTTAGTCCATAAACAGTGATCGAAGATGAAAGAGAAAATTCAAAATCTTTCAGGTGGATTTTGAAGATCCTATTTTCTGTGAGGT
Organism: Schistosoma intercalatum; assembly: GCA_944470365.2. Taxonomy (NCBI): domain Eukaryota; kingdom Metazoa; phylum Platyhelminthes; class Trematoda; order Strigeidida; family Schistosomatidae; genus Schistosoma; species Schistosoma intercalatum. The sequence goes on from OX103725.1 coordinate 6,320,636, forward strand.
TGATAATGAAACCGTCTGATAAAACGATTTATCTGACGAAATATAACATCAGGGAAAAAAACTCACGAAGGTACATTTCAATTATTATTTCAAGTAATCATAACCCACATTCACATTAAAGGTACTTCTATTAATATTTTAAAATATAATATTATCCACTAGTCATTGATATAACAATCTCAGCTCTACAGGAGATCAATTACTGACTAAACAATTCATTGCTAACATCTCATACTTCTATGAAACTGGATAATATAAATTCAAACCTACTAGATACTAATACTTCCTTCAAATTTTCATATACCCATTGATAATGAGTATCAATTAAATTTATAGTCTTCTTCCAAGTACCTTCAATCACTTAAAATTTATATTGAACACAATTGTATGTCAATCATACTCTCATTTAAACCTTGTCATTCATCTATATTATTTTGTTCACCATCAACTTATTTAGATCAGTTGAATAGGAGAAAGAAAAACAACGACAAAGAAAGAAACAAACAAAAAAGAAGTACATCCAATCTTGAATCATTATCACTAAACTGTACTGCTAATTGGTATCAAGTGGGTTTCTTTCTTTTTTCTTTTTTTTTTCTTTCTAAAACTATTTCTATCCATTTGTGTAAAATAAATGAATGAATGAATGAATTTTGTGTTCGATATTACTTAAACAGTGCGCTATCACTTTCTCTTTTCACATTTCTAGTCTTAATTAAATACTCAATCTCATTAAGATAGATAGATAGATAGATAATTAACGCACAAATAAAACATCATCACTAAACTCTATACAATCCATCTTCTCTAATATGAAATCTACTTTTCTTTTTTCTCAAAAAAAAAGAAAATTGAAGTAAATTTTAAAATACAATTTCAATTTCACACACACACACACGCACACACAAGATAATAATAAGCAAAACACATTTGCACATGTAAACCACCCGCTGAGTAACTAATGAAAACCAATATCATTACATACTCGTGTGACTAGAACATATTACCTCTTACAAATATTCTAATACCCATGAGATGAATTAAATGTGGAATTCATTCGGGTTTCTTTTCTTTTCTTTTCTTTTTTCTCTATTTTACAGAAAACATTAGAAAATAGAATTGAAAATTGATAAAAAAACAACAGGTAATTAAAAAATTGGTTTATTTGTTTATCTAAAGTGTGTGCATGTGCGCGTGTGTGTGTGAGAGAGAAAACTGTGGAAATGATCAAAGAGAGGTTTATACAACTATTTCTTTGATGATTAATCAATATATCGAGTAACCATGATTAATGTTAATGCTAAAGATGTAGCGTTATGGTTTCATATTGTGGATTTTGCTTTTGAGGAAAAACGACTATCACGGTTGTTCTTCCTCAATCTACTGATATAAATAGTGTTATGGCCTTATGACCTGTTAATTATCATGTGAATAAATTGCCAATTAGAACACCGATTCATTGATCAGACCAATGACTCATAAACCAGTACTAGCCGTATAGAGTCACTCTAAGTTCTTATTGGTTCTCCGACATAGTAGCTTCTCGTTTATAACCCAGCTAATTCAGTCCAGAACATCAATATCAGCCTCAGTTATAGTTTATGAACGAACCAATCAGATATAAGATAACGAGTCACAAAATTTGGCTCGAAATTCATCCATACATTTGGCTAAATAGAGTTTTGACATTATAGCTGATGTCAGTTTGTGATGTAAACCCTAAATATAATTTTAACCCTAACTATCAACTGTAAATGAGAATTCTAACTGCTCTATAACCCTCATTTAGTCCCAATCAGTAGGTGTCCACTTTCAAGATCAATCTAGCTTCGCTAAAAGGTCGTCCATAAATTATAGTCTCACCGAATCCTGTATTTCAAATGGGCACAGTTTATATACAAGTAAATTAAACCGCATCATATTATAAAATAGAAAATAACATTTGTACAAGATCAAACCAAAGTGTATCTTCTGTGAGTATGGGTTACTGTAACTAATAAATTAGGAATAATTTGCGAATAGTAAATGGCCAACAAGCCATTTGAATGCTCATAATAAAATGAATATGGATACGTACATAATCTAGTTACTTAGTAATTATCCGATAAGAATATATGTAATAATAGTCCATAAATAATTCATCATAGTTACCATTCATTTATTCTTCGTTCGGATATAATAAATACTATATCGTACTTGAATATTTTTTTCTGGTTAGCGTTTTTTTAGCGAGTTGGTTTTCTACGGGATGGGGTCGCTAACCCCATGCCCAACCCTCCTCCTTTATCCGGGCTTGGGACCGGCAGTAGCCCCAGAGGGGATCCAAGCGGATTTGAAATAGTATATCGCAGAAGTGAAAAATTATGATTCGATTGTAATGTACGCTATATTCAACTCTAAAACTCTATTATTCATCTGAGTATATATTCAATTTAAATGAGAGATAATGACGTTGATATGTTCAACATAGATGAATAAGTGTTTTTGTTTTTAAAGATTGACAGCATCCAAAATTCAAGGATACATGTGAAGTACATAAATATTTTGTAAAATCACATCTCTTATTTGTATACCTTAGAGAATAATACTCAAAATCAGTCTCAGCAGGTTAGATATAGTCATATTCGTTTCTGTATTTTAATTCTTTAAGTTCAATGTCATCTCATCGTTTTTTCCTCAAATTTGTTTCTTCTTTCGAAACATCAAATTTTTCTATCAGTAGTCTCTTTTTTTGAGCACTAAGAATGATACAATTCATTGTTAGTATTATAATTATCCCAACTCTTTTATTACATAACTTGTTAATTTTATCTAGTTATTTTGATATAGTACGAGAACTTTTCTTGATACACATCTAGGACATATTTCTCTATGACTATAACTGATTGACTGTCAGCAGAGATGGATAGTGGCTGGAGTGGAATCCAGGACGCACATTTTATCCTGTTTGGGACTCGTCAGCTGGATGTACCTACATCTCAGAGTTGATGTTCATTCTGGGACTCGAACCCAGTACCGTTCGTTTCAAACGCCATCGCGTTATCCACTTAGCTACTGAGTCCTGATAGCCACTTGCTTGTGGCGTTTGAAGTGAAAGGTACTGAGTTCTAGTCCCTGAGTGAACATCAACTCTGACGTGCAGGTACATCCATCTGACGAGTTTCAAATGGGGAGAAACACGCGTCCTGGATTCCACTGCTAGCCACTAACCATCTTTGCTTATAATGCTCGTAAATTAAGGCAATATCGAGGCAATTCGCACAGTATGCACATATACCAACATGAGACTGATCAATTGCAGTCCTAAACATCAATGAGAAGATTCAAGTAAAACAATACCAAAGGAATGATTGACTGTCAGTTTATGATGGTTCTACAATGGATAAAAGATCATCTTTCAAATATGAAGAAAAACTTCATGTAATGATACAGTCACTTATTGCATTGATCTGATTACATCCAAAGTGACGTTCATCATTTACAAATACGAAATAGTAGGTATCTTAATACGTATATGTGAATGAAAGCTTTCCACAGATAGTTTGATCTTTAGATCATTAATCGATATTTGTGAAGTACACACTTTTTCAGAAAGAAGAAATGAATATAAGATCCATTCATGATCTCAGTCAAAACTCAACAACCTCCACAATCCTATACTGATAATTATCATGTGCTTACTAGTGGCTAGCTTCAAGATGGATTTCCTTGAGTTCTAGTGAGAAATCGTGACCAGTGGAGTTCAACCATGCTGAGTGTGAGGCAGGTACTCACTGAACACAATGGTGGACGGCCGCATAATATCATGGATTGGTTGAAGTTAGACATTTATACCGTTGAATCCTGGATCAATGGTCTAGAGTTTAAGCGTCCGCGTGAGAGGCCAAAGATCCTGGGTTCGAGTCCCTTCGGCGCGGGATTGTGGATGCGCACTGTTGAGGTGTCCCATACTAGGACGATACGACTATCTAGTGCTTGCAATTTCTCAATGGTCGTCTAAGGTTGATCAATTCATTATCTCAATCAAAATTCAACAATCTCCACAACCCTATACTGATTTTTAACAATTTTATTGAAATAAACTATCTTAGTAATACACAACATGAACAAGTGGTTGGGCTTACCTTTATGATGAAAGATGCATGCTTTGATGTCAGGAGATTCATAGGTATCTATAGATAGCCTTTTTTAGTCTAAGCTTTCTAGTAGTTGATCATCAGCACAGAATTGATGCTCTCATTAGAATTCGAATCAAGATCACACCCTTCAATTATATTAAGTCAACTGAGACTTGAATTTGACTAACATAAAAAACTACTACTCAATACAATCATCTAATATCATCTAAATATTTACTGAATAATAGTTTAATCCTATTTACAGTTTACTGATGAAATAAATCACTATCTAACTACGATTGTTCTATTAAAATAATGACTATTTACAATTATAGCTCTTATTACTTTAATAATTGAATTCATGAGTCAATTGAAGCTAGACCGTCATAGAAAACCTGGAAGCACTGGACGGCCATTTCGTCTTACTGTGGGACTCTTCAGTGGTCTAGACGTTAGGCATTCGCTCGCAAGACCGATATGTCCTGGGTTCGAATCTCACGAGGCGGGATCGTGGATGCGCACTGCTGAGGGGTTCCATACTGTTGTGAAATGGCCGTTCAGTGTTTCCAGGTTTTCCATGGTGGTCTAGCTTCAATTAACTGATGAATTCAACTATTAAATCACTACAATCTCCACAAAACCCCTCTCTGATCACTTTCTTTAAATGTTCACTGAATTCAACTATAATTAACTGAACAGTAATAATAATAATTTTTTTAAGAAGTGAAGTTCAGTCTTAAAAATAACACACAAAGAAACTTTCTAATTAGTTTCTTTTTCTTTTTATGTATGACATTAGTTTTAATTATAAGGCTTGACAATCATCAGTATTTTTTCTCAAATATTATGTACTTAAATCTCCAATGTCTTTGTTCTATTCAATATAACTACACCTATTTTGATTTATACTTACATGATAAATACTACCTGTGCAGTAACTGTTCAAATGTGATCTATTTCACGGAAGATACTTTACTTCCTTGCGCCTGTTACCTCTCGTTGAGAAGTATAGGCCACTCACCAACATTCGCCATACAACTCTATCCTCGACAATCCTTTCCAGTTCTTTTCAATTGCTATTCATCCTTTTCATGTCTACTTCTAATTCTCGACGCAATCTATTCTTTGGCCTTCCAATTTTCCATTTCCCTTCAGGATCCCACGTTAGCGCTTGCTTCGTGATGTAGTTTTACCATTTGGAAATTGGTTTGTTCTCTCCCATAGTAGTTTGTTGCTGATGGTATCTGGTCGATCGACATTTAGTATGTCACGTATACAACTGTTTATAGATACTTGTACGATTTTGATGATGATTGTGGTAGTTCTCGAAGTTTCAACTCTGTACAATAGGGTTGTCTTGACGTTCGTATTGAAGATTCTGATTTGATGTTGGTTGGCAGACAGTTGTTTTAAGTTTTATATGTTCTTCAACTGTAGGATACTTTGATTTAAATGTTATTGCATTCAGTGATTTAAGTGATAATAAACATTGAGTCAATGAAGTTATGCAACAGTTTGATTATGGTAAATAAAAAAATTGAGAAAAATGAAGAAAATAATATTGACATCAATCGAAAGTACATGAGATATAGTTAGTCAAACTGACATCAAGTTTGAGCCCTAATACTGTATTTTTCCTGACCGATTATTACGCTTCCATTAAAGTTACGAATATTATACTTTGAATAAACAAAACTACAGTATTACAGTCGACGTTTTACTTCCAAGATTGATTTAAGCATAGAAATAAAAGATTATCAATGTGATTTCAAACAGTTTCTGAATTTTAGGAAATGTTTGGAAAATTCAGCAAAATTATTTTTGATCTATGTATTTAAATGATTCGTTGGTCAGATACTATCAGCACCAACCTACTGTGGAAGAGAACAAAGCAGATCCCAGTGGAGGAAGAAATCAGGAAGAAGCGATGGAAGTGGATAGGACACACATTGAGGAAATCACCCAACTGCGTCACAATACAAGCCCTCACATGGAATCCTCAAAACCAAAGGAGGAGAGGAGGAAGACCAAATAACACATTGCGTCGAGAAATGGAGACATACAGGAGGAAAATGAACAAAAATTGTAAAGAAGTCGAAAGGAAGGCGGAGGACAGAGTGGGTTGGAGAATGCTTGTCGGCGGCCTATGCTCCATTGTGAGTAACAGGCGTAAGTAAGTAAATAAGTAAGTAAGAACAGATATGTCGACTTCGTAAATTAACCAGAAGGTTGATTGAAAGTAATTAATGCACTTTTTGGTTAGATTCCGTTGGTAAGTGGGCAATGAGTTGGCATTTGAAGAGAAATAATCCTGAGTCTGAATCATGAAATGAACATCAAAACTGTGATGAAGGCACATCTATCCGACGAGTCTCAAATGGAACGAAACACACATACTGTTAACCACATGCCGTCTTTTCTATAGAGATGACAAATTCGTTAATATTATAGTTATAGTAATATATATGGTTTGGATGAGAACATTTCCCTTGACGGTGATCCTCTCAAACTTTTGGACACTATATTTTTTTAAACAAACATTCATGTCTTGCCATAAACCTCTCTATTTATAGTTTGTTTTAATTCACTAATTATATTTGTCAAATCAATATACTCACCTAGTTTCATAGAATGTCTATCATCTATCATAAATTTAATTATTAAGAAACTCAGGTATCATTACTATGCTGTTGATTATGTCTAATCGTTTAATATATTTATTCACATTAATATAGATTTTTTATTAGTCGTTTTAACGAAGAAATAATCGCAAAAACAACATCCTCAAGGGAAATATAAAACTCATATGAAGATTTCAGTGAATCATTTGGTTGGATGAATTCACCGAATGTTGTCGATTGCAGATTTACTTCATAAAAAAAATTTTGAAAATATACTCTGTCGGGGTTGTTGTTTCTAAATTATTTATTGGATTTTAATAGTTGAAATCATGAGTCAATGGAAACTAGACCATCATGGAAAATTTGGAATCACTGGACGGCCATTTCATCCTAGTATGGGACTCCTCAGTGGTGCGCATCCTTGATCCCATCTCGCGAGATTCCAACCCATGAGCTATCAGTCACGCACACGAGCGCTTAGCATCTAGACAACTGAGCCGGCATCCAACGTGGATATGCATTGCTGAAATGTTTCATAGTAGGGAGAAACGGCCGTCCAGTGTTTCCACATTTTCCATTGTGGTTTAGCTTCAATTCACTCATGATCGCAACTATTAAAATTACTATAATATCCACAAAACCCCTTCTGATATTATTTATTGAATTCTTTGATTTATATCCATGTTATAAGTGAATGAAATATCCGTCTGTTTATCAAATGACTATCATACTACATAGTAATTCACTGCTTTATGGCTGTGAAACGTAAACTCTTATGGTAGACAATGTCTGTAGGATATCAGAATGGAATATAAACGTCAGAGAAATGTTGTTAGCATATGTTCTGTAGATGTAAGGTATTACATAATGATAGTGAATCCACTGATTATAATGTAAATCTTCATTGATTGAGGTGATTAGTATATATGCATTACATTTATACAACCTCCAGTGAATGTTTGGTAAAATTACTGTGTCTAGCAGTGGAATCCAGAATGGTCATTTCATCCTATTTAAAACTCATGAACTGGATGGATTTGGATCCTAGTGTTAATGTATACACTGAGACACGAATTTAATAACTTTTGCTTCAAACCATCTTATAACTCACATATACCTAAGCTACAGAGTTCAGATAACCAAGAACTTGTTCAATATGTAAGAAATTATTTGTCAATGTCTACATTATCTTGATGTTGATACTAAAAATAACAACCAATCAATCTGTAAAGAAATATATACATCTTGAATGAACTGTTTCAATATTAACACTATTGAGATGGTCGAGAAGATTTGTAGCTTAGATGGATGATTTTGATGAAGTTTTGTTCTCTGAGCTGGATGATAGAAGACTTCTACCTGAAGTTTGTGTTGATGATATCGTTCAGAAGAACGATAAAAGCTCCACAACCAAACCATCCAGCTCAGAGGACAAAATTCCATCAAAATTAACACTATTTCACAATTCGTTAGTATGTTTGTAATGTAAACAACATTTCACAATTATACATGTCAAAATAAGCACAATTATGTGTTTATGAATAAATTTTTAACTTAAGATGTCAAATATAACAATTAGATATCAGTAATGAATTCAATGAATCTAATATCAGTCAACTATTGATAATCATTATTGAACTAATCGATTATCAATGATTAGATTATTTGGATCAAAGTGATGATCATTTCAAATTAATGTAAACAGTATTTTGACAGTCAGTATCCAACGCTGTATAGATTTTTTACAAAAATTAAATAATTTTCATGATAAGCAGACTGATAGGAGAATCATGAAAAAGTCAAAGCTTAAGATGATGAATTCAATCATATAGTGATTATCATAAAATATCATAAAAAGATATTGTCTATCACTTTTGAATGTTGTGAAGAAAAGTTCTCATCACCATTATTTCAATTTAATTCATGGATATTTTTGAAAATGTGTAGATTACATAATCGATTCGTCATTTAAAATGTGACCTTTTTGTAGTGAAGTTGTGATCAGATTTTTTTTTCCTCTTCTTCAACAACAACACAGTATCATCTTAAAGTAAATAAATTTAAATGCCTTCTGTTTTTAGTAAATTTTGAAACAAATTTCATCAAGGTAACCCATGGAACAACTCCGTCTGGAGTCCCTCCGGAGGCTACTGCCGGTCCCAAGCCCGCATAAAGGAGGAGGGTTGGGCATAGGGTTAGCGACCCCATCCCGTAGAAAACTAACTCGCTAAAAAACGCTAACCAGAAAAAATTATTCAAACCTTTTAAATTCTGCCCTGGGAGTTAGAAGGTCTTCATTCAGAAAAACTTAGACGCCTCATGATGAAAGCCGAATTCCTTCGGAAGTTACGAGGCCGATGCCCCTTCTGACAACCAGATCGACCATTTATTTAGGTACATGGAATGTTCGTACAATGTGGGACACCGGAAGAGCCTTCCGAATTGCTGCAGAAATGAGAAGATACAACCTAGAGGTACTTGGGATCAGTGAAACATATTGGACGCAAGTTGGACAACAGCGACTAGCTTCAGGGGATCTTCTGTTTTACTCCGGCCATGAGGAAGAAAATGCTCCACATACACACGGAGTTGCATTGATGCTGTCCGAACAAGCACAAAAGGCACTTATAGGATGGGAATCTCGTGGACCAAGGATCATCAAAGCCTCGTTTAAAACAAAGAAAGAGGGCATTTCAATGAACATCATCCAATGCTATGCGCCTACCAATGACTACAATGAAGACGCTAAAGATCAATTCTACAATAGGCTGCAGTCAATAGTCGAGAAGTGCCCAACAAAAGACCTGACCATTCTGATGGGAGATTTCAACGCCAAGGTTGGAACGGACAACACTGGATATGAAGACATCATGGGACGACACGGACTGGGAGAAAGAAACGAAAATGGTGAGAGATTTGCAAATCTATGTGCCTTCAATAAGCTGGTCATAGGCGGCACCATATTCCCACACAAACGCATTCACAAAACAACATGGACTTCACCGGATCAAACCACGCAAAACCAAATCGACCATATCAGCATCAACAAAAAGTTCAGGAGGACGATTGAAGACGTGAGAATCAAGAGAGGAGCTGATATAGCCTCAGGTCATCACTTGCTGGTCGCCAAGATGAAATTGAAACTCAAGAAGTACTAGACAATGGGGCGGACAATATCACAAAAGTTCAATACGGTCTTTCTTCAGGATACTAACAAACTCAACAAATTCAAGATAGTCCTCAGCAATAAGTTCCAGGCCTTTCATGATCTACTCAATGAAGAGAGAACTACTGTGGATAGCAACTGGGAAGGGATAAAAGAGGCAATCGCTTGAACATGTCATGAGGTCCTGGGCCACAAGAAGCACCATCACAAGGAATGAATCACTGTTGATACACTGGATTAGATTCAAGAAAGAAGGAACAAGAAGGCAGCAATCAATACCAGCTGAACAAGAGTAGATGTACAACCTTTCGTTGTACGAGTTACAAAAAAGCTCCATCAAAGACATCGTGGTTGCTGGTAATATGCAGTGAAAAGTATATACATTACGTAGATGTCAATAGACTGGACTGCTAATTTTTAAATGACTATCACTTAAAGCTTATCATCGGGATTGACCAAGAAGTAAGAAACGGAAACTTGTTGAAATACATTGTGCTGAGAATTCTATGTTGTACCAAAACTATAATAATGAATAAAGCTTGTGATAATAATAATAATAATAATAATAATAATAATAATAATAATAATAATAATAATAATAATAATAAAGGTTATTTATAATGAAATTAATTAAGAAGTGAAAGAGGATATCAAGGTTATAGATAATGTAATTATCATTTTCTACATACCGATCAACGTTGTTATCCTTTTAATTTTTATTCAATTTCAATTCACTGTTGAATAAAATTCCAGCGGGATTTTATAGTTTCAAATTTCAATATTTAACAGCACAGATTTATTGATTAATTGAATATTGATTTGTTTTAAAAACTACATTTGAAGTGTCGTTCATTTTATTTTATTTTTTTCCAAGGGAAAATATGATATAAATTAACATGCCAAGAATGGATAGATTTGTTTACGCTTTGCCAATGACAATGAATGAACAAAATATATTTCGAAATGTATATGTGTGTGTGTTCGAAGTCAAAATAATTGAAATACACAGAATAATAGACAAGTTAATTTTAGGCAAAGATGGTTAGTGGTTCCAATGGAACCCAGGATTCGCTTTTCGTCCTATTTGGGACTCGTCAGCTGGATGTACCCCACATCTTTACAATCAGGTAGCTATCAGGACTCAATAGCTAAGTGGATAACGCGATATGGTTTGAAGCGAACGATACTATGTCAATCGACGTAAGAGGAGTAATAGGAATTGGAGAGGGAGGTTCATTATGAATATAGTGGTGTTGAGTCCTGTTAGAAGTATGAGGGAGGTTATCACTTCCCGGTTACCCACACCGTGGAAGGGTTCTTATGGAGGTACTTGAAAACGAAATAGGGTTAGAGGTGGTCTTAGTGACCTGAGAGCGTGATCGCGGTAGCCAAGGGAGAACTGCTTGAGGTTGGTCACGCACCACTTTTTTATGAGTAATTTTTGTGTTAGCTCCGTACTTGTTGAGACCTTACCACCAGAGACGGATATCCGTGGGATAAGGTGAGGTGTGCATTTTTAGGGTAGACCTTTTCTAACCCCACCCCTTCATGTGGGAAGGCAGCATCGCTGTCATACTGGTTGTCTGAAGGAAACATCTTACTGCGGTCACACCTCTGTACAGTCAGCAGTACTACTTCGCCCTCAGAACTTGGGTTTGCTGATTTTAGTCTTATCGCTCTTCAACCAACCTGTCTGATATGGTAGGACCTTGAGGAACGATTGTTCCAGCCAGTATAGCTCGGTTGCTTCATCACGACAGCAAGTCTAACCACCACATCAAGGTAAGAACAACGGTAAGGAACAGTACTGTGTTCGAGTCCCGGAGTGAACATCAACTCTAAAATGCAGGTACATCCAACTGATGTTTCCCAAATAGGACGAAACGCATGTCCTTTATTCCACTGCTAGCCACTATCCATCTTTGCTAATAATACTTGTAAATTAAGGCTATATCGAGGCAATTCGCACAGTATGCACATATACCAATATGAGACTGATCAATTTCAGTCCTAAGTAACAATGGGAAAATACAAGTAAAACAACACCAAGTGAATTTAATAGTCAAGTTAGTTTTAATTTCTTTTCTTTCTGGAAATCTGATTTATGATGAATGAAATCAAGGTAGATTACTTTTTTCCCAAAAAGGAGTGTGTAATTTGTCATAGTTTCGTATCAATATCTTTCACTAACAAACCTTTCCCGCCCCTATTTTGTTATTATAAATAATAATATCCTTACTATGTAATCTCTACAGTCTATCATGAAAATAAGCAACAACAAACAAACAAACAAAGTTATTTCAATTCATTTTTGAAATGAGATAATTATGCAATTTTAGATGGAAATTATTCTATTCATCAGCAGGAAACCAACTATTGATGTTTATATTCTCCTATATCTATATCTATTCTATGTTGTCTCCTATCTTTTGTTAAATAAAATAATTTACGGTTTATGAACTAAAAAAGTACAATCATATATGTCTGAGATTTTTGTAATGACTTATCTAGTTGAAAATTATACCATCGATACATATATGTATGAACATTATTCACAAAATACATGTAGACTTACACACACACACATATATATATACACATACACATGTGCCTGTGGATAAACGGATTTAAAATTTTGGCAAATATATAAATTTCACAGATTGAAATCATGAAGCAATTGAGAGAAGCCATTACCAGTGGAGTTCAACTAGGTCTGTTGTGAGATATCAGCTCACTGAAGACAATGGTGTACGGTGGCACAACTTCGTGGATTGGTTGAAGTTAGACATTAACACCATTCGATGTCAGTCGGCTCAGTGGTCTAGTGGTTAAGCGTTGGCGCGCGAGACTGATAGGTCATGGGTTGGAACCTCGCGAGACGGGATCGTGGATGCGCAATACTGAGGAGTCCCATACTAGGACGAATCGGCAGTCCTGTGCTTCTATGTTTTCCATCGTGGTCTAGCTTCAGTTGCCTCATGATTTCAATCCGTGAAATTTCTAAAATCTCCACAAACCCCTTCTGATAAATATATAAATATCTTCTATTCATTGTAGGTAAGGTTTAGATATTCTCAATGAACTGATGATTTGAATGTGTCAATTATGAAATGAAAACACATTCATACAATATAAACTTATATACATGATCAGGTGTTTTGTGGAGATTTTAGTAATTTCAATAGTTGAAATCATGAGTCAACTGAAGCTAGACCATCATAGAAAATCTGGAAGCACTGGACGGCTGTTTCGGCCTAGTATGGGACCCCTCAGCAGCGCGCATGCACGATCCTGTCTCTCGAGATTCGAACCCACGACCTATAGGTCTCACTCGCGAACGTTTAACCATTGGCCGATTGAGTTGGGATCCATGAATTAATTTTATTTGAATCTGTACTTTATCCAAATTTTTGTTGCTGTTACATGAAAAATATTTTATGATTTGACTTATCACCTCTTCAATAATAAGTAGAAATTACTTACTCACTCCTTTTACTCCCAATGGAGCATAGGCCCACTCTGTCCTGGGCCTTCTTTTCTAATTCCATCCAATCCTTGTTCATTCTTCTCATATTTGTCTCCATTTCTCGACGTAATGTGTTATTTGGTCTTCTTCCTCTTCTCCTTTGGTTTTGAGGATTCCATGTGAGGGCTTGTCTTGTGACGCAGTTCGGTGCTTGCCTCAATGTGTGTCCTATCCACTTCCATCGCTTCTTCCTGATTTCTTCCTCCACTAGGATTTGGTTTGTTCTCTCCCTCAGTGGGTAGTTGCTAATAGTGTCTGGCCAACGGATCCGAAGTATTTTGCGTAGACAACTGTTAATAAACACCAGTATCTTCTGGATGATTGCTTTCGTAGTTCTCCAGGTTTCTGTCCCATACAGTAGAACTGTTTTGACATTTGTATTGAAAATTCTGACTTTGGTATTGTTTGACAGACAGTTGTTTCTAGTTTCAGATGTTCTACAATCGTAAATATGCTGCTCTTGCTTTTCCGATCCACGCTTTCATATCTGCATCAGATCCACCGTGTTCACCAATGCTACACGCATGCGCGTGTGGATAAACGGATTTGAAATCTAGGCAAATACATAAATATCTTCTATTCATTGTAGATAAGGTTTAGATATTCTCAATGAACTGATTATTTTAATATGTAACAGGATTTGATGTGTCAATTATGTAATGAAAACACATCCATACAACATAAACTTATGTACATGAATTAGTCTTTGTAAATCTGTAATTTATCCAATTCTCCGTTGTTGTTGTTGGTTGTTACATGAAAAATATTTTGTAATTTGACTTATCAATTCTTCGATAATAAATAGAACTCAGTCAGTCAGTAACAAAGTAGAACTTCGTATGTACGTACATCAGTCCGAGTTACCATACCACATTCGCACAGAGATGCAGTTGTCGACTCAAATTCCGTAGTGGTAGAGGTAGTAAGAGTATAAGCAGTAATCGGAAAGATTAGGGTTTGAAGATGTTATTTAAGAAGTATAATACAGTGAAATAAATTCGGAAAGAAAATAAGGGACATGAAGAATCCAGAAGATTAGAATTTGGGAGAGCACAAAGAGTGGATGCACTTGCGCCATTGCAAACGATTTTGAGCAATAAATAGAACTATTATACTATTTTTCACCTTAAGCAATTAAGCGATATAATAATTGATTTTAGATTGCTTTTATTCATAATAGTGAATAGACTAATCACCTGGCATAAGATGATGAATGATCGTTTCGAAATATTTAGCTTATCTATTTTTAATTTTGGGGGATTTGTGGAGTTGAATTCACTAGTCAGTCTAAGATAGACTATCATTGAAAACGCGGGAGCATTGGACGGCCGTTTCGCCCTACTGTAGAACACTTCAGCAGTGTACATAAACGATCTCGAACGCCGGATTAGAAACCAGGACCCTTAGTCTGTTTGTGGGATTATCATCTTTCTGTTTTAAATTTGTTTCTAACTGAATAATGATGAATGTTAATTACATATACTTGTAGTGGCTTTGCTTCGTTAATCAATCACCTCGATAACCGTTATAATATAAATCTCAAAGGTGTTTGAAATTCGAAGGTAATGTTAAGCGGTAACTACTGTTTATTAGCGGATAGCGCAGATCACAAAGCCATAAGCACATCGAGTGAATTTGAAGCAGAAAGGTGAATATATATATGCGAGCAATTACATAGGTAAATTTATAATCAAATTAAATAAGGGCACAAGTAAGGCAAAGCAAAATCTAATAATAGAATTCGGGTACATATACTCATGGAGAGGAGAATGAATTATCGAGTGATATTTAAGCAATCAACGTCTCAGCTAGAGTCTGTCATATGATCTAGTGATGGTAACAGTACAAAGAAATAGACAAATTCCTACTGTTCAAATAACATTGTTTGTTAAGTTAATACAAGGGCTTAACCAAAATTAACCATAATCGAAATTGGTTGTAGGATAGTTGCTGTACCTTCATGAAGCTTGCAAATTATTCGAATGAAAACACATTAAAATTTTTAGTGTATCTTCTATCTTATTTATTCTTTGAAGAAAAAAAAACTCAAGGGAATTCAAACATCCTGTTTATAATGGATGGAGCTGAAAGTCATATGACTGGAAGTAAGTAGGTGAAAGATACTGAAAAAAAAGAAATTTGTAAGAGCATGTTTTGAATAATTCCCATTCCAATGCATGTTAGACAGAAATTTGTTTTCATATTAAATGGATTGGTTTTGAGTAACCCTTACTGTAACAAGACTTATAATACTGAGTATTATTATTATTTGATTAAATATATGTCAGTTTACCGTGTCTAATGTTAACTATTTAAAGGTATTCGACAGAAGACCTAGGTCTTATACTAGTGGACATTCATGAAGGTGTTGATACTTTTTATAGGATTTTAATTCAACCAGTAAATTTACTGAAGTTGTGAAAATCTTGTAAATTATCCTATTGTATTGATAGTTTAAATAACGAAATGTTCTTAGCTAGACCATAAGAGAAAACTTGGAAGTACTATATGGCCATTTCATCATAGTGCGGTTCTCCTCAACAGTACGAATTCGCTCCCAAGATGTTTAAATGTGGGTGAGCCCTACTGAAGGGATCCACATTAGAATGAGACGGTCGTCAAGTGCTTTCAGGTTTTTAATGACGGTCTATGTAATTAGTTAATTGACTGATTGTATGAGTATACCAGGGAAAGCAAATTTATACAAAATTTATATAAAATACTCAACATAAATAGTGTAATCTTCAGTTACTTTTTAATTGACTAACGAATGGTTGAATATGTTACTAGTGCTCATTACAAATTCAGTGAATATTCACTTTCGTTTGTTGTAAAACAATTCAACAAAACACAGTAGTAGATCGTTGTTAATAAGATTATAAGATCTTTATCGATAGTGTTTGGGATATGGATTATATATGTCCAGTCTAGGCTATGGCAGTTTGTTATACTGAGTGACATAGGTGTAGGTGAGTTAAAAAAAGTTAAGAATGGCCAGATCAAGAAATGGTTTCAGTTCATAAAATCAATGATCTCATGAAATAAGAATTATTATAAGGTTCAGCATTTTAAGCTAGGTATCTACCTGATGATTTGATTATGGTCTTGGAGACCTTAAGTAAAATGGCTGAAAATCTTTTTAATGGTTAAGATATATTCTGTCGTAATAGGCCGCTCACCAGCATTCTCCATCCAACCACGTCCTGGGCAATCCTTTCCAGCTCCTTCCAGTTGTTAGTCATCCTTTTCATGTCTGCTTCTATTTCCCGACGTATTGTGTTCTTTGGCCTTCCTCTTTTCCACTTCCCATCACGATTACAAATTAGGGCCTGCCTCGTGATGCAGTTTGATGATTTGGATAATGTATGTCCTATCCATTTCCATCGTGTTTTCCTAATTTCCTCTTCATCTGGAAGTTGGTTTGTTCTCTCTTACAGAAGGCTGTTGCTGATGGTATCTGGTCAATGGATGTTGAGTATTTTGCGTAGACAACTGTTTATAAACACTTGTACCTTCTTGATGGTGGTTGATGTAGTTCTCGAAGTTTCAGCTCCGTACAGTAGCACTACCTTGACGTTGGTATTGATGATTGTGACTTTGATTTTGGTTGACAGACAGTTGTTTTGAATTCCATATGTTCTTCAATTGTAGGAATGCGGCCCTGATTCAATATGTCATGGGTTATATTTTCGTTTTAAGTGATTTTACCTTGATTTCGGTCTAGTTTGGACTCGTCAATAAGGCTTCTCTGGAATTTTATAGAAATAGAAGTTCACTATGAGATTCAAATCCTTATCATTCAGTTTCGTTGATTGAATCATTACCAACGAGCACGGGATCTTAGTTCATGTTTTTCTGTAGACTACTTCCAAACATATGTTATTCATTCGATAACTGACAAATCCTTTGTAATTAATGGTAAGACTTAATTCGTTGAAAATTGTCATTATTATGATAGTTGAATCCATGAGTCAATTGAAGCTAGAACACCATGAAAAACCTGGACTCCTTCACAGTGCACATCCACGATCTCGCCCTCTGAATTTGAATCCAGGATCTATCAGTCTCAATTGACTCATGAATTCAATTATTAAATTACTTTTTGATTAAAATCATGAGTCGATTGAAGCTAGACCACCATGGAAAACCTGGAAGCACTGGACGTGGATTGGTTGAGGTTAGACATTAACACCATTAGATGCCGGCTCAGTGGTCTAGTTGGTTAAGCGCCTGGCGCGAGACTGATAGGTCATGGGTTGGAATCTTGCGGGGTGCGGGATCGTGAATGCGCACTGCTGAGGAGTCCCATACTAGAACGAAACGGCCGTCCAGTGCTTCCACGTTTTCCATGGTATTCTAGCTTCAATTGACTCATGATTTTAATCAAAACCTTAACAATCTTCACAACCTCGAAACTGATTATTAAATTACTGTAATATCTACAACACCCCTCTTCAATAATAATTATTATTAATATCGTGAGATTTTGTAAATACACACAACACACACACACTTACATTCACATTCACATTGTGTATGTATAAGCGCATATTTTGTTATCAATCATCCATTGTCAACAATTCATTCTTTCGATAGACGACCTTTGTTCAATTTATCACATAAAAAGAATTTATAATTTTTATCACAAATACACTTACATACAAAATTGATCTGGTTACAATTATCCACATAGATATTAGATTATTAAGAGATAAACAATGTTAAACGTTACACAATAAATGAAATAGTAGTATATGCCTAATTTTGTTTATGTTAATTGAAATATTTTCTTGGTTATTGTTGTTGTTAGTGGTGTTGGTGGTGGTGGTGTCGATGTTGTTGATAGATTCAATGAATTGAATGGAATTGAATTGAAATATCAAACCACGTAAAAATTGAACTTCGAACTTGAAATCAACGTAGGCATCGCCCCTCCCCCCACGCACACGCGCGCACACGCACATACACGCACGCGCACAGTCACAAACAAAAATATTGGCTACTTAACAAAAAATGTACATATCAAATGTTTAGATATGTAGAGTTATGCCAAAAATTCCAATTATGTAATATTGTAAATAAAATGGAAATTTTTTTCAGAAAAAATGAATGAATAATATTAATTAGATATGAAATTTGATCTAATAGAACTGGTATAGTGTGATACATTAAAATTATTATAATATCAATAAAAAAACCCTTTCTGATATGAATCAACATTTGCTCACTAGTGACTGGATTCAACAGGTATTTCTTGGAGTTCTAGTGAGAAGCTGTGACTAGTGGAGTTCAAACGGGTCTGTTGTGAGATAGTAACTCACTGAAGACAATGGTGGATATGTTGCTCAATTTCGTGGATTAGTTGAAGTTAGATATTAACACTAATGGATGCCAGTCGGTTCAGTGGTCTAGTGGTTAAACGTTGGCGTGCGAGACTGTTAGGCCGTGGGTTGGAATCTCGCGAGGTGGGATCGTGAATGCGCACTGTGGAGAAGTTCCATACTAGGACGAAGAGGTCGTCCAGTGTTTGCAAGTTTTCCATGGTGTTCTAGATTCAATTGACTCATGATCTCAACTATTAAAATGACCATAATATCCACAAAAACCCCTTCGCATTTATTATTAGCTGTTTCATATAAATTAGTCAATAATTGTTTGTTTGATTTTCAAAAGAACGTTTTAAATAGAGGAGGCGGGAAAAAAAGACATGAAACGTGCTTAGTTATGCTTTGGTAAATTAGTTCATATGTAATTTTTTCGTAAGGAATATTTATCAAACAATTATTTTATCATATTTTATGTAGAAGAAGACAGTTTACACTATTAGTTGACTTGAGCTAGACAACAACTGAAAACCAAGAAGTATTCAACAACTGTTCCGTTCTAGTATGAGACTATTTAGTAATATGCATCCGTGACCTCACTGGGAATTGTATTCAGAACATTCAGGTCAAATGGTGAATCGTTAACCTTTTGCCCACCGAGTTTGGATCCAATGGTTTATATTTTTAACTAACATCGATTTGTGATATTACTCAATTATTTCCTAATGTGGTTAGTGGGCGACTACTTCATACCCAAAATAGTTTAAGTCCACTGAAATCGGATACCCGGGAATTACCTGTCAATGTTAGTCACCAATAATTACACAAATATTATTAGTATGGGAGGTTTTTAGCGATAATTAAACTCTAAACTTTACATTACGGTCTAACTCTAGTTCGAAAACCATTAAAAGCCATAAAATCCTAGTTTAGGGCTGCTTAGCAGCAAACACTTATGGCCACTTCAGACCTTAACTGAGGTACCATAGATCTTGTATTGAGTACGTTGTCTACAAACCATTGAGTTAACTTTCTAACAGTCAGTACTTCATAGTTCAACCATTTCGCTATTGATTACGTAAATATTGTTATATTTTCCCCCTGTCAAACTAATTGTCAGTTAATTCTGAAAATGGATTTATCAGTTTTGAAATACATATCTCTTAGTAATATTTCTATTGATATTCATGAAGTGTGGTTTATTATTTAAACTGTATAACCATGTAACTTATGGATGTGAACAATGAGGCGATGCTTAACTCGACTACTCACTTGAGTATTTACTGTTCTACTGGGTAGTTTGTAGAAGTGGAGACTTAAATCACCCAACTCTTATGAAATCAAAATACATTTTAACAGGATTTTTGAATATATATTTAGTGGCGTCAAAGAGGTTTGAATAATTCTCATCTATTCCAGATATGTTGACCAGCTGTTTGTAGTAAGTAATTTTAATCATTAGTTTTTAGGATGAATTGGTCTAAAATAAAGAACTATTAATACTCAGATAATATCGAATAAATGTTTCTTTCTAATCTACGACTTCTGAACAATAAGAAGGAATAGACTTCAGATATCCAGATGGATACGAGAACTTTTAATTGCTTAGCCAAAACATGGCAGTCCATATTTATTCTGTAGTTGGACCTTTGTGATGTAAACTTCAAAGTTTAGTTGAACAGTTAGTTTTCATTTATGCCCATCACCTCTAAAATCCTACCTGCTTAACGAGTTTTGAGCACAAATCATATTATTCATATTTATAAAGGTTTATATTATTGCAAACTCTGAATAAACATATCTTCTGGATTCCACTTCTAGTCACAAGAGGCGGCCTGCTTGAATATCTGAGCTACCTGTTCCTGCCATCTAGATATTTCAACAAGTTATCTATTTTTGTTTGTTTTAATATATCATTATGTTTATTAATCACATAAACTATTCTGCTGCGTTTCTGAAAAGTGTACAACCTTTCGTTGTCAAAGTTACAAAAAGCTCAATAAGAGACAATGTGGTTGCTGGCAATATACAGCGAAAAGAATGTACATTATTCAGATGTCCATTTAGTGAACTGCTAACATCTAACCGGCTATCACTCAATATTTATCGCCAGGACCGTCCAAGAAGAAAGAAACGGAAACTTGTTAAAATACTTTGCGCTGAGAATTCTATATTGTACCAAAAATATAATATTGAATAAAGCTGATAATAATAATAATAATAATAATAATAATAATAATAATAATAATAATAATAATAATAATAATAATAACTGTTCCTACCATCTAGATATTTTAACAAGTTATCTGTTTTCTTGTTTGTTCGAACACATCATTATGTCTATTAGTCGCATGACCTGTTCAGGTGCATTTGTGAAAAGTTTATGACATTTCGCTGTACAGCTTACAAAAGAGCTCAATCAAAGACATCGTGGTTGCTGGCAAAACGCATTGAAAAGAATATGAATTATTCAGATGTCGATTCCAAAACTGTTAAACATCTAACTCGCAATCACTCAATATCAATAGTTGAGATCATGAGTCAATTGAAGCTAGACCACTATGGAAAACCTGGAAGCACTGAATGGTCATTTCGTCCGATTGTGGGACTCCTCAACAGTGCACATCCACGATCAGCCTCGTCCCACCCATGCTGGTCTAGCTTCAATTGACTCATGATCTCACCTATTAAAATTACTATAATATCCACAAAAAACCCCTTCTGATATTAATCACTCAATATGTTATCGTCAGGATCGATCAAGAAACAAGAAACAGAAACTTGTTGAAATAATTTATGCTGAGAGTTCTATTTTGTACCAAAAATATACAACTGAATAAAGCTAATAATAATAATAATAATACACTTGGTATTATTTGTTTGGATCTTCCCATTGATGTTTATGACTGCAATTGACCAGTCTCTTATTGACATATGTGCATACTGTGTGTATTGCCTTGAACGATACTGAGTTTGAGCCTTAGAGAATACATCAACTCTGAGATGCAGGTGCATCCAGCTAACGAGTCCCAAATAGGACGAAACGCCCGTCCTAGATTCCACTACTAGCCACTATCTATCTTTGCAAATAATAATAATAATAATAATAATAATAATAATAATAATAATTCATAGGCATATCAAAATTAATTGTAAACTCTTAAAAACAGTTAGTTGATATTACATTTGCAACATGACAAATTCAAACATACAACTACATGCAAATAATCAGGCCAATTTTTTCCTATTCTATTCTATTCTATTCTATTCTATTATTATTATTATTATTATTATTATTATTATTATTATTATTATTATTATTACATTATATGATGTGAATAGTAAGTTTTGTTACTAACGCCATTCTTCTGTTATAAGTTCCCCTGTACATTATAGATTACTATCTTTATGTTATTGTTATTAAATAATAAAGAATGAAACTTATTCAATAATAATATTAATAATTAAAAAAAGGTAACACACAAGAGAAAGAATAGAAGTATAAAGAAATGAGACAGAGAGAGAGAGAGAGAAAGTGAAGAAACTCCTTTCCACTTTATATCACCTAACATCTTTGGGTATGTGTGGTCTTAAAATAATTAAGGTTTTTTATTATTGTTACTTTAATAAAAACATCAATTGAAATGACATTGTTCCATGATGTTTCTTTTGCTATGAAGTTGTCCTTTGTTGTTGTTGTTGTTGTTGTTGAAGGAGAAGAAGAAGTAACTTTATTGATAACTATGTTTTTGTTATTAAGAACTTGAAAAATAACTGACTGAACTTTATGAAGATTGGCAGAATTGTAGTTGTTCACTTTTGAGTATTTTCACGTTATGACAAAACAAATGTATAATATTTCCTGTTTGTTAATGGTATTCCAGATGAGATTGATCTGTGATTGATGCAACAAATGACCAGGTCTGTTGTGAAATATCAGCTCACTAAAGACAATGGTGTACGGTGAATTGGTTGAAGTTAGACATTAACACGATTGGATACCGGTCGGCTCAGTGGTTTAGTGGTTAAGCGCTTGGCGCGAGACTGATAGGTCCTGGGTTCGAATCTCGCGGGGTGCGGGATCGTGGATGAACACTGCTCAGGAGTCTTATACTAGGATGAAACGGCTGTCCATTACTTCCAGGTTTTCCATGGTGTTCTAGCTTCAATTGACTCGTGCTTTCAACTATTGAAATTACTAAAATCTCCACAAAACCCCTTCTGAAAATAATAATCAACAAATTTTTTAGTTGAACTCTGAATGAATTTGATTTAATATGGATTTTTCGAAACATTTCATGTAAGCAAAAGAATATCGGTAATTATTTTTTGACAACTTATGAAGTTCTAAGGGCTATCTCATTCTACTCTTCCTTGAAAATAGCAGCAGATTAGTTCAATATTGATCAACTAACGTGGCGAGGGCAGTATATATGACATGTAGATATATATGGTAGGTCAGAATGATGATTTTGACTCTTGGTTTCATACCTTTTGGTAATTAAACTAATCATAACTAATGAAACTAGAATACATTAATAAACACGTATTAAGCAATTAGTTTTAAGGTACTTTATAAAACTCCCACATACATAATTGAAATCATGAATTGATTAAATTTAGAACACAAGCGACGACCTAGAATCACTGAGCGGCCGTTTCTTTTTTGTTTATGAGACTTGGCAATGACAATCGAAAATAGTCACGTAGATTGAGATTATACTTATACATTAATGGATCGTGAATCAATGATCTCGAAGTTGAGTGTAACCGACGGTTCCATATTAAATTTCTGATGGAGTGGTCATGACCACGTACTTTTGAAGAGCTCCATACTCAAATAAAACGATTATCTAATACTTTCAGGTTTCAGTCATTGTCTAACCAAAATCACTTTGTGATTTCTAATGACATTCCCTAATCTCCACAATCACATAGTTACTACTACTACTACAAACAAATAAGTTCATGTAATAAGCAAATTCCACTAGAAAATAAAATTATTCAATGTAATTACTTGTAAACAAAGTTGGTTAACATACTACTGATATTAATTCCTCATCAAATCAATTATGTAATTGAATAATTACATAATAAATTCAATTATATTTCAATAAATAAAATATTGATTATGTTCAATGAATCGGTTTAGTTTTAGTTCAATTCATATTTGTACTTGTGTATGTATGTGTATATTTATGTCTATTTTAATTTCATTCATGTTTTCTCATGCATACTTCAAAAGTTTCTTTATCAATAGTTAGTTATTTATCTAAGTTCTTTGGTAATTCGATTGATTATACACTACGAAAAGGTCTACTCTGATAGTGAAGTAGTTAAATAATTCACTATGTATATAGCTCTGAATATAATGTGAGGGGAGAGGAGAATTTGATTCGCTAATTATCATACTTTGATTGCTGTATACAAATAGTACGAATACCTGGACAGCATCATCGATGATCATGGAGGATCGGATACAGACTTAAAAGTGGAAGTCGGAAAAGTGAGGACAGTGTTCCAGCAGTTGAAGAATGCATGGGACTCCAAACAACTGCCTGTCAACCAACATGGAAATCAGATAATTCAATGAGAACATCAACACAGTTCTATTGTATGGAGCTCAAACAAGAAGAAATATCACAAGAATAATCAAAATAGTGCAAGTATTTATAAACCGTTGTCTATGCTAGGTACTCAATATCCGTTGACCGGATAACATCAGCAAACCAGGTTCCAGATGAGGAGGAAATCGGTAAAAAAAACTCTGAACTTTGATAAAACATACATTTCGGAAATCATCAAACTACATTACGAGGCGAGTGCTAACTTGGAATCCTGAATAGAAATAGGATAGAGAAAGACTAAAAATACATTGCGTCAGGAATTAGAAGCAAATATTAAAAGAATGAATAGCAACCGGAAACAACTGGAAAGGGTTGTTGAGGACAGAGTTGGTTAGAGAATGGTAGTGAGCGTCCTATGCTCCTCGACGAGGGGTAACAGGAGTAAGTAAAGTAAGTAGTAGTGAAATCTCAGAAGTACACATCGTCCTATGATAATAGAAACTAACTTATTGCAATCCTGAAAGTAACAGCAGAAAAATAAAAACCCTTAGTAACATCGTCACACACAGAAAAATTTAATGGCTGTCTAAAGTCAATAGCTCAGTGAATAAGGTTTTGATATTTAAAGCGAAAAGTACTGAATTCGCATTTCAATGTGAACATAAACACTGCAATGAGGATTTATTCACTTAGCTAATCTGAAACACGATATAACATTCATCCTAAATTCCATTGTTATCTATAATCGAAATTTATTCATTTTGTTATAAGTCAGAAGAGGATTTTGTAGAGATTTCGGTAATTTAATAGTTGAATTGATGAGTCAATTGAAGCTAGATCACCATGGAAAACCTGGCTTCAAGTGTTATTTCCTGAAAATCTAGTGAGAAGCCGTGACCAGTGAAGTTCAACTAGATCTAATGTTAGATAGTAACTCATTGAAAACAATGGTGGATATATGGTGCAATTTCGTCGATTGGTTGAAGTAAGAAATTAACACCGTTCGATAACGGTTGGCTCAGTGGTTTAGAGGTTAAGCATTCACCCACGTGAAATCTGTAAGTTCTGGATTCGAATCCCATGGGGCAGGAATCGGCGGTGCATACTATTGAGGGGTCCCATACTAGAACAAAACAGCCATCCAGTGTTTTCATGTTTTCCTGAATTCAACTATTAAATTTATTATAATATTCACAAAACCATTCAATGACATACAAGAATGTTTACTAAATCCATATTGTATATTTAGTTTGTTTATTATCTATAATAGACTGGAAAAACCGGAAAGAATTGTCGAGGACAGAGTTGGATGGAGAATGTTGGTGGATGGCCTATACTCCTACATGAGGGGTTACAGGCGTATGCAAGTAAATAAGTAATAGTATGAATACTATCAAAATTAACTCATCAGCAGTTTACTTGTTTATGTACTCAACCGATAGGAAGTTTATATAGGAGGATTGGTAATAATAAGAATTTGAAGTCCACAAATTAATGACTAAAAGCAAACTACTACTAAGCTGCGATTACTACTACTCATACTACTACTTATAGCAATAGTGATTATAATAATGATAATAATAATAATTTCGGTTATATTGTAGCTTCCTGTGTTATTCACTTTCTTTCGTAAATTCAATTTCCTGTGATGAGTTATAGTAGAAGAAAAATGTTGTTGAATTTAGTTATCACCACTGAAGAGTACTAGAAATGAATTTACATTCATTTTATAATTGTTCATGTCAACTTCCTGGCTGATGATTCGCATACACAAAAGAACAAATTAACTAACAAACAAAAGATAATATTTTGTTGAACTGAAGAGTCTACACTTTCTACCTTTGAATGATTGAATGTTTATTTCCTTCATTTATTTATGTAAACACATAACCATTGGCACAAGGAGGCGCCAAGTGGATAGGCGCCATATAAATCATTCGATTCGTGTGAGGGCTGGGATACTTCCCGGGTGCCCAAACCGAAGCAGGTGTTTTTCTTAGGGAGGCATACCCGGAGCATTCGACCTAAAGGTCTGATCTATAAGACAGTGGAGCAACGTAAGGAGATGCAGTCTCATGGTAGCCGGTGACTAATAATTGGTTCATACACCCTTTGTTCCTTCAGGATATTGGAGCCCATGTGCACCGTTGGTTTGAAATCAGGGCCTTCCAACTCTACTAAGTGGACTCTCCATGTCCACCAATCCAGTTACAGCGCCGGAAATTTGTTTTTCATCTTTTCAACTTCGTAAACAACAGTAATGCTGCGGGAGAGGGCAGTGAGTTGGACTTCCTTATCAGTCGTTGTATACACGTGGCCGTCTGAGAGAATTTCGAGAGAGAGAGAGAGAGATAACTCCCTCCACTCTCGGCCGTTCCAGGACATTTGAGGGCTTACTGAAAGAAAATATATATGATATGTTTAATTATTATTGGAATATAATAATTTTCTATCTGAAAAGGTTTATATTTACACGTTATTTATATTGGGGTCTGCAAATGATCAGTCACTTTTAGAATCTGTTCATCAAGAACCTGAAAATATAAGATCTTACATATCACTTCATACCAGTTGCACAAACTGGTGTCTAGATGCATTCAGTAGCTTAGTATATAATCCATTGTTTGTTTTTTAAAGCAATAAATACTAAATTCAAGTTTCAATTTGAACATCAACATTAGAATTGTAAGCAAAGATGGATAGTGGCTAGCAGTGGAATCCAGGACGCGCGTTTCGTCCTGTTTGGGACTCGTCAGCTGGATGTACCTGCATCTCAGAGTTGATGTTCATTCTGGGACTCGAACTCAGTACCGTTCGCTTCCAACGCCATCGCGTTATCCACTTAGCTACTGAGTCCTGATAGCCACTTGCAAGTGAATCAACATTAGAATGTTACGAGTACATACAACTGATGAGTTCGAAATAGAGTGAAACGAACATTTTAGATTTCACAGTTAATCAATAAAAGTATCATAATATTTGAAATCTTTGAATCCTATAACACTTAGTATAGTAGAGTATATAAGTAATGGGAAAGTCCTAAGCGACTTTAATTGTCATGGTGACATAAATTAAAAAAATAAGGTGAACTTTTTAAAACTCTTTTTAAAAATCAAAATTTCAATCCCATTTAATTAAGGAGAATTAAAAAAACTTATTATTATTTTCATTATTATCATGGTATTATTTCATCATTTATTAGCATAAACCTATAATGTCTGAACTATTATCATACTACTTTTATTGATTTGCCGTATAAGTAGTATGATAATGGAGAGATTAAATTAAAGTTATTCATTTACCGATAATAAAGTTTGAAATTTTAAATAAATTTTATCATTCCTTTTGAATTCATTATTAAAGTTAATAAATACAAGTACTACATAGCACATGGAGAGTGATAATTTCAAAAGTGCCCATAGCACGAGGCCTCGCCGAGACTCGAACTCGCGTCGCTGGATTCAGTGTGCCAACCGCTATACCACGAGGCCACAGTGCAGTGTTTTTAATTAACTGAGGTTAGAACAACATAGATATAAGCTGAGAATTTTGTTTTCAATCAGATCCTCATCAGGCTTTAATCTTATATATAATAATATTTATGTGTGTATATATGATCCTAGTGAACTAATTAAGGCAGCTTTTAAGTTAGGAATAACAGTGAAACTAGATTACAAATCCATAGTGTAATGGCAGGTGTACTAGTTGAAATAAAGTTAAACATTGTTTGCTTTCAGTATGCGTTTACAATTATATCAAACATGTGATTTAGCTAATTTGTCTTACTGATGAACACCATAACCCAAGTTAGCCTTCATTATGAAATCATTTGTTACTTTGGGATTACTGTATAGTTACTATCACCGAAAGCTTATCATTAATCGAACTATATTGATTAAGTTGCAATATCATCATATATCTAAACGAATCGACAATGTGATGAACTTTATATGATATAAATTAGTAGAAAGTATTCCACTAAAAGGTCCAGACTCATTTTTTAACACTGACGATACTAATAATGTCGCAGTCATAGAAGTTACCACTGACTCATTGCATTTATGACTGACTTCCTGTATAAATGAGACATCAATGCTAATCTAACATTTTTCATTATCACATCAATCTAATATTTATATTCAGAGAAGTGGTTTTGCGGATATTATAGTAATTTAATAATTGCATTCATGAGTCAATTAAAGCTAGACCACCATGGAAAACCTGAAAGCACTGGACATCCGTTTCATCCTAACACGAGACTCCTCACGAGTGTGTATCCACAATCCCACACCCGTGGATTTCAACTGTGTCTGTTGTAGACCCAGTTACTCACTCGAGACAGAAGTGGACGGTGACACAATATCGTGGATTGATTGAAGTTAGACATTAACACCATTGGATGCCAGTCAACTTAGTGGTCTAGAGGTTAAGCGCTCGTGTGCGGAACCGATAGGTCCTGGGTTAGAATCTCACAAGGTGGGATCGTGGATTAGCACTACTGAGGAGTCACACACTAAGACGAAACGATTGTCCAGTGGTTCCAAGTTTTTCATAGTGGTCTAGTTTCAATTGACTCGTGAATTCAATCATTAAATTAATGTATATATTGATTCAAACATTTGCTAATGACATATTCATGTTTATAGTAAGATAGTCATGCACACATAAATTTGAAATCATTCATTCTACTCTACGAAGCCTATATTTACCAAGAAAGAAAGAAAGAAAGAAAGAAAGAAAGAAAGAAAACACATTGAAAGTGAAGGTTTAGCAATTATAGTATATCTGTAAATTAAACACCTTAATATTATTGATATTATCGGTTATAGTCCATACGAAGTAAGGCGGTAATCTATCGGTATTCATTCATGATGTCAATTGTTTAACAATTAACATGTTCAAAGTATTGTATGTCTAATACCGAATATCATAACAGATTTATATCAAGTTTTTTCCATGAATAAGTTTTTCTTTTATATTTCTACTATGACATGTTTTCATTTTGTTTAATTTTACAAATGAGTTGACTTATTTTCCTCTAAAGGGGAGGGGGTGGGAATATTCTATACCTTGATGTTGAAGTAAAAAAATAAAAGAGATTGATTGGTGAACTAAAAAATTGACATCAGTTTGTATTGATTTATAAGATTGAGAGAATTTAATATCAGAGGGGGGGGTTGTGGATATTATAGTAATTTTAATTGTTGAGATCATGTGTTAATTGAAGTTAAGCCATTATAGAAAACCTGGAAGCATCAGATGGCTGTTTTGTCCTAGTGCGCATCCACGATCCTGTCTCACGAGATTCTAACTCAGGACCTATCAGTCTCACGTGCGAGCGCCTAAGTACTAAACCACTGAGCCGACTGGCATCCAATAGTGTTAATATCTAACTGCAACTAATCCACGATATTGTGCAACCGTCCACCTCTGTCTTCAGTGAATTGCTATCTCACAACAGACCTGGTTGAACTCCATTGGTCACTGCTTCTCACTAGAACTCCAAGAAATACCTCTTGAATCCAGTCATTAGTGAGAATATGTTCAGAACTTCCAGGTTCCCCATGGTAGTCTAGCTTCAAATGGCTCATGATCTCAACTATTGAGAATTTAATATGTTAATTGGGATAGATTTGTACTGTTAATATATAAATTGGCAACATCTATCATTGGTGTATGTTACTGAGCTATAGAATAACATGAAACAAAACCTCACATATGATAAAGATGAGTCGCTATTTAGGAAAAAAATTCACTTTATATACATTTTTAACCTATAGTGGTCTTGAGAGCTGATAGCACTGTGCAACAATACCAGAATGTTTGGCATGCGATACACCCCCTCTAAATGCTAGTTGTTGCTTCGGGACTGGCCCGCGTCAACACCTGAACTAAGGATAAGGAGTGAAGTAGTTGAACGCGTTGAAAATTTCACTTATCTTGGAAGTCTGATCAACCCTAATGGGTTGGTGTCTGACGAAATCTCATCACGGATTCCAAAAGCTCGTTTGGTTTTTGCCAACTTACATCACCTATGACGAAGGTGAAATATCCGTCTATCAATTAAGGGACGAGTATACTACCCATCAGTTCTTTCTGTTCTACTTTACGGCTGCAAAACGTGGCCATTAAGAGTAGAAGACACTCGTAAGCTACTAGTATTTGACCACAAATGCCTTAGAAATATTGCTGGCGTCTGCTGAGATCACCGGGTTAGTAATAGTGAGGTTAGACGCAGGGTATTAGGGAACGATGGTAAATCAGTTGATGAGGTTGTGAATCTTCATCAACTGAGACTGTTGAGCCATATGTTACGTATGCCTGAACTCCGATTACTACGACACACAATGCTGACTAGTGTTGGAGGTGGTTGGAAGTTAGGGTTGGCCAAATCAAAACGTGGCATAAGTCCACAAAGTCACTAACTTCTAATGTGAGCCATGTTGGGAGATGCAGATTACTTGGTTGGGGTGTGGGTGACTATCGTAAGGAGTGGCTGGAGACTGTGGGTGACGTGGTTCAGAATCAATCACAGTGGTGTAGGTGTATACACTCTCGGTCTTCCCTTTAACTACGAGATCAAAATCGCTTCATATCTTTCTTTCTCCGAACTAATTCTTTCTTCCTGTACTATGTCCTTATATGTGATCTTTCTTTCATATATTACCACCACAATTGAGTTAACTACTTCTATGAATTTGGTATTCATCTTGTTGTGCTAATGAGGTATGGCAACTTGTACCGATGCATATATGTGTCTGATCCTACGTTGTAGCTGACTGGCTGACTAACATTTATAACCATGAAAAAATTATAATAAGTGATTAAATAATTAGTGTAACTCTCTCTAATAATAGAATTACTTATTCAATACACGCGAGATCAAAAGTCTCGGGTTCAGGTCCAGCGTTCGGGATCGTGGATGTACACTTATGAAGAATCTCAGGCCAAGACGAAACGTCTGTTCAGTGCTTCTAGGTTTTCAATGATGGTTTAAGATTGATCGGCTCATGATTTCAATTAAAGCTCAAAACTCTCCGCAAGCCCATCCTGATAATTATTCACTACGATTGTTTCGAACGAAATTGGAGTGTGGGATTTTTTTCACAATACAAACTGATGACCTAATACATAAATATCTACTTTAGTCATTTCCTATCATTGATCCTGAATCTCTCGATCAGGATACAATCCAATCAATAAATCGAAATTCAGTGCTTGTTCATAAGGTCAGTCTGATAGATCTTAGCTTCCCGTGGAAACTTAGTAGGAAGCTCATTTATAAGTTATCTATCAGTGACATCATGGCGAAATCTAAGAGCTCTGAACTAGAATCCATGTGGGGACATCAGAATTAAAACTGGTTAGAATTACCGAATTACAACGAAACCAATGCTCAAAGTTCAGTAGATTTTTAAAAATTAAATCTGCAGCTAATGTCACTTTGCGATAAACATTATGTTCAAAGTAAATAAATCCTCTAAGATTGCCAATTTTACGAAATATTTCTTGCCATATAATGATCTATAAATGACAGTATATCCAGGTTTGTGAATATTAATTTAAACAGTTGAATTCATGACTTGATCTAAGCTAGACCACCAATGAAAACCCGGAAGCATTGGACGGCCGTTTCATCATATTATAGAACTCATCAGCAGTGTTTATTCACAGTCTCGCTCGTGGGACTCGAACCTAGGATATTCTGTCTCTTGCGCGAACGTTTAACCTCTTTACCATTGAATCGGAATTCATCAGTGTTAATTTCCAACTTTAATCAATTCACTTCAATTCATATATGTGTTATTTCACTAAATGACTTAGGTTAAATACCTCTTAGAAACTATAATTTTACAAGTTGTTAAATCAATATCTGATTATCTGATCTTCACAACTTTAGTCGATTTGAGATATTCCATGACTATTACCCACCACCGTTAGTGACATATTAGATATTACGAAAAATTATTTTGAACTCTTTACTATTTGTCACATGGCAAATAGATAATTGTTCATTTTGACATAGTTTCATCAAGATATTGCTTAATTAATTACCAACAATCAATCCATTATACCCATTAAGCCCTAGTAACTATTTTAATATTAGTAAAGGGGTTGTGGAGATTACTAAGTTTTTGATTGAGATCATGAACCGATTGATGTTAGATCACCTTTGGAAACCTGGAAGCACTGGACGGCCGTTTCTTCCTATTGTGGGACTCCTCAGCAGTGCGCATCCACGATCCCACTCGCGGGATTCGAACCCAATGGGACGAAACGGCCGTCCAGTGCTTCCAGGTTTTCAATTGTGGTGGTCTAACATCAATCGGTTCATGATCTCAATATTTTAATGTTGTTGCTTATTTAACGGTGTTACGGCTGAATGAGCATATTACCGAAACTACTAAGTATTAATCTTTTATTACAGGCGGTTGTGAAGATTGTCGACCATAGTTAGACAATAACAAAAAAAAACTCAGGAAGCTCTTGACATCTGGTTCGTTTGTGAGGCTTTAAGGTTCCGGTTTGTTATGTTCAATTCTGAGACTATTCAGAAATACTGATTCATGAATACTTTGATATACTGAATCAAGAATGTTTATTTTATCCAGAGAATCCTAAATATTTATACATATGCATATAATTTAGGCGTTCTAAAACACAGGTGTACGTGAATACGGATGCTACATTAGGTTGGTCGCACATTAAAAACATATCTAAATGGTTTTAGTAAAGCTATTGACATGAATCGTTTACTAATAAAGCGGTCAGCTACTTACTTAATTCACAGAGTTAATAATCTCAATGTTTAATGAGATGTTTGTAACTAAGCATAGTATTGCACATTTGATCATAATTCATAAAACTGAATTTTGGAAGATTCTTTTTAAAATTTGAGGATACTATTTTGTCACAATGATGTCACAGATGGGTATTGAACAGTTGGTCAGCTACGAAAAAACCTAATTGATCGTCTACTTCATATCTTACTAAAAATTATAAATGCTGATTGTGATCGTTAAGGAAACCAATGAAAACTAGAGAGAATTAGACATCTGTTTTGTCCTAATATGAGACTCTTCACCAGTACTCACTCACGACTCTAGTAGGGAAGCAGATTCAGTGGTTTTGATGATTATACATTTATCGCTAAACGTTTAGGTCGTTGATATGATCCCTAGTTGAGTTTTGGGCGACGACTACCTAGGAGTTCCATACTAAAATAAAACAACTTATCATTACCCTCTCGTATTTATTGATTCCCAGAATGAGATCAATCCCTAATAAAATTTACCAACAGACTTAAACAATCCCCACACAACCTTTTCCAATAGACTAATCATGATTACATAATTTTAAGTGTTTCTAAATTATTAGCAAGCAAATACCAAATATGTGCATAGACAAATGTCTGTCTAAATTAAAAGAAATCAATTTGAATATCCATTCTAGAGTTAAATTATGTTAGATTTATAGCATATTTGTAGATTGGAGTGCTTGTTTAAGCAAACATGTATTAAAACACTTACTTATCTTTTTTATTACTTACGCCTGTTACTCACAATGGAGCATAGGCCGCCGACAAGCATTCTCCAACTCACTCTGTCCTCCGCCTTCCTTTCGACTTTACAATTTTTGTTCATTTTCCTCCTGTATGTCTCCATTTCTCGACGTAATGTGTTATTTGGTCTTCTTCCTCTTCTCCTTTGGCCTTGAGGATTCCATATAAGGGCTTGCCCCGTGATTCATTTGGGTGATTTCCTCAATGTGTGTCCTATCCACTTCCAGTGCTTCTTCCTTATTTCTTCCTTTACTGGAATCTGGTTTGTTCTCTCCCACAGTAGGTTGCTGCTGTTTTAATACAAACAGATTGAACTGATTAATATATTCTTTTGTTGAAAATAGGCTGCAATTAAACTCAATTCGATTTCGTAATCATGGAAGCCTTCTTAGCGACCAATCAGAATGAAGCGGGAATGATTATATCCATCATCAATATAAGCAAGGGAGGTCGGTTTTCTTCTTTCTGTATTCTTTTCCCTCGCTATTTCTTTTGTATAGCTACATAATTTAATGTTTCAGTGTATTAAAATGCCGCAATTAATGTAAACACTCTAAATATTGGCGCAAATTTTCTTTGATTCAGCTTTGTTTTCTCAATGTTTGCTGCTACTACTACTACTACTCAAGTCAATGTATTTCTTCGAGCAAACTCGCTTATCTTATGTCATAAAATGTTAATCCATTTTGTTCTGAGTATTATTTCTTTTTAGATCTCGAAAGCCGAAGTTAGTTTTTCTTTTTTTAAAGTTAAAATATACCAGAGAAATTTAAAGTTTTCGCCTTGACAAAACAAAACTTGTTCAATTATCAATGTCATCTATCATGGTTCTTATCCTTAAATAGAACAAAATAAGTGATAGATAACAGGATGACAAAAACTTTGAAAAATTAAATTAAAAACAAACAGACAAAATTTCAGTTTCGGGTCAATCCAACAGTCGGTCGATTCTTTCTATTTCAATACATTATGATTGTCCATTTATATTATATTATATATTTATTTATTTGAACACATAAATATTGGTATAAAGGGGCATCGAATATATATGCACCACATAAATTGTTCGATTTGTATGTGGGTTATGATACTAACCGAGTGCCCAAATCGAAGCAGGTGGTTTCCTTAGTGGGCCACACCCGGAGCATTCAACCTAAAAGTCTGGTCCACAAGACAATTGAGCAACATTGAGAAATGCAGTCCCATGATAGCCAGTGATCAACAACAGGTTCATACGCCATTTGTTCCTTC
This sequence comes from Schistosoma intercalatum, assembly GCA_944470365.2. Classification (NCBI taxonomy): domain Eukaryota; kingdom Metazoa; phylum Platyhelminthes; class Trematoda; order Strigeidida; family Schistosomatidae; genus Schistosoma; species Schistosoma intercalatum. Next base: position 6,355,771 of record OX103725.1, read on the forward strand.
ACGATTCTGGAGCCCATGTGCACCATTGGTTTGAAACCAAGGTTTTCCAACTCATCCAGGTGGATTTTCTATGTTCGTTCTCTCAATTTTGTAAACAACACCCCTGTTACGGGAATGCAGTGAGTAGGACTTCCCTGGCAGTGGATGCATATTAGATATAACTTACAATGTTTGAAATGATTATCATACTGTTTAGTATTTAATTTTATTTAAGATAAACAGAGAAAGAATGAAGTTAAAAAACAGTTAATTATTATCAGATTGGAGGTGTTCTGTGAATATTGTAGTAATTTTTAGCAATTGAATTCGTGAGTCAGTTAAAGCTAGACCACCATAGAATACCTGAAAGCACTGGATATTCGTTTCGACCTATTATGGGACTCCTTAGAAGTGTGTGTCCACAATCCCGCACGCGTGGATTTCAACGCCGTGTATTATAGTGAAAGTTGCTTACTGAAGACAGAGGTGGACGGTCGCACAATATCGTAGATTAGTTGCAGTTAGACATTAACACCATTGGATGCCAGTCGGCTCAGTGGTCTAGAGGTTAAGCAATCGCCCGCGAGATCGAAGGTCTTGAGTTAGAATTAAGTGTATGGTATCGTGGATGTACACTGTTAAGAAGTCACATACTAGAACGAAACGCCCATCCAACGCTTCCAGGTTTTCCATGGTGGCCTAGCTTTAATCAACTCATGAATTCAACTATTGAAAATAATAGTTAATTAACTGATTAATTAATTGATGAATTGAATAAATATATGTATTATTCATTGAAATTGACAGTTTTGTTTTAATTTTAAATATTTAGAGTAAACAAAATAAATAAACGAATAGAAATAGACCTATGAAACAATGATATTCTAGATAGAATTATTTGAACTATCCATATTTTTTTCTCTTTTTTTACTTAATCGTTATCAATATAAGTCAGTTGAAGAATGTAAAACAAGAAGGGGATAGAAACAAAAAGAGAAAGACAGCGAGTGACAGGGAGAGAGAGCGAGAGAGAGGGAGTAAGAGTATGAAACAAAACGAGAAAAACCAAATGAAAAAAAAATAGATGAAATTCAATTATATTGATCTTTGTTGCAGTTGTACAAATATATACAACCATAATGTCAGAAATAACAATCTTTCTAACAACAGAAGATTGTTTACGTATAACATATGAGAACAATAGGGAAAAATGAGTTAAAATATTTGAAATTAGATTGATGATATAGCTGAATTCTGATGATTTCTTTGCTAATGCCTATAGAGAACGGTATGGATTAAAGAGTGTATGTTGAATTTTGGTTGAATCTAGCAAATAAGAATCATTGGGTACAAATTCAGTGATCTGAAGATTATGGAGAAGATTTGTAGTTCAGATGGATGATTTTAATGGAGTTTTGTTCTCTGAATTGGATAGTTTAGCCGTGGAGCTTTCATCGTTCTTCTGAATGACATCATCAGCACAAATTTCAGGTACAAGTGAAATGTTTTAATATCTCCACATGTGGTTCACAGCCTGTCCTGTACAATCAAAACAAAGAAGTAAACAATGACAAGTCTAAGGTAAACAACAAGAACCAATCAACATCGAGGTGTACAGGACAAGCTGTAAACCACATATGGAGTATTTCGAGCATTTCACTTCTACCTGATGATGTCGTTCAGAAGAACGACGAAAGCTTCACGACTAAACCATCCAGCTCAGAGAATAAAGCCCCAGCAAGATCTGAAGATTAATTACTCTCCGTGACACCTGAAGGCTTGGCATTTGATTGTTGATGGGATCATGGCTGCATACAGATGATGAGTAAGATTACCAGGGAGAAACAGCTACACAATGCATTTTTTGTTCTTTGGTTTTCAATGATTTTCTATTGAAAGTCAATCCGGCATATCAAACCACAAAATTATTTATTTATATTTTAATAGGTGGTTTAAAGTGATTTGTTTTTGTCATGAATAGAATTCAATTAGAGAATCCTTGATGAATTGATCGTTGAAACATTGGAATAAGAAATTCACTATCATTCACAATCAAAGAGTCGAAATGAAGTAGGTTAGATGATTGATTTAATTCAATTTTCCAAGCCATTTTATGTAATATCAACAAAGTAAAAAGTATAATAGTTGCTATACAAATAAGGCTGACCAAAGATTGTACTTTATAATGAATCGAATCAAGTTGTAAATTCGATCTGTAGAGTCTAGATTTAATGGTTTAACTTTTTTTGAGGGAACGTAATTCTTTTATGTTTAACCTCCTGTGGAGTTAAAACGGGACATTTAAAAGGAGATGAAAATTACAATAGAAACAGTGTTTTCTTCATTCCAATATTGATATTAATGAGTAGTGACATAATCTGTCTTCAGTATTTACTGATACTTTCAACAATTTTGCTTTGTGATAGAAGAATGTATTTTTTCATCTTCGTTGTTTAAAAAAATTTTGGACTTGCATCGTTCAGTTTCCCAGAACAATATTCACCTTGAGATGGTGGAGAAAATTTGTAGCTCAGGTGGATGATTTGGGTGGAGTTTTGTTCTCTGAGCTGGATGGTTTGGTCGACCAAACCATCCAGCTCAGAGAACAAAACTCCACCAAAATATTCACCTTATTACCTGGTCAATAGACTTCGATCTACGTTAAGGACTAGATGAACATGATATTGGTCCCTGCTAACTGACAAGTTTGTGTAAATATCTCTGCAACAAGGGAGCTCAATAGTTCTGGGAATAGTATATGCTAAAGTGTCAGATTATGAAGCTGGCTTACACTGACTTGAATCTACTAGGGAGATTATTCTCTGGAAATTGCAGATACTCGTTATTGACGAAGGATGGCTAGAAAGAAACCTAGAACCATGCTTACCTGCTAACTATCATCAATCCTATAGTATCAAAGAGTTAGTAGTACAACAAGTCATTATATAGTTCACCTCATAACTGACAGTGTTTTTGAATACCCTAAGACAAGAAGTAAAACAGAGATGAAAATTTGTTGAGAGGGGGGAGGATGAGTTGGTACATTAAATGATGCATACAAAATAAAAAATGAAAACTCAACATTACCACTGATTTTATTCATTGTTATACTTGTATATTATATCATCATCAATGATGAAAGTTTCACCTCGAACATCGTTGAGATTCAACGCTTATGAATCTAGTAACTAACGTATTATTATTATTAATGTTTAGTAGTAGTAGTAGTAGTAGTAGTAGTGATGGGCGTAATTTCTTGTAAATGTGTCAGTGTTAACTCTTATAAACGAATAAACAACGGTATTAAATATTTAAGGGTGTAACTATGATTTCACCTTGGTTTTATGGATTTTACAACAAAATTACATATGGTTACTACAATCTATTAGAATAGTGTAATTGTTCAATTTGACAGTAATGTTATTATAATTATTTCACTTAAAACGAATACATATATGGTTAGAAATAGTTAGAATAGTAGATATACAACTATTGACAATATCAATAAGAAACTAAAAAAACATAATTGGAATATACATGAACAACTAAAGCCTAGATTAGTCTAGATATGTTATTGTCTAATCTTTACAGGTAATCTGTTTCATAATCGGCTACTATATAAGGCTGATTCCAAATAATTAAACTACTATATATATATTTATATGTTTTTATATGGAAATTCGATAGGACTGGACAAATAAGATGTTCCCTGTTCACCTTGTACAGGATGAACTTTAAAATTTTTAGGTGTCGAGATGAGAACATTAGTATTTGGAAATTAGGCATAACACCGTTGGATGCCGGTTGGCTCAATGGTCTAGAGGTTAAGCATTCGCTCACGAGACTGATAGGTCCTGGGTCTGACTCTCGGGCGTCGGGTTTGTGGATGCGCATTGCTGAAGAGTCTCATACTAGGGTGAAACAGCTGTCCAGTACTTCTATGTTTTTCATGGTGGTTTGGCTTCAATTGACTCATGAATTCAACTATAAAATTACTAAAATCTCCACAGAACCCTTTTTGATAATTAGGTACAATTTCAGACACCAATCATTTTTCAAGTTTAGCTACTTCTAAGATATAGTATCAAACATTAAACAGTTCAGTTGGTAGGCGATTTGTTCATGCCGACAGATTAATTAGCCCAAACTGGTTATATCTTTCTGCTTGAACGTTTAGCTACTTATCCGACTTAGCTTGTTCATGAAAAAGTAAGTAAGCCAGTATCAGGCAGGAAGCAATGCTTGACTTTTGGATTACATCAATAATTGATTTTTAATTAGACAATTATTAGAAACGAAGAAACACGGAAGCTTTTTAGTCTTAGTATGGGACTGTTCCTCTTTACCCTTACACAACCTTCTCAGGTATTGAATTCAAGAACGGCAGAACTCGTTGATCCAATGTAAAGTTTATAATGTCTGTAAAAAATATTTTGTTCAATCAAACTGATGGATCTCAACTTGTAACTGTTACTTCCTTTACACGAACTTATTGGGTTTAACTCATGGAATTGTAGGTATCCGATTCGGAAAACACTGGTTTTTAAATACCTTACTCAAGTTACTACTGAAATAAGCGGAGAAGAATACGATTGTAGTTTGGAGGAGCTGTATATTTGACCGTAAGAAAAGATAGATGAACATAAATGGTATTTGCTGATCATCTTGAGATGGAGAAGGATCTCATACAGTGTAAGTAGGGATAATGATTATGTTGTTTGAATGAGAGCTTTCAGTCCATAGCATTCGTTAGAATAACAAGGTCAGTATTAATGTCGAGTTTGAATAAATAAGGAACAAAAATTATGGCAGGATTGCATGAATTTGCTTATTTCATGGATTCTTTTCAGATGTTTACAACCTGAAAACAATAGTATTAATCAATGAAAATGAAATAAGTAAACATATTGTATGTCAAAAAACACTTGAGTATAACACATTTACATAGAATAATAACACTTCCAAGTTAACTAGATTTTTAGTGCTGATACTGTCATGGAAGTTAGTCAGTTGGTAACGATCAAATGCATAAATAATACCACCTTATATTGAATACTTCATTTGTAAATTTCCATCATTTGTCCTTCACATTCTGTATGTTTCCTTCAGTTCACGATACTTCCCTATTTTGCCTTCCATTCTCTTCAACTCGATCTTTTTAATCTTCAGCTGCCCGGTTTTCCATTTACGATTGGTGTTACATACTACTTATGTCGACAGACATAAGTAGCAGACACCATTCAGCTGAAAATTGAAAAATCGACGTGTAAGTAAGAATCTTAAACCTAATTTGCGGTGATGACTGCCAGTATTGTTAGCTTTATATTATTGAAGTAACTTGATTATAATTTTTTAATTCTGTTAAAGTTTACCAAATATTACATTTTCAGAGTGGGGTTGTGGAGAGATTATAGTGTTTTCATAGTTTACAAATCATGAATTGATTATCGTTAAGCCCCATTAAAAACCTGAAAGCTCTGGAATCCAATTCATTCAGGAATTAGACTTTTCAGAGTGGGCATCCACGACCTCACATCGCGGAATCTAACCTAGCGCTTTTGATCTCTTGCACGAATGTTTAATCTCCAAACCACAGAGCCTACATCAAACAGTGTTTAACTCCAATCAAATATTGCATTGTACAGATGAATGCATTAAAAATATTTAACTCTTTAAAACGATAACAGTTAAATTGACAAGCTTAGTGCATTAGATGTTTAAGACATCAACATTTTAGTCGACTTACATATTCTCATAATATTCCACGATTCAAACTTAAATAGAAATAGGAAATCAAGTTTACTTATAAAATTATTTCACACATATAAATAAAAAAATAGAGATGGATAATGACTCGTAGTGGAATCTGGGACATGCGTTTCGTCCCATTTGGGACTCAGAGTTGATGGTCACTCCAAAATTCGAATACAAAAAATTTCACTGAAAACGCCACTTAGCTACTAAGTCCATGTTACAAATAACCGTTTAATTATATAAGTTTTGTTTTAAAAGCATTCTCAAGTTGGCAGTAATTTCAGTACCTTGTCAATTAGACTAAAAAAATAGCATAATGAATGAATTCCTAGATTTTTCCACTTCCTAGAGAATTTCGATTGAGATCATGAGTCAATTGAAACTAGACCACCATTGAAAACCTGGAAGCAGTGAACGGCCGTTTCGTCTTATTATGGGACTCTTCAGCAGTGAGCATCCACGATCCCGCTAACGGGATTCGAAACCAGGGCCTTCGGTCTCGCGCGCGAACACTTAACCTACTGGATCACTGAGCCGGCAACCAATGGTGATAGTGTCTAACCTCAACCAATCCACGAAACTGCGCAACCATCTTCCATTGTACTGAGGTAGACACCTGTTTCTACCGGACACGGATTATCTCCACTGGTTACGGCTTCTCACTAGTACTCCGAGAATTCCCTCACGAAGCTAATTACTAGTGAGCACATGTTAATTACTAGTATAGGGTTTGTGGAGATTATTAAGTTTTTGATCGAGATCATAAACCGAATTATTTGAACATTAACTAAGGTTCTTTAATACAAATCATAAGCTAATCATGAATTTGTTCAGTATTGAAAAGAAAATATTTTCTCATACGAACTATGTATTGTTCTTCCATGGATATCAGTAGGTAAGAAACTCTCCATCTTATTCTTTCTTACATTAAAAAACAATATCAGAACAACAACAACAACAACCACAAAAACAACAAAGAAAAACAACAACAACAACAATAAAATAAAGAAAAACAAACAAATTCCATTATTGACTCACGCGAAAACACATCATGTGAAAGATTAAGATAATGAACATTGAACTTAAAAAAAATAATAATAATTGAATATTGAAAAAAAAATGATTCAAAACGGAAATTACCATACTTCTTATTGAATTCTTTTTTTCGTTTGTTTGTTTGTTTTAAGCATACACACCTATACAAACGACATACTCATCATTCATTAACACGAATAGAAAGGTGATAATTATGAGAATCATTATTCGACATGAGCATATGTCTTGAACAATAAAATAAACATGGTCTATTGAAGGTGGTTCTATAGAGGGGGAATAAAAAAGGATGCTTTTGTTGTTGTTGTCGTCGTTGTTTTCTTCTTCTTCTCTTCATAAGTGTGCAAGATAAAACAAAAATCAATTAACTAATTAGTTACATTTAAACACTATGAAATTGAACATTGTTTATATGCTTTTGCTTATCTAATTTGAAGGAAAAAAACAAACATCTTTCTTTCCATAAGTTTATTATCACCATTAATTGGTAGAAATGAGTTTTTGTTCTATTAACAATGTTAAATCTTTATCATGTCTAAATTATCTAAAAATAACAAAATAAAGTATGCAGGTACCAATTTATGTGTAAGCAATATGTATTTATCAACAAGGCTCCAAATGCCCCATGTACGGCCGAGGGTGGGGAGAATCAGCTCACTTTTTTTAAATGCTCTCATATGGCCACGTGCATATAACCACTGGAAGGAAAGTCCTATTCACTGCCTTCTCCTGTAGAATTACTGTTGTTTACGAAATTGAGAGGATGAAAAGCGAATTTCTGGCACTTTACCAAGATTGGTGGATCTTGATTCCAAGCCGACGGTGCACATGGGATACAGGATCCTGAAGGAACAAATGGCGTATGAACCTATTGTTAGTCAGTGGCTACCAGGAGACTGTATCTCCTAATGTTGCTCCACTGCCTTGTGGGTCAGACCTTTAGGTCGAATGATCCGGGTGTGGCCCCTTAAGAAAACCACCTGCTTAGGTTCGGGCACCCGGGCAGTATCACAACCCATATACAAATCAAGTGACTTGTGTGGTGCATATGTATTCGGTGCCCCTTTATACCAATATTTATATGTTCAAATAAATAAAATAAAAATAAATTCATCAGCAAGGTGTAGCTGCAATCTTGGGGGGAATCGATCCTTTCTCGTGAAATCATCCCATGTCAATTAGCTTCACAAACAGAGAGGTTACCATTGAGTTGTTCGAGTCACAAATGATCTCTTGTAGGGCGATGTCTACGTCTAGGGTTTTCTGTAGACTACTTCAAAGCATCATACATTTCTGTATCGTGCACACAATGACTAATCACTTAGACTAATGGTCAAATTGAAATTTGATCGACGGAATTCGTTATCTTCTAAGGAGGACTAGATATATATGACATTGGTCACTACTTAGTGATCAATCGATCGTAAAGAATTTTTAATATTTTGTATGTGAAAAGCTCAGTAGGTGCATTTCATCATCCCTAAGGGACTATTGACTCTCTCATAACTGTAGATAAACTTACTTATGAGCTACTGGACTGCATGTGACATTAGTACAGACATTCCGGAACATTAGATTCAACTAGATTTTAAATGAACGCGTAAGATCCATTAGGATGATTTTGAAAAATGATGTTTGAACAGATCCTCTCTTCTTCAGTTACTTAAATACGTTCTCTGTGCTAAATACGAACAAATTGTAACTGTTGAGAATATTGAGATCTATGCTTATGGCACAAATATATCAACAGAGACTGATCAAACGCAATTATGAATACCAAAACAAGGCAATTTACAAGTCTTTACATACCTTCAGAACGAATTCCTTAGTACCTAATGAATGAATCTCTGGTATTTGAAAAGATCTATTATCAATATTAAGATGAGAATAAATTCAGTTGAAGAGTTCTAAATAGGGTAAAATTCACTTCATGAATTCCATTGTCAGTTTTCATCCAAATTATAAATAATCTAACTAATTAAATGATATAAATTAAACTCCATGGTGAAATTCTTCATTATGAAGTACATTAGACCCCCCTAGTTACATGTTTCTATTTATCTTCTATTTTCTTAATAGAACTACATACATTTACAAAGTTGGATAAAAAAAATGTAAATTTCTTTTTGTTTTTGAAGTAATTCACATGTTTACAAGCTTGTTGTCATTATATTTTATTATTATTATCATGATTTATCATTACAATTTACATTTATTTTGATTTTCTCAAACTAATCTTCCTTTGATTATCTATAAAAGGGGGTGATTCAGGTGGTGGTGGTGGTGATGGTGAGGGGTATTCGCTATTCCACAGCAACTTGATTCAATGAAACAAAACGTTAACAATAACAGTGACAACAGCAACAACAACGGCAACTGTATGACTAGCATGAATCATTAAAACAAAAACAAGAACAGATGTTCAAATTTAATATTCAATTTTTTTATAGTGATTTAAACAATTTATTCTTTTATTTTTTTTGCCTTTTCATGTTGTTTTAATATTTAAAATGATTCCTTTTTCAAATTTTTGATTGTTGCCAACATCATCGTTATTATTATTATTTATTTTGTAAAATGAAATAAATTGAATAATAAGCAAAGACGGATAGTGGCTAGCAGTGGAATCCAGGACGCGAGTCTCACCCTGTTTGGGACTCGTCAGCTGGATGTACCTGCATTTCAGAACTGATGTTCACTCTGGGACTCGAACTCAGTACCGTTCTCTTCAAACGCCATCGCGTTATCCACTTAGCTACTGAGTCCTGATAGCTACTTGTTTGTTCAATGGGGTGAAGTTTAATGATTATAAATGAAGGCAATATCGAGGCATACGCACAGTATGCACATATGCCAATAAGAGACTGATCAATTTCAGTCCTGAAACGTCAATGGGAAAATTCAAGTAAAACAATACCAAGTGAATTAAATTGGATAATAGTTTTTGAGATGATGAAGAAGATTCGTAGCTGAGGTAGATGATTTTGATGGAGTTTTGTTCTCTGAACTGGATGATTTAATCGTAGAGCTTTCATCATTCTTCTGAAGGACATTATCAGCACAAACTTCAGGTAGAATTGCTGGTGATGTCGTTCAGAAGAACGATGAAATCTCCACGATCAAACAATCCAGCTCAGAAAATAAAACTTTATCAAAAACAATAGTTTTTAATTGAGATAAAAAAAGGTTTATTTAGTGTTCAATTACTATTGTTACCATTAGTTGTTGTTTAGTGTTTCAGATCTACACATGAATAAGTAATACAAAATACTTTAGTTATTGTATTGAAATGACTTATGATGATCTTGAAGATACTTTAGTTGTAAGTATTACTAATCAACTGTGGTATTTAATAGAATCATAGAATCTGGGAACACCGTTTCGTTTTAGGATGGGACTCCCCAGTAGAGCGTATCCATGACCCATCATCTGGTAATCGACTTCAGGATCTATGGTCTCACTCATTAACGCTTAGTCTTTAGACCAATGAGCCAGGATTTCAGTGATGTACATGTCTAATTCTAATCGATTCATGATATTGGGCAACCGACAGCAATTGTCTGCTGTGATTAACTTTTTGAGACACGACGAAGTTGAAAACCAATGGTCACAGATTCTCACTAGAATTTTAGGAGACGATGCTTTCAGTATCAGTTCATTATTCGAACTATGAGAACTCTATAATATCTACGAGTCCTCCATTACTGAAAGCATCTCATTTAATTTGAGATAATGTCGAATAACGTTGGGCTATTATTAACTATCTCATATTATGACCTTGGAATTTAAAGTGCTTTCGGGTGAATTTTCATCATATCTGGCCAGTCCTTGTAAATTCTTGTCAAAATTGGACGTCTGGTTCGTTGTAGTGTGGGTCATTCAGGTAGTGTACTCACATTCCAAATCAAAAATTGAATCTAGGAAATTCCAGTTCGTCTGTTAATGCACTACATATACTCCACAAAGTCAATCGAAATTTCTGTAGTTATAATCTCTCAAACTGGTCACTTTGTCGGTGATTGTAAAGTGTGAAGGTGAAGGTATCAAAAGAAAACTCGAATTATTTACTAGGATGTGACTTGTTTTCGTATTGTTGTTGTTGTTGTTGTAGCTGACAACACTATTGTACCATCTTTCATAACAATTATTTGATCTTTCTTAAAAATTTCTATTGAAATGAATTTTCATCTTGTCAACTGCTAGTGTTCCAAATGATAATATTCAATTCATTTTGCATTGGTTGTTTGAGTCTACTCATTGACATGTAGGATTGCAGTTGATTAGTCTGTTTTTGGGATATATGGATCCTGTGTAGATTGCTTCGATATTGTCTTAACTCACAAGGATTATATGCAAAGATGGGTGGTTGCTAAAAGTGGAAACTAGGATGCGCGTTTCGTGTTAAAGATCTATGAGAAGATTCAAACGATCAATACAGAAATGAATTAAAACTTCACTTCATTACTCAAGTTAGTGGCTATGTGAAATCAGTAACTTAGTAGACAACGTGATGACATGTGAAGCGGATGGTACTGAGTTCGAGTCTTGTAGTGAACAACAACTCTCTGATGCATGTACATCTTGCTGACGAGTTTGAAATAGGCCGAAACATATGTTCTAGATTCTACCGCTGTCCACCATCCATCTTTGCTGATAATAACCAACTTTTTATCACTACTCAAAGTACCTATCATCTATAAAATAAATCATTTTGAGAGTTAAATATTTACCGAATGATATTGTTCCATGGGAATTATAATAAATCATAAAATGATGAGAATAGTAGAACTCATTATATTGTTTAAATGATATCATATTCACCGAAGAAAAAAACACGATGATCCAGAATTCTATTTCATCTAATATTTACTCATGGTTAGTTTTAAACAAACACAAAAAATAACTATCTACTTTTTTCTAGTGTTCTACGGAATTTTCGATTGAGATCATGAACCGATTGTTGTTAGCTCACCTTTGGAAACCTGGAAGCACTGGACGGCCATCTCGTCCTATTGTGGGACTACTCAACAGTGCGCATCCATGTTCCGCTCTAGAGATTCGAACCCAGGGCCTTCAGTCTCGCGCGCGAACGCTAAATCTACTGGACCACTGAGCCAGCATCCAATGGTGTTAATCTCTAACCTCAACCAATCCACGAAATTGCACGACCATCTTCCATTGTACTGAGGTAGACACCTGTTTCTACCGGACACGGATTAGCTCCACTGGTCACGGCTTCTCTGGAATTGTTTAACTGATCATAATTTGTTACTTACTTACGCCTGTTACTCCTCGTGAAGGAGCATAGGCCGCTCACCAGCGTTCTCCATCCAACCCTGTCCTGGGCAATCCTTTCTAGCTCCGTCCAGTTGTAATTCATCGTTTTCATATCTGCTTCTATTATCCGACGCAATGTGTTCTTTGGCCTTCCTCTTTTTCGCTTCCCCTCAGGATTCCAAGTTAGGGCTTGCCTCGTGATGCAGTTTGACGATTTGCGTAATGTATGTCCTATCCATTTCCATCGTCTTTTCCTAATTTCCTCTTCATCTGGAAGTTGCTTTGTTCTCTCCCACAGAAGGCTGTTGCTGATGGTATCCGGCCAATGGATGTTGAGTATCTTGCGAAGGCAGCTATTTATAAATACTTGTACTTTCTTGATTGTGGTTGTTGTAGTTCTCCAAGTTTCAGCTCCATACAGTAGAACTGCCTTGACGTTCGTATTGAAGATTCTCACTTTGATATTGGTTGAAAGTTGTTTTGAGTTCCATATGTTCTTCAATTGTAGGAATGCGACCCTTGCTTTACCGATCCTCGCCTTTACGTCTGCATCTGAGCCTCCTTGTTCATCGATGATGCTTCCCAGATATGTGAAGGATTCTACATCTTCCAGAGTTTCGCCATCAAGAGTGATTGGATTGCTGTTCTCCGCTTTGAATTTGAGGACCTTAGTTTTCCCTTTGTGTATGCTGAGGCCTACTGATGCAGAGACTGCTGCTACACTGGCTGTCTTCATCTGCATCTGTTCGTGTGTACGTGATAGGAGAGCTAGGTCATCTGCGAAGTCCAAATCGTCTAATTGATTCTGAGCTGTCCATTGTATTCCATGTTTTCCTTCAGATGTTGAGGTCTTCATAATCCAGTCGACCACCAGGAGAAAAAGGAAGGGAGAGAGTAAACAGCCTTGTCTGACTCCGGTCCTTACTTGGAATGCATCTGTCAGCTGTCCTCCATGCACTACTTTGCACTGTAGTCCGTCGTATGAGTTCCGGATTATATTGACAATCTTCTCAGGAATTCCGTAGTGTCGAAGAAGTTTCCATAACGTCCTCCTGTCTACACTGTCGAATGCCTTTTCATAATCAATGAAGTTGATGTATAATGATGAGTTCCACTCAACTGATTGTTCGACGATGATCCGTAGTGTTGCAATTTGGTCTGTGCACGACCGATCCTTACGGAATCCAGCTTGTTGATCTCGAAGTTGGGCGTCTACTGCATCCTTCATCCGGTTCAGCAACACTCTGTTGAAGACTTTCCCTGGTATTGACAGTAGTGTTATGCCTCTGTAGTTTTCACATTTGCTCAGATCTCCTTTCTTTGGAATCTTGACGAGGTGTCCTTCTTTCCAGTCCATCGGCACTTGTTCCTCCTCCCAAATCTTTTTGAATAGAAGATAAAGCATGCTTGTGGTTGTTTCGATGTCTGATTTCAGTGCTTCAGCTGGTATGTTGTCGGGTCCTGCTGCTTTCCCGTTCTTGATTTGTCTGACGGCCATTCTAATTTCTTCCGTAGTTGGTGGATTGACATCTATAGGAAGATCTATGTGTGCTGCTTCGATGTCCGGTGGATTCATTGGAGCCGGCCTATTCAGGAGTTCCTCGAAGTATTCTACCCATCTGTTACGTTGTTGTTGAATTTCGGTGATTGGCTTGCCTTCTTTGTCTTTGACCGGCCTCTCTGGTTTACTGTATTTCCCTGATAGTTTCTTCGTTGTATCGTAAAGCTGTTTCATGTTTCCTTCTCTAGCAGCTTTTTCTGCCGTCGTTGCTAGTTCTTCAACGTATTTCTTCTTATCGGCTCTAATGCTCCTCTTCACTTGTTTGTTTGCTTCTATGTATTCAGCTTGTGCTTGGACTTTCTCTGCTCGTGTTTGGCTGTTGTTTATTGCTGTCTTCTCGTTCTTCCTTTCTTTGATCTTGTCCACTGTTTCTGTAGAGATCCATTCCTTATGATGGTATTTCTTTAGACCGAGAACCTCTTGACACGTTGAAGTTAATGCTTCCTTGGTGCCTTTCCAGTTGTCCTCCATAGTAGTTTCTTCTTCTTTCAGTAGATCTCGTAAGGCTTGGAACCTGTTGTTGAGAGCTATCTTGAATTCATTGAGTTTGACAGTATCTCGAAGGAAGGCTGTATTGAACCTTTGTATTGCTGTTTGTCCACTTGTCCAGTTCTTTTTTAGCTTCAGTTTCAAATTGGCTACAACTAGGTGGTGATCTGAAGCTACGTCAGCACCTCTCCTGGTTCTCACATCTTCCATTGTCCTTCGGAATTTTTTGTTGATGCAAATATGATCTATTTGGTTCTCTGTAGTGTGGTCCGGTGAGATCCATGTAGCCTTGTGTATACGCTTGTGTGGAAATATTGTGCCTCCTATGACCAATTTGTTGAATGCGCATAGATTTGCAAATCTTTCTCCATTTTCGTTTCTTTCTCCCAGTCCATGTCGTCCCATAATATCTTCATATCCAGTGTTGTCTATTCCGACTTTGGCATTTAGATCTCCCATTAGAATGGTGAGGTCCTTTCTTGGGCATTTCTCTATCACTGACTGCAGCCGCTCGTAGAATTGATCTTTAATGTCGTCGTTGCTATCATTGGTGGGTGCATAACATTGGATAATATTCATTAAGATCCCCTCCTTCTTTGTTTTGAATGATGCTTTGATGATTCTGGATCCGTGAGATTCCCATCCTACAAGTGCATTTCGTGCTACTTTGGACAGCATAAGAGCGACTCCCTGAGTGTGTGGAGCATTGTCCTCTTCGTGACCGGAGTATAGCAGCATCTCTCCCGTAGCTAGCCTTTTCTGTCCAGCTTGGGTCCAGTGGGTTTCGCTGATTCCCAGTACTGCTAAGTTGTATCTCCTCATTTCCATTGATATTTGACTGGTCTTCCCGGTTTCCCACATTGTTCGAACGTTCCATGTACCTATAAAAATTTTTGCTCTGGTTGTTAGAAGGGGCATCGGCCTCGTGGCTTCCGAAGGAACTCGGCTTTCACCATGAAGCGTCATAATTCTTCTAAATGAAGACCTTCTAACTCCCAGTGCAGAGTTAAAATGGTTTGGATTATTTTTTCTGGTAAGCGTTTTTTTAGCGAGTTAGTTTTCTACGGGATGGGGACGCTAACCCCATGCCCAACCCTCCTCCTTTACCCGGGCTTGGGACCGGCAGCAACCCTATAAGAGCTACAGGCGGAGTTGATCATAATTTGTAGTAAAACTTATTATTATTTTTACAAAATTATAGATTTAAATAAATAATGATATTATTATCAGAAGGGGGTTTTATGGAGATTTTAGTAATTTAATAGTTGAATTCATAAGTCAATTAAAGCTAGAACATCATGGAAAACCTGGAACCATTCGACGACTGTTTCGCCTTAGTATGAAACTCCTTAGCAGTGCACTATCAATAAGTTCCATAACCCTATACTGATAATTGTTATGTGCCTACTAGTAACTGACTTTAAGAGGTAATTCCTGGTGTCCTAGTGAGAAGTCGTGACTAGTGGATTTCAACCAGGTCTGTTTTGAGATAGTAACTCACTGAAGACAATGATGAACGATTGAGAAATTTCATGGATTAGTTAGAATTAGGCATCAACAGCACTGGATGCCGGTCGCTCAGTGGTCTAGAGGTTAAACGTTCGTGGGCGAGACAGGTAGGTCCTGGGTTCGATTTCGCGTGTGGGATCCTGGATGCGTACTACTGATGAGTCCCATACTAGGACGAAATGGCCGTCCAGTGCTTCTAGGTTTTCTATGGTGGCCTACTTTTAATTGACTCATGAATTCAACTATTAAATTATTTTATTCATTAATACAGTACAAACTGTAATGATATTTATATTAATTACAACAGGAACATTCAATAAAATGTAGATAAACAGTACAACTATTTACATTGATGAAGGTGAAATTATTAATCAACTAAAAAGAGCTCATACATTGTATTAGTACATTGACACCTTATACAGGTGTGATATCAGTACTAGTATATTAATTGAATAAACAAAGGCAGATTATATACAACAAGCGATTGAGAGCAATGGAGAGAGAGTGAGAGAGAGTATGTGTGTGTAAGTGACCATGTAAACAGAAAGAATATGAATATCACCGGTAGAAATGACTATAGAAATAATAATAATAAAGCTATCATATATCATATATAGTAGACATCAGTTTGAACACATTATATGTACCTACAGAAAAGGACTGAATACAAAAACAATGTACATTAAGTTACTTTACATGTTAATTCAATTATATTGATAATTGTCTTTTGTTGTTGTTGTTGTTGTTGGTGGTGGTGGTGGTGGTGTTGCTGTGTATTTGTACAATAAATGTATATTGAAAGGTACTTTATCAAATATGATTAATATTCTTTTTTAATTCTTTTAATATAAGCTAATGTATGAATACATGTGCTAAAGAGAAACAATATATATATATATATATATATATATATACTACTATGTAAATTCTAATCAAGTAGTAACTATATTAATATATTACTTACTACTTAATTACGACTGTTATTCCTTATGGAGCATAGGCCGCCGACCAGCATTCTCCAACCCACTCTGTTCTGGGCAATATGAATATGAATTTGTAAGAGATTATATTGTAACATTGTTCACATTCAGGATAGGATTCCATTGATTTGCGTTGACAACATAAAGCCTATATGATTAAAATGTGATTAGTAATGGATTTTAGTATTGATACGAAAAATGAATTGAATATTATCATTTGGAACACTAGCAGTTGACAAGATGAAAATTCATTTCAATAGAAATTTTTAAGAAAGATCAAATAATTGTTATGAAAGATGGTACAATAGTGTTGTCAGCTACAACAACAACAACAACAATACGAAAACAAGTCACATCCTAGTAAATAATTCGAGTTTTCTTTTGATACCTTCACCTTCACACTTTACAATCACCGACAAAGTGACCAGTTTGAGAGATTATAACTACAGAAATTTCGATTGACTTTGTGGAGTATATGTAGTGCATTAACAGACGAACTGGAATTTCCTAGATTCAATTTTTGATTTGGAATGTGAGTACACTACCTGAATGACCCACACTACAACGAACAAATCTAAATTACTTGAATGTTTTCATATATCCATATAAATATTTCTGTATATATTTTAGTTAAACCTATTGGATATCTAAATGAAAACATAGGTTTCCCGTTTACATATGTTGTTCTAATGAACATTTTTAGTATATTAAAATATTAACATGCAATGTTAGTTATCATTACCAAGGTCTGACTTGGTGATTTCGAATGAAGTGAGCATTGGTTAGATTGTTATGAATAAATCTATATATATTTGTATTATCTCAAAGAGTAGAAAAATTAGATTTTTCGACGTTTCGTAACTCAGTGTAAGTCACTTCTTCAGAGAATAAATAAACAATTCAAAATTATTCCAAGTTTAAATTGTACAAAGGAACAACGTAAGAATATTATGTGCGATCAATCAAAAAACAGATCTGAATAAGTCAATCGTTTGTCATTTCGGTCAAGGTGATTTATAAATGACATGTATGTAAAATTGGTGTGTGTGTGTGTGTGTGTATGCAAGATCAGGGATGAAAAGATGTGACCTTTGTGATGCGAAAGGAGAGAGTTTAATTTGTATGTACGATGAAACTGTGACATGTGAATGACATCAGACATGGTAACTTGGATAGATAATCCAAGTTGGATGTATAGTGACGCCATCTTTTCTATCGAGAGTAGTAGGATTAAGCGTTATATTGGAGACTCCATTTACTCTCCTTTCATTGTAGTTGGAAAAACCATTTTGTAATATTTTGATGTTAGTTAAAATCGATTTAGTGGTTGTTGAGAATGGTGTGAACTGCTATTGCTGATTTAATTTGAAGTCTATTCAGCTGTACGGGGTTAGTAGATGGTTTGTTTGTGTACCTAAAATGTTCTTTGACTCGAGTGAAGATTTCACGAGATGACTCTCCAATGTGGAAGGCATCACAATTGACACATCTTAATTTTCAGAAGGGGATTTGTGGAGATTTTAGTAATTTCATTAGTTGAAACCATGAGTCACTTGAAGCTACACCACCATGGAAAACCTGGAAGCACCGGATGGCCGTTTTGCCCTATTGCGGAACTCCTCAGTAGTGCGCATCCACGATCCCATCCCCTGCGAGATTCGAGCTCACGACCTATCAGTCTCGTAAGTGAGCACCTAACCACTAAACCACTCAGCCGACCGGCATTCAATGATGTTAATGTCTAACTTCAACTAATCCACGAAATTGCGCCACCGTCCACCATCATCTTCAGTGAGCTCATATCTCACAACAGACCTGGTTGAACTCCACTAGTCACGGCTTCTCACTAGAACTCCGGAAAAGACCTTTTGAAGTCAGTCAGTAGTGAGTAGATGATTATTATCACAAGGGATTTTGTGGAGATTTTAGTAATTTGTTGACATAGTTCAAGCTTACATTGAGTCACAAAACATTAGAAAATTTGATTATTTTTTTCTACTCATTGGGATATTACAAATATATTGTTTTTATTTAGAACATGTTACTGGGTTTTTGCGCTTTATTCTTGGACATTTCTACCTTAATAAACTAAATAAATAAAATTAGAAAGAAAAAACTGGACGATATTCCAATTTCCTCAAACAGAAACATCAACACCACCACCATCATCATCATCATCATCATCAACAACAACAACGACGACGAGAAAAAAACATTCAGAAGGAAAACAAATGTTATTTGTTATTATTATATTTTACTAATAAGAGATAGGCAAAATGAAAACATTTCCCTCTTTCTCTCTCTCTCTCTCACTCTCTCTATAAAACGTGGCATTATTGTTTTAATTTTAATGTTCACATCTGGTTCTCATATGTCATTATTATCATTAGGGATTTAATCGACATCCAAACTGGTATATAAATTTATAATAAATAAGAAAATTCATTTTAATCCATTAAGTTTTATATTATTTCTATGTAGATGATAATAAATATTAAAGAAAATTTCATTATAGGGTTGTAGAGATTATTAAGTTTTTGATTGAGATCATGAACCGATTGAAAACCTGGAAGTATTGGAAGGTTGTCTCGTCCTATTGTGGGACTCTTCCATAGCAGTGAGTATCCACGATCCCGCTTTAGCTATTCGGACCTAGAATCTTCAGTATCGTTCGTGAACGTTTAACCTCTAGACCACTGAGATGACCGGCGTCTAACGGTGTTAATATCTAACTTCAAATAATCCATGAAACTAAGTAACCATCTTCCTTTGTATTGAAGTAGATACCTGTCTCTACCCAACACCATTGGATGCTGGCTCGATGGTCTAGAGGCTAAGCGTTCGCACGCGAGACTGAAGGTCCTGGGTTCGAATTCTGAGAGGCGGGATCTTCGATGCGCACTGCTGAGGAGTCCAAGAATAGGACGGAACGACCGTCCAGTGCTTTCAGGTTTTCAGTGGTGGTCTAAAATCAATCTGTTCATGATCTCAATAAAAAAATTTATTCCACATTTTGAAGATTGAATACATATGAGATATAGTTTGATTGTACAGTTATGAGAATAAAAATCGTTTATAAGAAGGAGATATTGTTGAATCTTGTTTATTGTATTCATAAGTCAAGTGATGTTTTTCATTCATATTAAGATTTGACTAATATGGGAGGCCTGTTTGAATGATTTGGTCTACCTGCTTCTACCTTGTAGATATTTCAACAAGTGATCGAATTTTGTTTGTTTTATTACATCATTATGTTTGTTAATGGAACAAGCTATTAAGGTGTGTTTATGAAAACTTACAACCTTCCACTGTACAATTTACAAAAAGAGTACGATCAGATATATCATGGTTTCTGGCAATATGCAGCGAAAAGAATGTAAATTATTCTGATATCGATTCCTCGACTGCTGACTTCTAGCTCACAACCAATCTATATTTATCGTTAGAACCGACCAAGAAGTAAGAATATCATGCAATTAAAAGGTAGGTAGCAGATTGGTAATCACAGTGACCTAGGTTATCTTTCGATTTCGGTCATGACACTCATTGACTAATCCTCGAATGTGAAGAAAATTTGTGTATAAACCAGTGTGTTCAGTAAAAAATAGCTGTTATCACAGTTTTTTGAAGAGTGAACATAATCTTCACTTGACATCATTCTTTATCTTCACCTTCTTCTTCTTCTTTGAGTCTTATAAATCTCAGTTTCCTCTAGTTTCATATGCAGTTTTTAAGGTCATCATAATCTATTCATTATCTTTCTGTGTTTTCATGTAGTACTTCACAAGTGATATTAATTTATAATGAAAATAATATTGAAAATTATTTATCTCAGTAAATTGTGTACATATGAATGTATTGATAAACACCAGTAAATAATTCATTTGGTATTGTTTACTTGGATCTTCCCATTGAACGGTACAGGGTTAGAGCCGCAGAGTGAACATCAACTATGAGATTCAGGTACATCCAGCTGACGAGTCCCAAATAGGATGAAACGCGCATCCTGGATTCCACTACTAGCCACTATCCATTTTTTTCTTATAATTAGTAAATAATATTCAGATTATAATTTGCATGTATTGATGAACTTAAAGTATAATAAATTTAAAGGAAAGAAATAATAGCACACCACATATGCTTTAACTAAATAAACAAATACTTCAAGTCATGCAATATTTTAACTTTCTATCTTTACAATAACAGTTTGTATTTAGAAAGAGAACCAGAGATAGAGGGAGAGATGAAACGAACTTCTATTCTGGCAGTTCATTCATACTATGGTTGATATAGTAACGGAACACTTTGGGTAAGTTGTACTGTTTGGTTCTTCTCTCATCTGTATATGTATGTGTGTGAGAGAGAGAGGGAGAGAGAACGTGAGCGTGTACCTATATTTCATGTGTATTTTAAAAATCAGTGAAATTGCCCAGTTTTATTTCTAGTGAAATACTTGAATACAAATATAAACTACTCTATTTATTATCAGTATGATTATGGGTGGGTATTGCAATATTCTTTTTTTTCAAAAAAAGGGTGGATAAATGTTTTGTTATTCTATTTTTTTTAAAGAAATTTTACTTTTCTTTTTCATATTACATGATACATATTTGTTGTTATTCTATTGTAAGATGTAATTCAAATTTATGTTACTTACGCCTGTTGCCCCTCATAGGGGAGCATAGGCCACCCACCAACACTCTCCATCCAACCCTGTCTTAGGCAATCCTTTCCAGTTGTTATTTGTCCTTTTGATGTAAGCTTCCAATTCCCGACGTAATATATTTTTCAGTCTTCCTCTTTTTCGTTTCTATTCATGATTCCAGGTTAGCACTTGCCTCGTGATGTAGTTTGATGATTTCCGTATTGTATTTTACTATTCACTTCCAAAGTCTTTTCCTAATTTCCTCCTATATTAGGAGTTGTCATTATAGATCACTGAATTATAAATTATTGGAAATGAAATTTTGAAATAATGAAAAAAAAGATTTTAAGCTCAGATGAATGTTATTTTCGGTGTTGTTGAATTCTCTGATAACCTTGTTCAATCAACTACTTGACGAGAGTTCAATCGAACAAGTCGATTAATGAGAATACAAAAATAAATCAATATAACGAAACATATGAAGGCAGTCAGTCGTAAGTCAGGTAACCTGAACGAACTGATTCTATGCTTATGAAATAGATACAAGAGTTCAATTCTACATGAAGTAGATGTTGATAATGCTGTCTGTCTAGGACAACAATTACAGTTCAAAGAACTCAAAAATATAAAAAGAATTTAATGCTTATAAAAATATAAATAGCGTTAGTGAAGGAAGAACAGTATGAAGAATAAGGAAAATTATGAGACATGGTAGAGGAAGAGGTTGTACCAAATTCTTTCCAGACACAATTCTACTATTTCCAGATATATAGCTACTGCCTTAGGAATGTTAAGAAGACGACATATAACTGTCTATGTCAGCCTTTTACTTACCTTGTAGATGACTTTGAACTCAGAGTCCGCTTTGATTAAGTGACATATGTTGACAAGGTGTTTGATTACTAAGCTTTTCATTGGGTCATTTCGGCCACTTTTTAGCCGAACTGGGTGACGTTCTTGAATTTTTTGGATAAAGTGCACATCGAACGACCTATACACCTAGATCCACGTAAACAGGTAAATTAATAAATACGCATAGAGTTGACCAGATGAGATCATTTATCCTTAAGGTAATTGATGAACATTGATTAGCTGGAGAACAATATTCGCTAAGTTGTTGCAAAGAAAGTTCTTTTTAGAGAATCGGAAATTCTCCTCTTTAGGACATCTGTAACTCTATCACCCTTGAAATCGATGTTCATGTACAGTATTTTCTTTTTTACCAAGGTTATGTGTTCTTTAGGCGGTTTAAACTTTATATTCTTGTAAATAAATATCGATGGTTTCCCGTTTTTGACAAACATTTTCTTCGAGAGGCTGAGTTCATTATCTATGACCTCGGAACTACAAGTCCTTCATATCAAGTTCTTCAAATCTCATTGATATGTCATCCTTGTGCGTATGAATTACGTTGTTGAATGCAATTTGTACTGGACGGCCTTCCAAGTTTTCCATGGTGGTCTAGCTTCAATTCACTGATGATCTCAACTATTGAAAATAAACAATATGAATTTATGAATAGATGAATAAATCAATTGAGACAAACTGATCATTTTCAGAAGGGGTTTTGTGGAGATTTTAGAAATGTCACTGATTGAAATCATGAGTCGATTGAAGCTAGAACACCATGGAAAACATGGAAGCACTGGACGGCCGTTTCGTTCTAGTATGGGACTCCTGAGCAGTGTGCATCCAAGACCTCGCCCCCTGCGAGACTCGAACCCAGGACCTATATGTTTCGCGCGCGAGCACTTAACCAGTAAACAACTGAGCCGACTGTCATCCGACGGTGTTAATGTCTAACTTCAACTAATCCACGAAGTTGCCCCACCGTACACCATTGTCTTCAGTGAGTTACTATCTCACAACCGACCTGCTTGAACTCCACGGGTAACGACTTCTCACTAGAACTCCGGGAGTATCTCTTGAATTCAGTCACTAGTGAGCAGATGATTAATTAATAACTTCTCAAAGATCTGACTAATCAGTTTTAAATGAAAACTGTACAATTGGAGATTAACTTATTAATTTTAGGGAAATAACACAGTTACTTACATCTAAAATTCTAAAGTAATATTCAGTATGAGTTGTTATAAGCTGAAGAAAGATGAAAAATTAAGATCTATGTCCTATTCTGAGATTTGCTGCCAGTGTTCACATATAATTTCATACAAAATCTAAACCACTGGGTTATATGTTCAACACTGATCAGTATCCGATACAACGCTGTAATTATTCGTTAATATCATTGTTATCCTCTGTGAGTGTCACAAATCAGTTACTAACTCATTTTAATATCACTGATTCAAAAAAATAATGATGTCTTACAGATCACCGTGAAACTTACATATCTCGGATTCAGTCCTTGATAGGGTCATGGATTCACTCTTCTGAGGAGTTGCATATTAGAGTGAAACAATTTTCCTGTTATACCTGGTTCTTAATAGTTGTCTAACTTCAATTCAGCTGTGGTGCAGATTTCTCACTAAGACTTCAGCAAATTCATCTAGAAGCTAATTATTTATTAACAAAGGATTATTACTTAGAAGGCTTTAGTTTTTTATAGATATGCTGAGACTCAAATTCATTAAATGTACAACTAAAATCCGGGACATTATATGTTATCTTATCTAATTTGTTCTATATTTTGTATGTATATGTTTTGTTTTACTGAATACAACCATGTTTATTTTATCTTATCTACTTGTTCGATCCTTTGTTATATGTTTATTTACGATGTGTTACGTCAATAATCTTATTCTCGTGATTAATTCTCATTCATTTACACAATTCTTAGAAGTTCGGACAATCGATCGAATAATGACAAATATTCATTATCTCTAATCTACGAAAAGACCGATGATATTATGCAGAGTTTTTATAGAAACTAAATTGATTTTATGAATTGATCAAAATTGGACATATGTATCATTAGATGCTAGCCGAATGGTCTAATGATTAAGTGTTAGCAACGAGACCTGAAGTTCATGTGTTCAACCTCTAGTGAACTCTTGGTTGCACATCGGTGTGGTGTCAGAAACTAGGACGAAACAGTTGTTCAATCTTTCTTAGTTTTTATGATCGTCACAATTGGGATCAATATGTGACAGACGCCATCTACAGATTAATCATTTATTCAGACTAAGAACTTTGACAAAATTTCTACCACATTCCTCTGGTCAAATTTCAATATTATCAATATGGGGATTTTTATAGATTGTAGTAATTTTAACAGTTTAATTCATAAGTCGGTCTAAGTTAGACCACTATTGAAAGCCTGAAAGGATTGGATAGCCATCTCACCCTAGCATATGACTGGTCAGTAGTGCCCATCCACGAACCCGTACATTGGACTCAAACCCAGTGCCTTCGGTTTCGCGCTCCAACGCCTAACTTGTAGACTACTGATCCGGTGTCTGGTGGTGTTTCTTGTTTATTTATTTATTTAATCACATAAATATTGGTACAAGGAGGCACCAAATAGATAGGCGCCACATAAATCATTCGATTCGTGTGTGGGTTGTGATACTGCCTGGGTGCCCGAATTGAAGTAGGTGGTTTTATTAGGAATCTACACCCGGAGCATTCGACCTAAAGGTCTGATTCACAAGGCAGTGAGACGACGTTAGGAGATGAAGTCCCATGGTAGCCGGTGACCAACAATAGGTTCATGCGCCATTTGTTTCTTCAGGATCCTGTATCCCATGTGCACTAGTGGTTTGAAACCAGGGTTTTCCAACTCCCCTAGGAGGATTCTCCATATCCACCGACTCGGTTAAAGTGCCAGATATCCGCTTTTCACTCTCTCATTTTCGTAAACAGCAGTAATGCTGCAAGAATGCAATGAGTAGGACTTCCCTGACAGTGGTTGTATGCGCGTGATCATGTGAGAGCATTTCGAAAGGGAGAGCTAACTCTCTCCACTCTTGGCCGTACCAGGGCATTTGGGGGTGAGGGTGTTTCTAGTGCTTGTAGGTTTTCAATGGTGGTCTAGCTTAGATTGACTTATGAATCCAACTGTTAAAATTACTTCAATCTCTACACTAAAAACTGAAAGAAACCATTACGTCTGTTGAATTCACTGTGAGAAGTAGCCAATTTTTGTTCGAGTTGTAACATAATAAATTTTTTTATTTCGATGAGTCATATTCCACCTTAAAGGCCACATGTGTTTATTTGTATCGGTTTACGGAACAAATATCTTTTTCTACAATCCAAAATTTTATACTTAGATACATGTATAAGTGTTGCAATGTCTGGTCATGTATCAATTTACCAAGAAAAAAAGAAGAAAATAAGTAGCTTATACATCGCTAAAATTAATCCGGTTGTTTTCTGATAATGTAAACATTTCTCTATTCTGAACTATTCTACTGTGGGGCCTTTTATTTTGTCGTCATTTAGATCGGACGATGTTTGTTGACGGGCTCTCCACTTTAGTGACCCTAGATCTGACTCCAATTCGATCGTCTGAATGATCGCTGTCAAAATGTATATGTCGCCTATCCTCGTATATAATCATCGACTTAAATTGCGTTAGTCACTAACGGAATTAGATAAGTCAAATAACAAGAATGGACTTTTGAATACATTTTTTGTATAATCTTTGATCCAGACAAACGAACGGGGGAACGATGCAAAGAGAAGAAAGCGAAGCAAAAACGACAGGCGGTGGAGAAGTCGTGTGAACCAACTCCATCTAGTCAAGCGTTAATCAATATTTATAGTCACACAAAAATAAGTTACAGACATGTGATGAATAGGATAAGAAGTGTACACATATAATACGCTCAAATAAAAACAGTCAAGAGTGATAAGCGAATAATCAACAAGGTCAAGATATGACTCAATTAGGATGGATAGAATGGGCTGTCCGAAAGCTAGAATAAGGTATATGGCTTAACATAATAACCGACACTACACTACTCATTGTAGTTTACGGCATAAACTGATTCTAACTAGATAATCAATAAATTGGAGGAAGTACTGAACAGTCGTCTTATAATAGTATGGAACTGTTCAAGAATGATTACCTAAGAGTCTACCAATGATCAAACTGTCAACATTTATTTTTTGTAACGAATGTCTAAACTCAAGAGAAATGAGTTTAGATTCAGTGGTGTTCAAACTTTTTAATTACATACGATCCAAGAAATTAAGAGACCATTGATAATTATCATTAGCATTTGATTTGTGTTTGAATCTTCTCACTGAAGCTTAGAACTTCAATTGTGCAATCGCTTTTGTCATATGCGCATCCTGCGCGGATTGCAGTGGAGTCCAGGTGCATCCAGTTAACGATTGTTGGATAAGATGAAACGTGGGTCCTGGATTCCACTGTTAGTCACCATTCATCTTGGCCTTTCATGTTTTCGAAGATTTTTCAAACAGTAATTTGCACACTAACTGTTAAGTATTACTGATGGTCACAAATTAGAACAATGTATCTTCTTCGACGTTAGGCGATCAAAAAAGGTTATCAGATAAACAAAATTAAGGTTTTCGTTAGGACTTATCAAAAACAAGTCTGTCTGATCTCCAAGAATTCGAACCGGTGCTATCTTATGAAGACATAGTGATTAGATTTGCACTATATATCAGAAGCAGCTAGTTCATGTTTTAAACTACAAATTTCACTGAATTTGTTGATATCTAGTTTCCAAGCTCAAAATATTTCCCCTCCATGAGTTATCTAGAGATCGAATCATAAAATCACAAGTCTTATCTTTGAAATACTATATCACATTGCAGAGGCTATAATTTTTGAAAGCAGAGAGATAATTATACGACGCTAATTTTTTTTTAGCTAAGAAGTATTCTATGTTTGTAAGCGCAGATGAGTGATTGCTTACATGAAACGATTTGAACTGTGGGCAAATATCAACTACTCACGTTCATAATATTCTAATACATCATGACCTAATGAATGGTATTAACAATATAGGAAAAGAATCGTGGAAAAACTCTTTTTTTTTCTGCCATAAAAACAAACTTATGCACAGCGATATGTCACAATGGTTACAATACAAACTAATCTGTAGAATTCTGTCAATACTTAAGATCAGACAATATAATATTGATTATTACTCATAAATTTCTTATTGTAAACACCATAGTCCTACAATATGCTGTAACCAGCCAAAAGTTCACTGGTGATATTCTTAACTGAAATCATGTGTGATAAAGTTTAAAGTCCATAGGAAAGCATAATTCTCCCAAATATTGCAATATATGTGTCTTATGTCTTATTAATAAATACTGACCAGGAAGAAGCTTACATTAAACAGAGTTTCTATTCAATTTTCATGAAGCATCTCAGTATGAGTATTCCATGTACCTAAATAAGTGGTTGCTCTGGTTATCAGAAGGGGCATCGGCCTTGTGACTTCCTAAGGAACTCGGCTTTCATCATGAGGCGTTATAGTTCTTCTAAATGAAGACCTTCTGACTCCCAGGGCACAGTTTAAAAGGTTTGAACAATTTTTTCTGGTCAGCGTTGTTTTAGAGAGTCAGTTTTCTACGGGATGGGGTCGCTAACCCCATGCCTAACTGTCCTTTGTCCGGGCTTGGGTCCGGCAGTAGCCCTCAGAGGGACTCCAGGGGGAGTTATGAAGCATCTCATAGCAAATCATTTAAACTTGCTATTATATCCATCACATATATCTAACATAGATAGTATCTATGTGTATACTGCTCCAATCGAAATTAGATGACTGAATGTTATTGAATCATGATAAGAACTGAATTATCCATTTGAACACTAAACATAAATATTCATGACCTATAGATGTGCGTGTCAATTTAAGTAGTATTTTATTAACATTTACAATTGACCTTTTATTTCATTCATTTACTTATCAAATCGAATGATCACTTAACCGTTAATATTCCGATTGATTGATGTAAATAATTTCATAATTTTTAGTTTTAATTTAAAGTTCGAATATTTTTTCCCACAATTATTGCTGAGGAGTCTCATACTAGGACGAAACAGCCGTCCAGTGCTTACGGGTTTTCTACGGTGGTCTAGCTTTAATCGACTAATGAATTCAATAATTAAAAATTACTACAATATCCACAAAACTTTAATCTGATGATAAACAACTTGGTCGATAGCATTCGATTTGCACTAAGAAGGACTTGACATACATGACAATGATCACCTCCCAATGATTACATCTCAGTCCTACAGGAGGTCGGTCGCGGCCAGGAAAACCCGACGATAATATCTCTGACTGTGAAGCTGAGTGACACGGGATCGAATCCGTCAGGGGGCATCATCTCCCTCAAGATTACAGGTACACCTTGCTGACGAGTGTCAAATAGCACGAAACCCGTGTCCAAGGTTTTCTGTTGACTACCTCCAACCACCGTCCTAAAGTGATTTTCATCAAGGAGTTTCTTATTATTTGATTTCGATTGATTTGATGTTTACTTACATCTACAGTCATTATCTTCACTGAATGCTTAAATCAGTCAATTAGTCGCAACCGATGCCATACTGTCAAGTGCTTAAAGAATGACTAAATTTTATGGATCAAACTTCATTATAACTATCATATCACAGTGGAGTTTGCCTTGATAGTAGGTGCTTGGAAGCATTCAATAAGAAGCTTTACTGAACTTACATTTTGTATTAGATGGGACTAGTCATCAAGGTATGTCTGGAATCATAGTGTTTTCCATGGGGTTCAAATCTACATCAGATAAGAAAAAATCTTATCGTTGAGCTATTCGAATCTTTTCGACACGAACTGTCGATATAGAGAATTCAGCCTTATAGACTAACTGTAATCGGCTGAAAATCTGAACATATGACTTACCGAACACTTAGTAACAAATACTGTATTGAACGAGAATTCAGATGGGGACAACCAAATAATTCCTCAACTCAAAATTACAGAGTTCTTTGGTAAAATGTGGAAAACTTTATTTAAAAATGAAAATAACCGGCCCTGGTACCGCCTAGGGTGGGGAGGGTTAGCATTAACTATCGAAATGCTCTCACATGGCCACACAAAAATCAAGTGACTTGTGTGAAGCATATGTACTCGGTGCCCCTTTGTACCAATGTTTATGTGTTCAAATAAATAAATAATTACAGATCTCATGTTGTTTATTAGTAACATACCGTTTCCTTTAGGATTAACATTGTTAACGGATCAGTTTAGTTCACTTCGAAAAGCCAAACTAAATTAAGTTTTTTTTTGTTGATAAATCATTTATATCATAGGGGGTTTTGTGAAGATTGCAGTAATTTGTATAGTTGAAAACATGAGTCAATTGAAACTAGACCACCATAGAAAACCTGAAAGCACTGAACAGCCATTTCATGGGTCATGAGTTCGTGGATGTGCACTATTGAGGAGTCCCACGATAGGACGAAATGGCCATCCAGTGCTTCCAGATTTTCAATGATGGTCTAGTTTCAATTGACTCATAATCTCAACTATTTAGATCATTGATAGCTTTATTGTCTTTATATTATCTCTTACTGATAAACACTTATTCATCATTACTTAAATACACAACAAAGTCAATACAATACACT
The DNA here is from genome assembly GCA_944470365.2 of Schistosoma intercalatum. Classification (NCBI taxonomy): domain Eukaryota; kingdom Metazoa; phylum Platyhelminthes; class Trematoda; order Strigeidida; family Schistosomatidae; genus Schistosoma; species Schistosoma intercalatum. The sequence goes on from OX103725.1 coordinate 6,385,569, forward strand.
TTTAATTCTTTCGTTTAAAATATGAGACAAAATCAAATATGCATAATGGTGTAAATATGAAACCGATTAAGGTTAAAAGGCCCGGTGATTTATTTTATAATAATAATGAGTCATTAAATTACTATTTCATTATCAAATCTACTGACTTCATATTATTCTAGATTTAATTGTTATCATTATTATTATGAATAGGGTATAATTTTTATGCTTGAATATATAGTTGCACATAGACTCCTCTTTCACACTCACCCACACACACAACATACGTCGTAGGGTGTAGGACGTAATGAAGAGAAATACATATTATGTAAGAGAGAGAGGCAGGGGGGAAGGAGGAAGTGCTATGTCATACATAACATTGTTTATTGATCTATTTTTTTGCCTTTTTAGATTAGATAATAAAAAAGTTTTTTTCGTGTGCGTGTGTGTGTGTGTGAAAAAAAAACAGAAAACGGTAGGAGTATATATCATTAAATGAAATAAAACGGTTTCATTATTCATCTGGCTGTTTGTTCGAACGATTGATATAAATAATTTGTGAATGTCTATGCAACTTGTCATTTACAAAAGAAAAAGAAAAAAAAACAGAATTATATAATTGTGAAATGATTCAAGTTTAGTAATAAATATGTGGTATTATAGATTATGTCATTGTTACTGAACAAATAAATCTTTAGTACACATTGATGAGTCGACTTCCCCCCCTCCCTTCCTCGTTCTCTCTTTCTCTCTCTTTCTCCCTCACCCCTAATCACCTCTCTTTTCGTAATGATTTATTCTTTATATTCAAAAACAAACCATTTTCAATTTCACCTTGGTTAAATAGTATCGTGTTTATTTGTTTACTCATTCATATATTCGTTCATTATAAATTAGAAGGGATATACAAAATAGGAATGATATAGTAATTACTGTATTCATTAATGACTATAATAATAATAATAATAATAATAATAATAATAATAATAATAAACATAATCATCATTGCCATTGTAAAGAGTATACATTAATGACGAAAAACAGGAACAATAAGAATATACTATGCCTAACTTGGACAGTATTAGTAAATAGAATAGACCTGTCAAAAACAATTTGACAGATTTGACTAATATGACCATTAGTATTTATATTGATTTGATTGTTTATATTTATAGTATAAGAATGAGATAATGAATATGGGTTTAATCATTTTATTCTCAATGAATAATAATATACTTTCTTATTAAGAATATAAATCATCAAGATGTTACATGTAGAATAAGAAGATGTCCTAAGGGATTCATGGATAGAATAATGATAAATAGACAACAACAACAACAACAACAACAACAAAGAAAGAAGGAAAGAACAACATATCGTGATTAATCAAGTTCAGGCGACCCTGGCAGAATAAGGAATTTATTTAGAGGAATGAAAAGAAAAGAAAAGACTATATGACACATTTTTACACTTGCTAACATAAGACTGATCACTGACAGTCCTAAATAACAATGGGAAGATACAAGTAAAACAACACCAATTGTGAACATATGTTATTCATTTAAAGTGAAGTTTATTTATCATAAATAGTTTCTTTTTTTATTAACACGTTAATACAATGTTTATCTATGTATAGAATGAAGTGAATATCACGTATAGAAAATAGTCAAATGAAACTGGATATGTTAAGTATAGTTTACATTATGAATTGATATCATATATCAGATGGGTTTTGTGGATATTATAGTAGGTATGTCCTGGAGTTCTAATGAGAAGTAGTGACCAGTGGAGTTCAACCAGGTCTGTTGTGAGATAGTAACTCACTGAAGACGATGGTAGACGGTAGAGCAATTTTATGGATTAGTTGAAGTTAGACACTAACACCGTTGAATGCGAGCCGGCTCAGTGGTCTAGTGGTTAAGTGCTCGTGCGCGAAAGCAGTAGGCCCTGGGTTCGAATCTCGCGGTAGGGGGCGAGGTCGTGGATGCGCTTTACTGAGGAGTCCCACAATAGGACGAAACGGCCGTCTAGTGCTTCCAAGTTTTCTATGGTGGTCTAGCTTCAACTGACTCATGATCTTAACCATTGATATCATATAGATAGAAAAGAATTGAATTGATGTTCCACCTTAGTATAAGGCTTTTCGATAATAATAATAATAATAATAATAATAATAATAATAATAATAATAATAATAATAATAATATGAAGATTACATAGGCCAGATCTAATCTATGATGTTCAAAATTCATGGTATGGAGGCTGAAACAAATAATCATTGTTAAAATGTTTCACACTGTATGATTAATCTAATATCAGTTCGTAATACGAACTATATTTAATGCGTGAAATTTTGTTTGACTGGTATTCCCAGTTTTTGTACGTGATGTTTATTTCATCCAACAGATAGATAATCATTGCATTCATGTGTCAAGAAAGAAAATGTATTTTATGTGACATTTTTTGATATGTATGTAAATCTCTAACATAGGTGATCTGTGTTGATGATTGGGGGAGGGTCTACTCGAGTTGAACGTGAATGATGTGACTAGCCAGCATACATGAAAGTCATACCTGTTGGTTAATACTTGACGTGGATTACCCTTTCGTCGTATCAAGTTATTATGGCTACTTTGATGATCGTACAACACTAAAAACGTCATTATAGAAATATATTTTTAAGAGCAGGTACAAGGAATAGAGTGAGACCACTGCTGTATGGGCCAGTCCATTGCCTATGATTGGATAATGTGCATCAGTTGTCATTCATCGTGATGAGGATTGGTAAACTGTTCGAAATTCTGTGACATGACTGCCTGATTGACAGAACTCGATCGGTACTGTGGACTAGATAGCTATAACAATGATCACTACTCAGTGACTGATCACTGTAAAACGCACAACCTTATCGTGTAGATTGATAGAACTAAGTATCACACCATTATTTTTATTGGAAATGAAGAATACCATTGTGAGAGTTAATTGTTCTTTAAATATCAAGTAAAAACTAGGTGAGTAATCATTTCAATGTCATTGTGGTCAAAGACGACTACCGACCACATTTAATAATGATCATGGATTGGTTAGAATCCAGCTCAGTGATCTGGAGGTGAAGTGTTCGCACAAAAGACAGAGTGTTCTAGGGTTCGAGTCCCATGTGTAGGATAGTGAATACACGCTGATGAGGAGTCCAACACTAGAACAAAACGATCTTCCAATGCTTATAGGTTTTCAATGATGGTCCAACGTTGATCGGTTCATGATCTCAATTTTAATAACCCATTTTCTATTTTATTTGAAATGGTTGCAATATCCGTATGTTAATGTGTCCTAATGCTTTTGTAAAAATTAATCTTTTTCTGAGATTAATTTCAATTCAACAGCATTGTTCTTCGGAACATTATACACCATGCTTATACAATTTCAAAGTTATCTCTAAAGGATGATTTTTGAAAAAAAATTCATCCAACTAATGTCGCCGTTCATCACTTAATATGTTCCTTTCATCATGGTTTGTTAACTATATGCATCTGTGAGTGAGTGCGTCACTGCATATACAAGTCGTAGCAAGTGTGACAATTTTTTTCAATAAAAAAGAATAATTATTATCAGAAGAGAATTTGTGAGAGACTTTAGTAATTTAATAGTTGAATTCATGAGTTCGACATAAACACCGTTAGGTGCTGACCAGCTCAGTGGTCTAGAAGTTAAGCTTTCTTGTGCAAGACCGTTAGGCCCTCGGTTCGAAACCTGCTGACAGGATCGTGGATGCGCAATACTGAAGAGTCCCATATTGGGATGAAACATTCGTCGAGTGCTTCCACACTTTCCATGGTGATCTTACTTCAATTGACTCATGAATTCAACCATTAAATTTTTAAAAAAAAAGGAATATCTTTATCATTCATGGAAAAATAAACACGATAACCGCCGAAAAAAGAAAGAAAGAAATTCAGTTGTATTAAACACTTGTTAGTCTTTTTTTTTCTATAAATAGGCTGAGTAATACGGACTAAAACAACCATAATGTAGGTTGACTAATAGAACAAACAAATTCAATAGATAATTCAATTTTTCTCTCTGTTTTTGTTCTTTTTCTTTTCATGTTATCTAAATTTTAGTCATTTCAAATGTCTAGTATCCAACTGATACATAAACATGGTTGTGCTTTTCTTATTGTTACTTACTTATATGTATCCAATGATAGAGATAAGCAACATAGAGATAAGTAATAAGGTCTAATTTAAACAATGTGGGTTTCTTTTTCAAAGGTATACAAAGTCAACAAAATGTTATACATGTATAGGTTATATAGATAATATGTGAGAATAGAAAATGTTCGTTGTTTATCTATACTGTGTAAATAAACATTGAAAAATTGAACTATATAAGACTATAGTATCAAAGTTCCTTGTTTTTACGCTTTAATTTTTGAAAGTATCCGACATAATTCGGTAAAATCTTACAATTAGTTGTGTATTAAGGTTGGTAGTCATAATATGTGTAGTTGGAGTACATGTATATATATATAGTCTATTAAATGAAGGTTCTGAGTTGCTTAACCTATTAGCTACAATTATAAATTCATAGCTAATTTCTGCTTGGTAACAAGGTCCAGAGGTTATAATATATAGAATCGATTTTGGAATTCATTCGGAAGCGTAAATTTTCGGAAGTTTTCAGAAATATATTATTGACAAGTGACACCTTCACAATTGATTGATTATTGGATGGTGATCAATGTCATGTGTGTCAAGTCCTTCTTAGTGCAGATCGAATGCTATCGACCAAGTTGCAATGTGGCCACTAGTCTAGGTGATTCGACATTGTGTGCACTATGTTGAGATAGAATGGTGGTTGGAGGTAGTCAACAGAAAACCCTGGACACGGGTTTCGTGCTATTTGACACTCGTCAGTAAGGTGTACCTGTAATCTTGAGGGAGATGGTGCCCCCTGACGGATTCGATCCCGTGTCACTCAGCTTCACAATCAGGGATGTTACTACTGGGTTATCCTGGCTGCGACCGACCTCCTGTAGGATTGAGATGTAATCACAAATGATTGATCACTGGGTGGTGATCAATGTCATGTGTGTTAGGTGGGTGGCCACTTCACCAATGTGAGTTAGAGGTTTCTATAGTGGTTGACATGGAAAATACGATATATCTGGATTTGCCTGATTCCCTTTTACATTTATCCAAATGGATAGATACAAACAGATCAGTACTAAAGTTCAAATAGCATGATGACGGGGATGTTCCAGTGATCGGTTGGTGTAAATAATGTTTTTTATTTTGCCATTTAAATGTGTAGATCAATCATGACACCTAGCAATTTAACTAGTTATTTTACTGTTGACAATATTTTGTACCATATTTAGTGAGGCATTTCGTCGTCCCTGTCATCAGTTTACTTATTTAATAATAAAAAATATTGGATATTTACTGAAAACCGTCTGTGAAGAAATCGCCTTTAGATTCAACTCTACTCTAACAGCTTTGGAGTACATTTTGGTCAGTTTGATATCAGTCTATTTTGCCTCACAATGTGGAAATTGGATATTGTGATGTATGCTACTTATGTTGATAGATATAAGTAGTATGTAACACCAATCGGAAGTGGAATGCCTGTCAAAAGAAGATTGAGAAGACTAGACAAAAAAAAAACAGAAATGGAAACAGAAAGAAATCGAGATTTGAAAGAGTCATAAAGGATGCAAAGGATAATTGATGAAAGATTTGCGAATGAAGTATTTAATGTATGGTTTTCACATCTTATGAAAGAACTCTCTAATACTTTGGTAAACCATAAATTGATTGTCCATACCTGATTATTCATTCCCTATAACAGTAATACTTTGGAGTATATGCATAAAGGAATTACACGTTAGTGTGTAGTTTTAATTTCGGTTTCCATGTAGAACGTCTGAAAACACTAGATCCATACCCTTTAGAATATAGAAAACTCAGAGGTGACCTCGTAATTACCTACAACATCATGAACATCCTTAGATATCTTTAAAAAAACCTTCGTATTAATATGAACCTAAGAAGGTTTATTTGCAAGTTCAAAGTGTAACATATCAGTTTGAAGTGTAGATATATTTCTTAATATTAATGAGTAATCAATCAAGTTTTGGAATTACCTACAGTGTGAAATGGTCTTAGTGACCTAAGAGCGTGAACACAGTGTCCAAGGGACAACTGTTTGAGGTTGGTCATACCCGATCCTTTTGTAGGCAATTCTAGTGTTAGTCCCATATTTGTTGAGACCTTACCGCCAGAGACGGTTATCCATGGGATAAGGTGAGGTGTGGATTTTTAGGGTCGACATTTTCTAACCCTACTTTTCCTTGTGAAAAGGCAGCATCGCTGTTTTGTTGGTTATCTGAAGGAAACATCTTACTTCTGTCACACCTCCGTACAGTCAGCAGTACTACTTCGCCCTCAGACCTTGGGTTTGCTGCTTTTAGTCTTACCGCTCTTCAACTGACCTGTCTGGCATGGTAGGACCTTGAGGAACGATTGTTCCAGCTAGTGTAGCTCGATTGGTTCATCACGTGAGGCAAGCCCAACCACTACACCAAAGTAGCAGAAACGGTCGGGTGTAAAATGGTCCACGTAACATCCATCCAATCCTTTACAATGAAACATGATATATTCTCAATGATCCAGAAAAACATTTCATTGAAACTTCTTTTATTTACCTAAACCCCCACTTCAAGAAATCAGTACCTAATGGATATTAAACATAGAAAGATACTAATCAAAAGCTTCTTTTATTCTGTCTAGAAACATCTAAAACCATTTAAGCTTACAAGCCTTATAAGCAAAGATGGATAGTGGTTATCGGTGTAATCCAGAACACGCGTTTCGTCCTACTCGGAACTCGTCAGTTGGATGTATCTGCATCTCAGAGTTAATGTTCACTCTGGGACTCGAATCCAGTAGCCTTCGCTTCAAAAGCGATTGCGTTTTTTATTTGTGAATTAAGGCAATATCGAGGCAATACGCACAGCATGTACATGTGCCAATAAGAGACTAATCAATTGCAATCCTAAACATCAATGGGGAGATTCAATTAAAACAATACCAAGTGCATTTAAGCTGATATTTCCTTTTAAAGTTATGATAAGCATAATCTTGTCAATTGAGATCTTGAACCGATTGATGTTAGACCACCATTGAAAACCCGGAAGCACTGGACGGCCGTTTCGCCTTGGGTTGGAATCCCGAGAGCGGGATCGTGAATGCGCCCTCCTGAGGAGTCCCACAACAGGACGAAACAGTCATCTAGTGCTTCAAGTTTTTCAATGGTGGTCTAACATCAATT